>OV884011.1:146141889-146751944 GCA_930367205.1 Acanthosoma haemorrhoidale | reverse complement strand
AAATCTCTGTAACTTCTGGTAATAAATCATAGAGGGATCGGCAGTGATAAAAACAAGTAACAGAGGATCGAGGGTACGGCAATAAACCTAAGAGAATTAGCCACCTGACTGCCATATAACCTAGGGCAAGGACACTTGCCCCTATTAGAATAGACCTTCAGTCCCTTCCGGCAGCCATAAAAAACACACCCTTTTACCCCAACGGTCATAAAACTAAAAGGAAATGGTCACCTGTGTATCGTAAAACATACCCCTGGCAGACAGACTCCGCCTTCCATGAGGGAGGGGGTTACAATATTTATATCAGTAAATTTCGCCCTGAAAAGACACTCTGTTTCCTAGTCTCCGTAGCTGCCCTTCTTGTCACTTTACACCAGGGCCACCATGGCCCTGGTAGGCTCACGCTTCACTCTTTTCTAGTCTCTGCATACCGATAGCCGCTATCACCCGTCGCGATACGCCTACTCAGCCTTCCGCTAATCTACTCTATGCCGCACCTCTACGACGGCACTTTACCACACAGCCTATAGCAGACCTCTGACGACTTGTACTTATTACGCTGCCGATCTCTCGCCCGAACTCTGAAAACTGGTCTTATTCTTTATGAACCTCTGAACCTCATCCTGAACACAGTGTCTTGTCGGGACACATTCCTATCAATAAATGGAGTCAGATATTAACGCCTACATGGAACATGGTCCATGTTATTAACTACAACAATCCGACAATTGTTCACCTTTTCCGACAATTGTTCACCTCCGACAATTGTTCAACCTTTACCCGACAGTGCCTAACCGTTAGGGAATCGGGAAAATGGGAACTTTATTATGTACTGCGAAACTACTGGCTTTGTTTTGGATTCTTAGATTGGCTTCAATTTTTTGTGCTTAACACTTTAGGGGACCAAGATTCCATCAAATTTCTCTAAAACACTAAAAAAAAGAAAACAGCTCTTCAGGTTCCTTTCATGTTTGAAATAAAAAAGGACTTCCAGCTTACTTACAAACAATAAAAATTTCTGGAAAACAGTGGAAACAAGAAGATTGGCTCCTGAGAGGGGTAAGGATTTTAAATTAGATTCCTTACTAAGAAAAGTAAGTTTCTGAATCGGAAAAACGTGAAATTGACAAAATGTAAACAAGAATACATGTCCTCTAGTAAGTAAAATAAATATATATATAAACACACATAAATTATAATAAAATAAATATATTGTTTAACTGTACTTCCCCTCTTAGGCAACAGAAAAATCTGGTTGATGATCTACAGCTACATTATCAGTAGGTTCCATTTAAGCACCCAAGCGACTGAAACTCTTCTTTTACTTTACAAAACGACAGTGCTTAGACTGCTGATAAGATGCCCATCTGTAACCTTTGGTTTTTCATTTTTACACCACTAGTTTGACCAGTTCCCCTACTACGCGTCGATAATACAGTTGCCTATTGATTCGCTTGAACTAAAAAATTTAGTTAAGATTAGTATTTTGAACTGATCCTTTAAAAATGAATAAAAAGGCTGCACCCTTATAATTGAGGTGTCAAATATATTCCATTTGAGATTTCTTCCTGTGACCCGATAATGCTGAGTGAGTTGATATATTTGATTATAATTTACACTTTTAAAGTGATTTGAATAACGGCTTTACTTTCAATAGTCGAAAGCACCTGTCAAACTATATAGTTAAATAAAATGTGCTGTACACAGCTATGCAAATATTTGTTTTTTAATTACAAGTAATTTGATAATTATTAACAGTTATTCTATAGGGTTGCTTTTCCTCGTGAATACAAATTATTGATGAAGTAATCGAGTTCATCAATTTGATCCTCCTGCTTAGTATGATAGGAAAATACTTATTTTAATAAGTAATGTATAAATGACATTTTTTAGGGAGTTGCTACTACTTTTATCACCGGCAAATGAAACTACCATGCAAAATTTCATTAAAGTCAAAAGACCATTCCATATTTGTAATCAGGACATTAATAACAAAAATTTGATACGATACTTAAATTTTTAAAACAGGGTAAACGGGGAACTAACAAAGCGAGAGACCTTAAAATTTGGCTGTAAACAAACCATTAAAGGTAATACATCAAAGTACATCACGCTGGACTTGAATATTATGTTATATCCATCCAGCGTTTCATTGAAGGGCTACATTTCCAAACCATGTCAGCTATGGTGCCCGTTAGTACAACTTGTACACGAGTCCCGCTACACTCTTACCTGGAGGAATTCTTCAAGTCATAGCGCGCAAGGAACGTTCAGAAGGAGGTTATAACTTATTTATAGAAAGTATATTATTTCGTGGTCACCAGATTAAGAGCGATGTACTCACCATAAATAATATATGTGAAGGAAGGTATTTCAACCCCGAAGTAGGTAAGATATCGTTAAAAGCATTAAATGCTTACTACTCGGCCACGACGAGCAAAACGAGAGCTAAATAATATAGGTTACATGTTGTCCCAGGATTCAAATGGACATCTTTCTAGCAAACTCCAATTGAATAGCAGCAGCTCCTTCCTCACTATGAATGAATGGATTTTTTTTTCCTGTTTTTACATAAAACGCAAACGTTTTCAATTTTTTGAACCATCATTCTCATATGCAGAGATGCATCCAAATTAATAACCCATTTTAAAAAATCTTCATTTAAAAGATTAAAAATATAGCACGTTGCCTTCAATATAAGTTTTATGTACTATTTTAATAGTGAATTTCGCCATAATTGATTTTAAAATTAGTGATTGTTTTGAATTGATCTATGCGTTTCGTTGCACCTGAGGATGATGATCTAAACCAGTTAACAAACGTTCGTATTATACATAAAAGCTTTAGGCAGGAAGAAATATGTTCATTTAATTATTAAACCTCAACCAACAACCAGCAAAAGAATCAATTTCATCTAATTCTGTTGTTGAGCTAGGATTCAATTGGACAAATATCTGAAATAGTTTTTTTTTATTAGCATTGAAGAAATATGTATAAATGCGTAGATTTCAAACAGTATACGGAGATCTAAGGCTACAATACTTTTCTTTTATTTAGGGACCGTTCGATTACTAGACTTGAATAATATTGCATTGTGTACGGTATAGTACAACTAATTAACTTTATTTCAGAGAGTGAATAAACAAACTATTTAAAAAAAGCTATAAGAATAAATACGAGGGAGTAAGGATAATAATTCAAGGCGAGTATGACTCAGTACACAATTAACGGTTTCTTCACGGTGGTGGAAACGATTTTATAGACAGATTCAGTGACTTTTTGTTTTCAATAATCCACAAAATCATACTGCATGATCAGGAAGCTACTGTCATTCATTAAATAACCTACTGATGATATTTGTATGACAGGAAATATTTGGTTTTCGATCACAGGTAATTGATTAATAATTTACCGATGTGTGTTTTCTACAACGCTGTTAAATGTGAGGACCCACAGGGCGTGAATCACAAAAGTGAGAAATGCTAGATGGTGGAACATCCGTTCATAGCTGATGATGAAAAAATTCGTGGACCATTCACACGATTTGGCATGTCATACGAATTGTAAAAGCAAAAGTGATTATATGCAATTGATTTCCGTAATCTGTATTAAGAGTATCAATAATACTCATTTTCGTAATTCACCCCCAGTGGGAACCCGGCATTAGTTTTAGCATCTTATTGCCTGAAAAGTAAAGGAAACCTTCGTCGAAATATCGTTCCTTTATAAGAAAATCGGGTGACGAAAAAATTTGGAATTAACTTATTGCAGTATTAATGACTTTATTTGATTATAGTCCTCATAAGCCCCAGCAAATATTACGTATTATTAATCAGGATGTCGTATGTATATTTATTTTCCAGATCGACTTAATTAGCTCTACATGGGTACATATATACAGAAAAAAATGCTAACAATATAAAGGTGTGGGCATAGTCGCACTAAATGACACCTGGGCATACAACAATTATTAGAAAAAAAATAGTAAACATTTCGATTTAATTACTAACCAAATTGTGCTGTGACATACAGCTGCCATCCTTTATACATGCAGCCTGAGCTTTAGCCTTGGAGGTGTGGTATATTTTGCTTTAATGAAATCTTCGACTGATTCCATTTGAAGGTCATTATGGAGCTGTTTGGTTCTGATAAACCACGGGTCGTTGATTGCCGTGCGAAGAATTTAATTTTAGAACACTTTTTTTCGTTTTAGTTACAGTTGGGGTACAGCATACTTCGCTGCGATACATTAAGGGTACAGTAAGGGACGTAATATGGGTTTGTATATTAAAATTGCAAGGGTCCGTCTTAGATTTGACTTCCAATTTATTATTTGTCTAAATAACAAAATTGCCACTTTAGCATACGCCTGGGTTAGTTCAACATATTTGGTAGTTCTAGGTATATTGGTGATCTAAATGTATCCCTAAGCAATATTATAGAAAAGAAAATTGTTGTTGATACCAACTAATAATTTTTTTTATTACATTCATTACTTTTCGTCGGCTGGGTTTTACCTATTAACCTATTTAAGATACTTTCTCGTGTTTTATGGAGATAGCTATAACTTTCATATGACATCAAATGAAACCACTCACCATGATTAAAATTGCATGTTTCTGGTTTGAACGGGGATTAACAAACCCCCACAGACAGATAAGTGAAATATTTCTTAAAAAAATCTTAAAATAGGTATATTGTTAACCGGACTTAATCCTGGCGGCTTCTACTAACAACGCTACAAATTAAAAAATAAAGCTTTAAGTGAAGTAGCAAGTACACTGATTGTCAATTTGTTTCTAATCTTCATTCCTGTCATATTTGATCTTCTTATTTTTTATGGCTAAATGTTAATGCTGTAATGGTGGAAATGAAGTTTTTGTAAAATCTGTCAAATCCTATAAATCAACTGCGGAATAAGACGGCTACAAAAGAAATACGAATGTCTGCACATGCATGATTCAAATCCATCTACGTCTCCAAATTTTCATTTATCCAGCCTAAAAATCATATCCTTAGGAAGAATATATTTTACTTTACGCTGGTGCCATTACGTTCACAGTTACGTTATTTTTTTTAGTTTTAATAAAATATTGAGGCTTATGATAAACGTTACAAAAACAAAATAATTTCCAAGATGAGTAGAAACAAGATTATAGAGAAGGTAACTTTTTTGTTGCTGTAGCGTTGTTAAGTCACCCTTTGTTCGGGTTTCAGTCTGTAAAAAACTAAGAAATCTTAAGCAAGGTACGATTAGCACTTCGTATTGATTCTTTTCTGATGTTTACCCTCGGTGAAATTAAATATTTCTAGTTCTAGAAAACAAGAGACAGATACTCTACCTACAGACGATACTCACGTCTACCTGGTCTACGGAAGTGCCATTCCCTCCGATATTCTTCACATCCAATTCCTACATTCCAGGACCCTCCGTAACTTAGTGCTCCCTTCTTCCCTTCAACAAACGTATCCTTCATGGTGGCCTTGACATCCCAGTCATTCAAGAGCTCTCGTATATATGTACTCGACGTAAAACGATTTAAAGTATGAACGACCAATGTCCATAATATGTACAGCTCTGTTCAACAAGTTAGATGTGCATTGGCGAATTGGATTTTTCAACATCTCGACCAATTAAAGTTCGTTAAAGACAGATAAACTCATTCTTCATGCTGGGGCGATGCTTAAATTGATAAATCTTTCGTTACTTTCTATATTCAGTAACTCACTGGATTAGAAATTCAATTTCACTTTTTAATTCCATCCAACCCGTCTCACGTTTCTCCTACCTCTTGTGGAAAAATACGAAAGCAGAACGGTTTGTTGTGGTAGACTCGGTGTATGTTATATCTCTCCTACGAACTAGTCGTTTTATTATTGAATCTCTAAAGAGCTAAAGCGCCTATTAATTAGTATTTACAGTTCTTATGAGTTGATTAAATTACGCGCACTTGAGCCCTTGAAGTAGAGGTGTTTTTAATAATAATGTAATTTAATAATAAGGTCATAAAGTTGTAAAGGATGTATTGGGACCCACTGCCCTGTGGAACTCCTGCTTTTATGAGATAGTAGTTAGAATATTCTAAACCACAGGGAACTTGGAAGAAGCGGTTTGAAAGGTAGCACTATAGGATTAGGAAAAGGGTCTGTGGTAAATATGTTTTGAACTTGTAGAGCAAACCTGCGTGCCAAACCCTGTCATAAGCTTGAGCTATATCAAGAAAGGCAGCAGTGCAATACTGTTTGGTTTCAAGGGCTGAGGCGATGTGATCAACATCGCGAAGACCTTAGGGACAACGCGAGTGGGTTTGAAATAGGATGCTACTTTAGGATTTTTTCAGTTACACTCCACAGGGAGTTATCCCTGGTAAACAGAGAGGAATCGGAGCAGAAGGATGCCAATAGCCACTTTACCAATCTGCACTAACCTAGAATATTAAAAATACACCTATGTTGTCAGGTGGAAACACACCCTAACTCTCAGCCTATAGATCATCTCCTAGTTTCAATTGACATAAAATATTGATTCCCTTCTAAATGTTATGCAAAATTTCAAATGAAAAACTGAAAATAAGCCTCTCTAATCAACAAATTACTTACTTACGGCCATAATGTGACATGAATGGGTAACGGTAATAATAGACTACACAAAATAGTCCAGAGGTTATCCAGAGAGTCCCCAGTTTTCTCGGCATTATGAGACTGGGGGGTTACCGATCTCAAGCCACGACCAAGTTACTTCATCCCACCTGCTTTCCTAAACAGATCTCTCCCAGCTTCTAACTGATTATTTTAATTCCATTAATGTATTGTCTCTTTGAATTTAGGCTCTTTAGTTTGAGTTTAGGCTGAACAAATTAGGCTGTTATATGCTCGTATATCAAATTATACGTTTTACCAGAAATGAACTTTGGTATATCATTGATTTACAAACTTTTGACTATTACTTATTTCTCCATTTTGTCTGTCCATCATTCGTTTCGTCAGCTCGTCCACTTCAACCGATGCGGAATGCTCTGGTACCCAACATAAATCCACTTCTTCTACTTTTTAGGCTTTGTTTTAAATCAATTCCTTCCGGTTTAATTTATTTTCCATACTTCCTGTCATTGCATTGTTGTCAAAAACTAAACAGAAAAAGAAGTTTTTCTAGTAATATATTTCAAGAAAAAACTGATTTTAGAATTTCAGGAATATTACTGACATTAAATTTGTTTTCTATACTCCCCGTTAATATATTTACCCAAAAACTAAACACCGTATTTGGAGGTTTAGGATAATCATTAAAAAATGAAGAACGATTGAATAATTTTTCACGACTTCTGTTAGAAAATATGCACCAACACAGATAAATAGGATCGGGATTGCCTCCAAATATTACGCCCCACTATTACCATCCGATTAAACTTAGGGTAAGATATCTGTCAATATCTTAAAAATATTCCATTATATAAATTACTCATATGATTATCAGTTATTTAATAGCTAATGATATATATATGAAGACAAATCTGTTTTCAAAATAGAAAAAAAAATAGAAATTTGAGTAACAGGATAAATAAGCGCCAACAAAGTATGCATAAAAACCTAAAACTCAAAACATACAATTTGAAATCCTTGAAACAATTTCACAACGCTAACTACTGAAATTTACATAACATTGTAATTATATTGTATTTTGTTTCCTATTAATTAACTACCTTATGCTGATAGTAATTTATTCTATTAAAATGACAATAAAATTGGTATATAAAATTTAATAAATCATACACAGATCTAACTCATAGTAAATATAACTATGCCATGTCAGTATTTTCGGGTCCGCTAGTCCAAAAAGCTTGCCGAATAGTGTGTTCGAACGTCCTATTGGGATTGGCAGTATAAACCAACCCCTTTGATGTGTGAATGAAATCCGATAGCTCCTTGTTGGGCCAACCTCTTGCCACATATGTGGAGCTGGGATTACAGTCCGCATTACATACTACTCACACCTTCCACATTAACCCTTTCTATTACCCGACCCCAGCCGACCCTCGTAGATTGAAGAACCCGATAATGACGGTTTAGCCTTGCAAATTCCTTGAGGGTTCTCTCACACCAAGTTCGTTTTAAATTGCAAATCCTCCGTTCCGCGGGCTGCCTAATGAAAATGGACTTGTTAGTGCGGTCCGGGGGTTCGTGTAAAGTTCCTCGTCCGCAAAGGAACCCTTTCCCAAGGAGTGTAGGGAGTGTGGAAATACTCACCTGGAAATAACGACAAACATTATAAATACAATATGTGGTTGATTGCACATTGATTCGACTACATATCTCAATAGGAGAAACGCCCTGTCCATTCCAATACGGCACGCTCGTATGTCTGGTACGTACCCTTTAGTATATTCTAATAAACGTAAAATTGATTCAAATTTCTGAAATTTCGGAGTTATGTTCCGCAGCATATTCTAATTATTCTCCCTGTTGTGGATTTTTTTCAATTGTACAAAGATATTTGGTTTAAAAAAATACTATGTATGTTCATTTAAATATCTGTTTCTATTATATATATTTATCATTCTTATATAGGGTCTTTCATTAATCTTTAAATTTAAATAAAACAAAATGTGTGTGAGATATCATCAAAAAAAAGGCCTATCGATGCCATTATGTATGGAATATAGCATTGTGCAAATGTACGCCGCGGCTTCATTGGGTGGCACGCATCCGAAATGTCCAATTTCCCATGACTCTGGCGCATAAATTAGGCTAAATTACCATGGGACCAATGGCATGGGTTATGTTGGCTTTGAGGACCTCTGTGATTTAAGGCTTATTCGCATAGACCTGCGACTTAAGAAAATCCCACAAAAAAAAGTCTAACGGGGTCAAATCGCACGATCTCGGTGGCTAGTTCACATCACCTCCACGTGAGATGACCACGCCATTAAATCGCTCGTGCAGAATGTGCAACGTGGCATGAACTGTGTGGCACGTCCTGTTGAAACCACATGTCGTTGGTGCCCACATCATCCAATTCAGACCAAAAGAAGATGGTAATCTTCGACCTATAGCGCTCGCCGTTGACGGTGATGGCCTGGCCAACGTCGTTCTCAAAGAAATATGGACCGATGAAGCCGCCAGCCCAAAATCCACACCAAACAGTGACTTTTTCGGGATGCACTGGACGCTTTTGGATCTCATGTGGATTGGTATCGTCCCAAATTCGGCAATTTTGTTTTTTAACGTACTCATTCATTCAGAAATGGGCCTCATACTGAAGATGATTTTTCGATGAAAATTAGGGTCAGTTTCCAACTGCTCCAGGGCCCATTCAGCGTACACACGTCATTGTCTATGGTCGTTTACCTTCAGCTCGGGTTCTCCTGCACACTCTCACGGACAGTGGCAATGTTTTCGGCAGAACTTGCGTTTCATCGACGTACCGGTGTTGGTTGATTGTATATTGAACCATTGGACTCAAATTTATCCCCCATACTGCGAATAGTCCTCTCGATAGGACCGTAAAATGGGCGAAGTGCACGAAACGTTGCCCGAACAGAACATCCATATTGATAAAACAATTTTGTCATTTGCACGTGTTGTTGAACGCTATATCCATCCATGGTGATTTGGCAAAACAGATTGTATAAATGACAGTCAATTCGACAGATGCAGCTTCAACAATATGGCCGCTATCAACTGTCAAAGTTCGAAAGTAACTATTGGAAGACGCTTTATAACTTCTTTATAGTCTGTGGCTCTCATATCTTGATTGTTGGAATTGGCTGAGCATGAGGTGAGTGTTCCTGGACAGACTGTGTATGTGCATATTGCACAAGTGTTGGCATGAATTTTGAATTGAATTATACTAACGGTTAAAGCTATTCTAACAATATGTGTTTTTGAGTTTTAATTGCATTGAGTCTACCTAGTGTAATTACTTAGAGATCCTGTAATGTGGATCTAAGATATAGGATTTTGACTTAAAAATTATCTGTTTGTATATGAACAACGTGTGTATAAATTATACGGAGCTTTAAAGGGTGTCTACTAGCTTACTGGATATTTCGATGCATCGCGAAAAGTTTTTACGGTAAGTTTGTAAGTTAAAGATTACAGGGGAAATTAAAAACAACTGAAGCATATTTTGGTGTTGGGTAGATCACAATCAACTTAATAACAGCCACTCCTTTCTCGAGGATTAAGTCCGCAGTACTAGGCACCAGTTGTAGACTGCTTGGTACCGTTAGACCCCACTGACCTACAGATGTTCTGCTCTGTTTCCGACCCTTCTTCTGTCTAAATCTCCATCTGCCAGAATTTTCTCCCATTATATACCTTTTCACTCCTTAACCCCATCTTAAACGGTGTGTGATTATTCAATGTAAGCGAATCGAGGTCGATTAAGGCATAACTAGCTCATCCATAGATCCAGAATATTGGCGTTTTGAGGTTTTTTGGATCTTTTTATCAAAATCAGGAACCTTTATGTTTTTCCCCGCATGAAATTTTACACAGAAGTCCCATTTTACTTTGGAATTAAAATCAATGAAAAATTTAGCCGTATCCATAAAACGTGATTTTTTTAATTATATTGCCCCACAAAAAAGGGGTCGTACTTAAAATGTAACAAATTCATATATTTCCTTATTAACAAAATTATTTCGGCTCTCAATTATTTTTTAATAAATATTGAACATTTTCAATTATTAGGGGGTAGAGTGGTGTATCTCTGGCCAACCCACAATTTATTTAATACTGATAAAAACTCTTTTCGTACCACCATTTTCAAGTATTATACAATTCAAATGAAAATTAGAATAGATGAAGTTAGTTGTTTACATTAATTGTTATTTTTTAAACTTTTAAAGGTTATTCGATCATTTTAATTAGAAGATTCTTGACAATGGTGAATGGTAAATGAACTTGTAGCAGTGTGAAATGGTGGGTGGGCCAGAGAGACATTTATTCGTTGAATAGCTCACAACCAGCTTACCAACTGAAAATTCCATCAGTATGATTTAAAAAGTCATTGCAATTGTCAGTTAAATCGTTAAGTACAATTCACAATAATACGAAACTTTTTCCATCGATAATAAATTAGATTTTTTTGTTTGTATTTACTTTATATACATATAAATGGAATATAGTAATAATATGGAGGGCTGCATAGTATTTGTTTAGTACTTTACATTATCAATTTATTGTACATTTTTTTTTTAATGTTAAAGAATTTGGGTCTCGGAAAATCGCCAACAAAAAACAAAGAAAGGAAATTGCTGAAATACCAACATAAAAACTAAAACGGACACTACTAAATTCTAAATTTGTTCTCCTAGAAATTTAAATTTTTATTTCAGATAGATTAAATATTAAATCTTTCCTGGAATATTCAATGTTAACCCCGCTTCCTCCCCATAGTTTCAATGCCACATGGAATATAGAAAATGGCCATCATCTAGAATATAGAATGTCCAACTCAGCACAGCCATATGAGGAATACAAATCCCTCGTTCGGACACGCGGGCCTAAACCCTTGGTGATTTTCTATCGATGCTTTCTGCCTTACATGAAATATGTATTATACATAAATATGTATTACTACTCCATTGCATGATTCATGTTGTGGCGACTTGAGACTAGACGGCTAGTTGCAGTCGGCTGCTATACTGCACACCGAGCTGAACATCAGTGTTCGGATGAAAACATATCTCCATATTCTGCCCCTAACTTTAGATAACCTGCACCCAAATATTAATTTTTTTTTAAGTACGTCACCAAACGATAGGTGATTTAAAACGTTGATTGTGATAATTTAATCTTTACTACTTTAATGACATTTTTGTAACGGGTTCTTTGTTTATTGTAACTGTATTTTAAATTTTATATGTATATTATAAATTTTGAAATTTGAGTTCAAGTAAGCCCTGTGTTGGGTTTAATTTTATCCAACCTACTTTTACTTGAAATCAACAATTTAAACAAGATATTCAACTTAAATTTTGCAAACAATATGATAAGGCCTGAGATACGTACTACACTAAAACAGGATTCCACTGATGGATGAGAGGTGTCCTGGGCTCTTTGAGGCTGATTCTTGGGGACTGTGGTGGTGCCTCTAGTCCCGAAGACTAGCTCATTTGGAGTATTTGGAATTTTACATGTGTATGAAAACATTGGTGGAATGTACCACTAGATCTAAGGTAGGCGGTTTACATGGTTTTTATCCTCATTCTCCGATCAGACCTCATGTCCTGCAAGCAATATAACCCCACCATCCGATTTATGGGACTTGGGGCTCTTCTGGACTCCGGTCGGCCCCTATGTTCTCTAGGCTCTACTATCCATTTGCAGTAACGGGTTCATTTCAGGGGGCTCTTAAACTTATTTTTGTTGACTTGAGTGTTTTAGGCCCTAAAATACAATAATACAAACAAGTTCTGAGATGTCGAATAAAACATTTTAGTACCCCTTTATATCCTTCCATTGAGTACTAATAAGTTATACTAATTTAGAAAAGAGTTGATTTGGATTGGAACTGAAAATCATCTCCATTTAACACTAATTAATTAAGTGGGCTAATTTTATTTTTTATATCTCACCACTTGTAGTACAAATTCTTCTAAACCTCAAGGTCATTTCAAAGCTTTCATGATGATCGGCGCAAATCAATCAACGACAGAGGCGTTATCTTTGATCCTCATTGCACACAGAAATATCGTGTGATTCACATTTGAAACAAAAACAAATCTTGCCCTCTTGTAAGAAACCTTGTAAAGTGCTTTCATATTCTTCCTTTTCTTTAGTTTCTACACCATTTAGAGCTGGTGGAAGTCACGTTGATTAATGCACACGTTTCACCCTTAGTCGTTTTCTCTAGAATCCCAAATGCTGTTAACATCATTAAAATTTTGAAAAAGTGTAATAATGCCAGAGTTTGGTTACAAGTAAACCTAATTTTAAGTTCCTTAACACACTATTCATGACATATATATTTTACTATGTTATATGGTTTTCTGTCTATCAAAAACTATCTATCAAGGACTATTGATGAAATGTAAATTTCTCTTTACCTTGTCTGTAATTAAAGTATGCAAAGAAGTAAAGGCACTAATGTTATGAGGTGTCAATAATACCTACGTTCGACGAATGCAGGTTTTTAATTTAAGGGATACTTACTCACGGAACAGTACACTGATATTCTATACTATAAATCTACATTGCAAAGTGTTTACAAATAGACAGAATAAATACAAAAGGGACGTATCTTTTCCACGGGTACATTTCTGCTTTTATATATGTAAGTTTGAACGTTACCGTCAAACTTCGGGACATATGCTAGATGTCCCTACAGAGCCCGCTAGTATCGCTCCAAGCTGTGTAACCTGCGATATAAGAGCTGTACAATGTTAAGACAATGATCAAGGCATATTATCGGCAATTGTATTGATTCAGGTTAGTTTTAAGTTTTATTTGTTTATTGTAATATTTGTAGCGCGAGCTAATGTGTACATATGTTTAATATTACAGTTCTAAACTACATCTGCAAGTGTCCGATTTATAACCTGACAACCTCCACCTCCTTTAAGTTTCTGAATTCGAAACTTACATATATTTACCTCAGTTACCCGCAACACCTTGCCTTTACGCTGTAGTTATACTACTAACATATTTGATTCCTTTATCAAATCATTGCATTAGCCTAAAGTAATTTACTTTAATCAATTGATATGGTGGCATTATATAGAATACAATTTTATAATACAATATGCTTTATTAAAATGTTTAAGTCCAATAAAATTAAATAAATAACATGGATTCATATGATGAAAATGGATTGCATATACTAGTAGTATATGCATTAATAGTAACTATGTTTACAAAATATAACGAGGTCTTATATAGATGGGAAGTCTGGACAAAAAAGTCATCACCTCAGCGTCTCCATACGCCAGCCTGCCGCCCATGTAACAGAAAAAAGTGCCTTGGGCTACCCCGTCCTACCCCTTATACGTAGCCCTCCTGGACTCGACCACTTTCATTAGATCCTGCGGTCTTCCTCCTTCATTCTATTGTGTAAAGAAATACCTATTAACACCTACATTGAAACATGTTGGGACGTCAAAACACTGCCTGAGCCCACCATGTTTGCTAAGCCTCATATCTCATAAGGCCATAAGGCGCGACACAAAAGGAAGGTTTATTACTTGTCACTCAAATAAATTCTTATGATGGTCAATAAGGGACCCATCTCTGATTATTTATACCTGACAGCTCGGCCCTAACGCCTTTTGGCCAACTTCTATCTAGGCAACCTCTACATCTTAATATTATTTTTATTTCATATTAAATTTACATTTTAGGGTAGACCACCAACAGTGTTTTTATTACAAAACAGAGTAACTGGATGAAGAAACATTTATAAAGAGCTAGAACGACATTTAGTGCTGCTGAGGGCATCTTCGAGGATGATTACACGAATTGTTTGACATTCTCGTTGGTTTGCCCCGTCGAAGTACGTCCAAAGCGAGGTTGATGGTCCCCACTTTTAAAACAGGAAAACCACTCAAACGCTTGAGTTTTCCACACAGCATCATCCTTTAAGACCAGTTTTAACATTTCAAGAGTTTCTGTGCCTGTTTTCCAGAGCAGAAAGCAAAACTTCACGGTCACGTGCTGTACTTTTGTAACGGTTTCTTGAGTAAGTGTAAAATAAACTTGCTAAAGTGATTGCTAACAGTAACTGCCAACTAATAAAACACCATAACAACTTAACATTTAGGATATGTATGGCCAGTTTTATTTTAAACACTTCCAACTAAAATATTCAAAGGACCATAATTAGGGCAAGGATGACACTTTTTTAAACCTTGGCCTATGAAAAAAACCATTTTGGAAACAGATCGGAATTTCATAAAGCCTAAAATTGTGTAAACAAGTGGAGTTTCTCCTACTCTAATGTCAAATTCTGAAGGATTAAGAAAAAATCATTATGAATCTCATTGCTTTCTTTCGCAAACTATATTCGCAATCTCAACTCTACCAGTGTTTTTAGAGGTACCGTATTTTTCATGGTAGTAGTTGCATTTGCCGACAAAAATGATAAAAGTAAATAATAAAAGTTGAAAAAAAAATTAAATTATTGAGCAATAGATTTGTCCAATCAGACTGAGATTTGTGTAAAATTTATGATCTTTACATGACAATAACTAATATATCAAATGTGTTGTGGGCTTTAGCGAACAATGGATTGATACGCTTAATTTGGTGTTAGGTCACACATGAATTTTTATTTCAAACCGCATTGTGTCTAATTTGTCTTAAATACCCGTCTATTTAGTGATCGCAGCCAATTACATACCTCTCTCAGAAAAAATGTGAAAGCAATTCAACGGTAAAGATCTGTCCTGTCCTGCCTCCGCGGTGGTCTCTGCTACATTTCCGCAACCGTTGATTGTTTTTAATTCTGCATAAGAGAGTTACATGCGAAGCGAGCGAGGTACGGATGCGGATATAAATGTAGCCGTAGAAAATTCCATCACCAACCAATCGTTTTAATTATCGAACACCAGTGTGGTCGGGTTTCGCTCCCGCTATCACTCGCGCTATAAAGACAGGTACATTGCATTCTTCACACATGTGTGAAACAATCGATTTCGTAAGAACGTTAGTTGCTTCTTTATACTTAAAAAAAGCCACCAGACTAAATAGCCTTACGAAGAGTGAGAGGGCGACGAGCAGAAATGTGAGAAATGCGGCCGCTGTTGGGAACCGTTACCTATCCCAAGTGACTAACAGTTAGCTGGCTGCTAGCGCTCGAGGAGGTATCCCACATCTCCAAGCAGTTTGATCGTATAGAAGCAGCTAAGAATGTCTTTTAATAGAGCATCGTTTCAATTACGCCTCATTGGCTTTATTAATGGATAAATTCAAAAGTAGTAACTTGCAAATGCGAGAAAACAATCAATTCATAGAAAACTAAAAAGCTACTCCTTAAACAGGGGTTTTGTGACAAGATACGGAATTTAACGGTTCCCTTCAACTAAATGATATTTTTGAAGCGTCAATGGTATAAGTTTTGACCTATAATATACATTTCCCCTTTTGAGGCGTCATCAGGACTTCAATACTGAAACAAGATAAATGTAAATACATTTAAGAACAAGATATATACGAGTTTTATGTGTTTAAAAGTAACATACTACAATAAATAGATTTTGATATTTTTAAACAGATAAAATTCTTGTATATCTTGTTTCTAAATTGTAGTCCTGATGACGTCTGAATAGGCGGAACGTTGATTGTAGATGATGTTTTGTCAAAAAAACAATGCTTTAGAAATTCTGAAACTTGAACTACCCAATGTTTGTGAAAATGCATCCGTGTTTCTAATTAAGTATTGATTCTTTGGAAAACGAGATTAATTTTTGTTTTTTATTCGTGATAAAAATTAATAAATTATATAATATAGTGTCATCAAGATCATTTCTACCTTATAACTGTGTTTTCCATCATCAGAGGTTTCTTCGGTTTCACATAATTTTCTTGCCTTTAGAATAGAACCCTAACCCCTCCATTCCCGGGATCGACAGATAATGTCTGCTATCGTCAGGGGGGCCATCAGTTTCCGATTTATGTATGTCTTCTCTACTTTTCAGGTTCCACAGCGTCTCTTGTTCCGAGTTCAATGCTTCGGTATTGATTTTGAGAACAAGCCTCCATTCTTGGTGATAAATTATTTAATTTTTTTTTCTAATTAGTATTATTTCTTTTTATACATTCTGGCGACTTATTTTACCAATTCTTCGAGTACTTCAAAAATAACAGAAATAGATTTGTGTTGTCAAATCTGCCCCCACAAAGTCAATCAATAATTGTGTTAAAAAATGTGAGTTGTACGAAATTTGAAATATTTCATGAAAGTATATACAGTACACATACATACAGTATTTGCAATAAGTTATATAAAATGGACACATTCATACTCGCGAGTAATGGCATATTCGGTGCGGGATTGTTGCCTCCCCAGCTAAGGAAATGGAAACTGGGATTAGAGAAATCTGCCACGATGCCCGGGAGCCACATCTCTACTTGATAGTAGTAGATTCGTTCCAACAGAGAATCAGAGACTAGGTTCCAGACGGTTCGCATTTTCAGAGCATGCGCGAACGTTATTTGATCATGGATTTAGATCTGTGTTGGAACGCTTTTTCCAATCTCGGGCTGTTGACCCTCTTAGAAAGTTACTAAACTTTATTATTCATATTGACTTATTGACAAAACAACTGTTGTACCTCAAAAACTCGAATTCTTTTTTGTTTTTATTAAAAAACCTTTTAATTACAACGTTTCATTTTCTATTTTTTAACTGTTATACTGGTATTCAAATCTATCCTGCTCATTGTTTTAATCGTACTGATATTACGTTTCAATTTTTTTTTCATGTCTTTCTTTTTGATCATCGTCATTATGGTCGTTTGGATTCTTTTTTGTACCCAATTTACGGTTTTCCATTTTATGACACCCACGAACTAGCATTGCTCTTAAGGATCGTGGAGGTCCTGGAAAGTCGTATTTCTGGGTTTAAGCTTTTTGTGTGCCAAAAAACTGATAATTCTTAACGATCCTAAGTTTTTGCGATATTTAGGGTATAAATCTTAGATTTTGGAGCTGTTTTCACTCTAGTGGCATTTATGCTTAGGGGGGGAGGGTTTCTATAGAAATACAAAGCAATAACATAGCGGGCTGGAATACCACATCGAATTCTCTAATTTCTGATATTAAAAAGAGGTTGATATTTTCCTTGAAAGCAACATTTAAAATAAATTACATACCTTTTATCTTTTCCATTGGGAAAGCTTACCAAATTAAAAACGATCAGTCTACAACAAAAATAAACCAAATTTGTATATTGTAATATTTAAAATCCAGTCGAATCCCTATTTTCCGTCTAATCCGGCGGTGGTTCACACGCACACCTGTGGTGATGCACGTGACCGCCGCCTGCTTACCCGACCCGGGGGCAAGCCCTTGAGGTAGAGAGGCCCCCAAAAGGGTTATGACTGTTTATAACTGCCAGCTGGTGACCCTTTCTCGTGTGACTTAGTTGGCTTCCGCCTTTTATTGCTTATCACATTCACAATGATTTATAATACATTTAGTTCATGTTATTTTACTTTTGCTTACAATATATATGCAATAGAGTATAGGGTGATTTATCTTATGTAGTTAGCGGTCGCTACATAGTGAAATGGACATAATATAATTAGAGTTGCATATCTTTAATTAACTTTTAAGTTTTTATAATTCATTTCTTAATTTGGAAGTTCATAATTTATAACCTTTTTTTTTACTGCCACACTAAAATCATGTCTCTGATTCTGATCTGATGTTATCTGACTCCAATCCTCGGAACGTTTTGACAATCACAATCCGATTTTAAGCATGTTAGAACAGATATCTAACAGTTTGAGTTTTAATTTTTGGTGATTCGGAAAGGCACAATTGTACTCCACATGCTCCTGCCAGTTTAACCATAGTTTGGACTCGCGATAGAACAAAACTAGTAACAATGGAAACTGAAGTAGAGCCACAGATGCTTCGAACATAAATTGAGAATACTAGGCGAGGTCAAACTCAAGTGGTGTGTAGGCTATGGAAGATCTCAAGACCGTTTTCATTTGGATCTCAAAAAAAGTATTAAATGAGCGTAAACTGTTAGTTAGTTCGTGTGTGTCTTTTCCAATAGCCTCTGTCGGGTAGTGGGGGGTGCCCGCCGTGGGCTAGGGTATCGTCAACCCGGCCTCTGCCTGGCGTCAGAAAGAGATAAAATGGGTAGACCTGTGGTCTTTGACCTTGCTGGTAGCCTTGTTGGTGGGCAGCATTATTCGTAATAATCTGACTCCATAACATCTTAGAAGGTGTGCCCCAACAGTGCACTATGTTCAGGAGGAGAGGAATAGAGAATGAAGGAGAAGAGTAGGTATGGCAGGTAGTTAATATGGTCTTAGAATGATCATGAATTCACTCTCGGTAGGCGAATACCGTCCGGATCCCAAAGGCGAGTGTGAACCGGAGAGAGGCAGACTTGATCGCTAGGGAAGACGCTACTAGGTACAGTTTGTAGGGCCCCAGAGACCGTCATCCGCATGGAAGGGATTCTTTCCAAGGCTGTGCTGGTTTAGCAAGACGAAGGCAGATAATCCCACTAGTAAGGTGCAGGATCTGACAACGCCGGGCTGAGGGCATAGCAAGGGGAGGATATATGTGTAGGGGGTTTCATTAATTAGAAGGTTCGATATCTTAAAACATCAGTGCAGCTGGAAGTACCAGCCCAGAGGTAAGCCGTAGCTTGAATAAGAATGCCATGGTTCGAGTAGATCAGCAAGCGCCAGTGCAGAGAGAGAGATAGAGAGAGGGAGAAAGAGAGCAGTGTTCACTTCAGGTGCCAGTTTCCGAATGAATGAAAGAAGTCCCCCCTTGATGAATGAAAGAAGCTCTGAAGTTAAGTTCTGGCTTAACAGGTCAGAGGTCTGGCTATGCTAGCGCTCTCTAGTGAGCTTCCCTTGTCGTGAACCAGTTCCCTCTCTCTAACTGACGCCTAAGGTTTTATTATTAAAATATGGAAACGTAGGTGGGTGTTTTCGATTTATTCGTGGTGAATAAGGTCGTACAACAGCCTCACTACATTAGTTGCTGGAAAAAATACTCCGCATAATTGGTCAGTATATAATAAAATAGCTATTGACATTAATTTATCTGATTTATTCATAAATAGATATAGTTCTTGAATTAAACAAATATCTTTCTTTTTATCTCAATGACAGTAACCGTGCGTGCCACTAAGATTAGAGACTTATGCTGCAGAATGCCATTCAGACACCGTTCTCACGCAACCATTGTATATTCATCTGAGAAAATATGAGGCTCTTACACTTGGAGAAGAATTAATAAGCTACTTAGGAAAAGAAACGGTCGAGATATAATAACGATAACGATAACGAGATATTATTACTGTGAACGTTAATAGAAGTAACCGTCCCTTATTCCGGACCCACGAAGGAGGTTATAACAACTTTTGATTACGTTTTATTATGCAAACAAAGACGACTAGTGAATATACTGTTAAACTACTGTCAGAACCAAAATAACAGTACTGTACTTTGTATTGTGCTCGTCAATTAGATTATTATATAAAATTCGGTAAACTCTCATCCGTCCATCTGGTGTATAAACAGAGAAGCGTGAGAGTCTGAAAAAAGCACGTTGCTCCATTCTTTTTTAGTAAACATAAGGAGTTGTGTGTCCGAGCAAATTCTAAAGGAGCTCTACGGTATTCCCGTAAAACTCTTAAAGCATAAATAAAACGGTTTTATAATTATACCATACCACCTCTGTCACCAGCTGTAGCTAGATGTTGTGTCTTCAACCTGATCCATGGCATAATACTTCTTCAAGCGGAAAGTGCCGACTGAAGGTTGTATAGTTGGTAGGTGGTAATGAGGTCTTAACCGGATCTCTTTATGAATCTTCGCCGGCTGATTATTTACTCCACTCAAACCCAACCTTCTAAGAAACATGCCGGGGCTCAAACCCGGGTCTTCGAATTAAGTAGTCATCTTAAGAGTGCAAATACGACCACTACAAACAAAAACTCCGTTCAATTACGGCATTTTTCTGGTATTTTTTTATGCTGTTGGTTCCATGGAGATGGTTTAAGGTACTATCTGCATCTCCATTTCTTTGGACTTAAGTATAGGAAAATTTCCGAAGTGACATTTAAAAGTTAAAAGTAGATTATTTTAATCTATATCTTTACAACTCAATTATTCAAAACTTGTAGCCAAGCTCAATGAATAGCAGGATAACCGATTTTTTTTTCTTCAAGATATTGAACCTTCTCATTTATGAAACCCTCTACACATCTATCCTAGCCTTGCTATGTTGTAGTCCGGCGTTGTCAGACCCAGCACCTTCTTAGTGGGATCCTCTGCCTTCGTCTCGCAAAACTACTTGGTACACATACTAACTCGAGTTATATGTTTGTTCACAATCGGTAAGGGTTTAGTCGCTGTGAACTACTACTACCTATGAAGGTCAGCTATGGATAATTGCGTTATACGTGATGAAGACCAAGACCAAGTTTCAATAAACACCAACGAGCGAGGTCAAACCGGAATATTTGATTTTTTGTCCGTGAATAGTCGTTTGGCATCACAAGAACTATTTAAAATACTTGATCCAACTATCGAAAACCTGACGATTTTATTACGGTTTATTTCTTTTTATTTATTTTACTGACCCAACATGTTTCACAAACCAAATACATCTGTAATCTGTTGAGAAATTTCGATGCCGATTCGGATAACAATTGAAAAAAGCTATAAGATTAGAAAAAAGAGAAATAATAACCTTAAACGGCATCAAATATGTCCCATAAATTTACTTTTATGCATTTGTGTAATTCTTTTTGGAGTAGCTTCTTTAGTTTTTCCTTCACCACAGAGAAAATGTAAAAAACTGACTTAAAGATTAATTTTATTACAATCTTCCCGAAGTTGAATTTTAGCCAAAAATTAACCTGCGTATTTGCAGCCACGCAGCTCATTGACCACCTTTTCTAAGTCAATCGATACCAAGAGTAGTCATTAACAATTGCTGATCATAAATGTCATATTTATTAATTCGGAACTGTATACAGAAAATAAATATAACAACCAGTGAATGAGATGGTGAGTAATAATAGTAATAAATAGGCATTAATGACAGTCAGGAAAGAACATTTATTTAGCCTAAGTCCTACCTCTAGTTTCTCCGGAGTCGTCATGACTTGTCAGGTAAGTCTTCTGTTGCTATTCCATGTGAGGAGTCAGTCTCTGTATAGTTTTTGATGGAATTGTCTGTACATAGTCTTAATGTAGATGTGTACATGTGGAATTCATAAATCAGTGTATATGGTTGTATTACTGACTGATCATAAATAAATTTAAAAAAAAAGGTAATTTTTTTTCAAACAGATTGCACACATAATAATAAACTGTAAGCGTGTTTATTTATTTTCATTGGCAACGCCTTGAATGACTTTGTCAATCCTCTTTTAAATGGCAACAAAAGATATAGTAGTTTGTATTTGGTATTTAGTCTACTTTTGACATAGCAATGATTCTCCCAAAAAAAAGTTGTCCTTTGTTTCCACCAGGCGATCACTAAGCCGCTATTGTAAAACATTCATACATATAGACAGACAAGAAAAACGATGGCTCCCACATCTTGTAGCGATCCTAACTACAATAACTAGGGTGTTAAATCCACCCTATACTCTGGTGCATATATAATATATTGTAATTAATGTAAATCATGTTTAAAGTTTTAAGCAATAAATCATGCAGGGGCCGGCAGTCGTAAAACAAGTCACAAGAGGGTCGAAGGTCGTCAGCAATAAACCTGAGAGGGTAAGCCACCTGACCGTCATAAAACAGACCCGGTAGACCTAGGGTCACCTTCCGGCGGTCATAAATCTAAAAGCCATGCCATAAAACAGTCCTTTAGGGGACGAGGGGTCACGTACCTCGGTGCAGGTGTGACATCATAAACATACCCTTTCAAGCCAGGCTCCGCCTTCCGGTAGGAAGGGGGAGTGCTATTTAAACCAGGGGGTTTCGCCCTGTAGGCCTACTCTTTCTCAGTCTCCTCATCTCCTCAGCCACTATCACTCAGTCCTCTACTAGTCTACTCTCTCTGCAGCACCTATGACACTGTCACCCTGTCACTCAGCCTCCTAGCAGACCCTCTAACGACTTGTACCTATTACACTGCCGGTCTCCCGCCCGAACTCTGAAAACTGGTCTTATTCTTTATGAAACCTCTGTACCTCTTCTCCTGAACACAGTGTATTGTCGGGACACATCCCTATCATAAAATGAAGTCAGATATTAACGCCGACATGGAACATGGTCCATGTTATAAACTACAACAATCCGCACTTGTCACCAGGGCTAGAGTGATTAGGCACTCGACGTGAACGAGAAACCCGACACATCTCATTCGGGATTTGAAACTAATATTAATTTGTGCAGGTATCACCACACACTCATCATTAGGAAAGATGGAAAAGGAAATGAAAAGATTTGAGCAGGAGAAGGGTAAAGAGAGGAAGAAAGGGTTGCCTGAGGGGCAAGATGTTGTAAGAATGATAATGTCGTGGCGAGCGCCTGCCGGACCGACTCATTTGTATTCCTTAAGACTGTCCTGTCAGCCAGTAGAAAGTGATCAGTGTCTGGTACACGGGTGCTTCTGAACTGCAGCCAATCGATACATGGATCCAGTGGCAGGAAGGGGTACTGCCGGCTTTTCCTAGACTATTAAGCCCTGACACGAAAGACACACTTTCAAATATTCTTTGGTCTGTAAATGTTTTTCTTCTGCAACAACGTAAACAGTTAATACACTACATAAGTTATTATGATATTGTTCTCTCAAAATGAAATGCTGGTTGCGGAGTTATAAATTTTCAAAATTTTTTCTAAGCCCTTTCAACTGTCAGTCATCCTGAGTGCTACAGCATTACCAATAACGTGATAAGCATCAACATGATCCACACCTATTAATAAGTTCTAATAGTTTTGAGAAAGCGAATTTTTGGGTATAGACTCCCCTTAGTGAAAAGCACCCATCAATCCAAAATAATTTTCCTTTTATTTTTCCCACATCCTATTTTTTATAAGTTTGAAAGCTAGGGAAAAAAAAAAAAAAAAAAAAAAAAAAAATCACTAGGAGAAATTTTTAGAATCATGAAGGTCCATAGAATATTTAATCACATAAGAACTATGTTTCATTAACAAATTTCTTTATGCTAAATTATCTCTAAATAATAGAGATTTCAATTATATATTGCAAACAAAATTGATAACCCCCAATATATAGAGAAAAGCTTGAAGGTTTTATTGCAGTAATTATTTCGCCCTTTGAATCGTTACCAACTCTAATTAAAATCTTCCCTATGAAATTGTAACAATTGTATTCCAAAAATAATTCAGCCATCCATGTGTCAATATCTAATCTGTTACTTCATCTGTTAAAATCGCTCGTCACATTTTTACAGACCACCATGTAGTCTATTAAATATTAAAATTTCAGGAGAGCTCGTTTGCCTTTTACAGCATAATGTCCATCAAATATTTAAATATAGCTTGATTGGACGGGTGCCTGTCTGAAGACCAGGAGATCACTTGTTCAAATCCCAGCATAATATTTT
Organism: Acanthosoma haemorrhoidale; assembly: GCA_930367205.1. Classification (NCBI taxonomy): domain Eukaryota; kingdom Metazoa; phylum Arthropoda; class Insecta; order Hemiptera; family Acanthosomatidae; genus Acanthosoma; species Acanthosoma haemorrhoidale. The sequence continues at coordinate 146,727,712 of OV884011.1, read as the reverse complement.
TTCTTTGGCTGATAATTGTTAAAAACAGTAGTATCATAGGCCACTAATGTTAATTAGTAATATATAATCCGTATATATCAAATACTTTATAGATAATACATTATTAGGTTGATTCATCGTCTTCTGTTTAGGGTACGAGACCCGTATTGGATTGATTTATTCTAATTAAAACCCCTCATAGTCAATCCTAAGATGACTGAGCCTAAGTAGCGAAAGGTGTCAAAAGAAAAACGTCTCCCGATCAAGAGTTATTAGTACCTTTCCAATTTATAGCAGGGTAGCATCCATGAAAGAGAAATCACTTCTCGAAACTTTTTTTTATTTTATTAAAATTAGCTTTCCATCTATAAAGGCGTCGAACGACATGCAAATGTTATGGAAGAAGAGAGTGCGTGCGTGGGTTAGAGTTTCACAGCTCTAGGAGGGTGTTGGCGTATCAACTTTTACTTTATTATCGCAACTTGTTCATAAAGTGAAACATACTGCCTGCCACTCATTGGCAAGCTACCATTCATAGGGGCTTGGTAAGAATAAAATAAAAACTTCTTCACAGGTCAAATTAATATTTAAAAATACCACGGCAGGTGCAATTCACCACGCAAATAAAGGTTCTTTGCTTTTTTTTATTTATAATACAGCTCTAGTTGAAGAAAACTACAATCTGCACTATCAGAGCTGTAGATAATTCTGATAAATGATCTTATTCCTACCAGATTTCCAAATAAAATGTACTCACTCGTTCATTCGGTTTTACAACATACATTCATGCAACTCAAACGTAGCCTAGAAATCACTATGGACAAAGAGGTTCAGGGAGAACCCTGATGACACTACTGCAGCCACCGCTGCGTTGTGAAAGCTTACGTAGGAGAGTGCGAGTAATCTGTATTCAAGGAATCCGAGATGTCGCATTGTGTTCAATTTGGGGAAAGGAGGACGATTGAAAAGGACTGGTGTATGGGATCTGTGTAATAGAGAGAAAGCAATTTTGGTGTATTTTCCTCCGTTGACTTAATACCTCCATTGGTCACAACAGCTCTAAATTTCGAAGAGGTGAATTAGGAGATTTTAGTATGCTATGTCGAGGAATGATGGGCTTATAGGACGTTATGGTTGTCAAAACAATTTTATTAACGGTTTAAGTTACTGCGTAATTGTAGTCCTCTTAAGCCGCAAAGCACGTACAATAATATTAATCAGGACATCTAGATCCATAATTTGATAACCTACGCTATGTAATAGAAATTTTTTTTTATAACCAATTAACTCATTAATTTTATTAATCGAATAAACCATCTTCCGTCTCTTCTCGATATCGTTTATTTAAACAAAAACGTCTTAAACAAATCTAAGCTGTCATGTTCATATGAACTAAACTTGAAACATTCAAAAAGGTTATATTCTCTAGAAATTAACCTAGCTCTCGTTGTGTTAAAACTTAATGCGTGCTTTCTGAACAACAAGAGACGCTATCCATCTTCCATTGTGGCAAGAGCTCAAATCCGGTAAAATTTTGATATTTTAGTCAGTGGCACTTTGTTCCCGTGAAGACAGGTGAGTACTTTTGATTATTATAAGTGGGGCTCCCCCCCCTAACTGGACGTGCGTCGCACGGACCTTTGCAGGGTATGGCAAGCCGTAGGGACCCCCCAGTTGATGAATTTCAACATCCAAAAAGAGTATGCCGCATGCGTACTCTCCCCCAGGCCCCAGAGGTTAAAACCTCTAACTCCTTCACCCCCCTAAACTCGGCATCCCAGTCCGAGGCCAGTACATCCGCCGCCCCTTCTGCCCCTAAATCACCACCCCCCCTTATATTAGGGCGCATCAACAGCTATGACCTCACGAGGTTATTAGCCGATTACCACATTAAAAACTACAAAATAGTGCAGACGCAGCAGGACACTAAGGTGTTCTGCAACTGCATACTAGACCAACAGCAAACAATTGCTGCAATCAGGGATTTAAAGATCCCATTTCACACGTTTGCCCCCCGTGGTACCAAGCCCAATAAGAAGTACTTACTTCATGGATTCGATCTCTCTCATCCGATCGAGGAGATAAAAGCCCACATTAAAAGCGTGGGCAGCAACGTAATCGATGTATATCGATTACGGCGCTCCGACCAAAATGGCGCTAAGACAGAGATCGAACCGATACTAGTGATAGGGGATCACACATTGAAGGCGGAGACCTTGAAGCAGCTCCGGCATATAAATAATGTGCTTTTTAGAGTGAGCACTTTTCACGAAAAAAGAGGGATCCCGATGTGCCTGAACTGCCAGGAATACGGCCATACCAGACGGTACTGTTTCAAGCAGGCCAAGTGCGTGAGGTGCAGCGAGCCTCACGACATAAAAGACTGCCCGAGAGACGCTTCAATTCCCCTCAAATGTGCCAATTGCGGGGGAAATCATGTCGCGTCGTACCGACAGTGCCCGTACAGGGTAAAACTTCTAGAGACTGCAGAGATAAAAAAGCAGGCACAGAATATTACAGCCGGGCCGAGAAGGGCCACATACATGCCTGCCCCCCCCTCCACCACGACAGACTGCCTCCTATGCTCAGATGGCATCCGGAAACACCAGGGCTCCGGAAGTTCTCCCAGAGCCCCTACCTCAACCTACTAACAGTAATAATGATGCCTTGATGGGTATCTTGGGCAGCATGATGAATATGTTGAGCAGCATGACCGCTGCCGTGAATAAACTCACCGAGGCGGTAACGCAGATGATGTCAGAATTCAAAAAATCAAACATCTAAATGATGGGGCACGTAATTTTAAATTACAACGTCTGCGGCCTTCGCCCCAAACAAGCCGACGTAGAAGTGATTCTACGGTGCCATTCGCCAGACGTTGTCGTTCTCACCGATACCCGGTTGAAGAAAATACACTTCTGCCGCTTCCCGGGTTATACTGCTTACCGCCAAGACACCGAAACTATCTCTGGAGGAGTAGCTGTGTTAGTTAAAAACGGAATACCCTGTAGGAGATTGCCCCCACCCGTCAGCCTAGGCCCCGACCAATACATAGTTACGCTCCAGCTACGGCTCACGAACAACATCATCGTGTCAGGAGTCTACAGAAGACCGAAAGCCGTCTGCGACTCGTATAAGCTCCTGCTCACTACGATAGCTCATGACCGAAGGCACGTCATCGTGGGTGACCTAAATGCGAACCACAGCTGGTGGAGCAGTACTACGGCAAACGCCCTAGGCCGTTACATCACTAAAACTCCATTTACGGTCATCCACCCAGGATTGCCGACCTTCCGTCATTTCGCTAACCCAGACAGAACCTCCACGCCTGACCTGCTCCTGACACAACAGCCACACCGGGTCACCGGATGCTCAACCTTAGATTTCACCACCTCCGACCATCGACCTGTTCTCTATGAACTAGAAGGCGACATGCCAGAGCCGCCTGCTTCTAGGTACAGGTACGATGAGGCCAAATGGGACCTCTACAAGCATCTCATCAAGACCGAGTTGCCCACAATCACGCCCCTGAGACACACTTGGGACATAGATTACGCTACCTATCAGCTGCAGGACGTCATCGATCGAGCTGCCGATGCATCGATCCCGAAATTTTCTCCGAAGCCCCCTTCTCTGAGAAAACCTCCGGATCACATCCTACAACTGATTAGACAGCGTAATAACATCAAGAACAGGTGGTTTAGGACCAAAAACAGGGACTTAAAACCGGTTTTAAATGCTCTCACAAACCAAGTTAAGTCCCTGATGGCCCAGTGGAAAAATTCGATTTGGGAAGATCGCCTCACCAGTCTCCACGATGACCACAAGCAATTGTGGAAGCTTGTGAAGACCTGCAGGTCCAAAAAGAACAGTGTAAGGCTGGCCGTGAACGGGCAGTTCATTCCCACCACCGAACAAGCGGACATCTTGGCGGCCTATTATGAGGAAGTCAGTCGTGGCCAGGGACAGCCAATAGGAGCCCTCGACCACCCCTCCCCCACCCTCCCTACCACTACCGAAATCTACACCTCACACCGGCAATGCGCTGCATTCATTCGAAGAACGACCGGCAAGAAGGCCCCAGGTCAGGATTCCATCCAGAACATCCTACTCAAGCAGCTGCCGAGGAAAGGAATCTCATTCATAACGAACGTGTTGAACTCCTGCTTCAGGCTGCACTATTTCCCCCAGAACTGGAAGCACGCTGTAGTGGTCCCCCTTCTGAAACCAGCAAAAAGCGGTTATGAGCCATCTCATTACCGCCCCATCAGTCTGCTGACTCAACTCTTGAAGCTGTTCGAGAGAATCATCCACGTACATCTCTCCGGGCACTGCGAGTCACAAGAAGTCATCCCACCAGAGCAGACTGGTTTCAGCATAGGCTTAAGCGCGAACAACAACCTGGTGAGATTGCAACACCACGTCGCATCAAACGTCCGGAGCAACAGAGCTACCGCTATGATTTCTCTGGACTGTTCGAAAGCTTTCGACTCTGTGGACCACTACATCCTACTCCAACGTCTGAGGGAATACGAACTCTCGGATCAGCTGCAGAACCTGATAAGATCCTACCTTACAGGCAGAACTTTTTCGGTTCGTATAGGCACTACGTCTACGACCCGAAGAAACTACACTGCCGGTGTCCCCCAAGGATCGGTGCTAGGCCCCCTGCTGTTCAACATTTACACCGCCCACATCGTAGGAGCCTCGTACCCCAACTGCGAGGTATCCGCGTATGCAGACGATATAGGTGTTTACAGCACAAGCATCAATCCCTCCAGAGCCCTGAAATTTGCTGAGAGCGCTAGTCAACGGATCTCCGAGAAACTCGATGCCGTCCACATTCAAGTCAACCCGGCCAAGACGCAAGGAATTATATTCAGTTACAAATCAGGAAAAAAGAAGCTCCCGAAATCCTTCGTCTTAGGCGGCAAAGAGTGCCCTGTAAGCAACAAGCTGTGCTACCTCGGGATTACCCGCGGTAGGCACTTGTCGTTCACAACGCATTTCGGCAAGAAATTAAAGAGTGTTAGGAAGAAATTCTTCAGCCTCGGACACCTACTTCACAGCCCGGCTTTATCGGTACGCCTCAAGCTGCTGATATACCAGAGCGTCCTAAGACCTGCTTTGATGTATGGGACCCCTCTCTTCAAGTATCTGACTCCTAACACTCTCCAAACGCTCCAGCAATTTCAGAACAGAGTTCTCCGCACCTCCCTCAAACATACCCCGTTCGACCGAATGAAGGCAGACGACATAAAAAATTTGAAGTGCTCACCATTCAAGATTTTATCAAGAGAAGGCACATCAAATTTTTTGACTCACTCAGACATAGCCACAACCCACTATTCTCCGACCTTCAACCACCACCAATGCCCGTCAGATGGAAGCACTGCTGGACCACCGAAGCCTGGAGGATGATCGACGTCATTGAACCCGATGACTGAACGAACTACACCCAGCCGAGATATCGAGGCCGATCTCCCGGCTGACTCAACCGAAGCTACAAGACCCCATCTACCTGTTTAAGCAGGGTAGACCTTCCGGCCGAGTGGCTGACTTATTTCAGCCCCCTGCCGGGGCGGGCCAGGCTTGACCTGGCCGACTACAAACCATTGCCTAGGTACCCCTAGGCTCAATCCTTGGTAGACTCTCACTACCTTCCTGACTCCATCCGCCTTTCTAGGCATTCCACACCCCATATCCTTCTCATACATCCTTCAAATAGGGGTCTCCCCTTAGTGAAAGGCACTTTCCAGCCAAAAATAATTTTCCTTATTTTTCCCACATTCCTATTTTTACAAGTTTGAGAGCTTAGGAAAAAAAAAAAAAAAAAAAAAAAAAAAAAAAAAAAAAAAAAAAAAAAAAAAATGTTCAGTTACTGAGAGCTAAGGAAAAAAAAAAAGACACCCTCTACACAGCGGAAGAACAAGCGAAAATACTGGCCGACCACTATACCGCAGACAACGCCGCTAGGACAGGTAACTACCACGATCCTTGGTAGCTGAGGGCTGGTCAGAACTTTATGTTTGTCTCCCCGAAGCATCTCAAGGTGATTCTTCGCCGGCGTCAGGGAAACGTATTTATAATAATAAATAAATAAATATAAAGTATTTATTCATATATAAACGCTTCGCCCAAATTTAGGCATCTTCAGGACTTATGACGGAACGTTGACATATAAATAAATATTATCTTAACTTCATGAATAAATATCATTAACATCACTTAAGATAGTAAGATGTTTTTTTGTTCAAGAAACCCTTCTATATTTTTTGTATCTTTTTTTAGTTTTCCTTCAACTTAATCTATAAAATCAAATGTTTGTTCTTTCTAAAACATTGTTCATCTTACAAGATGTCGATACAGGGTGTAGGACTTACCTTCTTGTGACTCTAACCTATAATAAATAAATATGTATAAGTCATAGGCATTGTTTATTACGTTATCACTAAAACATATTACGTTTAAAGCGATCAAATGAATAATTGGGATACAAAATTCGTAAGTGGGGTTGAATTGTCCTTTTTTGAAATCAGAACTTTTACCACATTATGCCCGTTGCGAACATTTGGTTTTTAATTGTATAGCATCAAAAGGGCCAGAGAATCGGGACTAGTACGAGTTTGCATGCCAACCACGGGAGCATACCAATAATAATGGGCTGTGATTGAAAGAATATATTTTAAAACAAAGTTCACGATAAAAATGATTTGAAAAAGAGTCGCAAGCTGGACGTACGACACTATAGCTTCGTTGGAGCTAAAGAACTCAACTCATTTATAGCCTACGTACTTCAAGCCGGCACCGCACGATTAAAAACCGGATGGGTGGGCCTGGCCTTAGGGTTAATTCTATAACGGTTTTTCTGAATAGTTCTTGAAGAAATAACATAAAACAAAGACGATTTTTAAATGAACATTTAGCCTCGATGGTATTTTAAATAGAATTCTTCGAGATTGTTATAATAATTATTCTATAACTGCAGTAATTTTCCTCAATAGAGACCAGCGATCTTTGGATTCTAGTAAATTATTCTTATAAGGTGTCATTGACTGTTACACACCAATGGATTTCAATTAACTTTTCCCACGATATTCACCGTTATAAGACCAGCAGCCATTTAACATACCATGCTGTAATAATTAACTGCTCTTTTGTATATTATTGATAATTAGTTTAATTGTTTGTATTTTAAAATACTTCTGGTAAAATATTATATCTACTCATTGAATTATAGTAACTTAGTAATATTCAGAGATCTAATGATGAAAATTTTTATTTAAGATGTTAAGCATACTTTTATTATATACATAATAGTGTAAACCCTTCATAACGATCTTAATATACCTTACATTCATCCCTTCCAAGTTCATAAAATTCCATAGAAACCTATCCAACCACCCTAATCCCCTAGCACAGTCATTGCACTTGTTGTGACACCGACCGAATAATGAGTCACCTTTTTCATATTCAATTGAATAACGCAATATAACTTATTTACACAATACATGAGACATAGATATTGAAAACATATGCTCAAACTGAAACCTTCTGAACACATGCCAGGTGTGTCGTAACACACTGTTATTTAGTTAACCTAACTTATAGTTATTTATAACGGTTTTACTACAGTACTGCACCACTCATCCCTATAATCCTCCATGAGGACTAAAACGGCAGTGGCCCCGTGACCTGCAATAAATGCGTAACAGTGAGAGTCCTGACAATGGTCAGTTCCTCCAATCATGTCCTGAGCGTATGTGGCTCTCGCGCTCTTGGTCAGCCTCCGCTGGCTTGTATCCGGTGACTTGGCTGACGGAGGAGCGTAGGAGACCTCCCAAGACTCCGCTTTCTCTCTCGCATGCAAGGGAGGTGACAAGCATGTGGAGTTGGGAGGTCACTGGGCTGTTTGTAAATAATGTATGAATAAGCGAGTGAATGAAAAATTGTAAATATGGTATGAATGAGATCATTTATCACAATCACCTATTTCCCATTAAGTCAGGTTGTAATTTTATCATACTAAAGTGGTTTAATAAAAAAAAATAGTTTAACAATATAGTTACAATCTTTATTTTTTCCAGGGGACTTCGATGTTTACAACATCGAAACTGCGCTACCAAAAATCGATCTCGAAGCGATTGAATCACATCTGCGTGCTGCTAGAGAGGAAGAACGAAGGGTGAGTTAATAATTAACAATTTATATATTTTCAAAGTTAAGACTTCTTATGGCACTAGAGTTCGTTTCGGTAAACCAATTAGAAGGATATTCTATTACTGTTATTGTGAACGCGGATCAATTAGCTGTGCAATCACCCATACAATTTTAAGTCAAAATTAGAACGAACGAGTTTTCAATTTATTTCTCCGAAATCGAGTTATACATAGCAACAAATTATATTAATAATCAATAAATTAATAATTTTAGATTCAATAAATTTCAAACTTACCACCAATAGCAGAATCCCGTCGCCGCTGACCCGTCTCTCTGTAAGGGAAAAGAGGTGGTTTTTGGGATCGGATAGATCGAAATTGAAAGGAAAATTTTAGGAATCAATCCCCTTTACCTGTCCGGCGATCGGTCCAGCCTCGGGCAGGAGCTTCTGGCCTAATGGATGATTTTTGACTGCTTTCCTCGATTTCAGGCGAAGGATACAAAAAACTTCCAAACCATGTAATTGTTATGACTACCATCAAACTCAAACCGATAACTTAGGATTCGACAAATTAATCTCACAAGTTAATTTCGGCACTCGACAAATTTTGATGCTACTACAACGAAGTTAGGATCCATAGTGATTGGTCTCGACAACCCCAAAACAGGTGTCCAACGCGCGAGGTCGTAGCAGCGATAGCCAATGAAATAATTTTCTTCTTTTTTCAACATAAAGTTTTCTGCTTTTAAATTTTAGATTGGCTCAAACAGTTATAAAGTACATCCCAACGCATAGGACTGTCTTCAGTCATCTTTCTGATAAAACCATATGGATAATATCATAATTCGGATAAACATTCGGATAAAACAAAAGACTGAAAAGAAAAAGTCAGCACTTCCATCCATGTACACCAGCAGTACAGAGATTATCACCCCCCCCCCCTTTTAGACAAATCATTTGGTCAAGGAGCCTTTTCAGAACGAGACGAATTATTTAACATTAACAAATTTATTTAGGTTTAGATTAAAGAGGAGAATTGGTACGTTTATTTACGTCACTAAGTCGTGCTTTAAATTCAAGTAAAAACTAAATTCTACAGGTACCTTCACCTTCTCCTTTGAAGAATTCATGTCATGCCTTTTCTTCTGAACTATAATGCTTTCTTAAATATAGAAATAGAGAATTTTTTTTTTATAGGGCATGGCAGCAATATAAATGTGAAATCGCTAATTATGTCTGATTGCAGCTTATTATTACGGTTAAATACTACAAACTGGGAATGCCTCGCGTGACTTCGTCCCGTTTGGAAAAGCGTATAATATTGCAATTAATAGACATTAAAAAAAGAGAGTATTCTCGGCTTAAGGCAGGATATACTGCTGCCACCTGAAATTATGTTTCGAGTGCCAGAAAATAATTATTGCTTTGGGATGATTGGCTTGAGAAAGCAGCCTCGTCCCGTCTGAGTGTCATTTGCCTCAATTCCTTATAATGAACTCGCTTATGACTCCTGAGACCTAGAGAATGGGTTCTACTCTCAAACAGGTCAGGCGTGGGCCTGTCTGTGTTTACCACTTCGTAAAAATGATCTAATTTGTCTGAAATCTCAAACGTTTACTCAATGAAATGATACCTAGGGCTAAGCTGTGTTTTCTTTAGTTGAAATTATTATGAGAGGATTACGTGCAGTACACGGGGAAAAAGTTAAACTTAAAAACGTCGTACACCAATTAACTTATAGGCTTCTTTAGGACTATTAAACTGTGTCGAATCTGTGTTCAGACTTTTTTCTATATTGTGCCATTTTTTTTGTCGTGGGCAGATTAAATATGATGATAGAAAAGAAAATTTTATTTACAATTCATTTTGTTACTAATTTGTTATGTTTCTTTATCTTTCTCATGGTATTGTATTAGTTATAGCATAATTATACATTTAAATACTAGCATACTAACAATTCAAATAGTAGGAAAAATAAAAACAGATGATGCAATAAGACTATTTGAGGTACTCCCGATAAATAAAGTTTTAAGAGATAACAATTGAAAGCATTTAATTTTGTTCTAGCCGATTTCATATTGTAGCTACGATTTGGTAGTTAATAAGTGGTAACCAGTGAACACCTTATTTCAATCATGTAACCATCCCACATTAAGACCAGATGAAGGAATGTTTCGAAACGTCATCCATTAATAAATTATAGAAATCTCACATAATTCTAAAAAGAAGCTGATCTTCTTTCATCCTGCATTTCAAAGAAAACGATCTCTAGAAAGAATACAAAACTGAGGAATGGTTATCACCAAACGCTACCACCACTAAACAAAAATAACTACAGTGCTCAACGGCGTACATCTTTCCACAATCCACGCATTCTTGGATCCGTTCTCAAGCTGAAATTTATTTAAATTAAACAATAGCTACTGAAAATCTACTAATTTTTGAGATAGGTAGACAATTACCACAAACATTCTCTCAAAAGATGCATCTGCTGCTAAATTAATATTGCCTGTTACCATCTCGCTTATTTATAGTTTCGGTACCCGAAAAAAAAAAAAAATGACTTCTGATGAGTAAATAAACCTGTTTATTTCAATTACCTTGACGTAAGATAAGCCTCGTCACTTTAATAAGTTCAGTCCATTAATGTATAATGTACGTCATTATACTTTTGTGCATTGCAGATCACTATTAGAAATATAGTAGAAAACAGATTTTGTAAACAATGTAGCCAGGCTACAGGAAATATAATGAGGCAATTGTAATTAGATCGTTTGTAGATCTGTCTTGTGTAACAAGGGGTCATGAAAAAAAAAAGAAAAAAAGGTACTTTTTTAATAATTTCATTTAAAAATATTTTTATTTAGTCAAACCATTTTTTAAAATTTGTAAATAAGGTTTTAGTTGTTTTTCTTTTTTTTTCTCTTGAGTCAGTTTTTATATTTTTTTCCTACTATCAAAAATTTGTGCCAGATTCTTACAGAAGACTCTGTAGACCTCAAAGTACCTCTGAAAACATCCCAAGACCTAGATGATGCAGTGCATTCCTTCACTACTCTGATCCAGAGGTCGGCCTGGGAGGCATCGTCACCCAAAAATCTACAATCACAATCGATTACCTCAGCACCTCAAAGACCTAATCCAATCCAAACACCGTTCCAGAACAGTATGGCAAAGATCCCGACATCCTGCTGATCGCCGCTCATACAATCAGTACTGCAGGTTGGTAAACCGGCAATTGGCATCCTTCCGTTCCGATTATTTATTCCTATCTCTCCTCTCTCTCTACCAGGGATAACTCCTTGCGGAATCTAACCAAGAAAATCCTAAAATATGATCCTGTTTCACACCCACTCCGTCGTGATGATGGATCCTGGGCGGCTTCGGATGGCGAGAGGGCGGAAGAATTCGCACTGCATCGTCTCGTACTTTCACTCCTCACTTTACTCCTCAAAACATAATCATCGCCCAACTGTTGAAGATTTCCTCACTTCACCTATCGCTCTCTCACTTCCACCAAAAGCCGTTAACCCATTTGAGGTCAAATATCTTCTGAAAACATTACCTTATCGAAAATCTCCAGTATATGATCTCCTTACTCCTCGAATCCTCCAACAACTTCCTCCTAAAGCCATAATCTTCCTAACCTACATTTATAATTGCATTATCCGAACGATGCACTTTCCTCTCCTCTGGAAGCACTCCATTATAGTCCTATTCGCCAAAAAACGGTAAACCACCCAATGACGCCACATCTTACCGTCCAATTAGCCTACTCCCTATCCTCTCAAAAATATTTAAAAAACTCCTATTAAAACGCCTACTTCCAATTGTTGAATCCAAAAACCTTTATCCTACTCACCAGTTTGGTTTCCGCCAACGGCATTCCACTGCTCAACTAGGCCTTCGCGTTGTTGATCACATATACTCAGCCCTTGAAACCAAACAATACTGCACTGCTGCCTTTCTGGACATAGCTCAAGCTTATGAAAGGGTCTGGAACGTAGGTTTGCTTTACAAGCTAAAAGGATATTTACCGCAGACCCTATTCCTAATCCTACAATCCTACCTTTCAAACCGCTTCTTCCAAGTCCGCTGTGGTTTAGAATATCCTAACCACTATCCCATAAGAGCAGGAGCACTATCCTGGAAGCCCATTGAGACCCTGATATACCATTTCAAAACCTTCAAAAACACCTTGATGGGATCGAGTATTGGTGCAACCAATGGTGAATCAATGAAGAAAAATGTTCCCACATAACCTTTACCCTCTGCCGCAAGTCCTGGCCGCCAGTCTTTTTAAATTCGATTTCTCTCCCTGTGTCTGAGACAGTACGGTATTTAGGCTTCCATCAAGAAAAAAGACAAAAGACTGACATGGAACCCACACACGAGGCTAAAAAGACAAGAACTAAACAGACGCTTTGGACAACTGTACAGACTACTTCGAAGGACATCCCATCTCTCAATAGAAAATAAACTACTTATTTACAAAGTTATACTTAAGCCAATCTGGACATATGGAATAGAGCTATTGGGGACAGCAAAAAAGTCAAACACCAAGCGCATCCAATCCTTTCAACCAAAAGTCCTGAGAACAATAGTAAATGCCCCTTATTACGTCAGCAATAAAACCCTTCATAATGATCTGAATATACCCTACATTCTTGAACTCATCCCTTCCAAGTTTATGAAATTCCACAGTAGCCTTTACAACCACCCTAATCCTGTAGCACAGTCATTGCACTGCGCCATTCATCCCTATAATCCTCCTCGGAGACTGAAACGGCAGTGGCCCCGTGACCTGCTATAAACGCGCGACAGTGTGAGTCCTGGCAATGGCCAGTTTCTCTAATCATGCCCTGACCGTCTGTGGCTCTCGCGCTCTTGGTCAGCCTCCGTGGGCTCTTATCCAGTGACGCGGCTGACGTCGGAGCGTGGGGGACTTCCCAAGACTCCTCCACTTCCTCCTTCGCATGTGAGGGAGATGACAACAATGTGGACTGGGGGGCCTCTGGGCTCTTTGTATATATAGTATGAATGAACGAGTGAATAATGCATTGTAAATATGGTATGAATGAAAACATTTATCACAATTACTTATTGCCCAAAGAGGCAGAATGTAATTTTATCATACTAAAGTTGTTGTTTTTTTTGTCTAATTGTGGTTTAGAGGGTATGATTAGTTTCCATAGTAGTTTAGTATCTAAGTAAAAAACAACTTATTTTCCACCTTTGTTCATAATATTCCATGATATATTCTCGTTGTTAGTTTTAAGTTGTAACGTGTACGCATCAGATTTTTCTTCTGCTGCTTTTATGATAAAACATTGGTGCGATTCACAATAATAAAATTCTTTGATATTTACTTGGGGGTGGAGTGCTAGAGATTGTAAAAGGGTGGGTTGTCTACAGACTGGCATTCTTTTATATCAAGCCGAACCAATCCATCCGGTTAATGGTTGAGCAAATGCTTCACCGCAAGTAACTGAGGCCTGGAGAGTGTAACAAACGGGTTGGTCGCAATCTACTACCTTGTTAAATGTGACAGCTGTCAGTGGAAAGTGGCTGGCAAAAATAAATGTGCGACGTGAGTACAACAACCGGGGGAAGAAGAAGAATGTACAGGACTCGCGCAGGACGTCTCCGACCCAGACTCGGTACAAAGTACTCTTTGTGCCTCGCCGACTCGTTCTCATTAGTGTGTGAGTGTCCCTGTGTGTATGAGCCTGAAAAATGTAGGGTTCGCTAAATGAAACCATGTCAGAGAAGTTAGGTGCAGGACCCTTTGTAGTTGAGTTTTTTGTGAGACAGTTTCCACAACCATGTTCCTATAGCTGAGGATACACAAAATTATTTGGTCTAATATTATTTTCCAGAATACTAATACATAAAACGATACATTTGAATACGTATTTTTGGTAAAGTTCAAGCTTTAATCTCTCCAAACGATCTTCTTATTGGCAAGCCATCTTCTACAATCAACGTTTCTACCATTAATGTTCAGAAATAATGAAGGCATCTTGAAAAATATTCAATTCTCAATCAAGCAAGTTTATTCATTTAAATATCTAGCTTCAGGCATCCTCAGGATTAAAAAAATTATAAACATATTACCCAGTAGATAGTGCAAAGGAAAACATTACTTTTATTTCAGAGCATATAATACAAATTATACGATAACTAACCTTCTCAAGTGACAAAAAAAACTTCAATAAAAGTTTTAATAAATTAATTAAATACATGGAATTGGTAACTGTTCAGCTTCATAGTACAAATAGCATATACTAAACAAATGCAAAATTGCATTCTAATAAAAAAATCTTTGGTTAAGGTTAAGAACACAGTGTGAATAACAATATCAATGACTTTTTACAATTTCAGCTTCAAAAACCGAATAAAAATATTTCATTATGATTTCGAGATCATTAATTTGATACTCTACAGATAATAAAAAATAAAATAATACTAACTAATAATACTAAAAATGGTTAATGTTATTTACTCATGTTATATAAAACGATTATACTTTTAATTTCTGCACATTTACAAATATACTTACAAAGGCTAAAACAAGCAAATAGATAGCCAGGAACATGGTGTTGAAATTTTCTTCTGTAACGCATCATTTAGTGTCCCTTTGCACTGTAAAATAAAATCAAAGAATTGTAAGAATTTTTATATTTTGGGTAGTTCGTGCTTCAGTTTACTTAAACTAACTCGTACAATTGACGTTTCACCTTCTCATGACTACATTTCAGAACATGATATATAAGAATTTTATGTGTTTGAAAGTAACACAGGAAATAGATTTAAAAGTAACATAATAAAATAATTAGAATTCGATAAATTATTGAAGTAAGTTTATACACATCGTAAACTTTTTAATTAGTTTTTACAGTAAAGTTACAACCAAATTAGTTCGGTACAAAAAAATTCAGCCATTATCAGGACTACAGTTTAGAACAGGTTTTATGAAAAATTACATTTTAGAACAAGATATAAAAGAATTTTTTGTGTTTAAATGTGACAAAATACCAGAAATAGAATGTAATGAGATTTAATTTACTAAATAAATACATTAAAATAACAAACAAGAGAAAGTTATTCTCTATTTTAAGAAAAACCTTAATGGCATGTTGCATCTCACAAAGAATTTTTTGCTTTCGTTTATAAGATTTATTTTTACCAACTGATTTTATTGAAAGTATCCCATTTATTAACTAAATCGTATATTTTTAAAAGTAGGTGTGAAAAAAAAACAGACTCAGAAATTTAAGATACATTGAACACTTAAGGTATATTTAAATAGTCAGATATCAAAACATTTTTTCAATTTTATATAGGAAAACCCCCCCAAAGTTCTTTTTCAAATAAAATTATAAATAAACTTGTGATGGGTTATTACCAGTAGGGTTAAACGGAAAGGCCTGAGGCTGATTATTCAATTTTTTTTACTTGTACTTGTTACAGGCATTTGACCGGTTTGATACAAATTGAAAGTTCACGTACTTTTTTGTTTATGTATATCAGTAAAATAACTTTTTAATGGTTGCATTTTTTCATCATACATGTTATCCGCCGATGACGTGGTGTCTCAAGTATACTATTTAAACATGTAATAGCCCCTCGAAAAAATAAACAAATGAACCCCATCAGACCTGCAAATGAAGGAGGGAAAATCCTTCGTTGAATATTTCATGCCTTCTAGTGTGAACATTTGTCACACACAGTGCTCCTTCTGCTTCTCTGTCTTTTCTATTTATTGTCCTGCGAAAGCATTAAAGATTCAAACAGCGTCCTTTCAGAATGCTCACAAGAAAGTACAGTGTGTTTCTTATGGATTTTTTGTTTCTCGCAGTTTCAGGCTGTTTTTGTCTAATAATGGGTTTATTCTTAGACATCAGTGATGCGTACAATCAATATGACGTTGTTTTGGATCATTACCAACGTCGAGACTAATTCAGTGATTTTTTCTCCTGTTAATTAAACTGTCTAACTTCAAATCAAGAAGCAGCTTTGGCCTCACAAGGAAAAACCATAACTCCATTTGAAATTTTTCGATTGAGAATTTTAATTGAATTTCTATATTTTTAATTTAATTAACTAATTATTTCTCTATATGTGTGTTATTTCATTTAAAGTATTCCTAGATCCCATACTTGTTATTAGCATTCGTAAAACAAACCAACAAAAACAGAGATACCTTTGGACAATTTTCAACATTTACAATTAGATTCTATGGATGGAAATAGGTTCTGTGCCAGATAGGGATTGTTGACTGGAAGATTTGACGACAAACAGAGCGAAAAGGGAGAGGGGTGATGTGATCAGTATCATGCTACACCAGATTTCCCCTTTCTAAATCTAGAAATAATTGAAAAAAAGGTACCCATTTTAATAGCTTTGGCTCAGACGTTTTCATGGTGTTCTTTTGTCAACCTAAGAGTTGAAAAAACTCCGCTTCCTCGTTCGCATGTGAGAGAGGTGACAACCATGTTGATTTGGGAGGTCTCTGGGCTGTTTTTATATAGTGTATGACTGAGCGAGCGAATGAAAATTGTAAATATGGTATGAATGATTACATTTATCACAATTACTTATTGTTCAATAAGGCAGATTGTAATTTTAGCACAATAAAGAAGAGTTGACAAAACATCACGAACACTCTTCATCAATAATATACCTTACATGTATGAATAGGTCATATGAATGACTTTGCTTTTTAACGATTTTATCAGCTCTTTTTTCACTGTTCTATTATGAGACATTAGAAGAATTTCTGAAGGGCTGGGTTTCTATCACCGATCTAAATCTGGTATTGAACGATTTCCGTTGATTGAGTTATATATCTTTAAAATTAGTACTCAGTGTCCTTGAGTTCGCTTTGAAGAAAACCGATGAAAAATTTAAAGCACTTCGTGCCTTGTCATTTTTATTGGGTTTATTTTTTGATTTAATTAGATTGGCATGATAAATATTGTGAAAATAATGCAGATACAATATATCACTCTGGCACTCGGTGAACGAAAAATACACTTTCTACTAAAAGAGTTTCACCACGTTTAATATTAGACTGCAGTGTAACTCAGTATTCACTGTACCGCACCTGAGGCTCACCCAATCATAAACGGTAAATGCCAAACCGAAACAATTACAAATATGAAAGTTGGGAACGTTTGAGGATGATCCAAGTAACGTGCTGCGTAGCGCATTGTACCTTTTAGATAAATATCCATTAAAACACTGTAACATACACCTTGAAAGCTAGTCATTAATAAGCATTATATACTCTCCCATGACTAATTAAAATATTTTTCAATTGTTTGCTACTTGAAAGTATTATAACGAGATTTTCGATTTGGGTCAAAGAATCATTTTCTCACAACCCTGGGGCCAAAAAAGAATTATGATGAAGCGGTAAGAGAGTTTTCAGAAAAGAAAACAAATAACTGTTAAATTTGTTTGCTGTGCCCTCAGTTCTGTGCGATCATATTTTGTCTGTCAGTCTGTCTTGTTGCTTGGATGCTCTACGTTAAAGGGATTAGTTTTGGTTAAAATGCAATACCGGAAAGTTTGGTAAAAAGTTAAGCATGATAAGAATTGTACCTAAACTAAACGAAAATTTCACAAGCCCCAGCGATTTCGAAAAGCTGTTTAAAATTGAATGTTCCCTATGGAAGGTATAAAAGAAGAAAGATAAACAATTTCAAAAATACCCGTAAAAATAAACTTTTGACATCTAACAACAGAAAATGACTTTCCAGCCGATATGTATATGTTTTTTTCTACATAGATGCTTTAGTTATTACCAGTCTTTTTAATTTGTCAAAAAGGTGATTTCTAGTCAAATAGGAATCAAGAAAAATAAAGAAAAGAAAAGCCAATACAATGAAACCCAGGTAAAATAAATTTATCAAAAATACCGTAAAGTTTCTCCTACATTGTTTTTTCGCATATCATTTCATTTTTTTGTTAATCATATCTAAAATCTGATTTAGCTCAAATAATAATTTCATCCCCTAAAAAAATTGTTCAACAGTGAAAAAAAGAGCCCTCAGATCAACTGGTTTATTATAATTTTTTTTATTTTTAACCATAATATCATTAATCTTAAGATCTTTAATTGTAATATTAATACCACCTACTGCAACTTAATCTTATTTGAAAAATACAATTAATTGTCTTTCAGTACGTTTTATGGTGCTGCATTTATTTGAAGCAATATATTATCCATCTATATGAAACTGGGGTTTCAAAATATTGCGACTGTTCTTATGATGATAGGTTTAATGAATTTATATAATTGTAGTCTACTTAAGCCACATCACAGAATAAATATTATTAATCATCAATTTTCAAAAACATTAATTGTACGTACACCTACTCGATATCCTCGACAAATATTTATTTTTTATTACATACTAACATATTTATTTGTCCCATCACTATTAATTATGGGATTGGTTTATTTTTAACATCATTGACACATCAAATAGAACTAAAATGCGCATTATCATGTTTCTCAAAAAAAATACATTTGTGGAGTTAAACTTTAAATGTTAAGGTTACGAACTCAATGACTGTTGTACGGACGTTTGGTTGTTATAATTTGAAAAAAACAAAACACAAATAGCATATTGGTAGCAAGGACGTAGTAATCGATATTCTAATAAAAAAAAAATTATATATAAATATTTTATTTTCTAATTCCATCTAAACAATTAATGTGTTTGGAAACAATTATAATTTCCGTGTATTCGTATTATAAAATAAGTGTAAAAAAGTCTCTAACTTGAACAAGGGACTCACAAAGACCATGGCAAATAGACATAAACGGTTAAAAACCTAATAACATGGATAAATCATTTTTTGTGGTACATTCCCCAGTACTATTATTAATTATTATTACATACGATTAACCGCCAAAAAAACAAAAAAACTTTGATAGAACCAAAACTTTAACCCGGGACTTCCCAAAAATCTATTCGGTGGCTCTACCAGCACAAGTGGACGAGTGACAGTTGTTGATAACATTTAATACAAAATATTTTTTTTTGGCCTTGTATTATAACTTTTAAGGAATAAAAAAGAAAGCGAAAGGATGCGATAGAGAGAGAAGGATAGAGGGAGGGGGAGAGAATAGAGGGAATGACACCATTATGTGCCGTCCAACCTAATATCCCAGTGGTAATAACAGTATTGTTTCAGGGCAGAGTTCTTCAATTTCTTCTTGTTTGGGTTATGTTTTTGTTGATGGGAAGGCTGCTTGTTTGTGGTGTAATGTGGGTATAAAACTGACAGATCCAAGAAAATGTTGCTTTGTCTTGTCTTCATTGACTGCACTATTTCGTAACCCCTATATAACACTTTCATCCTTGCTAAAGCTAATAAATAATAGTAAGCCATCAACGCTACACAAATCAAACCGAATTAAAGGCTTTGTTAATCATACTATAGTAACTGATCCTTTATTGATACTTCTAATAAAGAGAGTCTATAAATGTAATTAACTTCTATCATAAAAAACACAAGTTGTCTACTATTATCAGCTCAGCTATATTTTAGTATTTTCTACTACATATCTACATTACATAATATTATTTATACCATCAATTGATTGTAATCGTCTAATTAAAGTATCGTACTTATCAAACATGAAAAGATGTTCACACGGCTTTATTAGTATTAATAACTTTTTGTAATTGTAGTATACTAAGGTTACGACATAAATTACTAATCAAGACTTGTAGATTTTGAATGTAATATCCTAGTTAATATGAAAAGAAAGTATTAATTGTTTTCTAAACCAATAATTAATATATTATTTAATTACGGATATTGCAGTAGCTTTCATTCCGTGTCAACACGCTGTTAGTTGGTATGGTATGATTTTTAATAACCTTGAGCAACACCTCATGAAGATTGATTGATTTTAGCTTTTAACCTGAGTTTTGGTGTTCTTAACCAGATTCGCTACTCCTGTGTTCAAGCAGGTACTCCTCATGAGGTTGAGTGAAACCCGATCCTTACATCCTCAGTTGTCAACATGCTACGACCCTCGATCTTTATGATATTGATTGTTTCAGTCCCTCAATGACAGTGTAACTTTTTTTAACAATGCAGCATTTAGTAGGAATTTGATTTAAGTTAAAAATACTTCCACAAAGGGCTTCAAATGAGTAAAAACTTACTATTGCTCGTAGTTTCGTTATGGGAACCTTGATTACAGGCTAATCAACCGAATCTCTGCTGTTTTTTTATTTCAAGTACTGATCTAAGTGGACGTTATTGCAATATTCTACTCATAAGAAAAACCTGACATAAATCTTGTATTGTTTATTTCAAAAGAAAGTTATTTGGCTGGAACATGAGGAATTTTACATATCTAGTATTATCATTACAATTTCATTTTAGTAAGAAGGATTTATGCAGGTCCATTCGTCCCGAATGTTGGCAATATGTAGACACGAATAGATATGGAACAAATATCCCCAGATATTGCGCTGATATCCTTTCTCGTGTCTTGATGTAGCCTTATGTATTCGAATAAAGATCAACTATATTCCTGTCCCAATGTCTATGATTACAAATGTCAATTGTCTACAGCTATCGCACAAACGTTAACAGTCTAAACACAGCAAGATTACAGCTTGAGTAAGATTTTTTTTATTATTAAAAGTAATAAGTAGTAGTTGAGCTTTATTTGGCGCGAATATCTTCACTAGTTTTACGTGTTTTTATGGAAAGTATTTACATAATTTCAAGTTTCGTATCCATACTCAATAAGTTAAATAAATTCATAACCTTGCTTTCTGATTTGGAAGTAGTATTTGTACCTTTTGTTATATTGTGCAAGAAGTGAATGACTCTTGTTCACGCTTAGCTCAGGCAAGAAGTCTATGACCAGCACCGTCACCCTTTCATGACTCCCATCAAGGAGGACAGTATTTGCCAATAGTCTATTAAGTAGCTAACGAGGTGTACAATGCTCTTAAGCAACATGGATGGGTTCAGTCACAGTAACCGAAAAACTTATGTTCAACTCCTCCGTTAATCCTCATAAGCTTTTAATTTCGTAAATATATCATTTAAAATTCTCTTTCCTCAAAGGGGGTTACCGGCTTCTTTCCTTTAAAACGTCACTAAATCTTAAGATTGCTCAAGCTCTGAATCCACTCAAGATTTAAAGTTAAGATTATTTTCATTTTCCCCTAGTTTTATTGGAAATATTTAAGGCAGTATGCAAAAATGATATGCTCTTAAATACAGTTTTTGAGAGCTAGCCATTGAAATCGCGTATTTAATACGTTCCGAACCAGATTCAATATTTTTTTGTTATTTCACTTTTAACTGTATATATACTTTTTTTTTTTATTTGTTGAAAAAGCAGTTTTTAGTTACCAAGGTAACAAAGAATAAAATGAAATATTTAGGAGAATACCGAGTAGTTCATTTCTATAATTTGTTTCTATACGTCCGTTCGGTATTTTTAAGCCTTTTTTTTTTGTTACTAGTTAGTTCCATGTTCGTTCTAGTTTTATTTTCTCCCACTCCCAAAAAGGCACGTTTTTGTAAGAATTTTTGCAAAGAGAGCCAGGAGGAGAGCTGGTCGTTTGGTTTGAGAGGGATAAGCAGTAGGGTAGTACGGTTGCGATAAGGGCTGAATCCTTATGTGTGATGTGACACCTCGTACATGCGGTTTTTAGTGCGGTCCGGTCCGGCCGGTAGTCATCTTTGTTGAGTCATTTATAGGAAGACACTTGGGGAGAAATGTTAATTAACAAATGCATACATTTCCTAGCTTTTCAAATCCAGCTCTTTTCCTATTGTTTTATATGTTACATGCTCGCTGTTTGTTACAAGGTAAGACTCACCCATTGATTAACTCACCCAGGGCTCACGATACCCCTCAGTTATTTTATATATATTACTACGTTCAGTCTCCGTGCATAGATATTATACCCAAATTTTAAGAAAATATATATCTCACTATCGATACATATTCACCTCCCTTATCCAGTGACCCTCTTATACTCAAACAAATAAGATAATTTACTAAATGAACTTTTTCTGGGTGCCATTTACTTGTTGAATGTCTCTTGGTGGATTACTCTATCAAAAGTCCAGCGTATTAGGGATTACTCCTAGGTTACATTAGAGTTACTTCTAGGTAATGAATAAAATGGAAGTTGGGTGTAGAGTTTGGTCATATATTTTATCAGTTATATGTAATCTGGTTTATTTTATTCAATGCAGCGATTGTTGTATCTTTTAATGCCTATTCTGGATAATAATTTAATTTAAGTACGTCACCCAGCACAACAAGAGAATCCTATTTTGTTTGGAAACAAATATTCATTAATGACGGAAACTTAAATATTTTGATTGCGTGAGCTATTCATAAACAGGATTTATTTTACAATCTATTTAAACAAATTTAGTAGCTGTAAACATTTAGCAAAAAAAATAATGAAAAATAAATGATGATCTTTGAATCTGCAAGTAAAGTATAATGGCAAAAGATTTAACTTTCGCCGGAAGATTACAATGAGGCTCTCTTAGACCGACTTCTCCTTCTTATTCTGATGTCATCAACTCGAAGCATAGATTAGTCTCGTCCCGAAGAGGAAACTATTACACTGCTAATATTCATCATATAGCATGTGGTTTGTGACTCGTACGTAATTATATCGGGGAAGTTTCCAGTTGCGGTCTGCTATCAAGTATCATGCCAGAGGTAATAACTGTTTATTGCCGTGGTTGTTACCTTAGGGTCATAAACCACAATGCAGTTTTTATATGACTTTACCAAAGCCGACGTTTTTTTTGTTTTTTTCATCCGGTACTAGAATAGAATAGAAGAAGAAAATTTAAAGGGACAAAGTCCTCTATGAATAACCATACAGATAACAATTTCTTTTTGGGTAAAATAAACAGAACTATAGCAACATAAAGAAAAAGTTTAATCCATAAAACAAATAATGAAATAAAAGATAGTTTAACTGCATTCAGAAAATAAATTCATATGTAGATTGACTAATAAAAAACAAAAACAATATGAAGAAGTCTGTAAAATACAATGCAACATTAAATTAATATATCCAAAATAACATACAAACTAAATGCACGATAGTAAAAACCAAAGAATTTTGGTGTATACGGAAATGACATAATTAAAGGGAAAGGCAACATATGTGTACAAATTTTGAATCATAGACCTAAAGAAACTAGTATAAGATTACATATTATTAGAATAAGTAATGAGGTAGCACTAAAAATATTATATCAATTAATAGGAGAAAAAAACCAAGATATTCTTTTTTAAAAAAAATACTTATTTGTATATTAACTCAGCCTTTTCAATCACAGTTTGTTATTTTTTATCACAGTTTTACAACCTTATTCATCTTCTCTAATTTATTACAATCATGTAACAAAATTAGAACTTAGTAGTTTTTTTTACAGTTCAAACAAACAAAATATTCCATTTATTTATACAAGGGAGGAGAGAGACAAGGAGAAAATGCAATTTGAAATAATTCCAAGTTCGCATGAGTAGAATAAGTGTCTGAGGAAAATAAGCGTCTTTTCCATAACCAAAATTTTCATTACTATCACAAAGATCAGTTACGGTAATAACAAAATTTTGGCTACAGCGTTGACATTTGTGGTTTAATGTTGAGATAGTACGATCAAAAACTGAGTTAAATTAAATTTAAGTATCTTGTCTTGTCGGGCCTGAGACAAGGGTTCCAAGGAAATTTATTTCAAATTGTTATATTTTGGTACTTATCTAATAATTAGGGTTACGGTAATGACAACCTAACATGTACTAACCTCAAAGTCAACCTCCCTCCTAGGAGGATGAAGCCACACTAAATAAAATAGCACTGGATAATCTTTCAATATATTCAGCTTTGTTGTCTTTTTAAAAGAAAAGTTATAGCTCACAAAAAATTTCTAACGGATCATGGTGGGACAAATCTTAGTTTAGGTTATGGTAATGACTTAAAAACATGGGGTTACTTTGTTTCTGTCAGTTTTTCATCAAATCAAAATTTAATTACATTTCTGTACCCCAGATGATTGTGGTACTAGAGAAATTATTTATTTTTTAAAAACCTTTTGCAGAATAATATACATCATATATTCATAGTATGTATAGTGTGTACTGGTAATGGTATGGTAATGTCTTTTACGAATTTCTATATATTTGTTAACTTAACAATATTGTTGGGGTCAGTAAAAGTTACATTGGATTAATAGAATTTTTAAAAAAATAGGCTTCATTCCCCATTCATAAGACAAAAACTAAATTGGGACCACAGACTGGCACTTTATCTTGGTCATCGCAGATCACCCTTACCGATTTTAGCCAAGAATGCACATTTTATGGAAAAACAAATTCCAATGTATGTTTTCAATGAAAGTTTAAATAAAAGTTTTTTCATATAAAGTTCTCTATGAAATAAAACTAATTTATTTAGTTTAGCACTAACTAGTGCCTGAATTTTATCAAGGATTTTCATTCATTTATTTTCGTAGTACGCTCTTGTACGTCAGGCATCAATTAGAACTACAATTTAAAAGAAATTTTTCTATTAACAATATACATTATATCGTGTATGTGAGGGTTCTTTTTTTTATGATAGACATTTTTATTATTATTATTATTATTAGACATTTTATGATAGACATGATAGACATTTCAAAAAACATGTAGGGCTCTTTTATTAGAACTGTTTCCAATGAGTTTTTAAAAATTCAGTTAGAAAAAAACTTTTTTGAAAAGTAATTGAATCAGTACATAATAATTTAATAACCAAAAACAACACTTTTATTTATGAAAAGTAGCTGGTAAAATTTGTTTTTTGTAACAATAAAATCATTAACACGCATAAAAGTATCAGGATATCATAATTTCATAATAAGTCCTGAGAAACATGACTTAATATTAATTAGTGACTTTCAATTATCCAGTTATGGGTTTCCCATCATTGGATATAATCGTCAGAAGAAACAAATATCTTCAAGAAAAATAAGGGTATTGATTCTTAACTTAACAAAACAGTAAAAACTAAGTTTGAGCTTAGTTCGACATTTATAGTGCATAGTATCATATATTAACTCTTTATGTTTTTTTTCATTTAACATACTCTTTATTGTGCTATAATTACAATCTGCCTTTTTTAAGGCAATAAGTAATTAAGATAAATGCTTTCATTCATTTTATGTTTTTTTAACTATAACTTTTAAAGCTTATTTCTTGAATTAATGAACAACCTCCATTATCCTAGTAAAAGTTGCTACCGTTGCATCATAAAAAAATTGTTATTTTTAAAATATTTAACGTTAGATAACAAAGTGAGCTTTTCGACCCATTAGCTTCGTACTTACAAGAAAAAAAACATTACTGGGAGACATGAGTGTTATTTCATAAAAAATACCCTGGAGTCTTCGTAAATAAAGTTTATTTAGATGGTGGATTACCATGGTTTCAATAAATAAATATTAGAATGAAAGATTCAAGAATGGATAACATATAAACCTTCACTAGCTGCCCTCTTTCGCAAGATCCGTATATTTTTCCGCATGGATTGGCGAATAACCACCCATGTATTTCTGAACAGCCCTGGATCATTATATTGATTGCGGAGGCATTGTGCAAGAAGCAATAGAGAAACGCGCACCAGCTACACGGGAGTCGTGTGCACTTCAACCGCACCGGAGCACTCAGTAAATGTTAACTAAGGCCGCAAAATGTGGCGGAGGGAAGCTACCGACCGTGGTAGCCCCGTAGAACGTTTTCCATTGTATCTGCACCGCACATTACACAATGATATTCCAAGATCACAAAACACTTCAATGTTTTTGAGTAGGGCTCTTTTGAGGAGTACTGTTTCATACAGTGTCTGATGGGATCGGCATTCGAGCTAGCGATGTGCGACAGTCGAGAGTCATTAAGAGTCGATTGTCCTGATTCTATCGACTAAGCGTACAATCTATTTATTGAATCGGCAATAAAACTGTAACATATTGCTGCTCGGCATAAAGAAAAAACAAATCAAAATACATTTTTACATGCATTAAAGGGACCGTAGACAGTCAGGTCAACCACCTACCAACTTACATGACAAGGTTGACAGCAATGTTAATCGTCTATGGGCCTCTTTACAGTACCTGCAATGTATATACACATAGGTAAAATAATGCTGTGAAACTATAAACCAATTTCAAAAGTGGTTTCCCCTGATAAGTTTCATTTCTTAGTCGAAAAAATAATCGTTATATTTAGAAAAAGAATATTTTCATCAGTTTTGTGATACCGTATACATTCTCATGACTGTCATTACGTTTGTTGTTGCCTTGCCTGATGACACAGCAATCCTCTCAACCGAGTTAGGTCCTCATCTTATACTCTTCAAATTCACCGAAATTGAACATAAGCGCAAACAATGGTGAGCAAACCTTAATGAATGTAAATGCGTTACTATTACCTACGGCCGTAGATTCCGTTCCCCAGTACTTTTTCACTATTTACTACTACCGACATTAGCCAAAGTACAATGTCTTACATTCCTAGACAAGAACTAGAAACCCAAACATAAGACATAAAAATACAAGAGCACGATTGACATTAATGACAACTATACAGCTTAACTAAAAATCTTATCTCTCAATAGAAATTTTTCTTCCATTCTTTCCAACCCTAGTTACATTGAATCAATTTATTTATTTACGAAAAATAATGTCCCATTTTAGTATACAAATAACAACAAATAAAACCTTCCCCGCTGGTCTTAACACGCCTAATATTCTTGATCACATTTCTTATCCAATTTTAATTTACTTAATTCCAATATTGAAAATTCTATACGAAATTCTCCACACATCCTTATCCCAAGAAAACCTATATAGCGCCGCACATCTCAAGAAAGAAGCTCTTTTGAGATTGATGTGGCAATGGTGTCAAGATCTCCTGTTGTTAATCAGTTTTTTGAAGTCCTGGCGTCAGGGGCTCTCCCTCTTTCTTTTCGTATATTAGGACAGATTGAAATAGAGATTTTTTGAGTTTTAACTAATTTATAGGCAGTGAACTTTGATGTTTTAATTTTTATTTGAATAATATTAAGTGATGTGATGTAGAAGTTAGAACACATTCTAATGATAATATATTTTTTTTACATTACATATAATTGTATATTCAGTATGGATATAAGGCTTTTATTTCAAAGATTTTTTTCATGAAATTTAACTTATAAATTCAAATTAATTAAATGCAATATAATATCTTTCACACTTTATAGTGAATTAGCTCCGTACGTTTTTGATGGGCTACTAACGTTTTTGAAGGAGCATTTAAACGTTGATAGTTTTAAGGTCACTCCCTCTATCTGTCGAAGATTGTAATATCTGACAAATCGCTTTTTCCATTGCTTTCTTGTAGTTTCGTAGTTATTCGCAAAGGAGCCATTCACTTTTAAATTGAGGCTAGTTTAGGAAGAAAGCTTTTCGTACCTCTATACTTACACGAGCATATTGATTTTTATCTTATTTTGAATTGCCCTATTGGTAGTACTTAGGTTCGGGTACTCAGCGTCGCCGGAATATCTAGCAGACGATATACCTTATTCTACTGAATGATTTCCGCATGGCGTAATCCTACTATCCAGTATCCAACGTTATCTGGAGAAAGCAACATCCCAGCCGCAAAATGTTAGGCAGACACGAAAATTAGCTAGCGAGAGTAGAATGGTCAGTGATGGGCTTGTAATCAAAGGCCCTTGGACTGGAACGTTTCGTGGACTACAATCACGGCTTCATCAACGCCACTTATGGGGCAGATTGATAGGGAGATAATCTTATCTCTATCTTGATACTTGATAGAGAAATTTGAGTGAGCGAAAGGAGCGTTTTTTTTCCGCATATCTCCTTGTCCTATGGTAATTCAGTTGTTGTAAGGGGTTTTAAATATTATTGGCATAATTATCCACATCTGTAGCCCTGCTTTTCGGGAAATAGTGAGTTCCAAGAGAATAGAGGTACTGTATTTGTCGTGAAATAAAATATATTAAATTAAATGAGAAAGGAAAAAATTCAAGTCAAGTAATTCTTCACACAATTACTGGTTTAGCTACAGTAGTAAAAGAAAATTTTATCCACAGTTTTAACACATTACTGTAATAATATTGCACAAAAGCCCTAACACACAATACATATTACTAAGCATGACGTCATGACCTTTAATTAAATTACCTTATAATCTGATAGGAAAACATTTACTTTTTAATTACTAATGATTGTTTAATTATTGATGTAGCAATAATGCCTCATAATTATTCTTCATTAGGCTGCTTTAATTTTAACATATCTTATCTTCAAATTAAACTTTTTTATTATATATCATTCCTCATAAATGAGATAAAAAAATAAAAAATGGAAATATACTTATGAATACAGTTTTAACAACTTTACGTAATTATAGTCCTTTGTTAAATTAAGGTCCTGATAAAAAAAGGTCGAGATCTTTCATTTGATACCTCACTTAATAAGACACTTAAAGCATTTAAATTTTTATTATTAATTTGTTTTTTCATCACGGGGAATATCTTACGAAGTTATCATGCAAAGTATAATGGCTCAAAAGAACTCAATTTACATAAATATATACAAAACTTAGGGGTAACGGAGATCAGAGAAGCTTCGCTGCAGCAACATTATTGACTGATAGTAGCAGTACACACTCGAGAGAGCTCGAGAGCCGCAGACGCTCTGGGCATGGGGGGAGGGAATAGTGGCCAGTGCTAGGACCAATCTTGAGTCCATTGCCGCTTCATCTCCAAATATCATTGATGTATGGACATGTGGAAGCCAAATTAATGTCATAGTTGATGAAAACATTTATTTGGTAGAAAATAAACAAAATTGGCTATACTAAAAAAAAATGGTTGCTCCAGATACTCGTGGATTCCACACGAAAATATGAATGCGAAAAAAATTACATATCTACCACCTCAAGGATATTAACTTTAAGGTTAACGTTCGATGTATTTTAGATTACCAGAATGAAGCTTCGACAAACTCAAACCATTTCGATTTGACCTTTCATTATTTTAACATAATAAATCCCTCTTAGAGATTTACAGCTTATGAATTCTGTACTTCAATTGTACAACCTAATAAAATAATCCTGTACAACCTATAATAAAATAGTTTAAAAACCTTTTGGACACTATTCGTACTAACATTTTATGCATTTTAGAAGTTAAAGAAATGCACATAAGAAAATACATGGATGTGTTTCTTCTTTAATAATTATCAGCTATATGAAAATAACTAGAATGAAAGTGACTAATAAAACGATATAATGACAAAGCTGGTCTCTACTTTCACCTCAAAAATTATACCAATTAGCTCGTCGGAGGAAATATCGTGATCTTTTTCTCATCTCATCATCTTTTTAAGATTAGGTCTTCCTACCAGGTAACTGCTACACTTGTTTCAATTTATGAAACAGTTGAACACAGAAGCAATAAATAAAACAGTTTGCTTTTCTAACTAGATGATCCATATGATATAACTTCATAAAATTTAATGAAAAGGGCTTTACTTTTATTCTCCAACGTTTAATTTTTTTTTCTTGATTTGCGTTGTAAATTTTTAAACCAAAATTAATGAGTATATTTTGAAGTATTTAAGAATATTATATTTAAGCTTTCATTTTATTTTTTGGATCGTATTGGTCTATTCCTTTTTAACAAAATTAAAAAAAAAAGTATTAGTAAGTTAAATTATTGACCAAAAAAAACAAAACAAATGAAAACTATTTTTGTTTGAATGACATCATTAACGTATCCTTAATTAGTCGGAAAACAAATGAAAACATTTAATTTGCTGTAAGGTTTCTCATTAGAGCAGCATTCTACTGAGCGTAAGAGCGGTCTATGTAGCAAGATTGCCCTACTGTGGATAGTGGATACAGGTCTGCAATAGCTGAGGCCAGCTTACATCATTACCCGAAGAATGGCTAGTAATGTGCAACCTTGGCATGTTTTTGCCTCGGACTGGCAGGACGTCCTCCAATTTGTATGCCTTCGAGGCTTCAGCTCTTATCACTGCTGCCATCTAATTAACTCGGTCCTGCCAACAATCGAGATGATAGACGATATCGACAGGAAAACAAACAAACGGCTCAGAGCCCTTGAGATAACAGTGAACGAAAAATAATTTCTTGAACGGCTACTTAAAGGCCTGGAGTATTTCGGCGGAAGTGTCAGCCTCGTGACCGCAGGCAAGGACGCCTATTTTCTTATAGTCAACCTCAATGTATTTTCCAATCGCACGTGACTGACAACAATGAAACACGGCAATAATAGATCAACCTGAATTGAGCCTCTTTGTATTGCTCAGTTTTTTTGTTTTTTTTTAATCAGTATTTAAATATCCAGATAAAAAGTAACTTTTGAAATCGAAGGAAATAATTAGGAAAAAAAGTGAGAAGGCCATAATCTACCTGTTTCTTTACACAGCTGTTAAGAATTAAATTATTGACCAAAAACAATACTTAATAAAATAGTCTTAAACGATTTTTGTTTGAATGTCTCCATTAACCTATCCTTAATCACATGGAAAAGAAATAATTAACTAACTCAATTTTAGTAAATAATAATTTAATTTTAATTTTTTACAATTGTGTTAGACTTTGATACCCCTAGTTCACTTCTCCTCAATTGCAATGAATAATGTCTGACAACATAATTGATAATAATAACAAATGACAAAATATTTTAGCTCAAACTATTTATTATTTTATAATTTTTATTTAATTATATACGATTACTACCATTTAACTGTTCTCTCGATAAACCCATTGCTGCAACGTTACCTGTTGCAAATATAAAATTATTTAGCAAAAACTACAAAGTAATTTTAACCATTAATATACTTGTAATGAAAAAAAAGCTTTTTAAAGTTATTTTATTCATGCCCCTGGTCAAAGTGTAGTTTTTTTTTATCAT
Organism: Acanthosoma haemorrhoidale; assembly: GCA_930367205.1. Taxonomy (NCBI): domain Eukaryota; kingdom Metazoa; phylum Arthropoda; class Insecta; order Hemiptera; family Acanthosomatidae; genus Acanthosoma; species Acanthosoma haemorrhoidale. Next base: position 146,696,551 of record OV884011.1, on the reverse strand, counting down.
TAGTCATGTTTCATTCCGAATGATATTTTTTTAGCTCAATTAAAAAAAAAACATTGCATACTAGTAGCTACTTCTTGAAGACTCCTGCAATAACCCATAGTCAACTGATACATAATTGCAATAAAACCGGTAGCATTTCCTGCCCATAAATCTCAATCAAATTTCCTCGATCGGTAATTTGCATAACGATTTGTGATAGTTGCTCGACTGGTCTTTCGAAACTCGTTTCTGCTGCAGCGTTTCGTCGTTCATGAACGATGACCACGAAATAAATTATGGCCTCGGAAATAGGAAATAAATCCCTCTTTGATTCCATGCTGAGATTATAAAATATTAAAAGCCTCCTCCCGACTCAAAAGGAATAAATTTGGTTTTGAAATGAACAGTGCGCCATATCACGGTGTGAGGATCTGATGATTCTCTGTAGTAGCAATTCACGGACTATTCGCTAATGCTCTGATATCTCTGTTACTTACTATCTAGACCCGTGTTTCCTTCCACTGCTTTTATGTGTAGAGTTCTTCGTCCATGAAAAAGAAACTAGAGCATCGATGTATTGAGAACAACAACAATAGAAAACAGATATCTGAAGGCACCATTTACTTCGAATGAAAAAAATCAAATAAACAGGTAGAATAACAATATGAATTTTTATGAATAAGAACTCCTTCTATGTAACACAGATCTTATAATTCACCGTACGAGGAAAGAATGGTGTTAACAAACCTAACTCCACAGTATCTTATTTCTGTGAAATTATTGCCTTTTCTTTTACCTCTTTTCAATCCGGGACAAATTGATGAAACAGTAATTAATACAATATTGATTGATTGGAGCTAGTCTCCAATTAAATGTATGATATTGTCTTTAAAAGAAAGTACTATTAATTAATAGGCTCGCCATACGCAACCATTTTGAATCAATTATTTCACTTTGTAATAAAGCACGGCTTCATCGTTAAGGTATCAGCTCAACATTTACCCGTGACTATCCCAAGAAGAATCAGAACATGCAAAATAAAATAAAATAAATTCACCTTCGGGATCCAGGCGGTTTTCGCCTGCTGTCTGAATACTGAAAGACATCAGAGAGGTTTGTCGAAACTCAAAGCTTAATTCGCTGGTTGCAACAAGATCTGAATGAAACAACATTATGTGAACAGTAGAAACAATATTATGTGTGATGGTAATGAATTTAATAAAAATGTTAATCTTAAAATTAATTATAAAATGGCTTGGACAAGAAAAAGATCTTATAGAAATATCAAACGAACTAAAACAAACAATTATAAGTATAGCTTAAAGCTAACGAATGAAGGTTATTAGGAAGATTGTTTATAAATTGTTGTTTAACTGGGCAGTCTAATGCTGGTCATGGCGAAACATTCTTTTGTTTAAGAGATGAAATAAGGTTGCTTAATAGATGTAGTGTAACGCTGAATGGGTTGTTGAGGTTCAATGGGAGACCCTAGCACCTAGTACAAACTCAACATACGAGCCAATGAGGATAATAATGTGCCGATGAATGTTGTCTGAAGGAGATTTTAAAGGTTGGAGCTGGCCGACTAGACGTGTCTTTCGAGAATAGGTTCACATCTTATGGTGTTCTACTCAAAGACTGCAGGCTGGTAGGTGATCCAGACAAGAGACTGCAGGCTGGTAGGTGATCCAGACAAGAGACTGCAGGCTGGTAGGTGATCCAGACAAGAGACTAGGTTGCTAGGTTACTAAAACACTTACTGTTAGAAAAATGAAATGGGGCCGCAAAATCTACCCTCAAATACCGATTGTTCGTCAGCCATCACATAAGCTACCTAATGCTTAGACTGTACCTCATCCCCTGAACATAGTGCACTGTCGGAGCACACCTTAGATTTTATAGATTAAGATCAATAAGCAGCCCCAAATTAAGCTGCCTGCCTGCTTGGCCTACAGAAAAGGACAAATACCACAGGTTAATAAATATATTTCTGAAACCCCCCAACCAGTGGCTAGGTCGACGAAGCCTCTCTTTACTGGCGTGCCAATAAATATTAAGAATGATCTAAAGGCAGGGGAAACTAAACATCTCCACAATATGATGGTATGGATGTATAAAAAAAACATAATAAACAGTTAGAGCATGATGTTGAAATTTACATTGGATTTATTTTTATAAAACCATCTGTAGGTAATTAATTAGTCATAAGAAAGGGTCATGGTCCTAATTTGTGGGATGTCTTTAATACTTCTCTTATGTGTTGTCTCGTCTTATATAATAGTGCATGCAGCATCTTCTTTCCAGGCATGAAGTAGAAAATTCATCGAAGGAAAAGTAGATTTTTTATGTGAAACATAAAATACTAAAGTAAAGTCTTATCAGCACTTACGATTGACCCCGTTCCCCACTAGACAGTGCCTTACATATTACATTTTTTACCTATGGAATATTATTTAACTGGTACAGTAATTATGTAACAGACAATGATACTTTTGGGAATTAGTAATTCGATGGGATGCAATTTCGAAGTTAATAATAATATTATTGCCTTTCGTTAGAATTGAATTATATTTTTAGGGATTATTCTGCCTAATTATGAGTTAGATTTGGTTCATCTTGCACACCAAAATATACCTTTAAACCAATTTGCGACTAATTTAATTTGAAGAATTGTTAGCAAACTATATCATTTTAAGACAGCTTTACTATAATTTATAGTATCTTCAAAATACTATATTGTTATCTTCAGGTGCTAAACAGATAATGTTTGAGAAAATTTTAATATTGATTGTCCTCTCAAATTAAGAATTATACAAATGATGTATTAGGAATCATTATATAGAATTTAACCCACAATCAAAGCCAATACCTCAAGTGACCAATAAATATTTGGAAAGATTAAGCATAGATATCGAACTGTAGATAAAACAGGGGAGGAGGAAATTTAATTAGTTTTAAAAAATAAATAAATATACCTGAAAAAATTATTTAATTAATTAAATAAATTAGTTTCTACAGTAAAAGTTATTTTATATGGTCATGTGGTATCAATTTAACCAATCTGGTTAAATAAAAACTAAACCATAGCATAACTAGAGTAAATCCGTCATTTTTTTAATAGTCTAATAATCATGAGGGTTGCTATACATTGAGTTTGTTAAGAAACATTGATATTTGTATACCACGTGAAAAATAAAAAAAGAACTGTTTTTTAACTGGCTATTTAAATATAAATCGTTCTGCTGAAAATTAAATATGTTGGATACATACCACTTCTCTTCAAAAGCCTCAACAATCAAAAGTGAATGACATATGAAATAAAACATTCATACATAAAAGCGATTCATTAAGCGCGATTCAATACCACCCATATATTCACAAGACCAAACTTCCAACATCATTTCATTTTACATACAAGTATGAGTATAAAGTAAGCCTTATAATTGTGTGGGAACGTATCACTCATTGCATTATCAATTTTCTTACTCCATTGTACTGTTATTATAGCTTATGAAAAGTCAGGTCTCTCGTAATTGATTGTTGTTTAGCACTTCTTCACAAGGAACAGGATATTCATTAAAAAAAAATAATAAAAAGAACCAGTCAACATTTATGAAATCTCTCTTTTTTTTCCTCTTTTTTCACAGATCTTCATTATGTAAGCACTATTGATCAGTTTATTCTCGAAAAAAAAAATAATAAAATCCTTCTGGTCTATCATGAAAGACTCTTGTGACTGTCTAAAAAGCTCCCTGCCATAGTTCTTTTTTTACCACAAGCATTGTGTCACATGCCTTGTTTTTATGATGCTGACATTTTTATTTTCAGTTGCATAACGCGGCTGTTGCATTATAGAGAAGCGAAAATATTTAGTTTCGTACGGAGTTCTAAAAATAGTTGTGACATTCATTAAATGCGTGGTCATTATTTTTTTCAATACAGCATTGATGCATGAGAACGACTTAGTTTCAAAAACCTGTTTCTTACACTTTACGTAATTTTATAAGTTTATTCCAATTGACGAACAACTGTAGAGAAAAAAAAAAAACCCTAATATATGATGTATATTGAAAGCTTTTTTTTTTTTGTTGCATGATGCTTTTAAAATGTTATGATTTATAAATAATGGTAAGGAAAAAAAAAATGTGAAAAATTCAAACTATTTTCACTAACTTTTAAATTTTCTCGAGCCTCCAGTCAGAGTCTACATAAAATTTAAATTGTTCTCTCAAGACTGAAGACGCTAATAACGGAAACACATGAAGGCAACCCCAAGGCTTCTTCTCTGGTTGCGGTCTCGAGCCTTCCATCCACTTACACGCATTTCGTGAAGATTCATTCTGATATCATCTTGCCACATCTCCCGAGTTTTTCTCCGTGATCGCCTCACTCCGGATCCCCTGTAAAAAGTTTCCTCGGCACTCGATCCTCTTCCATGGATTCTGCATACCCTAGACACCGTAGCCTTATCATTTAATTCTGTAAGTCCGGCTCATTGTACAGTCTTCGAAATTCTCTATTCGTCGTTAGCCTCCGATTGGATTGATATATTGTACCAAAAATTCTTGAAAAATATTTCCTGTTCCAGGTTATCACCCAGTTTTCACTTGCGTACATGCACCTGGTTGCATTAAGGTTTATTAACCAATTGTTTTGCTCCTCCGGTGAGTTTGAGGAACTTCAAGAACTCTTTTGGAGATCATAGCAACACATATTTACTGGCTGAACAGAATTTTCAAAAACTCGCTTGGATTAAACAACTTCCGGTCAAATTGGAAAATCTCACCCCGAAATGTCCATTCTTAAACCTGGAAAATCCCTAACTCTATCTAGCAGTACAGGCCAACCCCCCAATCATTTACTAAATATCATGGGTAAACTGAACAAATAATAATATAAATCAACTAAAGTACACATAATATCACATTAAGTGAACAGTTTGTATTTAAAAAAAACAATTTCTACCACCGCAAAACTAACCCCCGTAACTATGTATGTCACCAGCGTTTATAACCAGCGTAACAGGTAGGTATGGTAATTATGAGCATAGAACGAGAATTCGATTCGGTCTGGATAGAGGAGTTTATTCATAAATTAATAACATTCCATTCCCCAGAATACATCATTACGATATACATTCCTACCTTGCAAATAAACCACCGCTTTTAACACAACAAACAGTTATAAGTCTGATAAAACCCGATGTTTTTCTTACAGAAGTATTGCACCTCGTCTAATAAACCCCTTTACAAAGGACATGAGAACACATCATGCGGACGTCACTTCGCTATATTCTTATTGGTCTATGCGATATTAGACATAATAAAAAACATACCTGAAACAGCCTTAAACAAAATCGCTACATATTTGAACCGTTGGAAAATCACAGTTAGCAATCCAAATTGCCAAATCTACAACATTTACGAAACAAGGAACTAGCATAAACTACTACTTTAAAATTACTGGCATACACGAAGAATTACAAATGACAACTGCCAAACCAATCATACCCTCTAATAGAAAAAGAAATAACAGACTACAAAAACAGAGATGTATGTATTATTACCTTACGTAAATATTCATTACCAGCTAACTTTACTTATTGATTGTGCTAATATAAAAGTAGTATTTTTATGATGATTTTTTATAATAATTTTTATTTGTTCTTCGTCTAAATTTAAAATATTTATTTATTTATCTTTATGTAAAAGATGAGAAAAAGAAAACGAATATTTATTCAATCTATTCTATGTAATACAATTGCATAGAGTCATATCTTTGTCTCTCTCTTTCATATTTTTTTTGTTTTCTCTCCTTTTATACCTCTTTTTATTGTTGTTTTATTGTTATACCTCTTTTGTCTTCATTAGACTTAAAAACTTTCCATAAATTTCGAATTTCATGTTTTGGAAATTTCTGTTTTAAAAACTGTCTGCATGCAAATAATCAATTTTTAATCTGGGCTTAGATACCATATGGAAAAAAATCATGACTTGAATTTTGATCATAACGGGGTAAAGTAATTTTTCTTTGCACTCTCTGCTGTGACATTTCTGACTGGCCTCGAAATCCAAATTTGGTCATTACGGTCAAGTAGCCACTGGCGTACTGCGGTAACTTCTCCTGTTAAAGAAAGTGAAATGACAGCTCGAATATCCTCCCTAAATCGACGAAAACTGTGACAATACAAAAATAATATTTTTAAATTGAAAAGCACCTTATGAAAAAATATATTCCACTATTCTGTTAAAAAAAAATATATATTGTGCGGCACCGAAGTGATGGCTTAAGACTTGATAGACACTCTTATTATTGTATGAAACACTTGAATAATAAAGTCCGAAAATAAAATCTCAACAACCATAAATTGAAAAATAAAATGTGCCCGGATGAGCTCCTTATCCAAAATCCATTACTTCAGAGGTGCCATCTAGAATTGCTTTAAAGCTTTATTTGGATGAAATATTTACGTGAGCGTCTAAACAGCCTTCTTTCTGGTAAATCACGTTTTTTGGCCCTAGGGGGTGAACGACGGATAAGTATATATCAACTTACACATTGTAACCATTTTTTTAAAAGGACATATTAAAAAAATTAAACTTTTAAAAAGATAATTTTGGAAGAAATAATTGATTAAAAAAGGTAATCCTGGAAGAAATTCAAATAAACAAAGTTGAGTTACAGGAATAGTGACTTAATTACATACTCTTTATAATATATACTCTTTGTATATATATAAGTTGAATGAATTTGCGAGAAAAAATATATTTTCACATGGATTAATACTAAAAACTAAAAAATAGTAAGTAAAATAAAACATTAATAATTAGATGGACCTGTTATTAGAAAATTTATGTATTGTAGCCCGAACTAGATTCGTTTCTCTTGTCTTGGCCAATTGATACTTTATAATAAAATAAAGAAAAATGAATTTCGACTTAGTGGCAGATATAATTATATTTAATTTAATTTCTAGAAATAAATTAACAAAATTTTATGTGAATAAAGGCAAACACACATTATCTTTCCCACCCGTGGACTAAATTCATTATCAATCCAAATTTCAGAAAAAGAAGTTTGATGATTTTACGTTTTATTTCCATAATATATCTGTTACCCTCGATGGGACTCCATTAAAAAAAATATCGGAAAATATCAATTATGCGATGCATCTTGTAATGAAATATTCAATTATAGTATATTAATCATTTTTAAATAGGAAAAAGCAATATTCCATCTTCGGAACATTAAATTTCCCTGAAACAAAGTCATGTTTATATCCCTTGGTGGTTGTTAGGACATTTTTGATCTCATGAAGAAAAATGTGTCATAGATCCGTTAGTTCTACATTAGACTCATCCCTTCACAATGATCTCAATATGCCTACAGTCCTCGGATCTAATAACTTCAAGAATTACAAATGCCACGAAAACTCATTTCCACGTCCTAATACTATATAATCCTCCTCGTCACCTAAGACTGCTGTGGCCTGTCATTCTAAATAGATAAGTATGCCTTGGGGTTTTAGAACTGGCAACACTCATTTCTTGAGTGTCTGTTGCTCTCTTCCCCACTTTACCTCACAGCGATACAGTTGGAGACTGCAGCGGAGGGGGGGAGCTTGGTTGCCCCAAATTTGTCATCAACTTCACCGGGGTAATCCTTGAGGCATTGTGAGCTCTTAGACAGATTGTGTATGTACGTATTGTACACCCTTCATGACGATCCTAATATACCCCAATTCTTGAGCTCATAGCTTCCAGGTTTATGAAATTCCATAGTATACCCACCTAACCACCCTAATACCCTAGCACAGTCATTAGACTGCGACACTCATCCCTATAATCCTCCTCGGAGACTAAAGAGGCAGTGTCCTCGTAACCTGCTATAAATACGTAACAGTGCGAGTCCTGGTAATTAACAGTTTCTCCAATCATCCTTCCAATCATGTTTTGAGCGTCTGTGGCTCTCGTGTTCTTGGCCAGTCTCCACTGGCCCTTATCCGATCACACGGCTGATGGAGAAGCCCGGGGAAGATCACAAGACACCGCTTCATCTTTTGCATGCGTGGGAGGTGACAACCATAAGGATTTGGGAGGTCTCTGGACTGTTTGTAAATACTGTATGAATGAGCGAGTCAATGAAGAATTGTAAATATGGTATGGATGAGAACATTGCGATCAATTACATATCGTTGGATAAGGCAGATTGTAATTTTATCACAATAAAGGTACGAATGTCGGTACCAGTGTCAAACTTACACACGAATGGGATAATTTAGAAGGTATGAATGAGCTCTTAAATCACAATTATTATTCCTTGATAGGCCTATTCTAATTTTAAAAATTAAGAACTTTCGATGAAAAAATAAAGAAATCACCGATTAATGAAGATTGTAGTTTAGGGTGTTATGTTAAATAAATCGGTACCCGAATACGCAGTAGCTTGCCTATGTGAACACGTACACCGATTGGCAGAGGTACTACCATATAACCGCTGGGTATGTGTTAGAAAAAAATACAAACTGAAAACTCGCAGTAACATTGGATGTGACATGAAAAACCCGGTTATCGTTATCGGATTGCGGTCCATCTCACCAAGATACAGTTAGCAGTTAGCACTGAGAGATACGGGGTGCTCAGAGGGACATACAGTCGGACAAAGGGAGTGGGGCAAGAGAGATTGGTCTCGGAGACTTTCCCTCTGCGGAGAGGTGAGGGTATTGCAGCCAGCGGCGCGGAACAGGATCAGTCTGGCCTCTGGCGGCTCCGTGGAACCGTGCAATTCTCTCGTCAGTCAGTGCTGTTTGTTCTTGTTCTTGTTGCTCCTGTTGTTGTGAATCGGCTACCAATGGCTACCAGCGTGATGCACAACCCATGGCCCATCCCGTCCAAGGTGCCCAGGAGGCACTACAAGAAGGACTCTCGCTTTGTCCTCGATCTGTACACGCTCACCTACGACTCGCACGAGAGTTTGGATTCGCTTGGAGATCTGTCAGAGGTATTTTTTCGATGGAATTAAATTTTTGTTTAACAGTCAAACATTTACCACAATCTCCATTGAGTATTTCCATAAAATATAGTCTTGACTTACTCTTAATATTTCCCGCATTATCTTACTTCATCTAACATATGCCCGGAACAAATTTTTAGGAATAAATCCAAATCGCTTGACAGTTCGATAAGTTCGATCGTTCGTAGTATGTAACAAAAAGTAATGACTACCACTTATATGCTTTGAGACTTATGGATGTCAAAATTGCACTGAGTTGCCATTAATTAACTCTTTTATCGACGACATTTCATAGCCGAATACTTTAATTAAAAAGTTCTTTAGGTAAAAAGCAAAATATACAATTTTCTTCGTTGAGATATTGGCTTAGGTTGATAAAAAACACAAGTTGGATTCTCATCAAATTTATGACAATATTTCAAGATGAGCATTTTTTTTTCATCCAACTTACCTGATATCCCAACGAATAAAACGACACAAATCAAAGGTCGAGAATTTCATATAACATAAAAATCTATTTACTATATCTTAATCAAAAATATAAATTCGATCGGCTTGTCTCGTTGAGAAAGCGAAATAAAATTGTTCCTTAGTTGGCTATGAATAAATTTTATGGGCATTACTCAATTATTCTAGGCATCACTTCAATACTATCAAAATTTGATTATATGATTATTTAACACTGTATATTTCATATATTTTGGCTTATGTTTTTTTAGCAAGATGGACAGAATAAATTAATAAATAAAAACTGTCTATCTCCTATAGGCTATAGTCATGTCGCTTGATTTAAAATGTCTCAATGACTGTTCTTCTTGTGATAAAGATCCAGCACCTTCAAACACCATCTATCCATTTTAATCAAATTTTTTTTTTGATCTATGCGTTCTTACTTGGAATATCATATGAACCTGCGTGTCACCTACGTATATTACAGTTGATTGTAAAACAGTTACATTTTTTCACATTACATTAGTTTCCTGGTTTATGTATAAATACTATTCCATAGCTTTCTACACAAAGACAATCAAAATGAAGCACTAAATAATTTAACTGTGGAACTTAGATTGAATTAATATTGGCACCGAATAAACAAATTAATGAATGCCACTGAAAGGGTTTAATACAACAACTAATCTCAAAGAAGTAAATGAGCAAAGCCTGGCAGGATATCGACATTTTATTGTTCTCTTAGGGGCCATATTGCCTTAAACGACAAATTTGATCAAAATAAAATCATATTTCAATCACCTCTTACCTTTCTGGATCTTCCTGTTTTAGGGAAATAAGGTAACAAAATTGAATTCTTTAATAAATAAATGAAACAGTATTGGTTCTTCCAAAAACGCTCTGGCTATATATGAAACATAAAGGAAACGGATAAGTTTTTTTTGTTAGATAATGCAATATGTAAAAATGTAATAACTAATCTCAAGAATAATAAATTCGTTTTGGATAAATTTATAATAAATTAAAAAAGGTGTTTCTGTGCCAGTGAGTAACGTTAAATAATTCTGAAGGCACACAGCGTTGCCGACTTTATCCCCGTGACAAATCACTGTGGCAGATCTTAATTTGTTCTTATTGCAGTTTCATTGTTACACGGTTTGTGTGGAAATTGTGTGTCACATCAACATATCTTTCATCTTTGGATGTTGGTTAAATTAATATGGGAATTTTGGGAGTAATGCTCAATGAGAGACATTTAAGCATAGGTAATTTGCCCACTTATAAGCTAATAAGCTTGGAGTCTCTCAAATTAATCTTTTATTAATGTATGATCTTCTCAGTCAACATTTCACATATTCAGGAATCATCAGGACTACAATTTAGAACAATAACAATGCATAAATTTTCACATTTAGAAGCAACAATAACATAATACAATAAATACAATACAATAAGACTTAATTAAATAAATAATGAGATGTGAAAGATATAAACTTTTTTAATTTTTATTAATACATTGTAGTGTATACTGAACTGGCATCCTTAGTATAAAACAAATTCAGACAATAAAGATATTAATTCAATATTGAGGTTCTGATGATGTCTAAATAGGTGAAACGTTGATTGAGAACATGAAATATCAATAGAATGATTAATTTAGACTCCAGACTTATATTGTGTAGTTCATCAATTCTCCGGTTGGTATTTGTGAAAATGCTGACTCCCCAATGGTTATGTCTACAACATAATACTATCATTCGTATGTTCACGTATGAAAATTGTATCAAGTGGTGATAGAGAAGGTAAGACTTAAAACAATAAGGAATACAGTGTCCGTAAAATACATTTAATTTATTTACATACGTAATTATTACTATTAATTGTTTAGTTCTCGGCAATGCACCTACAGGATAGGAGTTTAAATCAAAGTAAATAAAAAATATTTTTTCTATAATTATTTGTCTACAGTTTTACAGACAGTATAATATAATAGAAAGTATAATATTATATAAAATTATAATATTGCTATAAAGTTTAATCATTTTTAGTTTGTTCACTTTTTTATCTATTTTTTTACGAGTGTACAAGAAAAATAAAAATTTTCAAATGTATATAGATAAGTTTAAATACAATATAAAGTAATTTCACGTAATGTCTATGTGTAATTCATATTCTTATATAAGTATCAGATATAAATAAGTGGCCTTCTGTTATTAGCCAGTGTTGCAGTCAGTAGGAAAAGAGGAAAAAAAATAATCTATCTGTTTTTGTACAATGTTGAATGTTCATTGGCTATGTACATCTCCGACAAGAAAAAAACATGCTTTATTATTAAAAACCCATGGCGACACCTTGCCTAAAAAATGCTTCAGGGCGAGGCAAGAGGCCCAAGATGTCAGATCGTACTGGTCCGTGAAACTCTCAGGGCCTTATATAATAGCCCCCAAAAAAAGTATATGAAAATGTTAGACCTAGAGATTTTGAGTCTTTAGACTTGTCCATGACGAAACATTGCTGCGGGGCTGCCCCGCTTCTGTTCAGGGACAGCCCTGCAACAATGAGTCTTGGCCACACTACAAGGGAAGTTCTGTTCGAAATGTCTCAGGAGCTAGCCCACGCAGGTTGTTTAATTATAATTAAAAATCGAAATAAACAAAAACAATAATCAAAAGCAAGTAAAATTTCATATAGTCCAATATGTAACCCAACTTGAAAATAAATGGTCGATGACCAAAATTAATTTAACATAAGACCATACATAACAGGAGCGACGAAAGGTTCACCTGATTTGTAAGTTTATATGTAAGTTACTTATCCCCGGTTCCTTAGCCAACAGCGCAGTTAGTAATGCCATTACTGAGCTATCGAATCTTTATTGTGATAAAATTATTATACTGACTTATAGGGCAATAAGTAATTGAGTTCAATGATTATTGAGCTGGAATACGAGGGCTTGCTATTTGCGATAACTATTTGTGTACTAAGTGATTTATTTAATTTTTTTACAGAAAATCTTTTACCTTTTTCAAAGTACTCTCAGTCAGTACATCAGTGTCAATACACGTGTCCAATCCCATGTTTTATTCTTTTTGTCAGGGGCACCCACCGGGCGAGGCCTAGTCGACCCAGCCAACTGCCCGGACGGGCATCAGAAAGAGATAAATAAACCTGTGTTCTTTGGCCTTTGCTGGCGGCCTAGTTGGTTGGCAGCTTAATTCGTATTTTGTTTATTGATCTGACTCCATAAGATCTTAGAAGGTGTGCCCTTCCACTGGTGAAAAGTTGCTTTACACGGTCGTAACGGCGAATCCCGGTACTACAAAAATATAACATCAATTCGGTTTCGCTTCATTCAATATTGGTATCCATTCAAGTTTAATTACCTAAAAGCCTTACGTGTGTCGTTTAGATTAAACCGTTACTATTGACTTTGTTTTTTACAATTATTTGTGCTCGTACACCCTTCGCGCACGAATCAGATCTGTAATGATGAGAAATATATCGTATCTCGTGTACGCATATTATATTTTGTATATAAGCTTCCTAGGAACATCAATTCAAAATGAACTGACCTTGTGACCGTGGTTATTGTCCTTGAAGTCATGAGTTGCCATACCCATAGTTGTTAGTTGTATCGCGTTCTCCAAATTACGGGAGGAAAGAATGGAGCAAATTTTACTCGGGAGTGAAATTAACGAAAATTCCGATGTTAGATGTGTATTTTGTACAGTTCCTGATGTTGTCAGGCATAAGCTATTGAAGGTACGTACTACAAATAAAAAAATAAAAGAGTTTTGAGTAAAATTATTTACTAATAACCTAAAGATATCACCAACTTCAAGTCAAAATTCATTGAAAGGCCTAAGATTCAAATCCAGAACCTTCATTTCCTGCAGTATTCCACAATACTCACTTTTAGACCATTAGGCGTCTCTATTTCGTTCGAAGAGAAAATAATATTACATAATTTACAATAATATACAGTGATGATCATTTGAATACAATGTTTCCTGGAACACCCCCAGAAATGCTAAAAACAAAAGCAAGCTGATGAAGGGTCAATCATTAGTCATTTACTTGGCAATTTAACAATAAACAAAATTAATGATTTAGACGTCCTGACTAATAATATGTGTTATTAGGAGATTACTTTGGTGGACTTGCATAAAAGTCAAATATTATCGTCAATAAAATCGTTTTTGTGACTATAACGAAGCCCTCGGATTGTGTGATGCATCACACTTGATTTGAATTTTATTACTAGTTTACATCTAAACACTCATTTGTTATTTATTTTATTTTTTTGTTATCATAGGCAGTGTATGCCAAAACTGTTACAGATAAAGTTACAGAATCTTATAATACATTCTCATTCATATTTGATGAGTACATATTAGTTGTAGTAAATAGCGAAGAGACGCTTGCCCCTGAGCTCGCTATGCATCGAAGATAGCGGGGTTTAGAGCCTTGCCATGAAACGCATTACGACACCATTCCCTCCTCTATCCTCATTCAAGTTTATCGCTGCAAACAATCAATTAGGCAGTGGTAAAACCATCAGTATGCATGTCCCAATCACGAACGCATTTGCATGTTGTGCCATATCCGTTAGTAATAGATCACTGCTCTTTATGGCGCCATTCCTGACTGTCTTTACATTTCCGCCCGGTGGCAAAATATGGCATTTTTAATGATTTATTATTGGCCATTGTTATGTTTATTACTTCGTGTTATATCAGGTTATTGAGTTCGGATTTCTTTTGGGATAATGACTTAATCGTGAAAGTTACCACACTGGAAAGTTACCGCATTACCCCCAGCGGAACGAGCAATTGGCCATTATTAATAACGGTAAATAAATCTAACTGCTTTTTGTTGGTAACATTTCTTAATTAAAATTATATGAATCTGTAACTGTTACATAGTTATGAAGAGGTTTTGAGCTTAACGCACAAAAGTACACATTTCAAGGATGTCATGCGTTGAGTATTGCACTCTAAACTCCTAAATTATTAATTTTAATCATTGAATAATCTAGGCTTATTAAAAGCCTTGTTATAAAGTGTCAAAGCCCAGTTCTTGCCTTTAACTTGATAAATATTTATGTTTAGTTTTTCCTTCATGAATGGAAAACTGCAGTGGGCACATTCTAATAACAACATTTAAGATGATTTAAGCATAAACTTATTAGCAAGAAGGACTTTCCTTAGTAGATTTAAGAAATTCTTTACTCAATTTATGTACAGTAATGAAATCTCCAACACGAACGATTTTGTGTTATCAATCAACTTAGAAAAGTTTAATTGTAATGAATTTAAATATAGTAGCATGCTGTTTGCTCGAGAGATTGTTTATTCACGCTACACCAATGGCTGGAAGACAAATTCACGTTTATCATACACAAATATATAATTAAATAGAAAATAGGAAAAAAAACATTGTCCAATAATACAATACACAGAACCGAAGTTGGAAAATACGTGTGCAACAGCACAGATATAAAGAGTACTTGATTGCACAGCATAATATAGTCCCTCATGAACATTATGAATATTAATAAAATACTACAATATGTAAATATATAAAACATAATAATACCTATAAACGAAAAATAGTACACAGCAATTAACAATAAAACATACATAATTACAATATTATAAAATGTGGTAATATTTACAGACTTAATCAGTAAAAGTAAAATATTATAAATAATGATATTAGCAATAAAATCTTTAAAGGGCGTTAGACTCTCCCGTGGTAAACTATTCCACTAGTCCAGCTATTCCACTCAATTAGCCCTAACCAAAATTACCAGTGACCTTTGACTTTTGATCACCAAAAAATCCCTATTTTCATCCTCATCGAATTCACTATATCTTTCGAAATGATTGATCATTTAGCTTTCTATCCAAACTAAAAACGTCATTCTCCAATAATGCCGTAGGATGGTTCCAGTCCTTTCCTTCTGAAGTCATTTTAAGTTCCAAATGTGTTTCTTCCATCTCCCCAACACAATCCTGATTTTACTTCAATTAACTCCAAACCCCAATTCCATCCTTTACTTTCCCATCCTGTGCCGGTGTCACCTGAATACACCTCTCCTTCTATCCCTTAAACCCTAGCTGCTTCAATTAAGATCCAAGAAGACCTGAACAGAATTATTCCTTGGGCTAAAGTGAATAAATTACATTTAAACACTATAAAGTTCATAAGTTCCAATCCATGTCCTCACCCTAACGGAACTACATAGTGTTTACATCGACTCGTAGTCGTTTCTAATCTCATGATATGTGAAAAAGCTGAGCATGATCCTAGTTCAGTGCCTAACATGGAATGAACTAGTTTCTCAACCTATCAGACGTTCCATATCCACCCTAAAACTATTCAACTAATCCCATCGTCTCCTTCCCCAAAAAACCAGCAAAAGTCTTGTTTCCTCCCTTACCTTTACTTATTTTGACTTCTGTTTCATTTTTTATGGTTACCTTTACTAGAATTTCGATGAAAAACTAAAACGGCTTATGAGTTGTTCCCTCGGATTTGTATTCCAGATCCCGAGAAACTCAACCATTTCACATCACTATTCTGACTAAACATGGCTATTTCCCTCTAACAGACGGCAATACTTCTTCGGTTTCTTCCTATAGCAAACCACATCCAATAAAACGCCACCATACATATAAATACTTCTCAAAGTATAAACCTCCATCCATCCTGGTGACACAAGGGTCTTGGGTTTTCTACCTCTCCCCATTCGCAGCCCTGCGTTTACCGATCGCTCCTTTCTCGTACATACCTACATCTTTTGCAACTCAGAACATCCACCCATCCGTCATACTTCTTCTCTTAGTTGGTTTCCTCTTAAACCGTCACTATCTAGCTATTTTGAGTTATTTGTGGTCGCAGTTTTTCTGTTTGTGAATTCTGGATGTTATTTACAAAACGTGAAAAAGTTGTCTCTTGTTAAAGTTAGCATTTTTTTTTTTTATCCTCTAAAACAATGATAGATGGACCTATGGATCATCTGCATTTCTATGCTTATCCATATACCAGACAATGTGTATGTATAGAATTTACATTTTTTGTTATTTTTAGGACACCTACTTATTTCCCCCTCCCAAAAAAAAAAAAGATTTTTTTTCTTATTTTTACTCTGTTTGACTGACTCTTTGACAAGTTTAACAATAACAAAGAAATCTATGTCCTTGTCGGGTGCCTAGGTTGACAACTCTTCGCTTCAAATTAAACTGTTCTAATTGAACTGGGCCAAAAATGCAAGGGCTTATTAGTCTACTCTATGTCTACCCTAGGGCTTTCATTATAAATGTTTAATCGAGATTTTGATTTTCCTTATTATTGAATTACTCCACATATGCGGGCCAAATAGGCAAATGTTAGCTTCTAAGATTACTCGACTGACTCTCTAGCAGATATCATTTACTGGATTAAATTTTCATCCCAGAAAGACTCTTCTACTTTATTTAAGGTGACTATGATGAGAATGATCTGGCATTGATCTAACCTCTTCTCCTGTTTTTCTTAAAGTATTGGTTGCACCTGGTCTTGATCAAGCTTTTAGTGGAACCTTCTTGTGAGCATTAGTTTTCTTCTACAGTTCTATGTGATCTTCTTATTATGCCAATGAAATAAGACATTTCCATCACGGGAATGGGTTACGATCGCTTGTGTGCATTCTTGGCTCCAATTTCAACCCTATCAGGTCAAATGCAAAATATTGCCTGATAAATTTTCCTATAGTTATAGTCCAATTTGCTAAGATCGTTTTGGTGGTTTCACACGGTAGCCCTGAACTACCCAGTCATTCTGGCTGACCTATGTTCGGTGAACTGTAACAATTTTGATCATTCCTATAATTTTGATATTATTCTAATCCGTTTGGATGTTTGCGGAGAGAAATTCTTGTACTCTAGCAAGTCAGCATATATTGTTATAAAACATTGATCACTGATTCATGTTTAATTAAAATCACAGATATCAGATCCTGCTGTAATGTATTTAACTCCCTTCATTATTTTTCCTGAGTACTGCGAAACCTGCATCCCACTACACCAGCAGACGAGGCAGAAAAGGAGCTCTTAGGTTTAGGATACAAGATTACATTCATAGGATACATATATTCGCCAAATTACAAACTTGCTCCGTGAGGAAAGGCAAGAAGACGAAGCGATCAAGACACCACTGCCCTTTTTCTTTGTGGATTTAGAGCGAACACCTGGAGTAGAAAAAATCTACGAGCTTACCCACTTTTACTACACAAGAGTACTATGTTACAAAATAGTACAGGTCGAAAAACCTTTCCCCAAACGTGACATAGTCCAATGCCATAATTGCCAGGCATATGGGCACACGAAATCGTACTATTACCACCCTTCCAGGTGAGTAAAGTGCAGTGCGCAGCACAAAAGTGAAATGTGCTAGAAGCTCCTAAAATCGCCTGCAGTAAGCGTTCTTTGCCATCAAGGCCATCCAGCCAACTATAAAAGCTGCGAGGCTTACAGAATTCTGAAGTCCAGGAGCGCACAACGTCGTCGGCCAGAAGCAGAGAAGCAAGCCACAGGTAGCTCAAGAAGCACCCCCAGCAGAAATTTGAGGCCTTCATTCTCTTTTGCTGATCCCGTTTGGATCAGAAAGCAGTCAAAGGCACTGCCCACTCCTTGTCTGCAAGTTCTTCTTCCCCAGCATTCCGTTCATCCCAGCAACCTCAATCCCATCCTCAACCGCACATCTCGCATATTCCTCCACATTCAAGCTCGTCAGATCTCACTAGCCTATTAACATCATTCCTTACAGAGTTCAGAACCCTAATTACCCCTCTCATTTCCCTTCTTACAAATCTTGTCACCTACCTCATCCCCGTTAAACAAAACCCATAGGTGGATCCTTCCGACTCCTTATCCATTCTCCTTTGGAATGCGAATGGTGTTCGCACCCACACTAACGAACTGACAGCACTACTTCATGACAAGAACATCGACGTAGCTCTCATTACCGAAACAAGACTTACGACCATTTACAGTTCGATAGTACCAGACTTATCGAACTGATCACCCAGATGGAAGAGCAAATGCAGGTACCGCTGTCATTGTCCACAACTCCATTTCCGATCGCATAGTTCCTTTGGTAGCATACGATTTTCTTTAATCCACTGCAGTGTCAATCAGCACCTTCACTTTTCCTATTACTCTAGCATCACTGTACTGCCCTCCCAATAAATCCATTTGTGATTCCCAATTCATTTCCTTTCTAGACTCCATCGGGCATCGTTTCTTGTGGGTGGGGACTTTAACGCAAAGTACCAACATTGGGGCTCAAGATCCACAAATACACAAGGACGTGTTTTGCTCTCACCACTCGCACGGAAACATTACTCCACTATATCTCCTGACACAGCCACCTGTTGGCCACATGATCCCAACCGAAATCCTAATCCCCTTGACTTCTTTTTCTACAATAGTTTAGGAACATTAAACCATTCACTTACACGCCTTGACGACCTCTCCTCCGATCATAGCCCCTTGATCCTTACCATTTCCCTAAGACCTATCCACAAACTGCCTCCTCCTTCATTTATCAGGGGCCCAGTTGATTGGAACCACTTTCGCCAGATTCTTACAGACTGTAGACCTCAAAGTACCTCTGAAAACATCCCAAACAGATAGATGATGCAGTTCATTCCTTTACTACTCTCATCCAGAGGAAGGCCTGGGAGGCATCGTCACCCCACAGTCACCAAAAATTCACAATCAAAATACTTTACCTCAGTATCTCAAAGAACTAATCCAATCCAAACGCCACTCGAGAACAGTGTGGGACTTTAATGCAAAGCACCAAACTGAGTGGGGGGGAGGAGGGGGGAAGATACACAAATACACGAGGACGTGATTTGCTGTTTGCTCTTGCACGGAAACATTGCTCCACTATCTCTCCTGACGCAACCACCTATTAGCCACCAGATCCTAACCGAAATTCAGACCTTCTTGACTTTTTCTTCTACAATGGTTTAGGAACACTAAACTATGCACTTACGCGTCTTAATTACCTCTTCTCCGATCATGGGCTATGATCGGAGATAGCCCTTAAATATTAACCGTTTGCCTAAGACCAATTCACAAACTGCCTCCTCAATCATTTATAAGGGCCCAGTTGATTGGGACACTTCCGCCAGCTTCTTTCAGATTCCGTAGACCTCAAAGTGTCCCTGAAAACATCCCAAGACCCAGACAATGCAGTGCATTCTTTCACTACTCTGGTCTAGAGGTCGGCTTGGGACGCAATGTCAACCCACCGTCATCCAAAAATTCACAATCAAAATCCTTTATCTCAGTATCTCAAAGACCTAATCCAATCCAAACGCCGCTCCAAAAACCTTTATCCTACTCACCAGTTTCGTTTCCGTCAACGACATTCCACTGCTCAACAAGGCTTTCGCGTTGTTGATCACATATCCTCAGCTCTTGAAACCTAACAGTAATGCACTACTGCCTTTCTGGACATTGCTCAGGCTTTTGACAGGGTTTGGCACGCAGGTTTGCTTTACAAGCTCAAAAGATATTTACCACAGACCCTATTCCTAATCCTACAGACCTACCTTTCAAACTGCTTCATTCCGCTGTGGTTTAGAATATTCTAACTATTATCCCATTAAAGCAGGTTTCAAGGAGCAGCGTCCTGATTCCCATCCTCTATAATCTTAACACCGCTGATGTCCCCTCTACCACCAATACTTGGCCACATTGGCAGATGACACTGCAGTCCTGTCATCCCATTCAGACCCCGATGTAGCATCCCAACACCTTCAAAAACACCTTGATGAGATCGAGTATTGGTGCAACCAATGGCGAATCAAAGTCAATGAAGCAAAATGTTTACACACAACCTTTACCCTCTGCCGCAAGTCTTGTCCACAAGTTTTTTTTAAATTCGATTCCTCTCCCTGTGTCCAAGACAGTACGGTATTTAGGCTTCCATCTCGACGAAAGACTGAAATGGAACCCACACTCAAGTCTAAAAAGACAAGAACTAAACAGACGTTTTGGTCATCTGTACAGACTGCTTCGAAGGACATCCCATCTCTCAGCCTGGTCAGCCTCCGCTGACTCATATCAAGTGACGTGGCTGACGAAGGAGCGTGGGGGACTTCCCAAGACTCCGCTTCCTCCTTCGCACGCGAGGGAGGTAACAACCATGTGGACTTAGGGGGTCTCTGGCGAGTGAATGAAAATTGTAAATTGGTATGAATGAGATCATTTATCACAATTACTTATAGCCCAATGAGGCAGATTGTAATATCATCATAATAAAGTTATCGTTGTTGGTTCCTAGAGTCCATTATTTTCCTTTAGATTGGTTGTAGTCTGGTAGCTTTAATTTACCATCCGTAGCACGATTGACCATTTCTTGAAATATTCTGGAATCAGCTTATAAATAATTTTCCGAGTTTTTTTTTAGTGCTGCCTCCACCTTGTCAAAAAAAGACCGCTCTTGCTTCTTCAGTAAAGCATCAGTCGTTCATGGATCTTTAGTGCTTTGATTGAAGATCTTAGTTTTATCAATATCTTCGATTTTCTTGTTCTCCTCGGTATAAGGTTCAGGTTAAGGGGGGGGGGGTAATTTATTTCCATTTTACGGAATAATGGATATTTTAATTGATTCTAAATTAGTTGCAGCTGAGATTTTAATCGTGGCAAACAGGAAATTCATTTTTGTTTCTAGTGGAACGTACGGAGTACGGGATCCGGTGCTTGGAACGGAATAATACAGTTTTAGCCTATCTAAGCTAATGTGGTTCCTTTAATTCTGAGAAAAATCCTATATAACAAACCCAAGAATTATCCTTATTAGTGGTCAACAAATTAAACAGATTACCATAGATAATTATGCATTTGAAATGTTCTATCTTGGACCACCATTTAATGTGCCTAACTATGTCAGCCAAATAAGACTAAGAAGTTAGCGAACAGCAGCTTCTTAGAGTTGGGACAATTCTTCAAAGTCACCTTTTCGCTGGGACATCAGCTTAGGGTTTATAAAACCTTGATCCACCCTGTTATAACTTATTGCTCTGAGATGTGGATCATCTCAAGGTTGAATGAACCGCGTGGTCTTCGAGTTAAAAATTGTTTGGCGATTTTTGCGATAGCTAAGAACCCAGATATCATGTGATTCATTCAAGTGGGAAGGCTTGGCCATGACATCGTACATGATACCGGGATCAGTCAACAGAATAAACTTAAAAAGAAATTGTCGAACTATCATTATGGAACGAGAACTATCGGAAGGTAGAAACTGCAGTGAAGGATAGAGCAAAAGGAGGATTGAAAGATTTCGGCTAATGGTTGTGGTTTCTTACTTTAAATAACTAGGGTCCACTATACTACCTTGAGCTTACTGAGCCTAATATTTATTAATATTTGTATGATAGAATATGCCACTGATCCATTCGGGATAATTCCATCCTCCCGACCATTGTCATTTCAGTCTACCCAGGTCTATCTCAATCCCTAAACTGACTGCCTCCCTTCCTGTCTCTTCTCTTTTTAACTACTCCTCTCCCACTCCTTCTACTTATTGTATTTCGCTATTTTCAATATATCTCATCTATCCAGCCATCTGTTTCAATAAAAATAAAACTTCTCAAGTGTCGTTCAAAGTTTTGACTCTAGTTTGCTAACTCTGACCCCATTTTATTCTGTCTTGGCCCGGCAAAAGACCTAGCTTATGGCCTCTTTTGGATGGATCGACCCTTTTTATCACTAGCAAGCTTGTGGTGGCCCGATCATAAAAAACCCGTAGTCCCCTCTTTAAATTTAGAATTACACCGGTTTGAATTGAATTGAAACACTACTAATATTGCATGCGCATTCATTGGATACGTGCTAGGTTTTATTGTGCAACATGTACTAAAAAATGAATATATACATTGGAGGGCCATTTCATGAGAGCGAGACTCTCTAACTGACTACACCACATAAGCTGTTGTTAGCTTCACACCGAGGGGTACCCAGGGCCACGCAGCACAATTAGGGTCATGCCAGCCCGCCCTTGTGATACCACATTCACTAGTGGAAGTTTGCTGCCGTTGTGTAATTTTATTTGAATATATACTACACTTAAATTAGTTTATATTAAAAATTAGTCCGATGTTTATTAAACACATTATGATCTAATTGTCATAATTAATGCATATTCTGTAACAATTAAGCATCCAAATACAAGTCAGTTAATATGTTTTTGAACTATAAGCAATTTAAAGGGTCTCACCCTTTTTTTACATCGATTTACCGCTTAACGCCAATTTATGTAATGGTGCATACATTTATTTTTATCAAAATAGCTTGTTGAACGTAATTTCCGTTGCCGTTGCAAATCTCGAGATGAGATTTTCTATAACCGGGAGGGAACCTCATGCCTTTCATGGCTACGATAACTTTTCTAAAGGTTGGAAATTCAATTAATTTCAATAGAATTTCATGGATTCGCTGTTACCAGTCTTAAACGGCACCGTTTCAAACTGATTTTGTGACAGTTTAGTATGCCTGATATAAATAGCTCAAATTTCGTGATTTTTTTATCAGAAAATTTAATAAGATACTGACACATCTGATGATAAAGAACCGATTTAAACATCCATGAGCAAAGTCGATTAGTAGATAATGTTATCATAAGCTATTTGTTCTGACAATTTTTTTTTTTTTAAACTGTTGATAATCTCATAAATTAACTTTATGTTTATCGGTCCTAATTAATTTATGTTATAGGTTGGATCGCTATGCTTATTTTTTCTATTAATAAATTGCTATAAAGGTCCTTATAATTCATCGACATTTTCTGCAATATTTTTGTCACTTTGTGATTTGAGTGTTTTTGTTTTGTTGTAATTTAGCAGTTTTGCATGGTAATGTTATATTTCGCAAGTTCCTTTGCGTTAAATAAACGTAATTTTTGGGTATACAATTAAAAGTAATTTTTTTCATTCAAACTTTTAAAATAACTGTCCTCATCCATCATTATACTCTAAAAGCAGAATGTCAGTGCAAATATTTATTTTTTATTTAAAGTTTAATATTTCATTCGGTAAATTAGCGTTAGTGAATAAAATTCGGCACATTCCGAAATGCAGGGCAACCAGTTTAGGATGTTTACCTATAGATTTGCCAGGAGTGATATATCAAAAGCAAGTTTGCTATCTATATTCCCAAGCTATGATGTCCAAATTTTACGAAAAACTATACTGAAGTTCTCTCCCCATCAATTGTTGCCCCTCATTTCTGAGAATTAGCTAAAACACAATTAATCATAAGCCATATGATCTCTGATCACAAAACATTACTGCTTAATAAGAAAATTATAATTATTTACAATATTACGCAATAACAAAGGAGATTAAAAGAATCACAAGTAATACAATTGTGTAAAAGTAGAGAAAATATTAATCCTTGGTTCAGTTTAAGGCCGTGCATGTCGAGATAGCAACTGTCTCGGAGCAAGTACTAGGTGAACTGGTAATACACCGTCGTACAGTTGCAAGTGTATTGTCTGTGCACGCCCGCTACACTACGTACTCAGATGTATGATGAGAGGATAGTAGCGAGACCAGCTGAGACTACCTGAGCTGTGGTACAAGGATAAAGTACCGATCTCTAGCTGCAATGGTCGAATAATAGAACCTAAAAATAAAAATAACTATACAGTTAGTAATCACGTGGAAAGTTCTTCTGGGTGATGTAAATGAAGTTACTGGGTTTAAACGTCCAGTGGATATATGTCACTTCCATATGTATTTGGTGGGTACTGATTAAGATAGTCTGCCCTTTCTTATTAGGGGCACCAAGGGCAAAAATAAGTAAATGTTATGTGCCACAGGGCCAATTTTTTCCATCTCATTTAAATTTGCAAAAACGTAAAAATTCAAGTTACGATGGTAGTACTTAGACGTTTCGAAATTATAGATAAGAGGAAATACTTGGATATCGCATAGTTGCGTGAGAGACTTTCTTCTGATTATCCGGTCTTATACCTGCTTTTAGCGGATGGGGTTGGTTATAAATGAATATGAAGTAGCTATTTGCAACGTATTAATTAACGAACGCTGCTTTCTCATCCGGTTTATGCGTTTGTTTTATCATTTTATAACTATCGGGAACAGTTAAATGTTTGATGTTAAACTTTAAAATTTATATTGTTTAGCACTCTCATCAATAGTCTTGACAATTCCCCACATTGCTGAACCAGAAGATGACAAAGTAGTATTGCAATACTAACCTGTAAATTGTATTAGTTCCAATATTTATAAGCAAATATACAGATACTCACGTGACACTGCGTGAGTTTAAAAGAAAAACAAAAAAAGAGTGACAAGTCAAAAACTGTCCAAATAGGATATATCTTTCAGCACTAGAAAATAACAGCGTATTCTTGAAATTTGAATTTTTCTTAGCTTGGACTTAAAGTCTTGAAATTTAGCGAAACGGGGACTTTGTTTTTATATTAACCTGAAAATAATCGGCATCTTTGAGGTTTTTTAAAACAATATGCCTTCAAAATTTTGTTATAATTCTATTGTATGACATGTATACAGGCAGACGAAAGACAATTACAGCAAATAGGGCTATCATCAGGTTTGGTTACAAAAATGAGTAATACCATCATTTGTTTTTAGTTTTTATATCAATATTTTTACTGTAAAATTTTATCTCAGTAATTGTGATCCTAATTGTACTTTTTGAAATGTATATAAACAAAATACAGGACAACGGGAAGTTATCAATCATGAGAAGTTGTTCGCGTGTAGTTACATGAGCTTCTTTAACCCATAGTACATCACAGAAATTTGCGAAATTTTCCTAGCATATGGGCAAGTTAAGATAGACATGAAAAAAACATAATTAGGTACACTTAATTTCTGTGTTTATCTAAAAATTGATTGTATATCTAATAACTGTTTAAAATACTATGTGTTCATTGCGTCATAATATTCCACTAAAGCTATATAGTAAAAAAAGATGTACAAAAATATTTGCATGAGCTTTGGAATGCAGGTAGGTTGGAACCTATTTACATAGGTTACGGACTGCTCATATTAGGCAACATTGACACATTTTTTCTTGTTCAAATGGCACTTGTTTTACCGCTAAATATCTGTATTTATCATTGTATATTATTTTTATTTTTTTTTCACATAATGCCCAAGTTGTAATTGTTAAATTATTTACCAAATGTAAATAAATGCAATCTAAGAGAAATAAAAATGTTACACGTAATATCTGGACGATGGTGGGTGGTATTGAGAACCTTTTATAAAAAAAAAAAACGTTTGATTCGATTTCAAAAACAACATAGAATGGAAAATAAAGAAAAACTTATTATTTCAGGAAATGCTTTTTGAAGTTTCCCAAAATTATGGATCCTCTACAATTTTGAAAAATATTTTGAATATACATCTGTGTTTTATAAAAGTTCAAAATATATAGCTATAGTAGTATTCTTTACCCCCACCTTTCTTTGTCATTATTTGAAAGATATATTTTTGTTATCTTACTGACTAAAATTTGTTTACATCAATTATAAACCAAGTAGACAGTGAATAAGCTATAGCCAGCAACGATAGGCAATTTTCTTAAGTACATAAAATCTACCATGTATTTTTACCCAAAAATACCCCATATTATTTATCTCTATATTAGTATCTAGGTCATTGAAAATCGTCTTTTCATAATACAAAAAGTTGTAAATAGCTACAATATTAACCAAAAATAAAAATAAAACAATTAAAATTGGCTGTAACTACATTCAATATTTGAGTTTTATTCTTAGCTCACAAAACATTATTTTCTAGAATATCTTTGAATTTTATTTAGCGTTCCTAATGAAAGTCAGAAACACGTCGGTTAATAAAACGCGGTGGCATTTTCCAGATTTAATTTTGTTTCACATATTTCCAGATATCTTAACGAAACATATACTTACGGTTCACTTAAGTACCTTTTAAATTCTAAAAAGATCAGATCATTTTTACAGCAAATATTTTTAACACACATTCAGTCATACAGACAAAGAAAGACAATCGTCCGAAACTGAAGTAGAACCTCTCCCTTTGGGTTAGGAAATTAATTTTAAAAGGAAGAGTATTTTGTAGTAAATAATTTCATTTCACTAAAATAAGTAGAAGTATACCGAAAATGAGTAGTAAGTAAGAAATTTTCAACAAATTTCCCTGATTCTCTCCTATTGATTTTTCCCTAACTGAGCGGGAAATTTCGTTAAACGAGAATTCAGGAGGTAGCACCATCCCCTCCACTTGCCAAACCTGTCTCGGGTGTTCTCTAGGTTAAGATAGTAGGGTAGAGATAGTTTACTTGTGTCATATAGTTCGTAGTCTTCTCGTCTAGATGTAATTTTTAATTTAACTGTTTATGCTGTAGGCAACCAGCCGTTAGTACAACCTTAATATATCATTGAATTCCAACCTTACTGTTTGACCTTATTGTGTAATATTCTTTATCACAATGTTTGAAAGTATAGTGTCAAATATTAGATCTCATTCTCATCGGTTGACTGAATCCCTTTCTATGGAAAACTTTAAGCTTAAGGCTTCTGAAACCCTAGACAGTCTCAAATCCAACCTTGCTGACAGGACAAACAGCTTTTCCATGTACTTTAATGATGTACAGTCCAGAAATGTTCCGTCCAAGACCATATCAACACCTAATCTGAATAAGGTCTGTAATAGCTCGGTTAGGGCCAATTTCAAATGGCCTGTACTCGTTGACAACAAAATGGTCTGGGTTAATTATGACACTTATCAGAATGAATTAGATGAAGAGGATACAGAGCCTGATATTGTAGATAGATTTGTTAGAGTTATTTCAGTGAACGATGATGAGAATATCAATTGTAATGTATGTTGCTTTACAACTGATAAAATATCATTCAATTACATCTATAACCAACTTTTTTTTTCTTTGTTATATGATTAGAGACGGAATGACAGAGAAGAAATTCGCCGAAGGCTCGCAGCCGGTTGTGATTCTGAAGACTATTATGGAGGTGATAAACCTGGAAAGAAACCAAGCCTTCAGGCAAGGCTTCAAAGTGGTGAGATTTATCCCTCATTGCACCTTCATTTTTAAGTAATGTAATTGTCGTAAAATGCATGACTGCTCTGAAAATTTCAGGGATGAACTTACAAATATGCTTCATGAACGAGACCAGTTCGGACACTGAGTCTTCACCAAGCTCCGAGAGTGCACCTCCCACAACATCACAGACATCAGCGCCTATAAAAGCTAACAGAACTCCACCTGAGCCACCAAAATCACTCAATCTTCCAGTGGTTGTAAGATTATTCTCCACTAATTTACATATGCTTTTCAGATTATTATTTTTTACTTTAAGTGAAAAGTGTTAAAATTCTATTCTGTGATCACAGCTATTACTTTATATTAGTTCTACACTTTTTGACAGTATTTTGTTGAATGACGTTTTCCAACTTGTCACTATTTACTGTTGAAACTTTTATGAAGCCTTGTTAGGCTTTAACATAAGAAAGACAGACACATGTCACACTCTTTTTTTGAGCTCGTGATTATGTAATTAGGTCACTATTTTCTCCTGTATCTTAAGAATACAAAACAACTATTTTTTACTAATATTTCAAAATTCTATGTTTGCATTTCTTCACCAACAATATAAATTTATAATAAAGATTAATTTTAAATTAGCTATTTGGACATAAACATAATTAATGACAAGCTTGACTGTGCACCTTAACTGGCCACGAACATATTTTTTCTTAGTAATGTTAATTATTTATCTCTTATAATATCATTTATTTTTAAATAACCATTATATTTGTAAATTTACTTTCAGTAATCCTCCAAAAAAACGAAAGGCAACAATAAAATGTAAAACCATTCTAAATTATAGCTATTATCGCCCATAGCCAGTGAGTTAATATTGTTTTTACCTTAAATCAGAGTTCGCAGCTAAAATATTGCTCCTATCACTCCTTGAATAGAAAATAGAACATCCATCCTTAATCAGTGAGATATTCCATCAAAGAGTCTGGGCCTCTAAAATGTTCATCTAGTATGCTTAATCTTGTGCCATAGTTTTTCAGACCCAGGTGATTAAACTTCACAGGTTCATAGCAGTTCTATCCAACGTCCTTGTCTTAAGTGTCCCAACTTTCCTTGTAAAGTAAAGGCGCTCAGGCATGGAATTGGGTATAAATCTATCATAACTTGACCTCCTTGTCAGAGTCTTCTAAGTTTTATGAACTTTAGTGGATCCAAGTCATCAAGATAGATAGACAACATAGTTCCCTATTATTGCACCTTAGCCACCTTTGGCTTACTCTCAGGTGTCTCGAATATTTTTTAAGGATGCTTCTTTCGAAAATCAAGAGCCTATTCTCATCAGCTTTTGTTATAGCCCTTTTGTAATTATGATCTGTAGGTAAGCACAGAGTGTGCCAGTCTTTTATAAAAGCCAATCGCATGCCTCTTTGAGAGGTACTTACTTATGAAGTGCATGGGATGGGTGAGGGAGGGAAGGAGTTTACTGATTTATTATCTCCATCCAAAGATAAATGCATAATCTCAGCCTACTACTCCCTCTGATTTTATGAGACATGTCATTTACTGGGAGTTTATAAAAATATACTCATATTGCAGTTCACATTAATATAAACTTGTATGGCCCAATTTCAGAATATACCAGTGATAACTCCTCCTCCTCTTGGCTTGTAAAATAAGTTGCTTCAATTAAATATGTTCTGTGTTCTTTAGAGAAAGTAATATAAAATGTCCGACTAGCCTCTGTCCAGGTGACAGCACTCCTTAGCCTTTGAGAATGTCATATATGTGTTGAAAGTGCTCATGGTAATACAAAATAAACATACATTTTGTCCGTCAATAAATATAAACTTCTTATGGTGTCTCATTGTATGCAATTTATCAAGTTTCCGATTATCCCAGACTACCTCTGAGAAGAAGTTTCAGTCTAATATAGACCCTCCTTTTTTAATTCTTGAGTGCTCAGTTCTCTTTAGTGTCCATAGGTGCGGAAAGAAGTACACTGATCTATTATCTCCATGTAAAGATAGATAAAATAATCTCAGCCTACATGAGGTCTAGAATAATGGGAGTGAATGGGCATATTTTTTCATGTACTAAAAATATAATTACATGTTTTATCAGGGACGGACCAGAAATATCAATACCACTTCCCAATCAGGGCCTCAAAGTCTGAAAGGAATCGGCAGCTTCTCCCAGAGCGATGGAGGGGATTTCTTTAGCCGACAAGCGAGACTTCAAACTGAAGCAAGACTTGCCCTGTCTCAGGCAAAGGAGAGAGCAAGGATGCAGATGGAAGCTGAAAGATGTCGCTCTCAAGCTAGCCCAATTACTCAGATGCTCAGGGAGAG
This sequence comes from Acanthosoma haemorrhoidale, assembly GCA_930367205.1. Lineage (NCBI taxonomy): Eukaryota > Metazoa > Arthropoda > Insecta > Hemiptera > Acanthosomatidae > Acanthosoma > Acanthosoma haemorrhoidale. The sequence continues at coordinate 146,666,664 of OV884011.1, read as the reverse complement.
CTTGAACAAGGTATTAGATTAAATATATAGAATATTTGGATGTTCTTCATTCATTCTGGTGTTATTTTTCGCTTCTATTTAGTTTTAAATAATTAGACAAGACCCAAGATGTAACATATTTTTTTTTTTTTTTAATGCCTTAGTTATCCTCAGCCTGTTTTAAGGATCAAATTTTTGTTTCTTTTCAATAAAGTTTAGACTAATTAAAGATGTGTATACATAACAAGGAAGGAATCCACCAGAACAAGTTTTATGCTTGTAGACTCATTTTGACCAGGAGAAAATTTTGCCTGCTAGAAAATTCAATTTAGTATTTAATTTCAAGTATTTCAATTTAGCTTTTATTTTCAAATTATTTTAAAAATGAATAGCTCTTGGGGTTCAGTGGATGAATCAAAAGATGGAGTATACAAAAGATTAAGGTTTGTTTTTCTGTTAACCTACAGTTTTGCATTATGCAGAGAGTATTTTTATTCAACTATTTTTTTTATAAATTTCTAATATTCTAAAAACCATACCGTATGGATTTTGAATTTCGCCGATGTAATTTTCTCATTAAAATATTTTTAAAGAGAAAGCTGAGGTGGCCATCCTGCCCCTAAATACTTGTATTGTTCTAGTATAACTATCTCAATCTACCCTAAATAAAATCTAAATCTACCCCCTCCCCTTTGTAAAAACCGTTAGCTTTCTGACAAGTTAATTTCAAGGGTCCACAATGAAGAATAACTGTTCAGTTTATTTATCATACTTCTTCATATCTGGTCACTGATGGTACGATCACCATTTAAGAGAAAATTTATTACATTGATTCCTATTTTTTAGAGTTTTCCTATTTTAAACCAGTGTCTTCAAACTACAATGTGTTATTAGAAATAGTGCAACAGCAGTAACTGTACCTTGTTGATATTCCCTGGATTAAATGTATAGATGACCATAGGAAGATCAGTGGACAAAGAGGCTAGTGGCTTATGCCATTAATGATTAAAAAAACAGGAAAAACAATCTATTAAGTTGTCTAAAAAATAAAAATAAAATTGTCTTTAGCTTAATCCTCTATATTGTGAACTGTTTATGTTTGGTAAATAGTTCTTATATATGAGTATCAACACTAATAAACCTCTTTCAAGCAATATTGTTTGTTTACCATGATGTTTTACTTACCAGTAATTTAGTCTTTATAAGGAGGTCCAAACATGATTTCTTTTTTCATTGCCTATGGTAAGTGTAAGTAAGCCCTCCATTCAATGGTGGCTCAAAAAATTTCATGAGGGATATTTCAGTCTTAAAAACGAAGAAGATTATGAAAGAACTTCTTCTGTTGATGGCTTGATGAGATCTGTGAAAGTTAGTTGTAAACAACCCATGAACCACTGTTTGTGAGAACTTTCATTTAGCAAATCAATGATTGATAAGGTTAAATACTGAAAAAACGGATTCTTCATGAATTGAACCACTGCTAAAATCCATCCTACTCTCTAGACCTCTTGCTTATCTACCACATTTTAAACACTGGACATAGGACATAAAAAAAGAAAAATTTACACCAAAAAGCTCTGAAATTCCTTTTTAGAATTCATAAATTCTAAGGATATTGTTTGTTTATATTCAAAGGGTATTAGAAAGTTTTTTTTGCCAAAAGTGCAATTGATTGTAGTGGAGCCTTTTTGGTGGATTGATTAAATCTTGTTTAAAATAGAAGTTTTTTTAGTTACTCTAGACCCTGAACCTGCAATTATTCTCTGACAACTCAAAACAATTTTTCTTATAACTCCCAACATATTCTTAAACATTTCATTTTCTTTATGAATTCGTCTAAATACAAATTCTGCAAAATATGTTGTTAAATAGGCTCTGCATGTCCCTTTTTATTTTTTATTTCACCACTCTGTGCTTCCCTACACTTGTGCATATATCCATAAAATTGAACTTAACATTATAAGTAAAACAACTCGAAGCATTTTCAAGAGTATAGTATCCCTCTTTCTACTAGTCACACAATCTATTGCTTGATTAATGTCAACTAATTCTTGAACTATTGGTTAATGTATCTCTTATTGATTATAAAATTAATTTTTCTTTAGGTTGGGATAAAGTTTCCAGAAGACAGAAGGAGGCTTAGCCGCCAGATGCTGACTGATATGAACATAGCACAACTGCAGGTCATTGTAAACGACCTACATACTCAGATAGAGAGTAAGTACAAAGTTACAGTTATTGTTGACGTACTGAGGTTTGTTGCATTCAAACATTAATTTAAATTTTGATCATTTTAAAATATTTTTTTGTACTAATTTTCACTTTCATCCATTTTTTATTTGATTTAAAGGAAGACTTATAAGAATATGTCTTCTTGCTCTAGTATCACTTTGATTAAATAATTTATTGGCAGTGACTTGCCTTGGCTTCTTAAATTTTATACCATTGCTTTCTTCTATTAAACAATGATCTTGACCATATCTCTTAATGGCAGTTTAGTAACTGACTGTGCACATCACTAACACTGGCTTAACTCAATACGATTTGGCAACTGGCCGTCAATATGTCCAAGTAACAACTGACAATCAATCTTGTGAAGTGACAGTTGATCTCATATGACACAACAGTCTTTAAGCCCTTGCCAAAATATCACTACTATTAAATAGGCTTGATTGGGTCAGACCTGACTGGAGACCCCAGCCCTGTCAAAATGTATTTTCTTTGGCTATAATAGTTATTAAAAATAGTGGGACCATCATCACAATTAATAACTTGTAATTATGATAGTATAGTATATAAACAATAAAATATATTAAATATCAAGTGTATTCATTTAAATCTGTTAATAATAAACTTATTAGCAATGATTTTAGAGTGAGGATTTTTCTAGAAAAATTAAAATAGATTTTTATAATTTATTATGTATATGTTTAACATTATTTCTTAATTAACACTTGTAACAATAGCGTACAATCTGCAAATGTGCTTTAAACATAATTTATTACAATTGTAAGCAAAAGTACGCAGTGGTGTACCCACCTGATGTGAAAGCATTTATCATAGGAAACCTCTCGTCCATCTTCTTTTCTACCTTTTTTTCTGTTGTCTGGTATGTGTTGAGTGCATATATCACAGATAAATAGATTATTGTAAATAAAAAAAATTGTTATATACAGTACAATCTTAATTACCTGGTTTAACTCCCAGATGATAAAAAAAACAAAAAAAAACAGATAATCGAAAAACATGTTTTTATACCCTAACTTTGATTAAAATAAGCAAAAAGGACCAAATTTTCAACTCATTTTTATTTTCAAAACATACATATTTACATAAACATAGAACAAAATAAATACATACGCAACTTAATTAAATATGTTGTAGCCTGTTACCACTTTTTTTGTAATCACAGATTTAATATTTCTAACCTCTGTTCTCATCCTTCTTAAAGCTATGATTTTGATCTTCAAAATAAATGATAAGCTGTTCAACTGTCTCTAGTCTGATCTGTAGTCACTTTTTCTATGGTCAAATCAAATGAATTGGCATCAATGTCCAAATTATTGCATTGGGAAGTGCTAGTCTCACTTGGCAAATGAATGTCTACTATTTAGACATTAGTGAGCTGTTAGTACCCTTCATCATTCTTATCACTTTCCATCCTCTGAACCATATGGTGTTTCTCTTCTATTGAAATCAGAAATTGTTTCTACTATCTCAAGACATATTTCGATATCGTTCATATATATGTTCATCATCTTGTTGTGGATTTTGCTCTCCAACTTCCTCATCGACTTCAAAAATTTTCCTCCATACAAGTTGGAGAACGATTTTCTCATAAAACTGATCATTAAAAACAATTTGATTTCTCCCTTAAAATCCCAGATTATCGAGGTTGTAAAGTAGTCTTGTTTTGTTGCCACAACCTTTAGTTTGTTGTGGAGTGTCCTGTTGTTGACTAGTCAGTGGTTGGTATAAAGTTGGGTTGGATTTTTACCAGGAACAAAACTCATTTCTTCCCACATTGTTTCATTTTCATCACAAGCACTTTCACTAACCAAACCTGTCATCTTATGGTGTTAGAATAGATACAGTAATTTTATTATGTAATTAAAGCTTTATATTAATAGTTTGTATGAAATAATATTTATTTTACACCCAGAAGTAATTAATAATATCAAGATTATTTTCTTAAGACAGCTATGTATACATAAAAATTATAAAATAGTTCAAATTTTCTGTAATGCATTAAATACATGGTTTTCAGTCAAAAATTTTAAATATTTCTAATGAAAAGTAAGTGTATTAATGATTTCATGAAATGTTTCATAGTTAACATACCAGAGCTCAGAACGTAACTCCACTATTTTTAGGGTGTCCCTCTTCATCAATCTGTTTATGGTATCTCATCTTTTGATATAAATTTTAGAGATTAAGAGTTCAGAATCATTAAAAAATCAGCAGTAGCAGGAGCATTTAAAAAAAATAACTTAAACCTAGACCAGGTAGATAGATGTATATAGGCTTGAACGTAGAGAGTATGTAGAGTTATATAATTTTAAATTTAAAATAAGATGTAAAGAGCTCATAATGGGAAAATTAGTTTAAAATTCTACATATTCTAAAGATAAGTACCAAGATGCCCTCACAAAGTCACTCAACAATTGAGATATCTTAGAAAAATATGGAAATTTTGAATGATCCATGTTAGTAATTTGCCCTAAGTACTTAAGTTTGTGTTTGTTTGGTGTCACTTTTCCACTTTCTAGTAAATAATTTGAATATGCTATAACTGCATCTCATCTTTTTACTTTCTTATTTATTAGGAGTCAAAGGGCAATTGTAATAGTTCATTTTATAAGGCTTCAATTAATATGGTCTCATGGTATTATTAGTTTGGGTGCATAATATGTTGTGAACGTCTGCCAATAACTGAACTGTATTCGGTCAAAACTACCGAACAAAGGGGTAGTGTGTGTAGCTATTGGCTACACACACTACCCCCGCCAACAACTATCCTTGGTTTCCCCAGGTCAATTAACCTGATGTCATACTTGTTAGGTCCAAAGCACTATTTCTTTGGACATTATTTGAACAACAAAATCCCTTATTAAAATTAACTCAATTATAACAAATAAATTTAACTGATACTACTATTAATTTGTATCACTACAAAACATGTTAGGACAATCTATGATGGATAATTTTCTGTTACTACCCTGTCTTAAATGTTGAAAAACCCAGTCATTGGTTTTATTCTCTGACTTATATGATTGTGGTAGTTTTAATTGAGATGGTTGCTTTGATTGAGCTTGAACTTGTAATTTTTCATTATTTACGAATTGTTTTTTTCTCGTGTTGGCAGTTACATTTTGCCTTGCAATTGCCACACACTTTATCGTATTGTATCACTCCTAATTAAAAATTCCTGGATAGGGCATCTTGTCATTCATCTGATAGAGAAAACTAAAATGAGAAAGAAAAGCTTTCATGTAATGAGCGAAAGAAAAAGAAACAGTGGCTATCAATTCAAAATCGATTTAATAAAATTCTTTTCTCGGAAGGCTTTCTGAGAAATGGTCATTGAGTTAACCATATTCATCAACGTAAAAGGACAAATGCCTTTTTTCCCAAATATCCTCCAGGCTTGGCCTTAAAGGCTGGATAGGAAGGCTATCAGTGGGCTACTACTGTTTTCAAAGGCAAGAAATAAAATTAATTGTTCTTAAACATGAGAATCTAACACAATTCTTCCAGTAATGTTCTGTCCAGTGCCATCCCAGCCCTTGTAATTTTTTTATTAAGATTACATCTTTGTTATTATTTTGTATAAATCCAACACATTTCAATTAATGATGAAATTGATACTGATTTATCTCATAAATCGACGTATTATACTTCTTCCAAACATAACCATGACTTTTTTTTCTAACAAATTCATTGTAAATTTGCCCAATTTATTTGTATTTGTATGAGATGTATCTAGTTTTGAAACATTGAATTAGCTAGTTTTTCATGCAGAGTTTTAGTGAGTGAAGTTGGAATAGAAACCAATATGAAATGAATAATATGAGTATGCAAGTATGTTATGTTTTTTTTTTATAAAAAATATGATTTGCCTATTTTCCCCTGTGAATATTGATATAAAACTATCAAAATACAACCTACAATCATCAGCTCAACAAATAAACAAAGTATAAAGTACAAAGTAGCTATGTACAAAACAAATGAGATTACTATGGTAAATTTATTTTGTAATTTTCAATTATTTATGTTTATAGTTTTGAATGAGAGTCTTGTGAAATTTCTGATGGAACGAGATGAATTGCACATGTCTCAAGATTCCATGCTTGTTGATATTGAAGATATTACTAGATATCTGTGAGTATTTTTTTAATAATGATCTGAGTTGCGCATGTGCTAGCTAATAGTTTTATACCATGTACATCTCTCCCATATTAATTATTCTATTAAAAAGAACTAACTCTGAAAACACTGCTGGCAATTGCCATTGTGACAGTGAACATGATTATCATCATACATATGAGTGCCATGATCTAATTTACATGTCGCAAGTTTATCATGTATAACTTCAATGTACAGTCAATGAAAGAGGTGAGTTAGTCATTGCGTGCCGGCATAACCAGACCTCACTGTGGTTTGTGACAATAAAGGAGTACCTATTCTTGATAATGAAGCTCCTGTAGTCAAGGATGATTGGTTTCACGAAATCCGTGGTCTGCCTTTAAACCTCCTTGTTAACTATCAGTTTTTATTTACTTAATTTTTTTAATCTTCACTATTTTTTCTGATCATTTTTTTTCTTCTTGTTACTTAATGTATTACGAGGTTTTATCATATGATTGTTAATGATACCAAAAAGTGCTCAAGGTCTCTTTAAACAACACCAAACAAGCTTGTCCCCAATGATGACAAAATCATCACGGATGGATACGAGCTGTTCCTATCTTACCAGATTCCTGTTCAGCCACCACATCAATGGCAGGATTAACACCTCAACCAGTACCAACTTTCGCACTGACTCTGGAATCATCCTTTTTCATCCCCGGTTCTTTTTGGCCACTATAACCAAGTGTCCCATCGGGTCAAGATTTGGAAGCAACTGCAACTCCTAAAACAACAAAGTCACCCCGATATTTACTAAAAATATCGAAGATTGAAAATTGATGTACAAACAATTTAAAAAAAAGCAGTGGACACTGGAAAGTTCGCCTATCTCAAAAAAAGAAGAGATATGGTATCTACCAGACTATTTTCAAATATCTTCAGAACACCAAAGTCGAATTCCTTATCTACCACCTTTAGAAAGAGCAATCGCTATCCTTAGAATGGTTAGGAATTTGTATCTTACAACACCAACTGACGTAATTGAAGAAAAAATGACAGCCCTAGGGTCAACAAATCAGCAGATAACCATAGAATGAACCACATGCGTTGAAAGTCCATGAGGTGAAATTACCTCCATTATGCGAGGGTCAAGGTTGAAAAACTACATCCCAAACGTGATATAGTCCAATGCTATAACTGCTAGAAATATGTATATCACACTGTTGCCATTCATGTAAATTGTGAGGGTGAGAACTAGAGCGAGCTATGTTAGAAGTCTCACCTACACGCTGCTGTTTGGGCCCTATGTTAGCAGGATCATCTGACTACCTACCAAAGCTGTAGAACATATCATGTTCGCAAAAGCATCAATCCATCTTGCTTCAATGCAGTCCACAGACTCCAAACCGCGAAACCAAGAAGATTCCAACTAGAGAAGTAAGATATTCAGTTTCTTTCAATGATATGTCAGGTGATCATAAGACTCAAACCGAGGCACAGCCTCCTCCTCTTTCTTATATCCTATACCTACACCACATACCTCAACCTAATATATCTCAGATTTATCCACCATTTAACTCCATAGATATTACTAACCTTCTTACCTCATTCATCAATGATTTCAGAAGTCACATCCTCCCTCTTATATCGCTTCTCACAAACCTTGTTTTCCACCTCATTCTGAGTTCTCTTAATAGATTAAGACACCCCACAAGGCAACAACAACTCAAAACAAATCACACTAAAGAACTGACATCATTACTTCATGAAAAAACATTATGTTGCATTTATTACTGAAACGTGACTGACTGCTAACAGATTCCTTAAAATCCCACGGAACAAGATTTAGCTAACAGGCCACCCGGATGTAACTGCATATTCTGGTACTGCTATCCTTATCCAGCCTGACACTACTTTGATTGCCCAGGAACTTCTACACGCTGCAGTGGTACATTTTCAGCAGACATTTTATTTCTCCGTCATCAAAGCAGCAGTGTATTAATAACCCTATTTCCAGTAGTTATTTTACTATAACCATTTCATTTTAAATTGATTACTTGATTTTTTCAGTTGAGAAATTACCATCACCAAATAATGTTTATTTTTAATGATATTATTACAGAACCATCTCACTGAGTTATTTTAATAATAAATATGATAAACCTTTTTTAATGATAAGGATTATTCCATTTTTAGAAAAAAATAACAAAAAGATAGCAGAAAAAATAAAATATTCTAGCTGGTCAATTAGTATGGAAATGAATTTGGATAATACATGTATTCAATAAATAAAATTTATTTGAAGCTCCAGTTGATTTATTTTTCTTTTGGTCAGGGCGAAGAAATGTTAGCTGCAACCATTTTTTACTGCAACACAAAACTGTAAAGATGAATTTCTTCCCTAAGATATTCATTATAGATGATTTATTATAATCGAAGCTGTGCACCTCTCCATAATGGTTGTTGATACTCTAAACTAATAACTTAACTTTAGCATTTAGATTTTTAGATTATATATTAATGATTGCAGTAATTGTATATTGCAGGGGCGCTAAAGAGAGCTGCCTAAAAGAGGACATAGTCAAAAACAATAACCTACTCCCACAGCAAGTCGACCCTCCTCAACATGCGAGGCCTGTAATCACCAGGATAGTGAGTCTTGGGAAGAAGTAGAGCCTACAGCTTGGCAGCATTCATCATCCCACCCATATCGTCTTAGCATATTTTCTTTTACTGTCATCACAAACAGTTTTATATTTATGGAAAGTATTTATAAAAAAAAATTATTAAAGAAAAAAAAAGTTAAAAATTTTCGTAATAATTTAGAGCTGTGATATTGGATTCATTATTATATATTACTGTTGTTGTTAAATGTTTAATTGGTATTTTATTTTTCATTGTTTTTTATCATTGTTATTTTGTTTAATTTATGCTTTATATGTTGTTTTGTTCCTAGTTATTACCAGAAAATAACCTTCTAACGTATTGAAAACTATTTTCTTACAGATATTTGTACTGGAAATGATTTATGCATTACCCCCTGTGCATGGCTATGTGTTCCTTTACACAACAATAAAACAATGGGAATAAACTATCAATATTTATTATATTAAATGTTTTAATCTAAAATTATATATGTGTGTATATATATATATTCATATGTAAACAAAAAGTATAGTATATATAATATATCACTTAAATGCATTTAAACATAATGCTAACACATAAATGTATTATATTTACTTTGATAGAGTAAGAGTAATGCTGTATTTTAAATCACTAATTTACTGTTAAGGTCTGTATATAATTGAATATGTATATTTTATTATTAATAAAATAAGTAAGGCTTTTAAGAATAATATTTCTCTGATTGTATGGGACTATATATTGATATTGAAATAAATATGTATACTCTGGAGGTTGTTTCAGAACGCAGCTTCATTTTCAGAATACTTTTAAATTTAATGTTTCTTATAAATGACAGTGTTGTGTTATACATGGTTTATAAACTTTAAGAAATTATTTCTCATTTGATGTAATTGTGGCAAGCAGTTGTTTAAAATTTTGCTTACTGCCTCAGCTATTAGCGCAAAAAAAAATCAAGTATATATTGATTGCATTCAAAGCTCTGTTTTAGTATATAACTGTTCAGAAACTAATTGTGAAAAATAATCCAATTAAGTCAAAAATATTTTTTATGGTTAACAACATTTAGCATTTGTATGTAGTTTTCGCAGATGTGTGCTTAGCATTGTACTAGTTTTAAAAGCACAGCTGTTTTAACCTTACCCCGTAATTCCATGGACCTACATTACACATAATAGAGATTCTTGTAACCATTTTAAGTGGACTATTACATGTCAAATTAATTCATAGTTTAAGAGACCTAACATTACGCTGCCTGAGTAGCCAACAATAAAAGAGTTATCTTCTTATATTTGTGTTTTAATGTTTCATCCTTCTCACTTATGTTTATATACTTAATGATTAGTGTGAAAGATGATAATACAACAGGGTTCTTGACGTTAAAACTGGAGACTTTATCTAAATGAAAATTGTCGTCCTCATCAAAGAGAAAATCCAAGACAGAAAAATGCTAAGCTTTTCTAAGGTTAAGGATTCAAATGTTTGAAGAAAACTATGTCTGCTGAAGGTCTTGATGTTTGGAACATTCAATTAATCCAGCAAACAAGCTGCAAGCTGTGTGTTGGTGCATCAGCCCACTTTTATTAATTTAAATCTCCCACCCACGGAGACCACAACTTTAAGGCTTTGGACTGTTTTGTAGCAATGTACTGATTGGTCTCATTTAGAGGCATCTCTAACGAGTTAATTTTATAATGAACTATCATTTTTGTCATTTGCCTAAAAAATGATCAAAGGATAAAAAACTATATCTATATAAATGTGAAAACAATAATTATGATCATAAAGGTAATTGATTTATCAAAATGGCAATGAAAAACTAAATAAAATTAATGGCCAATAATGTTTTGTGGTTTAAAATGGGATGTCTTATAGAAGTTATAACGTAAAGTTACAATAATAATTAATTTTTCTAGTTAGGAGATGAAATACGTGCCATCCATATTTATACACATCATTAATGAGCTATAATAATTAATTTAAACAAGAGTATAAAACCTTTATTGATTAGTTTAAAATTATTATTAAGATGTTATAAATGTGTGTTGTCAATTGTCTCTCTTATGATCTTCTAAATATAGTGATGTTAAAAGAAGTGAGGTTTCAGAGAAAAAATATATATATAATAAAACTAAAATAAAAAAATATTACTACAATTCAAATCCCATCCCTGCATCTATTTTATTCTTTTTTGCCTCTAATTACAATTATGTTACATATCATAGCTAATAATTATTAATCTTTTGATTTACAAAGTAGCGAATGAACTATACAAAGCCATTTTACCAAACTATTTATAATAATAGATGTAAACATTACCATTTATTCGCTATAAATTTTGATATCACACTTTCATCACTTGAAACAGTAGCTTTCTTGATCTTCAAATGGTAATGAAATGGCTGACTGAACTTGAGGAAGTGTTTTTTTTTTTCTTTTAAGTAGTTTTGAAAAAGAATTATCTTCTTATATTTGTGTTTTAATGTTTCATCCTTCTAGGTTATGTTTATATTCTTAACAATTGGTTCGAAAGATGAGAATGTACTAGATTTCGTGTAGCTTGTTGAAGCTGAAGTCTATAAATAAATGAAAATAGTCTTCCTCATTGTAGACAAATGCCAAGTTTTTGTAAGGTTGAGAATTCAAATATTGGAAGAAAACTATGTCTGTTAACAATCAACCTGATTTTCGAAATATGAAAATTCTCCATCCTGATTGAGTACAACAAATAAGTAGTTCTCCTAAGAAGAATTTTTTTTTTAACGTGGCCTGCTTCACTATTGCTTATTTGTATGCCCATGTACAGGACTGGGTTTTTCTTCCGGTACTGTTGATATCTTATGATTATCCATTTCCTGATATTTTTCATCTCTAGGATCTGGCAGATCTACTTTTCCATTAGCTGTAGGTGTGAAAGGGGCACCAGTCAGCTCCCCTTCAGGAGTCAGTTCTTCAGGCACGGCACCCTGAGTCGCTGTCCCCTCAGTGCGGGCAGGTACCTCCTTCACAAAGGGGCACAGATCTGGTACCTCCACGGTGAAGGGGCTGGGTACTTGGAGGCAGGTTACAGGCGCATGCTTCTCCGCAGTTATCGGGTACATTACGGTATCCTTCCTCGGGTAGCAGCGGCTCTTCTGCAGACCGGGACCGCAAGTGGCCGAGAAGAGGCCGAAACAGAACATCCCAACATCTCCTCAAACAATGACTGGCTTAGTTAATCGTGCTTGGCCCCGTTATATACAGCCTTAGCCAACGGTTAATAAGTATGTTACTCAACCAGATCCCTCATTACTACATCTCAACTGATACCATCAATTATTATAAAGATTGATTCCGGTATTTAAGATTCTTAGCTAATGGGAACGAACATAGATACCTACATATTTTATTTTCAATGATTTTGATAATATTACTCAGTAAGATGCAAGGGTGGGTGGGCGATTGGGAAGCAACACTAGACATGGTCGTGCGTGACTGCCATCGAAATGGCCATCTCGCCAAGACACATGTAGCAGCGGTGGCCACATCACGGTACCAAATGATAGGTGACGCCGCTTTCGTTTAAAGTGAAAACTCCACGATTTTCTGTTCGTTCATTGCCTCTTATCTTATTAACGGGAAAAGCTAACATTTTTATTTGTAAGCCGTTCTAAAGGGGACAAAACCCCTGATATTTTTTTAAGCAACGGAAGACTGTTTACGAGATATTTTAATTTGGAATCGGAAGTAATCTCTTCGAAACTTAAAATAAAATTTATAATAAATTTAAACTTAAAAATGATTAAAATACTCCTATAACCGTAACCGTTAGAAACGTTCTGTGAACGATAAAGTTACCTAGAATGTTCTCATTTTTAAAAATTATTAACTTGAATTTATTTAAGTTGAAGTTTTTAATGAAAAACACAAAAAAATTATTGAACTATGGGTAACTCTGCTTCTATATACTATAAATAATAGTGGTATAGAGGTCTCAGCATTCCGATGATTAAGTCGAGTACAAGGGTAAATCCGCTGGGCTCCTTTGCGATTTGAGCGAAATAAAATCTGCTCCTAGTCCCCGACCTCGCTCTGTTTTGTTTCAAGTACTAACGTAACGTGTTTATTTATATTACGTATATAGAATAATTAACAAAAGAAAGAAAAGATATGTTAGAGGACAAAAATCATCACATTATTTGAATTATCTAATTATCTATAAGCATTAGTGCAAATAAAAAGTATTTACAAATCTTTAATATCAAGTTCTTTCTGTTCTAATCTTGGTTCTGATAAGCTTGATAACACTGTAGCTTCTTTTTCATTGGGTTTCGCGAAGTCCACTTCACAAAATTCCCGATTTTAACATCATAAAAAACAAAAAAAAAATATAGGTTATTTAAATAGCTATTTCCTTTAAAATTAATTCTGACACAAATGAGCAACAATTTGTAGTCACCCATAATAACCGGATTCTCTATGAATATATATTATATTACTTATACTAGATAAGTATAAGATCTAGCCCTTACTGAATTAAGAATAAACTAAACGAAAGCGACAGTCCTGATTGCTTACAGTTCATGATTACTTCTGATGGGAAATCTGGAGCTTAACAAGAGCAGTCACGGAATCAAATTCAGGTTTACACTAAAGCATTCGATGGCTTTTAGAAACGTAAAATGACTTGTAAAAACAAAAATTTAACCTTTTTTTTGTTCCACCACCAACCAGAGAGTTTTATAAAACTGATTGATCATCTATCTAAGAAACCAGATGTTGTTAAATAGCCTAAACAATATATTTGTTTATGATTAGCAATAGGTGATGTTGTTTTGTTATTCCATACTATAACCATTAAAAGTCATTAACATTGTGTTCGACAGTAACTATATTAGGAACGAATGAAATTTAGTACTTTTTAGAGGGAGTTTTATTATTAATGTTTTTGAGCATAACACGCTACTGTTTTATTTTTCCTGATGAAGGACAATGAACACTATAGTGAAGAACCAATTATAAGTAACAGTGTGTTCCCCTGTGTTTGGGAGGTTTCAGTTGGTTAGTAACGTGTTACAGACATATATACCATTGAAAAGACCTGTGTCTCATGTCTCTCATATTATAACGTGTGTTGTTTTAAATAAAGTATGTATTGTTCAGTTAATCATAAAAAGTGTTTCATTATTCGGCCCCTTGTCACAACAAACACGACAAACGAAATTCCTCAACAAAAGAAATTGGACATTGAGAACATGAATGAGGGGAAAACATAGCGAAACAGCAACCCAGTATAAATTATATTGGAAAATATGTGGAAGATATCAAGATTTATTGATAACACAACTTTCGCCTCAAGATAATATTTGTTTCAAAAATTATAGAGTTCCTGCCCTAAGATAGATATCGTCAGCATACAATGAATACCTGTTATCTCTGGTTTCAAAATGTCAAAAAAAAGGAGTGAAAATCTGGGAATATACCTTTGTATACCGTTGTAATATACCTGATGTGTTGTTTATTAAATTACATTCCCCTGCCACATACATGTTCATACAAATATAAATGATATGAAACTAAAATATATCAGTATGATTGATTTTTTTACGCTACAGAAGCACTTAAGAACTTTTCGAAAACTAATAAACGTTATTGGAAAAGTTAATAAAAACCAATAACGTCTAACGGGGTGAATATTGTAAAACTCAATATTTTTATCATACCGTACCCAATTCTTTTGACTGATCACAACACCACTTTAAATAATTATTATAAATCTCCTTGGAAGTGATCTGTGTAAATCACCACGTGCGGGGTGGTAATTACCTTACTAGTTTTTCATAGTAAATCATATATGTATTTAGTACAGCGTTAAGAATTGTCAGAACAGAGCTGGACTCAAACTAAAAAACTCAGTGTTTCTATTATTTTATTTCTTAAAACTGTGTCAAGTAGGGTAACTAGAAATCAAGAGAGTCCTCTTAACATTTAAACTATTTTATCAAATTAAAAAAAAATCTAAATGAAATGTAAATTGTACTTAACAGTACAAAAAAGGCGAGGGAATATACAAACGATAAAGAGACTTCGTTGGGATCCACTTCTTAGTCCGGAAACTACTGAATATTCTCCCCTCAGTTACAGAGAGTGATTTAGTTGCAGTGATTTACTATGAGAAACTAGTGAGGTAATTATCACCTCACATGTGGTGATTTACACAGATCACTCCTAAGGAGATTTATAATAATTATTTAAAATGGCGTTGTGATTTAGTTACAGTTACAGTGAGCTGGTAATGATTTTGAGAGACATTCAAAAAAAAAAAAAAAATTCATAATTAACTGAGTCACTTGGCAATAAATATTGACTTACCTGCAGCTCCACATGGGCACCACGGTGAATGACAAAACTGGTAAAATAGGTTAAATTGTCGTAATATTTTTAGATAGGAAATGTAAGTGATGAAACAATTTATAAAGCACTGTTGGCTCTTTCAATATGCATACTGTCATTAAATGACAAAACATTTCAGACAATCTTATTTTATAAAATTGTAAGTGCCCAATTTCCCAGATTTTGACAATTCCTCACTCCATGTGAAATAGTAACCCCGTTTAAGGTAATAGCTTATGGGACTCCGTCGTAGATTAAAAGTGTGATAAACCAAATAAAACCTAAACCACAAACCTAAACAAAATTGGAAAGATGTACCTGACTACCTGTATGACCTGTATGACTACCTGTTTACTGCCTCTACAGAATATCGATAGATCTTATGTGAGATTTTAAGAAACAGTGTGAAAAGAAAAATGCTTTGGCGGTTTTATTCCTTCTCAATATCAATGTATCTACAATAATTTATGTACATATACAATAAACAATAAGTTTCTTTTATACTTCTACTCCTGAGCATTAAATGTGGTGCACTTACATACGCGATGAAAAAACCCTACCTATTTAATGAAGGATGGCATGCGACCAAATCGATCTCACACGTCCCTTAACATACATATGTGGAGCCTCTATTGGGATAGCGTCACGCTGCATAGCTAATAAACGTTATCAAAATGTAGCATTCTCGAGGATCATCAATTGACACCAATAATGGACTGATATAGCATACGATTGCATACGTTGGTTACATCGGTATGGGATTAATTCACACAGGACAAATTGAAAATTTCATAACTATAGATATCAAAACGATAATTTTAGATATAATTGGATTAATTTACAATACAAAAATTGCGCTACTTCCCTGATATACGTTTCTGTTATTGGCCAACATGAAATTTTTTTTTTTTTTCAAAGCTCTCAAATTTGATAACAGGAATGGGGGAAAAATAAAATAGCATGAAATTTATAGGAGTGAAAGGGACCCTTTTACTAGAAGGGACCTATTTGAAGGTTGGGTGAAGGAATTGAGGAGTATGGTAGACCTCGGCTGAGGTGTAGATATCTCGGTAAAGTGGTGAGAGTCCACTGGAGGTGGCCAACATGAAAACAAACCTTTGTCATACCTTATTTTATTTTAGGCAGATTCACTAAACGTGATTTCTGTTAGACACTTGACGTGTTCTACGTTGGATAATTGTGTAATATTTATTAAAAAACGTTAGAAAACATGGTTTCTGACCATTTCATTATAAAAACCCTAATGGTTTGATCCTCATCATGGCAAGATCAACTGACTGATTAGGAAAAAAGATTAAATTTCTCCCAAGCAACAGTGTTACCTCCAATGCCACTGTATATAGGAAAAGGGGGAAATTGTTTTTGTTTTTTTTATCTTTATTTGAAGAAAATTACAATTTTCCCTAAAAAGGCAATATATGATTGTGATAAATTAGCATTTACTATTTCATTCATATAGTATTTACTATATACATTCATACAATGCAACTATATAAATATCCCTCAACAATTGTCAACTTCCCGGCTGTGAAGGAGGAGGCAAGGATTGGGATACTCCTGCATCCGCATCGCCTGAAAGAGCGGAAGATAAAATTAAAATTTACTATTAATTTAAGTCACCATTGTCTTTCTATGTATTTAACAATTTTGAAGGAATACTACACTACAAATCGGATAACACACATTATATTATAGATAGATTTAGATAATTCAATAACAACTTTATTATGATGAAATTACAATCTGCCTACTTAAAAGGCAATAAATAATTGAGATAAGTGTTTTCATTCATACCATATTTACAATTCATCATTCGTTCGCACATTCATACAATATTTACAAACAGCCCAGGGGCCCCCCAAGTCCACACGCTGTTGCCTCCCTCGCAAGCGAAAGAGGAAGCGGAGTCTCGGGAAGTCCCCCACGCTCCCCACTAGCCACGTCACCGGATACGAGCCAGCGGAGGCTGACGAAGAGCGCGAGAGCCACATACGCTCAGGACATGATTGGAGAAACTGGCCATTGCCAGGACTCCCACTGTGCGCATTTATAGTAGGTCACGAGGCCACTGCCGTTTCAGTCTCCGGGGAGGATTATAGGGATGAGTGGAGGAGTGCAATGACTGTGCTAAGGGATTAGGGTGGTTGGATAGGTTACTATGGAATTTCATGAATTTGGAAGGGATGAGTTCAAGAATGTAGGGTATATTAAGATCATTATGAAGGGTTTTGTTGGTGACGTAATAGGGGGCATATACTATTGTTCTCAGGACTTTTGATTGAAAGGATTGGATGCGCTTGATGTTCGACTTTTTTGCTGTCCCCCATAGCTCTATTCCGTATGTCCAGATTGGCTTAAGTATAACTTTGTAAATAAGTAGTTTATTTTCTATTGAGAGATGGGATGTCCTTCGAAGTAGTCTGTACAGTAGTCCAAAGCGTCTGTTTATTTCTTGTCTTTTTAGCCTCGTGTGTGGGTTCCATATAAGTCTTTTGTCGAGATGGAAGCCTAAATACCTTACTGTCTCAGACACGGGGAGAGGAATCGAACTGAAAAATACTAGCGGACAGGCCTTGCGGCAGAGGGTAAAGGTTATGTGGGAACATTTTGCTTCATTGACCTTGATTCGCCATTGGTTGCACCAATACTCAATCTCATCAAGGTGTTTTTGAAGGTTTTGGGTGCTATATCAGGGTCTGAGTGGGATGACAAGATTGCAGTGTCATCTGCAAATGTTGCCAAGAAGGTATTATATTATAATAACTCATTATTTAACTATAATTTTGAAAAAAGTAGGTGCAGTTTCTCTCTTTAACTTCCAATTCACAACAATGAAGCTCTGATTTTTTTCTCATCTGTGAGACACTGAAATTGTTAACCCAAAAGAAAAGTTTAACATGCTGGTTTTGAGAGACAGCAGAAGTAACTTGATTCTGTGAAATAACGTCATGGCTGATTATAACTATTAAATGTTCAGTTATTTAATTTTTTTAAACGATTTTCGGCGCCCAAGGTGGCCTAGCAAATAAAATTTGGTATTTTTGATTGAAAAAATACCAATTATTTTTTAACAATCATTTAACAAGTATTTAAGCCCCCGGGCTGCAGCCGGAACATCTCTTCGTTTCGTTTAATAGGACTGTATTTAATAATGAAAAAAATATATACGGTCATCCTTGGATTGTAATAATTTATTATTATGATAATAATGCTTAATAGAATAATGTCTACTAAAATTTAAAGTTAAAATCGTGTGATCGCAACGTTATTCGTCTCCCTGTCAATCTTATGGTCGTATGTTAGTGCATAGTACGAGTACTATGTAGCCAACAGTTGCCCTAAAAACGATTTGATCGATCTTATATTTTAAATACAAACTCTATAACACCTTGAGTTCCATTGATCAAGTAGTGTCCAAATTACAATTGTGGCAAAAATGAAAAAAAAAAAAAAATCAAAAGCGAATGTTACTTGATTACTTGATTACTGAATTACTGAAAATTTAGCTCAGGTGCTGGTCAAGATTTAAGCTTCTGATTTTCATCCAAGGATACTAAAGACAGTTATGCAAAATTATATTGAAAGATAAACAAAAATGAGTCAACAAGCTCCGTCTGCTGATTTAAAGTAGGTTTAATGTAGAGTAATATCAAATAAGAAACAAAAAGCACTTGACGACTGCAGAATTTTTTTTTTTTTCTTAATCTATTGATTAATAACACAAGGCCAGATATAACTTTAAGGTTAAATGAGCTCAAATTTCTTTTCGATTTGTTCCTTAATGCTGTTTGGTAGTATTAAGCTTGTTTCCAATAATTTTAAACAAATATATCTTACATCTTTCTGCTGTTACAGATTTGTCTGTAGCTATGTAATCTAAAACTGAGAAGTATTTTTAAAAGTAAGTCAATTCGTTTTACATATTCGTAACTCTTGTATTTGAATGATTTTAAAGATTTCACACGGTTCACATACAGACAATTTTACGGAGGCGAGAGTACAATGGTCCATACATCTAACCGTTTGTTGACCGGTCATTGATGATTTCATAGTGTATTACATTATTATGACTTCATTACTTTATACTAATTTGTATTTACAGCATATACATAGATCCGTTTTGCCAGGTGTTGCGAAACCATACACGTTTTTTTCTCCCGAAGGATGTTGTGGGTTTCCCCCAAAGTAATAGCAGGAAACGTTAATATGCCAGCGATTTCAACAAAATGAATTAAAGTTTTCGTTGTCAGCCGTTATTGTTCCACTGTTAGCTATAATGGTTTTTTTTTTAATTTTTATCGTTCAATGTCATCTTGAATTACCGCGATGTTTGCCTCTGGCCAGGAACTACCTATTTATTATTGAAGGTCTCTTTATTCTGTTACAGGTCATGTGTGTCGACTAACTAAAAATGAGTGATCTCCATCATCAGTCATTGAAACTCCCAACGCAATGATCATTTTCTTATTCATCCCCGTGCCATATCCTTCTACGGATCTTGCCTACGGATTTCTGTCGAGTCTCTACAGGCTTTATTTTGGAACAACTACGGAGCAACATCATTTCCTCGGCATTTGTTTATTTCACTGCAGAAAATTGTCAAAATATAATGTTATATCCCCTCAATACAATAGATCGAAAGAAATATTGTACAATCATAAATTACTTTTACTGTATGTCATGCTATATTTTAGCGGATATAGGTGGGACAATGTCAACTAGTAAATGACAATGTCAAATAGTAATGTGAAAATGTGTGGTGACCGTGTTGTTTAAATTATGCAACAGTATTATATGAATAAACAATGGCACCCCTCAATATTGTATTTTTATAATTGAGTCCCAAAAGGAGGCTTTATCATGAAACTTTTAAGAAGCATTTCGTTTCCTATGTCTTTGTTTATGTACTGTAACCTGTGGCTCACTGAATCATCCTTAGGCATTCTATTTTTTTTCTAATTAATTAACTAATTTAAAATTTGATGACAAGATAAATTGGTTTAACGAATTTTTTTTGTGTTTTTTATTTGCAACCTTGAGCAATGGTGAAGTTTACCTATTTAATAAAACAATTATGGTACCTACAATATGTTAACAAAGCCTATTACAAGAAAAACATTGCATAGTACTCATAGTATTATTCATTAGTTTCAGTTGTACAGGTTATTCATAGTATTTTAACTATAGTAATATGTATATATGTAAAATTAGTATAGGTTAAATTATATATACATACATATCGTTGGAAACGCCACAAGCGTTGTTACAGCGGCGGTACTTTTGGTGGGGGATGAAGAAAAGTATCCAGGCGTGCGAAGTGCGCCTCACTACAAAATACGACAGACATCCACCACGGGGGTGAAAAGAAGAAACACCCACCACAGCAGAGACACCATTAAGTGAGGTACAAGTAGATACCTTCAGTTGGAGAGGTCATAAGTGGGTCACTACAATCGACATGTTTAGTAAAGTACCTATGGCATATTTAGTAAACGAACGGTCCTCAGACGCAGTCACACAGGCACTACGGACGTGGTTCCAGTTCTCGTCCGATGGGGGCCGGGAATTCGATAATGCCAGCATTTGGGCGGAAATGAAGACTCTCAATGTGTCGTGGCATATTAGCACCCCAGGGCACCTGAAGAGTAGAGGAGAAATCGAAAGACTACACAGCACATTGAGTGATCCCCTGCGGCTATATCAGGTGGAAATGGGTTTGCAGGCGAACGAGGCGGTGGCCACCTGCAACCATTCCACTCACACCACGACGGAGTTCTCGCCATTCGAAATCCTCTTTGGGCAGCGCGCCATAATTGGCAGACCGCTGTATGTACCGCTCAATATTACTTATTAGTGGGCGGTCACCTCACCTCTGCCACTTCTCAGATTTCACGTTCGTTGCTCTCTTCAGCCTCCTGTGGTCGACCGCTTCTTTGGGCACTGTTGCTCTCCCAGCCCGATCCGCTCCCTGGTTCCTCCCTCTCATTGTTGGTCTCGGACATTTGAGAGGTTTCTGACGCCTCTGACTGCGGCCCCTCGCTCCTCCACACCCTCTGAGCGTTTACTTCCACTGGCTCTGGTGGATTTACGTATCTTCGACGGCTCATGTATGGGCACTGCTTGGCTACGTGCCCCTCCATGCTACACTCGAAGCACCTGGTGCGTGGTCACTGTGCTGCCAAGTGTCCTATTTTCCTACACTCATAGCATTTTCTGTCCTCGCGTCTCCTGGGACAGCCCGCATCTGCTCGGGTCCTGTCTTCGACCGCCGTCGCCTCTCTTCCGCCGTACCCCATCTCCTTTCTCCTCCAGGCGACCGGTGTGGTTTTGCGCTTTCCATACGATACCCTCTTCCAGCCTACCTCTTCTTCATAGCCTGTAACCTCCTCTTCTCTG
This sequence comes from Acanthosoma haemorrhoidale, assembly GCA_930367205.1. Classification (NCBI taxonomy): domain Eukaryota; kingdom Metazoa; phylum Arthropoda; class Insecta; order Hemiptera; family Acanthosomatidae; genus Acanthosoma; species Acanthosoma haemorrhoidale. The sequence goes on along the minus strand of OV884011.1, from coordinate 146,644,902 downwards.
ACGCTAGTGTCCACCATCTCCTGGGCACATTCTAGGAACGTGCGCTCCCTAGGAAGCCCCTCTTTTCTTCCTGTTTCCTTTACCAACTGCACTTTTATAGTCGTTGGCAGGAACGCCGTCCTTGCTTCTACCTCGGCCGCGCTCATGAACTCTCTCATCTTCTCGGTGATACTATTGTATTTCGCTAAGAGTGTTCCCGTATACTGGCCGTTCGTCTGGTGAGGCTTCTTTATTTCCCGAAACATCTTGAAGATATCCTCTTCGGGTGTCCATCTTCCCCACTCCGAACGCTTTCTTTAACCGTTCTTTTACGGTACTCCACGGGGTCTCTTCATCGGCCTGAATCATATTCAGGATGCTTACCCTACAAACGAGCACTGCTCTCAGTGACTCGGCGTCTCCTTCGGTGATAAGATCTTCCGCTCGTTTTCCTATTATTCGCGTCACCTGTCACCTCCCTTCAGGAAGTAGTTCAGTCCCCCGGTCTCTCCTGCAAATCTCTGCAGATTGGAAATCGATTTTCTCACATCTTGAGCCGTAATTGCCTGAATTTTTGAGCAGGCCATAGTATTAGCATGAGCGGCTGCCATAGTTGTCTGGGGGCAGCTGTGGTATATCCGCTGCTGCGTTGAGCACCCCTGGCCTTAGCACTCCCTCCGGCATTCCCATAATAGAAGAGAAAGAAAAAACCTAGAGACGAAATAAAAGAGAGAAAAAACGATAGCTTTCCGCAGCATCGTACGATTTCCCGGGTTTCGGCACCAGTTATTCACGCCAGGTAAGATGTGATAAAGAAAAGAGAAGGAAAACAGGAACAAAAGACTAACTCAAGTTCTCGAAATAGACTGCCTTTATTTCTATCTGTAATCCGATATATATGGGATCGTGGGATGTTAACGTCCCATGATCGTATTAGTTTCCAATACAGCTGTCTCTGACTTTAACTTATATATATTCGTAAATTCTAAGAATAGAAATTGTACATTAGCAAGAATGAATTTTTACATCCAATTTAATAATGGTAAATAAGCGAATTGTAATTTTCTAATTTCTTCTAATAATTCTAACATCTTCTTTGAAAAAAATTAAAATATTAATACTTATTAGTCAAAGAAAAACTATATGGCATACTGGAAAAAAACTGACGGTCACGGTAAACTATATTATATCCGAGTTCAAATAGATTCTGAATGTTACTTTAAATTACATTCCTTTAGTTATTTGAGAACCATTGCATCGTTTGCTAATGACAATCTTGCTGAATTCGCTCAGAGGTAGCACAGTCCACAGAGCACATATCTCCATGCATATATCATTTAGGTTAATGCCAAGAAGACTAAAGGGGAAGCTTGTTATTCTATTACGCTGAAATCGCGGTGCAATTAGATGGCCCTGTTTTGAACATGATTATATACATAATAAAGGTAGATATTCGACATTTATCTAGCCTATAAATTTTCTTTAAGTTAAATAAACATAAATAAAATTATTAATAATTAGCTAAAAAAAACTTAAATGATTTAATTGAGTGAAATTAAACAAATAAATAAATCGGTCGTACCATTTTGATTTTCAACATTGTTAATTAATTTCTATTAACCTATTAAACAAAATAAATTTGAAACTATTGGTTATGGGCTAAGTTCATCAATTTCTATCAGTGGATATAAGCAACGCTTTATTTTTTCTCGGTTTTTAGTTATATTTTTTTTATCAATACAGACACCCACGTCTGTCCGAGCGGGTTCGCTGTTCAAGCTAGTCATCTAATTTTACACGGAGATCCTTGAGGTCTTGTTTGTTATTTGGACAATAATATATTAATATATAAGATGGACGTTTTCATAAAACTTGATTAAGGGTCATCAATTAATTACTTGGTATTCACAAAAAAAAATTGTTTCTTTAATTTTAAGGATATCGAATTAAATGTCTAATTCACGTGTTTTATTGTTTTAAACTCCAATAACAAAAACTCTATTACAACATCATGTTCTTAACTATAACTTAACTAATGTTTTTTAGGAGAATTATATTTTTCATGGTAGTCCCACTTGAAGATCCAAGGTTGTACAAGCAACCCTATGAAAAATAATGAATGCTGAAATATTAGTAACCTCTTTTGCGTACTAGACACAATCAGTTTTATTTAAAACTTAATACTTCACTTCAAACTGACTTAATTTAAGATAATTCTGACACTTACTCACCTGTTGCTCTATATAGAACAAGGATTATTCGATGATTTCAATATCTTGAGGTTGAGGAATGAATTTTCGCATTATAAATCCTTAACCCGTTTTATTGTCTTTTTTTAAAAAAAGAATGGTTCAGGCAATTACCTTGCTGAGAAACATCATCGTGCACTAGTCCATTGAAAAATGAGTGACATATGACATTCAATGTTACTCCATTGCAGATCGATTCCAAATAGTAATAACGTTGATTGAAAAGTATCGATAACTTACGCAGCATTGAACCACCACATTAATGTTGTGAGGTGTCCTTCGACTTGTTCAATATCATCCTTAGAAGTGCATTAGCAGTTAATTTTTTTTTTCCAAAGATCACTAATTTGAAAAATTAAGGAATAAGGGCAAAATAATGAAAATTATTTGGGATGAGTGGATCCTTTTGCTTGGAGGGACCTATAATTAGCAGTTAACACTCCACCGATACCTTTTATAGCAGCGGTTGAGCTTTCTAAGATGCTCTACCATCCTACAAGTTAGTTGGCAATGCCACTTCCCTAATGTAGTCATTCTTAAGTGTTTCAAGGCCTTGATGGTTTTATAAAATGTAGACTTATCTTCCCTCGTGAGTTACCATTTCCGGTTCATCCATTAATTTTAATTTCATTCACTTTCACTACAATACAGCCTTGAGTCCCTGACGCTTTGCTAGTTCTATGCTCCAAATCAGGAATCCCTGTTATTTTTAAGGCTCCCTCAAGTTTTTCAGCTGTCTCGCGTCATGGTCTAATGCAAGTCTCCTGTTGCAATTTTACTGTCAAGTGGTGAGTTTTTGAAGAAGACGGTATATGGTGGGTGCCATTCAATAAAATTAAGGGAAGGTAATTATAATATACCTTAATATAATACTGATATAATAAATATGAAAGTTATATATTATTTTAAAATTTAGCCAGCAACAGTTCTTGTACTATTTTTTCAATAGAATCTTCAGCTTCCTGAAAGTAGCCAATCCTTTTTGAAAGTAGCCAATTACTCGAAATTAGACTTGAAAGTAAGATGTACTATAATAGTGTTATCAATTGTTGAAAAAGGTAATAAAGACTAATCCAATTATTTTATTTGATCAGCATCTTGTGCTCTCCTGTTGCACTCTTGAAAAGTCGAGGACAACTAATATCATAGCTTGCAGAAATCCGACTTTTAGGTTTTCATTGATTATTTAAAAATCAGAAAACCCTTCAAAAAGTTCTTCTGTTAGTTCTGGTGAGATCCTCAGTTCAAGACAAAGCTGTTTTAAGATTTTTTAAACAAATGACTTTGGGAAGACATTCAAAACAAAACAAAACCATCTTCATTAAACGATTTATTTAAATAATTAACTAGTCGGTATTGAAAAACAATATGTTACTATAATTAAGAATAGGGTATCAGATATTATCAAACATAATATCTCGACTTTCTGATTACCTTGATGTAATTTGTGTTTTTTTTTTTTAAATTATTACAAAAAGTCATTACAATTATGTTCGTGGTTTTAAGATAAGTTTGTTTTGGTAACACAAGTTTATACTGTAACTGAAAAAATAAATTGTCATATTAAATTTGTAGATGGTCCCCACAGTCTACTTTTTCGCCACAGCCTTTTCGATCCCTTGCGACGCCAAGAATTTTTTGAGCATGAAGGTCAGGTCTGGGATTGGCACAGCAAGGGGAGAAAAAATGAAGTAGCTGGGCTAAAAAAGTATTGAATACATTCAAGAAAAATGAATTTAAGGTTGAAAGGCGATCCGATTGCTAATCAGCATAGCATCAATAATAACAGTAGCATCTCAGCGCCACACAGTGAAACAAGCGACTGAATATCGGTCAGTAAATATAATCTTGAATTTTTTGAAGTTTAAAGCAACTTTTTTCACTCTTGGTGTATTGTATTATCTCTATATCCAAACAATAAAACTAACAAAAACATTGATAATAAAAGGAATAGTACCCTCAATATTTGATTCCTCTATTGCTACATAAAAATTGTAAATATTTTTTGCCAGGTGCAGTATTTTTGGCCATAAATTTTCCAAATGGAAAAATGTAAATCCGAAGTTACTGCTGATTAGTCTAAAATTGCGTAAACGCAATTTATCTGTAATGGCCAGTAAGTTTTTCCGAAAAATCTCCATTTTTCTCGGCTTTTTGATCTGGGATGTGTACGTAATTTTACGGTGGTTAACATCTGTAAAATTTTTAATTGTTCATACAGTATCATTGAAATCGGCTGAGAAATCGATCAGAAAACACATGTCCATTTTTCCTATAAAATGCTTTCCACAGTCCTTCCTTCGTTCGGCCCTACCTATTTATCAAATTATACATTGCTATATTTACGAAGGGGGGATCAAATTAAAGAGCATACGATGGTTAATGAACATGTAGGGACTTTAGTGGACTACAATTTCAATAAGTTATTAAATTATGTTTTTCTTCAGTCCTGACAGGGTTATATTGTTTTTTCCATCCTTAATATCAGTCGTATGCCCGTTATAAGGATCGCCTCTGGTTAGAGCGGGAGGCTAATTAATTCCAATATTTCGCGGATACCCCCTGCTCCACGCAGATACCCCACCCTTGGCCGGAGAGGTCCGCCCCTACCTCAGTCTGCCTCGGAGCGGACTTAGTACCGGCCATGTTTCTATTCACGGTGCTCGTCCTATGCTTCGGTGTGTCGTGGGTGCAGAGTCAGGCCACCAACCAACTGTGAGTACTCACATACTATATATTTAACATATGCTTATCCAGTCGAATCTCAATCATTCAATATCAAACGGACCATAAAAAAAATTATTTATCAAGAAGTTTACATTACCAAATGAAAGAAAAAAATGGATTTACTTAGAATTTTTTTAATACATACAGTGTATAAATGTGGAAATAATGAAAACGCGCAAAAAGAACAACTGTTTTATTACATTTGCATGGGCATTTGTACGTTTTTAATAAATTACAAGTACATAAATTATAAAAAGGGAAGCGGTTCTGTTTAGAATTATGGAATACACTCTATACCTTTGTTTCAAAAATGCCTTCGTATTAGCAAGTGCAAAAAATACAGGTTTTTTTTCGAATTACCTAAGTGACCAAATGTAGTGTTGGGATTATTAAGAAATTCAAATTATCGAGGTGCAACCTATCATTAATTATCTATGCATTTGAAAGCTCTACAGGTCCGTTTGCGTAGCCCGAAAGAGGAGGCTCTAATTTTATTCGGGTTTACATCATTCGCCATTCGTCAATCTGTAAATTCTACGACAGTGGCTGTAAAAAAATGACGGTTTTCAGTGACTGAGATGGTTCTACTAAAAATTAATTAATACAATTGTTTTTAAAATTTTGACGCTGAAACTCCATCCCGAACTCCAATATATATATTCTTTCATTTTATGTACATGGGCTCATTTCATGCTGTTGCCAGAGCACCTCTAAACTGAATTTGAAATACACTTAATACTTAAAAATGAAATATCCACTTATTTAACCGAAACCAAAGCCTACAACTATATACATGTATATGTTTGAGAGTATAAACTCTTCCTTCGCCTCAGGTTAGTTATAATTTAAAACATTGTAAATTATTTAAAGGTATTTCATAGCAATTGAAGGATATTATCTATGCACGCTTTAGGTGTGGAAGCCAGTGCTTTTCGGTCACCCCCCTAATATTACTCACTTTTTTTTATTATCTGTATTCTTCGTTGGTGGATTCTCTCTAGAAGAAAAAGAAACGAAGTATAGTTTATGAAACAAATAACACCTATAAACAAATAAATAATGCAAGCTTAGTAGGTCGGTGTTTAGGAAGAGTTTATATTCCATGATGGAACAACAAGGACCTCAAGCGGTATTAAGACGTCATCTTCACTGCAACTCATCAAACGATATGCTGTCATGGAAACACAGTAGTTAAGTCTTGCCTGTAAGTAATCATTACTTGCTAGCCAAGTTTCTTTACGTTGAATAGCTTGTCAGTGGTTAATCAATTGGTAAATTTAATTGTCTGTTTGTCACATTTACAGGCAAAGTTGTTAATTATTACTCATCTAACGAAGTAGCTCTTAGTCGGTACTAATTTTAGCCTCATTGGAAACTTCCTTGACCTTAGATCAGAGAGAGGTTTGGATTAAGTTGGAAACGCGTTGTAGAGCAGTTTTAAGGATATTTGGTTATTATCCTCTAAATTCCTAACAAGTATTAGATTTTATTGATCAGGTCGTCTATTATTGTAATTTGTTTGCCTTTTCGACCTTAGAGGACTTTTTTCTTTTAATTACCAATTAATTAAATGGATTCAAATGGTTAACCATAAAAACTAATAAACCCCTTTGAAAAAATGCCCAGTACTAGTAAGCCACATTATCGTTTATTATGTAATACTATTCTATTGGCATTATCGTTTTAGGAGAAAATAAGGAAAAATAAAAATAAAAAGCCAGTTTTAGTAAAAATTATTTTAACCATTTTTATTTATTTATTATAAATTATTCGAATCAGGTTTGCTTTTTTTCCACCAAGTAAAATAAGGGTTATTGATCACAATGTGAACCATACACAACTACAACTACGAATTCGAATCAAGATCATTTTCGCTTCTTAACTATTGCTTGCTCAAGTTATAGTTTTACCTTTAACCTTTTTAAAACAGATTTTGTTCTGAGATGGTTCCCTAAGTTGTTTTTCTTAAGAGAGGGCGCAACTTTTACGAAAATATAAATTATTAGTTATGGTAAGCAATGTCAAGAATATTTACACTAATGATGATTGAAAAAGGGCCGGATTTCAAACTCAGGACCTTCTTATTAAAATTAGAACGGTAATTACCGTTGAGGCGCTGTTTTCATATTAGGCAGTGATGGATCATCTGACTGCTTATCATTAGTTCCCTGGTTTGAATCCAGTCACTTTAACTAATAGTTTCTCTTTAACCCATGATTACAAATAGTTAACAATCGATTCTAATAAGAAATACTGCCAGGATCGGGAGGAAATTCCTCATTCGCAAGCAAGGTCCCCAGTCATGCAAGTATATTTTATCTTCGGCTGCAAAAAAGTCGGTTGTTAATTATTAACAGTAATGGGAACTATACCAATCTAAAAATTGGTAACATTGATTATTAACTTTTATTAGGATTTATTTCACCCAACTCCCGCCTCTTAAGGTTTACACCCGAATTTGACCCATTCACAATTTAGACCCGCATTCTAAAACCATGGTACTTGGTGCTTATAGATAGCTCTTTCTAAGCGATGATGGTGCCATCTTACCCAGCGATGCTTTTGAGCAGCCCAGAGGTGGTCTTCAGCCTTGTGTCTCGGTTTGTCCATTGCCCGAACCATATTCATCCATGAGCTTCTTTATATGGAGTAATAGATAATATCTGTTAGATATTGTATGTGTATGTAGAAATCATTAAATCAAACCAAAAAAAAAAAGTTTTAAGGTACGTCTGCAAAATCATAATATAACTTCAATAGTTTTTTATATTATATATTTTTATAATAGTTATATATATAATAATATTATATATATAATAGTTTTATATATTTTTTAGCAACCTTTGTTTATGTGTTGATTAGAATTCGTACTTTTAATGTTATTTTATTTGCTGGATTATTTGAGCATTTATATAAATTATTTATAGGACCCTAAATCATAAAAATACTATTTTTCAAGTGTTAAATGTTTAATTCCAAGGAATGGGGATTCGACAAAAACTGAACTTTGGAAAGGAGATGAGTTGACCCCTTTTGTACATGACCTATTCAATTAAGCGATCTTGTACAACATTAATGGGAGCATATTACACATCTAAAAAAGTTACTTAACCAGAGTCATGCATCAAGGAACGATGTAAGTACATTAAGATGCCTAAAAATAGAAAATATATTACAAATAAATCATTAATAAGATACTGAACTAATTATCAATGTTGACTATTTATCGGAGATCTATTAAAAAAAAAAATCTTTGCGATAAAACCATTTTTATTCTTAAATACATACCTATAAAGAACGGAACATTGCTAGAAAAATGTTTAAATTTTTTTGTATATGCACTGGAAGAGTGAAAGAATATTGTTGAAGCAGCGCATATTTTTGTTGCTGGCCGCCATGAATCACGTTACCAGTTTGACTCCAATCGGCGTCGGATGTCGAGCGCGCGCGATCATTTCTACATACATAAGGTAGAGAGAGGCACAGAAGATTTACAGGTTGTCAGCAAACCCCGCCTTATCCTCAAAAATAATTGCTCACCGTCTGAACATGTCCCAGGAGACACAGGGGACTTCGCAGCGTCACGCAAGTACCTTTCTGCTATTTATTTGTGAGGTCTGATAATCCGGTGATTGTCCAGTTGTATCCTCTATTTATCGACTGCAGCCTCTCCCCAGGAAGGTTAGAGCTACATTCAATATCGACTGACATCTTAATTTAAACAAGGAACATTCATCACTAATTTACTATATAGATATTTTTTATTTCCTAATTTCCTCAACTGAAGAGAGATATTTTATTTGTTTCTTAATGAATAATTTATTTATTTGTTGATATTATGAAGAATATATGTGCTCGTTTATCCTAACAGTGACTGTTCTTATTAGATAAGAGCCCAAGATATATATATTTTACATTCACTGTTTAACCTTAACTTCTTTGATCCATAATTCAACAGGAGAGGAAAGATGCCCTACATAGCAAACCACCAGTTGATCAACAACCTGCAGCATCACATCAACCTACACTTGAGATAGATGCTTTCAGTGGCCCATCCAGCAGACTACCACCATTTTATAAAAATAATCCTGCTTTATTGTTCTTCATCACGATGCCATTTTTACCAAATCCCCTATCTCATCGGCACATTTCAAGTTCCAGGCTGTTGTTTCAGGACTGGATGACAAAACCCTCATCCAGGTCACTAATCTTTTCACCGGCAGCTTTGGTGACCAATACCGCTTTATGAGAGAGAACCTCTGACCTCAATATATGGTGAATCTGAATATCGCTGGATTCAGAAGCACCTCGAGAAAACGCAGCTTCTCAGCTTTATCGGCAAATGATACCTCTTCCTGGTTCTACTCTATCTGCTACAAATCCAAGAAAGAAGAAGTCCCTGCTGTGATGTAGGAAGATGGGATGCTTTCTGGAGTATTCTAGAGGAGCCTCTTGCAACCTGTCATCCTCTCTGATAACACCAACGTCGCTTGAGTGCAATCCTTGACATGAATAAGAAGATTAAATTCGGAGAACCTAGTGATCATATCTTCAAAGGAAGCTAATCTAGATGGTGAGTGATTGGTAGTTGCAGCCTGAAGAAAAATGGGATTCGTGAAGTGGGTTGAGTAGCCAACTGGGTCCATCCCACTACAAATTGTTTTCCGTGAGTGCACATGGAAGACATACCCCCCGAGACGCGAGGTCAATAGGATTTTCCTCCGGGGATACATGATGTCATCTTTCATCAGGTATAGTACCAATAATTTGCGAAACCCTGTTTGCTTAAACACCCTTAACCTGATTGGTCGGAATGTTCAATCAGCTCAATACGAGACCGGAATCAGAGAAGCATATAGATAAGCATATTAAGGAACGTTGATTAAGGACATCAACCGTGATAATAGGAGCGTCGCTCAAAGCTCCAGTTGTGCGAATGACATGTATTTGATAAGGGCGACCTTGGTCTTGGGTCTGATTAGGTTCACCGTGGCGTCTTCTTGTTGAGTAACCCCAGTTACGATGAAGCTGAATAGCCTTTGATGGAAGCATCACAAAATCCCAGAACACTCTCCTTCTGGGATGACGGATACATGAGAGAATTGGCCATTAACATAGAATCCCAAAACACTTCTCAGTGAGTTCTGTAGGTAGACGATCCTCCCATACAATAGTCTCCTTCCAGATGTCTTGAAGAAGGGCCTTCACCAAAAAAACAACTGGTGAGAGGAGGCCAAGAGAGTTAAATATTCTTGCCTCTGCAGATAGCACTCTGCACTTTGTTACGGTACTAATAGGAGACTGAACGACGTCATTAGAAAATGCGCCATTGGCGTGGTTCCATACCAATCCGAGTATTTTCATAGATTCATTTTCATCTCCATGGAGTTGAAGAAGAAGGACAGCAACTTTGGAAGGAGTTCACCAGTGGCAATGTAATCCACGTAAATTGATCGGCATAGGGCATGCTGCTCCTTCATCGGCCAACAATTGCTCTGTACTCTCTATGGCTGTGTTTAGTTCCATCTCCTGTAGATTTCAAAACGATCATTCCTCCAGAGAACGTGCTGCAGATGACGGTTAGCCGGATGTAATATGATCTGGCAGTAGAGTTCTGCACACAATGAAACGAGGAAGAAGCGGAATGTTATCAGGTCCTCTGCAAGATCGAGCTGATAAATTGGGGTCCGAAGTGAATCAATGGTTCCCCACTAGAGGCTTGGAAAACGACGTGAATTTTCCCGCCACTAGGTTTTTCCAACCAGATGGCGTGTTCTTCTTTTAAAGGGAGGATTTTCTCTGATCGAATCCACATCCTCAGCTCCCAAACCTTTTCAAAAGGGTGGCAAACTTCTTCCTCTTCAACTCCATCTAGATTACATGAAGATTAAATGGAATATACCCGGAAGACTATAGAATAGAATATGGAAATCGGCCAGGAGGACCATGTTTTGTTGTGGGGCACTCTGGGTTGTTATCACCCAATATGGGTAATGGTTGCAGATATTACCACCATAAATGTTGATGGGCTGCGCTGGTAACTTAAGTAGTGGTAGGTAAAGAGGAGGGGGATCACGTTGACAAGTCAGGGTACAGTGAGTTTGTTAGTTAATTTTCTTATTGGTTCTGAATAAATTATACGGCGTGTTTAATATAAATATAAAGAATGACGGATGTCCAGTAGCTCAATTCTAGGGTAAAGGCTGATTTCTTGATGGTGACTTATAGATGGTCATGATAGTTTCATTTTAGTTTATAATGTGAGAGAAAAAAGTGAATTATGAAAAACCTTTTGTTCGTTCGTTCGCTTTTAAATAAACATATTTATTTTAAAATAAAAAATAGACTAATTTATTATATAGGGTCTTTATAAACGATCGTACAAAATTTCACGTCTATGATAATCATTATAGTTCAACACGCATAGCCCATTTCGACTTCATTAATATAGATTGTACTCAATTCAATAATTGCATATCATGATAGCGTTCCATATCTTGCGTGTTCTATCGTAATTACTCAAAACTAGAATTTTTCATCATGAACTCAATTGAAACTTAATTTTACCTACTTTTTCTGGAATTGCGAAAAAAAATCATTTTTGCATGTTGTAATCTGCTTAAGGGTCAGGTTGGAAATTTTCCAAATTTATTGCCAAGCCAGAAATGAAACGTTCTCTTTTTATAAACGTACTTGCCTGTCTTCGTCGTAATTGTTCTTTGACTATGTGTCAATGATAAGTTATTCTTATATAATATAAGTGATATTATATATAACAAAAAATTAAAGTAGATAACGTAAAATGATGCTAAGACCAAAAATAAAAGACCTTGCAAAGGGATTAAGATACATACCATTGGTCATTTAATACTATGACATAAAAAACATTTATTATTAATTTTCTTTAAATATTGAAATAAAAATACATGTTTTGTTCAAGCAAAGTTTGCAAATGTTCCATTTTATCATTTTTATGATAATTCTTTTATTCCTTTGTCAGTCACATTTAGAAAATCATGAATAATAGAAGAAAAACTAATTAAACCCTATTCAATCACATAATAAAAACAAACCTACAAAGAGCCTGGCTTCCTTCAACGAGAATCGCCAGAAATCCCTGATTTGTACGGCTGACAGTTTCACCATCTTGACCTAGCCCACTCCTTCGAATTTCTGGGATAGCAGTTATGTTCAGTTCAACTCTGTTTATTTGATCTAGGATGAATTTGAATGTTCCAGTTATATTGTTAAAACTTTTTAAACGCCATTTTGATAAAATTGATTTGAGGCTTTTTGTGGCGATTTGTTGTTAGTTTAGGTTTGGGACTATCAATCTTGACTATGTACACTTGACTCATGTTAAAAATGAGACCTTCCGATTTCAGAAAAGGTTACTCCCCCTTCCACAGTACGAAACTAAACCTACGGAAACTGCCGGCACACACTACTCGTATTCTGATAGGCCTTGGACCAGGGACACTTTTCTCCTCTATTCACGGATAATGCACTCGGTAGGACTGGTTACCGCCCACTAGGAGTGTGTTGATTGGCTTAGTACGACTCACCCCGAGTAACTGAGAATAGAATTTGGAAGTACTGGTCGCTAGTGACCATGTGTTGCACGCTTCGCTTTTCCTACTTCGAAAAAATCAAAATGTTTATTCTACTTCAATAAACACATTGCTGCTTATATTTGAAATGACTCACTTGTAATTTCAACTATCGTAACAGTTATTATTTATGCAAAGTTTCTTCTTCGGAGTTATGCGTGGTTCTCAGTAATGCAGTGATACGTTATGTCTTTATTACGTTGTTGTCGTAACTTAACGCTTTTTGTGACCATGTGGTAATGTTACTAAGATAAGCCCTATTTATGCGACCGCTCCTTTTATCGCTATTTTAGTTTATTGTTTTCATTTCAAGCTGCAAAGAAAATTTCTCCTAGATTGCTATAAGTACGTAATGGAATTTATGGTACCTCCCTTTCTTAAATTATTATTTACAATATGAATAAAATACCGAGTAAAATTTAAATTTTTTGAAAGAAAAATGAATGCTTCTAAAATGTTTTCGTAAACTAATTATCATGAGAGAAAGGAAAGAATGTTGAAGGCGATTTAGATGTGGCCGAATTTCAAATCTCTCACGAAATAAATGTCCTGATAAGTTAATTATACGAAGGTATTTTGTCAGGCTGTAATTAACATATTATTGAAAAGAAACTGTTTTTGCGTCCAGGTCCGGTATGAAGGAATTTCACCTTCATAACAACCCTAATTTACAAAAAATAAAAAGCACTTGTGAGATATAAACAGAAATGACATTCCACAATGTTACCTGTTCACAAACAGTTCGCCTGTCTATATATCTTAAAATTGCATTAAAAACGTTTTCAGATTCTTGTTTTGATTGTTTACCAATACACATTTCGGATTTTCCGATTGACAATTTTTGTTAGTGTACAATAAACTAAACTAACAAAAAAAGAGAAAACGTCGGTCACCTTACTCTAACTTGTGAGCTTTCTTAAGTACAAAATCAAGATATTTCAAGTTCTAATCTCATTCCCAATATTACTAAAAAAATAAGGATGGTAGCAAAAAATTAAATTGAAAGTTTTCGGAGAACTAATAAAACACACTGAGATAATTAAATATTCTTAATTATGAATATTGAGTTATGTTTTTCACTATAATTTAATTACTATTTTCAAAAATCGTGAAGATGTCCGCTAAGCCCTATCTTTCAACAGAAAACTAGTAATAAGTAATAGTTAATATAAATAATTACTTTAAGCGTTCCGAACGATTTTTTAACGGTTTATTTTTAAATTTATTTTACTAATGTCTAGTTTACTAATATGTTACTTCTTATTAATCAAGAAGTTGAGATCTTTAAGGAAAATAAATTAATTACCAATTAATTAATCAATGGCACTTCACCAATTTTAATAGGGTTAATTTTAATTTTTAAATCATTACTACCATGCCTCAAAAAACGGTTTAGTTAAAGTTGTGTTCGCGATCTTAATGATTTCTTTTGGTTATAGTTAATTAAGATAAAACCCAAATTACATATTACATTAGGAAGTCAAGACAGTACTATTCAAAAATATAGGAAGCATTATTTTTTGATTTCCAGGTATAATTTTTATGTTTTCCCAATATCAAATGTGAATTCCATGTAAAATTTCAAGTATCCAGATTCAAGTGGGCCTCGCATACATCAGAACACGAAATGAATCAGGTCATTTCTTAATTTTTTTTTTTTTAACAACTTTATAATGATAAAATTACAATCTGCCTCATTGGGCTATAAGTAATGGGATTTTTTTTTCTCCTAATCGGGGATTAGTTTCAGTTGAATGCGGGAAATGCTTCAATCAGAATATAGATTGTAAAGGAAAAAAGGTACACGGGCAAATGGAATGAGAAGTTTATTGTTGGACATTAGAGCGGGAGACACTTGAAAAAGAGTGGAAAAAGATAAAACAACTCACTACCAAGACAATTTTATTTTATTCAAATTCAATTAAGCAATAATAACGTAACATGAATCACAAATAAATATATATTACTAAAACAATAAAATGAAATGAACATAAAATAATATACATATTCGAATGTTTTTTTGTCTCTACTTGTCCCAAAAATAATACCTTATGGATTTTTACTGGTTTTTGTTTTTGACTGAGCAAACAATAATATACGGGAACAGGCCAAATTTCCCAAGGGAGTGCCGATTTGTATATGCAGAACAGCATAATAAAATAAAAAGAGTTATAGTCTTTAGCAAATCAAATTGCGCAGAACCCGGAGAGTTCTGTAGCTAAAATCTGTTTTAACATTTTAATAAGAGTCAGATAGTAAAAAATAAATAGAACATAATATTGCACTCCCCCGTGATTGAAAGATAATTTCTTCTTAACGTATTTTTTTTGTTTGTTTCTGCTGCTTTGAACACTGTTATAACACTTCTTTGGAGTATTATTATAAGCATCAAAAAATAAAAAAAAGATTTATTTTCACGAACGAAATGATTATGTAATGTATGTATGATGATTAGTAAAACTATTGTTAGTTTAAAACCAACACTTGAAGGGCTCGGCCGAATAACGGTCTATGTTACATTTTCTATTAAATAACGTACTTTGTAGCTTCCCTTACAGACAACTGCGACATAGAACGTTGTTCCAATTATAGAATTCACCACCCTGCCACTATGTAAAGAGACATATCAACGGAATCTGTTTGGTGTGGATGTGGTAGGAACTTAATTACCTTTAAACGTGAAATGTAACTTGTAACTGTTATTTGGCCGAACCCTTCAATTAACGGGATATTTGAAAGGTTCATTATTATGGAACCATCTTATTCATAAATATTTCCAATAAATTATTAAAATGTATAGCACGACTCATAACGAAATTGGAATACTTAAAAAAAATGGATATATTCCGCCGACCAACAGTAGTCTATTTATTATTTGTTGTTAAAGTTACAGCACATTTTTTTCATATTTTCAAGGCAAGAGTCTCTAAAAAGTACTATTTTGAATGCTCGATCATTGGGTCACAATCAGCTTGTGTCATCGCCCTTAGGTCTGAGGAATCAATATAAACTTCCCATTAGTCTACAAGTGGCTAAATCCGTGGCTCATACAGCAACTTTAAATATCCAACGGTTATTTATTGGAGAAATTAATAACCATACGTATACTCGAAACAGACAGAATCCCGGGTATAAGTTCTGCTTGTTATTTTTAGTAGTGATGTTTGTTGCTGTGGTAAAATGACAATTGATGAAATTCGTGGGCTGTCAGAAATTATATTTTTCAAACCTACTCTTAATTCTGGGAAGCACTTTCGACAGTCACACTCTGGATTTCCTGGAAATGGGCATTCCACATTAGCAGGGATTACGTTATAGAAAACCGGATTTAGTACAAAGTACAGTAGACTCTCCCATGTCCGGATTAATGTAAGTGAGTGTGATCTGTGACTAGGATAAATACTAAAAAAAATTTAATTAGTAACACATTTCGAATAAACTTTTCATTTTTACATCAAAATATTTGTTTTATGTTGTTTTTTGTTTTTTTGGGGGGGGGGGTTTGTTGTCAACCTTTTCCGAGCCGCGATGTTTCGCCATTGCCTTACAAGCATGACGTTTATTTAAATTTATAAAATTTTAATTCCCACGTCTTATTATATACGTATTCTCATTTTAAAAATGACGAAAGTGATTTTTTTTTACGTATTTGGCAGTCCGGATATAGGAGAGTCTACTGTACTCAAATATATATAGAACGTTTAAACTAAGCCATTATACTGATAGACAAATTCTGTAATTAAATTATGTTCGTGAAAACAATTAATTTAAAAAGATTATTTCCCTTTAATGACACATCAATCGACTTTCATTCTTTACTATTATTCTTTATTATTATTATTTGTTTTGATTAATTTCGTAGGCAGAAGTGATATCAATAAATAAAGAAATACTTAAACTAAGTTAAATACTTTTGTACATAAAACTAAATTATCTTATTGGGTCACGCTTATGTACTGTATATGTTAGCAATATATTGCCGTAAACATATTAAAAAGGTATATGATTAAAACGTATACAAAATATTAGTCTTCAAGTTTATTGAAAATAAAGTTTCTATAAACATTCACATAAAAAAAGTCTATGAATCAATCTCCTAATAATCATGCCGGTATCTTCAATTTAAGACAAGTATCAAGTTGTCCAGGTAAAAAAACACCCAATTTTCCCCTATTTTAAATGCATTGGACTCATGACAATAAAAAAAATATTTTCTGTTAAATTACCGTTTAAAACCAAAAAATAACCGTTATTCCTTTCCAAGATATTTTAATTCCTTAGATTGGAAGCAATAATTTAAAAACTATTCTTTGATAAAAAAAATGGTTGTCCTCATCTTCTATTTTTAATTTAACTATTATTGAAAAACAACTAGCATTGGTAACAGAACTGCAGGGCACTGTTGGGATTTCTTGGATTCACTTAAAACAGACAAACATATTCCGATCTCCTAAGAAAAGACCCTACTCGGAGTTAAGTAAATAATCAATGATTCTTGAGGAATTCCAGAAGTAGATGCATCCATTGACTGGCCCACTAGATTTTTGGCAACCTGAAAAATAAATAATTTTATAAAAAAATACAATATTATTAACAATTGACCTGTTCTTATTTCATTAGCTTCATAGATCATGACGTCGCCCACCCATCATCCCATGAGGAGGGGTCCAGAATATTAAACTGAAATCGCAGATTTTACTACTGGAGAGATTTTACACCCCCTTCAATAATGTGTAATATTTTCTGTGAAGTAATAAACTATGTTATTTTTTAAATATTCTCTATTGGAAAAGAAGAATGATCACGTTTCTATGGTATAATAAAACTATCTTGATTTTTAATTCTCTATCAGCAAAAAATAATAATTAAAAGGGAATAATTGATTTGATCTATTAGTTATATTCATAATTGTTGTTTTGTACATTTTCTTTGTTTATAATGTTTTCCTTTTATTTAATAAAATCTTATTCTGATGGTTCTTCACATTTTGATGATTTATTTCTTATGCACGCTTATTCATATTAAACTCTTATCGTCCTAATGGAAGAAATGTTAAAAAGGTAGATTAGATTTTTCGATTATTAATTAAATAGATAAATTAATAAATTTAAAAAGCATTACCAATATTTATTAAAGGCTGAATCCACTATAACGCTGGTGCCTAAGCAATGGTCAGCCGACATTATTATGCCCTTAGGAGCATAGTTACTTTTATGACGGTATAGCGTAGGCCTCGAATTTACATATCACAGAGTTTTATTAACGAAAAAGTTAAGTAAACATATAACAGGATCTCTAAGGTCGATTTATTAACTAAAAATACGTGGGACAGAGTGTGAAAGTGGCTTAAAATGAGTTTTTAGGATCACAGATCATGACCTCGTGACCTGATCTGGCTGAAATACAAATTTCAGGAGGACTCTAACACCAATACAAGAGACAAACACAAGAGGACTCTAAGGGTCCTTTCTGAAAAAATTAAAGAAGCTCTGTTGAGTTTGAAGGGACTTCAGGATATACTGATCATTAATTCGATAACTGTACATTTATGCACATAAAGTAATTTTGCTTATTGCCAAGGACAAAGGGAGAGGTTCAATTTGTATTTATTATTCGGCGATCGTCTTTCTAATATATTGATATAATACGATTATAGATCGTCTACGACTGAGGTCCAAAAATTGATTCAATCATTCTTCGCGTATTATATACAAATACTATTTAGCTTATTTATAATTTTGTGATTTGTGAAAAAAAAAATCTTTTTAGTTAAGTAACAAAACAACAAACACATGTAACAATTTAAATAAATAAAAAATCTAACGTTTTTATCAACCTAGCATATTTGTAATGGTTCATTCTGGATGTATGTTTCTCCATTTAGAGTATTGGACCTCATGAGTCTTGTACATTGCATGCGACCAATTACGTTCTGCTAATAAGAACTATTTATCTTAATTAAGTTTTATTTTAACTATCGGTGAGATGAAATTATAATAACTAACGACGGATTAAACTATTTACTTTTAAACTAATGTAGCGATAATTAATAAACCATCTTTATTGCCGATGTATGCAACAAATACTTTAGCTCTGAATAGGTGTGAAAATTATTTGTACTGAACTGCAACAACACAATGACTGCGTGACTTATTACAAATAAGTTCCTTGCACAATATACTATTTCAAATGCTACAATGAGATCTGACAACCCATCCAGTAAGCTGACTTGATATGGATGGTAGAAGATGACCTTCCATGAGATCATAACAATATTTGCATATCATCAACTCACAGTTGTAATTGTTTTACATGGATTCTTAGCCATTGTAAAATGGTAAGTCATTGCCGAGGCTTACAACTTACAATTTTAAGAGCTCATGAAGCTTTATTAAGCAAAACAATTTTAAACCGTGGGATGATAATTCTACCAATGAGTTTGCATTAATATTATCTTCAAACGTACATGATTGTGCAATGAAACAATAATAATAATATATGGTACATACTTATATTAAACTATCTCACTAGACATAGGCGTAACTAAGTATATAATTATGATTTAAATAATAGTTTTAGTGAGGATTTCTTTATGATTAAACTGTATCTCAAATTTTGTCTTTTTTTTTTTTTTTTTAAAAAAGGGGAATTCATATTATCTTTTCTATTGTATATCATCCTTCTTCCTTCACACCAACAATTTAGCGTTATTGTGTCAGTAAACTTGTGTTTAACAAGTAGCCATTAAATTTACTTAGTGTGCCATGGTTACATTTATCTCAATTACTTATTGCCTAATAAAAAGGCAGATTATAATTTTATCTTAATAAAAATTGTTTTAATAATAAAAAAAAAAAAAAAGTGAGCCGTGGAAGACCTTTTCTGACAAGCCAAGATGCCCTCAGAGATTGATTAGGAGTGGGAGGAGTCTGCTCTGAATGACTTGCTGGATGGTATTTTTAACTACTAAAACTGTGAAAAAGAAAAAAAAAAAAAAGCGAAAAAGTAACAAGATAACAAAATTATATCTATAATTATTTTATAATTTGCAACAGAGACCTTTATAACTTAGTTTGTCTAGTGTGTTTAGTTTACGCAGCATGCTTGAGTGGAGGGTAGGGGAATGCGAGTGGGAGGGAGTACTTAGTAAGTAACTTTTTAAAGTAAAGCGTACACATAAACACTGGTAAGATCACATCTTTGATAAATTTCACTCTACAATTCACAGTGACACAAACTAATACATACGGTACATAATACTATACTACTACATACTGTTGGGTGGCGGGGCTAATTGTAAATCACAATTTCTGACTCCGACAAAAGAAAGCCTAAATCCGTACCTGGATGCATATAACTGCGTCAAATGCTGCACAAGAAGCTTAACATGGCATACATACGCAGAAGTAATATTTCTTCTAAATCACAATTTCACTCATTTCCTATTTTATTCTAAACAGTTTTGATGATATGAATGTATGAGTATGGTGTATCTATGTACACCATGATGTATTTAACCTGAGTTTAAATCTCGAGAAAGATGTTAAATTATTCCTTACTTGCAGATCCACTATAACCTCTTCTTTCTGTCACATGTTGGTTGTATTTAGTTGCATTCTAGGTCACGAAATCACGAAACTGTTATTCTCAACTTGGCACGTATGTGTGATAACGTGTGTAAAGCAATTACTTGATACCTTCCGTGGCTAGAAACTTCTCCGTTTCAGATCTAAAAGTATTTTCAACAACTTTTTCATTCCCAGTTCAGTACTATTTCTTTTCATAATATTAGTTCAAACATATGAACTAATGCTAAACACTCCTAAAACCTTAATTTAGTTGAGTTTAGTATGTCCGTAACCTGCTGTGGTTATGGTTTGGTGAGAAAATATGAGAGCTACGTCTGCTTAAGTGGCTATGAGAGTGTAGGCTGCTGAAGGAATGTCGTTGGTAGACGGTGAATAAAGGAAAGGGCTTAGGCAACTACTTTGTGATACTCCAGCTTTCATCTTCCACCTCAGCGCAAATTCTCTTTCTAAAAATTATTTCAATT
This sequence comes from Acanthosoma haemorrhoidale, assembly GCA_930367205.1. NCBI lineage: Eukaryota > Metazoa > Arthropoda > Insecta > Hemiptera > Acanthosomatidae > Acanthosoma > Acanthosoma haemorrhoidale. Next base: position 146,624,284 of record OV884011.1, on the reverse strand, counting down.
CTGATACATGAAGTACATAATATTTTCAAGGAATGTTTATGGAATAAAGATTTAAAAATCAGTCGTGGATAATTTTAGGTTTATCTCCGTCAGACCCCAAATGCAGCAAAGGAAAAAAAAATTCAATATATTGCTTTCGTGGGGTTAACTTTTATTATGTTATCTCTGATTCAGTTTCAATTTCCCTCTTCAACTAGATAATTTTGTGATAACAGTTTTGTTGTCAATCATCACCTCAAGGCGGACTATAGAAGATAAGAACAAAATTACGATGCACTATGTATATAAGTGGTATTTGTTTATAATACTAGAAATTTGTTTTTGTAATTATTGTAACTGAATATTTACAGTTTCTCTAAGAGTGGACCTTTAATTCTATATTCTAACTATCTCATACAAAGACCTGTTGCAAACACGAGTAGTAACTAGAAACTTTAACCGATTAATTGATTTGATGAAAATCTTCCTTCTATCAATATAAATCAATAAATATCTCAACAAATAAATCCGCATATAAAAATATGTAAAGTGAAAAAAATATATAAACAAACGTCTTTAATTATTTAGTAAATTTTTTAAAAATTTTAGTTAAAAACTGAACAGTTTTACAAATATTAAGTAATAGACTTTGTTTCATTTAAAAAAATTTTTTTTTTACTTTCAGGATTAAATATTTATTCGATTCCCACTTTGGTTTCTGCAATTACCATCAGTGCCATATATTATAATGTTTAATAATATTTAAGAAATAAGAAACTAAACTAGTTATGTAGGGTTAAGTAGTGCATTTGTCTTGTTAGGATCCATTCCTAATAGTCCTAAAAAACGAACCCGAACGTTCTTGCTCGTAAAATTTCCAAAAACAAACACGGAAATAAAAGCTCCCGGAACGATACTGACCCAGCTTTCGAATGTGTTCGACTTCGCCTATTATGAGAGCTCGTTCACTAAATGATGAAGATGGAGAAGATGAAATATAAATAAAAGTTGGCACAATAAGACCTCGCCAAATCGTTCGAATCTGATATCTGATCTAGTTGGTGAAACTGATCCAAATACCGGTTTTCAATAGTTAAATAATCTTTGTAGAGGAGAGTATTTTAAAAGAAAATGAAAGAAAAGCTTTATTATGAAGTACAAGCAAAACACTGGTATATACAAATATTAAGAGTTATGTTACTACATACTGGCGTGGATGGTTTAGGGACAAGTGCCTGGGAAACAAGTGGGGACTGGGGCTAAAGCTGAGATTTATGTGTATAAGAGAAGGGTAGTTCCAAAAATTGGGAGGGATGCGGTCACTTACTTAAAAAATAACAAGAAACACCAGTGACTTCCATGACGTAACGAGGCAGGTATACACTAGAAGGGGCTTGCTTCTACTTTTAGCATTATACTCGTATATAATATTAGGATTACAATATTCTTAGCATTATATATCTAGTCATTTCGCGATTTAAATTTATTCATAAAAACTTACCTTTGGAAAGCCAAAATCTTATTTTTGGGCATCTTGAAGCACCCTCAATGACTCATACTTTTCTAGAAAGCTGAAGAAAGAATTTCTACTTTCAAATAGTTAAAGTCCTTACGCCTATCAGTGTTTTGTGTGTATTTTTCCTCCCTGAAATGACCATTCTCATTTCTTCAAGTTGAAGGTTGTCTTTTTATGAATTCCTGATAAATCTACTTCATGTGACTATCAGGCCTAACGTCACCCTTGAATGGGCATTGATGACCTCTTACCAAAAAGCAACCCCTTAAATATGAGTTATGACATCCTGTGAGCCTGACAGTATTTATCGTTAAAGCTATATACGAGTATATACTCGTATATCCCCTTGGCCATTCTATGATCCTGAATAGGATCATAGGATAGGCCCTTTATAAGGATCGTTGACTACCAAAGTTGTACATACTGCACGCAATTTTCATACTTCAGTTATCACTTTAATTAACATTTCACACACACATGGTTTAATAATAGTACAAAGTTACTAAAATTAGCTAGAAAAACTAAATCAATCTGATCATAGCGCTTGATTAGATCTTTATTAAAGTCCGTTATTGGTCTCTTTGGAGATCATTATCTCTCTATTTCTTTAATTTATAAATGTAAATCGAACATTTTTCAGCAAGTGATGATTTTTTAAAGTTATTACCATAATGTGCTCATACATTACGTTCATCAGAAGGAATTTAAATTAAACAGGGAAAACCAGATGACACAAGACAATAGAAATTCGGAGAAGTCTTTTTTTATGAAAAAGTAATTGTAAGTACAATAACACTTGACGGAAGTGACTGTTAACTTCTATTGTCTGAATCCCTTTCCCAACTAAGAGTGAAGTGTTTATTTAAAATCCTGTTAAGATTTCTTGCTGTGAATGTGGCCCCTAAAAATGAAAACCGGCAAATGTAAAAGGTGTAATCAACTTAATAAAAGATATATAATGGAGGTGCTAGATTGGGCAATTGTTAACGTACCTCCAATAAATTTAAGTATTTACTGATACCTCTTAAAAATCGCTAGTAATAAAAATGTAACTATAAAAACTGATAACTCCTTGACTCTGTGTACTAGCGTGCTCGATTTACCCCCACTTACAATTTCAGACAGTCCTTCATAGCTTGTTGTGGAAGCCGGATTGCAGCGTTGGTGAGTATTGCTTAGACCAGGGGTGGCCAACCCAAATGATCTTGCTGGCGACTTTGAAAATGCATCATAACTCCGTGGTCCACATATAAAATTATATATCCCCATATTATATTTAGACCAACTATAGACATTTTTTTGAAGTAAAAAACATAATGAGTTATTATTATTGTGTTTACTATTATAATAAATTAATAAAACAGGCAATATCTGTCATATATTCGCAAGAATATTATTTTAAAACTAAAGGTAATTTTTTCTCATAATTTTGACAGTTAATTTTTGAATATATGGATGCAAAAATAATGCAGTTTTTTAAATACATTGGTTTTCACTACTTTGGCCATTATAAAAGAAATATATTTTGTAAAAGTGTGATGAATCTCCCAAGTTGGCCACCCCTGGCTTAGACTTTCTATGAAGATTGTATATAGAATTTTCCCACACTTGACATTATATTTCCCATGAATATTATTTTAACCATCTTTTATCCATAGTTTTGTAATTCACTTACCAGTTCCTACAACTTTTTTAATCTTTTAAATTTTTACTAGTTAATGTTTGTTTTCTTGCCTAATTGTCACAACCTGGAGATGACCAGCTTGGAGGGTCAGTTAGTGCTAGAAGTAAATAAAGAAAAATATTGAAGAGACATAAGCAACTGGTGTCATTTAAATCTTAATAAACGATGGAATAAGTAAGGCGTGGTAACAATTATTTTTACAATTTGCAAAAATCGTGGTTTGGTTATTATCTTTGAAAGTCACATGTTCCTTGAAGCAGACAGCGTAGAGTAGGTTAACATTGTGGTTAAATGGGTGACGCAGAGCTCTACATTTCTTATTTGTACGCAACTCACGGTGGTTGTGCTTAGAAATAGAAATGACTCTTTAATTAAATATGGTTTATTATGTCAATGGTAATTTAAACAATAAATACCATATGTGTGTAGGAGCGCTTAATAGCTGCCTGTGTGTGGCAGAGAACAACCATAATTGATGACTAAACCACCTTAATTAGTCTCATGTATGTAGGTCGAACCTGCCAGTTTTTGTTCTTCATTCATTTCACTATATTTTCGTCTTATTGTTGAGTCTAAAGCTCAAAAGCTATTTATAAAAGTTTTAATGTTCTGATTTTATATTTGTATATGGTTAAGTAAACTTACTGATTAGAGCCGATAACGCATAAAGGATTTCAAATATATAAAATATTTTTATTGAAACAGATGGTATTAGAATTCTTAAGAATTTTCGAACTAAACTACTGAGGAATTTTTCACTTAGCTTTTAATAAATATTTTAGAAATTAACATGGACTCCAGTGAGTATCTCTCAATCATATCTCTTCACTACGTTCTTTGTTGCGAATATATATTCCAAATAAAATTTATCATATAATTGATGTAATCATTCTTTAATCATTGAACCTTTTAAATAATATAAACATAAATGGTGAGGTTACTAGTTATTGAATTGACTAATAATAATAGTTGGTTATCATTTACTATACAAAAGTCTTAATTTATTTTTATATTATTTGTACATTTTTTATCATTCCATTTAATTAAATTGTTTTTCAGAGACCTAATTTATCTTGAATTTAGCTATGTACTTTTTTTTCTCAATCTTACACTACTTTATTGGGTTGGTGTATTCTGAGCCCGAGGGACCTTGCATGTATCGTAAGAAAAAAAAATTATCAATTAAATTCTTATTATATTAAAAGCTATTGCATACATTTTATTTTCAACTAAATGAAACATTATTACGCTAATTAACTAATGTTGACTTTGTATATGTCAACACACGTACACTAAAAATGTACGTGTGGGCCACTGGTTGCCGACCTCTATGGCATAGAAACGTTTATAAACTCCAGCATCCACTCAGTTGTATTTTTAAACTGTAAAACACTACTCCCGATTTTTCAGAACCATTTTATAACACTGGGGAACAAAAAGATACTTTTTTGGGGGGTCTAAGTATTGGAGTGAATTTAGATTCATTAATATACTAAGGTGCACCTATGCTCAAATTGATCTTTGAATCTCAAATTTTGAGCTTTCTAACCGATATTTTGTTATTAAAACTTGCCACGCGTTTCGAAACACATATTCTTTTTCCTCATCAGGCTTTAAATAAACAATAATAACAGGCTTTTAATTTAAATACCACCTCTTTCTTATAATATCTTAGTATTAGACTATATATTGCCTTCCTTTCAAACACTGGAGTCAATTCGGCAAATCTGGTATTTTCTGATATTATGGTATTTAAAAGGCTGGAATGGTCCAGATTCGACTCTGATACCCTGCGCCGCAAAATCACTGTTGCCCTGTGTCATAATTATTTTGAGCTTTTTTCATAGAACTATGATTTCGCACTTCAACTACCATCTTGAGAATGCAAATAGTTCATAAAGCTTTACTGCTCCTGGCAAACGGTCCACGGAACGGTATCCCAAACATTTAGAAGGTCAAGAAGCCTTCTGTCAGTACCGGGGGTTTCTTTTGAGTTCTTTGGAACGAGTTTAGGAATTTACTTTATATCCTCATTTTCTTTTAAAGGATAGAAGTATGTTAATTGTAGTCAATAAGGCTGCTAGGGAACTAAGTGGATCAAGAAACATTTTCTAAATCAGCGCAGTAGATAAGCCCCCTTATATCCTTTATTATCCCTAGGTAATTACCTTCCCTTCCTTAAAAATAAAAACCTTCCCGGCCGAAATGTTTATAACATCGTTTCAAATAACAAATCCTTGGATTTCCGTCGGTTATATTTGATTTAAGACTCCGAATATGGTGGTATGTACTTTAAATGCATAACTGTACTTTAAAGAATTGCATTTTCCCTTTGATGCATCATTGTGTGACGTCGGTTCGTTCCTCTTTTACAAAGTTATGTTATGAAACAGGAACCGACTTTTAGAAAGCTAGCCATTTGTATGCATCACTACATATCCATGGTATATGCAGGTAACATATTCACGGATGCTGTCAACTTGAGTTAAAATGTTTACAAACGATAAATTTACGATATCACAACTTATGCCGGCTTCCAAACTAGTTTTTCTCCTCTGAATCGTCTCTTTTTCTTTCTTATATAACTTCTTAAAAATAATGTCAAATTTTCACAGAAAATTATTCCTCATTTTTGACTGAAGATGCATTGATTTATTTCTTGAATAACTTTGGAAAAACTTTTATTGTGTATGGCTGAAAACTACGCTGAAAACAGCGAGCGCTTTATATTTTTGTTGAACCCATAACTTATATGAATAATGTGGTTAACATAGAAGATCCTCTTGGAGGATTTAAGTTTCGAATTCAGAAACTTAAAGGAGGTGGAGGTTCTCAGGTTATAAATCGAACACTTGCAGATGCAGTTTAGAACTGTAATATTAAACATATGTACACATTAGCTAGCGCTACAAATATTACAATAAACAAATAAAACTTATAACTAACCTGAATCAATACAATTGTCGATAATAAGCGTTGACCATTGTCTTAACAAGAGTACCCATATTCAGGAGGTTACAACTCGGAGCGTCATTCGATCTTAGCGTGCTCTGTAGGGACCTAACATATGTGCCGAAGTCTGGCGGTAACGTTCAAACTTACATTTATATAAACTTTATGATAAAATTACATTCTGCATTATTGAGCTGTAAGTAATTGTAATAAATATTCTCATTCATACTATATTTACAATTTTTGTTAATTTACAAAATATTTGAGAAACTTCTACTAAAACGTCTACTTCCAATTATTTAATCCAAAAACATTTTTCCCACACACCAGTTTGGTTTCCGCCAACGGCATTCCACTGCTCAACAAGGCCTTCACGTTGTTGATCACATCTCCTCAGCCCTTGAAACCAAACAGTATTGCACTGCTGCCTTTCTTGATATAGCTCAAGCTTTTGACAAAGTTTGGCACGCAGGTTTACTCTACAAGCTCAAAAGATATTTACCACAGACCATTTTCCTAATCCTACAATCCTACCTTTCAAACCGCTTCTTCCAAGTCCACTGTGGTTTAGAATATTCAAACTACTATCCTATAAATGCAGGAGTTCCACAGGGCAGTGTCCTGGGCCCCATCCTCTATAACCTATACACCGCTGATGTCCCCTCTACTCCCAATACCTTCTTTGCCACATTTGCAGATGACACTGCAGTCTTGTCACCTAACCCAGACCCCGACATAGCATCCCATAACCTTCAAAAACACCTTGACGAGATCGAGTATTGGTGCAACCAATGGCGGATCAAAGTTAATGAAGCAAAATGTTCCCACATTACCTTCACCCTTTGTCGCAAGTCTTTTTCACTAGTTTATTTTAATTCTATTCCTCTCCCTGTATCCGAGACAGTACGGTACTTAGGCTTCCATCTCGACAAACGACTGACCTGGAACCCACATACGAGACTAAAAAGACAAGAACTAAACAGACGCTTTGGACAACTTTACAGACTACTTCAAAGGACATCCCATCTCTCAATAGAAAATAAACTACTAATCTACAAAGTTATACTTAAACCAATCTGGACATACGGAATAGAGCTATGGGGGACAGCAAAAAAGTCGAACATCAAGCGTATCCAATCCTTTCAATCAAAAGTCCTGAGAACAATAGTAAATGCCCCTTATTATGTCAGCAACAAAACCCTTCATAACGACCTTAATATACCCTACATTCTAGAACTCATCCCTTCCAAGTTTATGAAATTCCACAGTAGCCTTTCCAACCACCCTAATCCTGTAGCACAGTCATTGCACTGCGTCACTCATCCCTATAATCCTCCTCGGAGACTGAAACGGCAGTGGCCTCGTGACCTGCTATAATCGAGTGACAGTGGGAGTCCTGGCAATGGCCAGTTTCTCCAATCATGTCCTGAGCGTCTGTGGCTCTCGCGCTCTTAGTCAGTCTCCACTGGCTAGTATCCGGTGACGCGGCTGACGGAGGAGCGTGGGGGACTTCCCAAGACTCCGCTTTCTACTTCGCATGTGGACTTGGGAGCCCTCTGGGCTGTCTGTAAATATTGCATGAATGAGCGAGTGAATGATGAAATGTAAATATGGTATGAATAATAGTATATCTTAATTACTTATTGCCTAGCAAGGCAGATTGTAATTTTAGCACAATAAAAGCATATATATACAAAGATTTTCAGATTTTTTATTACTCATTTTATTTGTCCAAAAATTAATTTTATTGCCACACCATTTTAAAATGCTAAGCAATTCATCATTGAAACCATCTTGGAACCTATTAAATCCGCTATATCTTCTATTGGCTTTCAAAACTTTTTTTGGAATTTCCAAAAGACAAAAGATTTGCCCGTACCTGTTTATAAATCTTCTTACTTCCTCTGATTGACATTATGTCTTAGCAAGACTGAAAAATGAAAAACCCTTAGATTGGAGCATGGCCGAACAATTAATTGAACAGGGAATCAATAACTGCTTTTGTGTGTGGAAAATAAAGCTACTTAATGGATTTGGGAAATGATGTTCAATGGAACCGTATAGAGGTTGACAAATAGTTTCATAGGCCTGAGTAACTAATGATCGTCGCCTACTGTTCTAGGTCTATTTTCTTTGAACTTTCTCACTTCAGGCAGCTTTATTTCGTTGCGTAAAATAACTTTGTGGGAGTTGTAATGGCGGCTGGCTGAAAGGTAACTATTGACGCAAAGAAGCCAGGAAATAGTCGGCTAAGAGCTAATGGCAAACCATCTTTGATGGGGTTGGACCTTTTAAGAAGTTAGTGGTTCTAAGAATTAAACCAATTGGTGTTTGATGTCACCCATTAGCGTTGAATGCTCAAAACGTTGGAAAAATTAGACAAAAAAATTGAAGGCTATGGACTTCGTTCATATAATTAGTTCACAGTTGCTTAGGAGAAGAACGCATCGTAATGTAGTAGAAAGAAATCTTGATGTCCCCTATGAATAAAAACAATGCACAAATAGATTATTACAGTTCTGGCTAACAAAAAAAGAAACAATACATCACATATGGAGAGAAAATAAAATAATAATACAAAACTAAAAGGTATACCTGAAATTACAAAATATAATTAAAAAATTTGTTCAGTAGCAAACACGAGAGAAAAAAGTATAATACTCAATTAAATTAAAAGAAAAAAATAAAAGACGGAAAATAATAGCAATAAAATTGAATACACAAAGATTAGTGGTAACTATTTGAATGGTTGTAACTGCGGGGGTTTATCTACGCAACAGTTAAACGTTAATAATATCTATATCTAAATAAAATAAGATAATAATACTAGTAAAAAATAATACATAGACATGGAAGAAATATGTTATAAATTATCTAATGTATTTGAATTTGCATTTTATTGTTTTTAAATCTAATGCAATTTAATTATGCTTAAAGCACCAAGGATCTCTTTGATCCGTTAATATTTATCGAATTTATAGTTTTTTAAAAAAAGGAAGATCTCTTCTGCTTTGATGCCCAATATTATGATTCCAATGTTATTAAATCAATTATTACAATTGAACCTTATTCTTTCAACTGAAACTCGTTGTTTTCACATTGCTAACAATTAAGATAATTATAGACAGTACACGATTCACGTAGTCACGCAACCTAGCACCAGAACCTGTTATTCCCATATGGGTCTTGATTAATAATATATGTCATGTGTTGGGGCTTTAATGAACTGATTACATAATTCATTAAAACTGTCATCAAATTTATGTTTTTATTATGCGATTCTTTTACAAGGCTAGTTTCATATAAATTTATTATATTTCGAGTAAAAGGTTTACATGATATAATAAAAATGATAAAATATAAAACAACCCACGATAAATATTCAAGGTAAAATAACAATCTGTTCTGAGATTTTCATTACGTGATATCTGGGAACACTTTGGATTGAATATCATTCTCCTATCGATAAATATTATTATTATCAGCAAATTGTAAATAGTAGGGACTGATCCCACTTTATGATAAATAAAATAGTTATGTAAGAGACATAGTCCCAGGATAATAAAGATATTATTGTTATTATCCTCTCACATGTTCTGTTTATTTTATAAAAGAAACTAAAATAGGATGTCTTCAAATGTTCAGTGGTCCAGTAGAGAAGAGAAGCTGGCGACCTGTGTATCACGCTTAGTTTAATGATATGCCTTCAGCGAACTGTTAAATATTACATGCATTAACTTTAGTGTAGTTATATTTTATAGGTGCTCATGGAAACTTTGCTCTGCTCTAAAAGAACAGCAGTTAGCTCGGCAATCAAACTATAAGCCACAAATCCTCAAAAAGTTATATTCATACTTTACAGTGGTACTATAAAAACTTGTTTGAATTCTAGTGTAATACAGGTGTTAGATCATATATTTTCTCCACTACAGGTGTTCGCTCGAGATCTACGAAGAACAAAGTTAATGCTGTTTTGATTGATTCCTCTTGTTATTTTTTTCATAGCCCCTTAAAAATTACAATGATTATTTCCATTATAGATTCTCATTCGAATCTATTTACATGTGAGTTTTATGTTGGGGGTAGCGTCGCTACATTATATAAATGGTTTGATTTCGTACAAAAATTATACAATGCAATATAGGTATAATGATACACATACACAACTTGATTGAAAAGACTATAAGGTTATGGGGCTCACCTTTTTGATGAAAACTTAAAACTAACATACATACTAATTCTTAACCTAATTTTTCCCCGACAGTATGTTGCCATCAGTTAAATAATATTTGTAGAGGAGAGCCTTTTAAAAGAAAAGAAAGTGTATCGCAGGTCCCAAGTGAATGATGTCTTCAAAGCAGTCGAGCTTTCTTCTTCCTTCAACTTCCTCAGATATATAACGTATTTCTTTAGGGTATTACCTGGTGAAAATCTATTGAAATAGGTCAGTACCCAATATTGGCGAAGTCCTGTCCTGTGGGGTATCTTACCAGAGGTATTTTCATCGGCCTTCTCACGCTATTGGAGTGGTCTCACTGTCCGTTGCCAAATGAGGGATCTCTAAGTGGTGGACTACCGTGAAGTTACGAGTATACAGCCAGGTGCCTGTGCGGGGCGCTAGTTAAATAACCTTTGTCGAGGAGAGTATTTTAAAAGAAAAGAAAGAAAAGCTTCATTATGAAGTACAAGCAAAACACTGGTATATATAAATATTAAGAGTTATGTTACTACATACTGGCGTGGATGGTTTAGGGACGAGTGCCTGGGAAACAAGTGGGGCTAAAGATGAGACATATGCGTATAAGACAAGGGTAGTTCTGGGAATAGGGAAGGAGCGCTTACTTAAAAAATAACAAGAAACACCGTTGACTTCCATGAAGTCACGAGGCAGGTATACACTAGAAGGGGCTTTTAGCATTATATATAATATTAGGATTACAATATTCTTAGCATATATAACTATCGATGCGGTAGGGGTGGTGTGGTCATAGTGATAAACCCTGGATTTTAAAAAGCTACTCATCAACAATCCGAAAAATATATAAACAAACAGCAAGACAAGTGTCACGAGGCGGAATTGGGTCTCGTTACGAAACTCATATACCCACACAGAACTTGTCATGCAACATCATAATTTGTCTTGTGTGTAGGTCTAGTGCTACTACTTGGAGTTATTAAATTGGCACAACTTTGTAGGTACTAACAAAATAGAAACAATTACTAAACAACAGTAAGAGAATACTGTCGTACTGATTTCGATTGCTTGGTTCTACAGCCTCCTCGTTTTTAATATTTATCTAACTTAAAATTTTGTTTATCCAACTAGCTTTGGTATCGATGTGAACAAAATGCGTCATACTGTTGCCTTCCAACAAGGAACGTGTAAAAGTGCCATAATTATGCAATAAATTCTCCAAGATTTTACTATTATTCAGCAGATTTTATTCGTTGCAGTGAGTTGGTTATTGTCATTTTATGAATGATTTAACTTCTTTTGGTTTTTCAATTGAAGGAATTAAACTCAAGTAAATGATGAGTATATGCTTCATTTCGCTCTTAGTACATGTCATTTAATCGATTAGTCTTGACAATGTTTTATTTCGCCATCAATATCAATAGAATACCACTAGGAATCAAAGTTTCAAATGAAGTACTTATATAAATTAAGCTCTTAGGTATTGCTGATAGTTTTTATAAAAAAAAATATTAATTCGCAAACTCACCAAGAAATGTGAAAAGCAGACCCTCGATCTGGTAGGGTACCAAACAAAAATAATAAATAAAGTAGATTTTGTAACTTACCATAAATTAAGCGAATATCAGAACATTCGGGACCCATTTAATTTGGGTTGACATTAAAACCCAGTAATAAACCAGCTAAAACCCATTTGGGCAGTGAACTCCCATATTCCAGTCTAGATATTTAAACAAACCCCTCTCAACCACTCTCACAAACCCTCTCGGGTAACGCTCCCGAGTGTATTGAAATAACTTTCGGAAAATATGTCTCCGGGCTTTCAAACCTAGGACTAGATGCCGAAAACACATTGCACAGAAGAATAAATGATTCGTGTTGCACTTTAACAAACGGGGAAACGCACCTCACACATTTAAGCTCCATCGCAGTGCTTAAAAAACACAAATAATTAACAATACGGAAAATATATAAATGAAAGAAGAGTCCGAAATTCCAAGTAATTCTTAAAGTCAGGATGAAAAAGAAAATATAACAATACTTGGAGAACCAACTCGGCTCACCTGCCTGATCAGTTCCATTAGTGAGAAAAATACCGTTTTATTTAACTCGTTAAGGTATAATTTTCAACATTTTTAGATCATTTTTCTTATTTCAGTTTCAGGTGTTTCATTATTATTGTTGTAATGTTTTCAAGTTTATAGCGATATCATTAAATAGTATGATGACTGATGCCATCTTCTTTTCATCAGCCAATATCCCAACAAACGATCCTCTCACAATTAAGAAATATGTTCGACCTCATTAATTCGTAAATAAAACATAAAAAAAAACTAAATTTTCGTTTTTAGACTAGCGAGTTAGGGATTGGCAACCGGTTTTTGACACCTAGTTCCAAAACACACTTCCTCCGGGGATTAGTATAAATTAGAAAGTGAGGCATATTTTTTTCAGCTGACTTATCCTGTTGTTCCATTGTGACCGATATAGAAACAAGACGCCCACCAACGTTGCTGGAACCTCGACAACCTGATTTCGTAACAGAGCCTCCTTCTACACACGGGCTGGTGATACTATCGCATTATTTAGGGGGAAATAAAGCCCTTGCAATATGAACATTGCAAAATTTTATCATGAAATGAAAAGAAACGGTTTTAGTTTTAAATTGAAATAGTCCAAGGAATAAAAATTAAATGATGTAAGCTGCTAGACTTGTGATTTATATTTTCTTCACCGATATATTTGAAACAGTTTTGTAGTTTTACTTTTTCTTTTCTTTACCAGTTCCATAATTAAGAAGCCTACATAGCATGATCGACACATGCCATAACCTCTTGGAATCAAATCCCTTAGTTTGGCTTCTTTTTATTCATTCTTAATCTTATTACTGTTTAGTTCCTAAGATGTTATTCTCGCTTTGTCTCTGTTGCTTGTTCTTTGTTTTACGATTTGATGGGAAAATTGAGTATTTTGGTGCTTCCTACGTCACCCTGCTCTTGGCAAATTTATGGGTCATCTTCAGCAACTTCAGGACCCCAACCCTATCTTTAGTGAACTCCCACTATGTAACAATATTTAAAAAATAAAATAAATGAATAATAATCAAAGAACTATTCTTGCAATATAATTATTATGATATAAATTATTGTATAAGGTATTTGAAACAACCAGGCTCTTATAAAATACTTTTTTCCTTTGTTATTGTATTTTTTTTATAACACTAGTCAATTACCTCAATACCAAGTCAGTACCACCGTAAAATTTTTTTTAATTTTCAATTTAAAATGTGCTTAAAATTGAACAAAGTTTTGCACATACGCTATTATATACAACCACGTCTTAATTTCGTTCTTCATATCAACACCGTATACTACAGTTTATAGACCTTACTTCAGCTCTAAAACTGTCTTGTTAACTGTCCCAAACACTATTAAAAAATTATAATCTCAATTTCACACGACTTTCAACCTAAAAACCTGAGAGATATTAACAAACTTGTCTCATTAATGTATAAAGTTCAGTGGGCAGCACAAGAGTAAATTGTGCAAGAAGCCCCTCAAGCAAGAAGTTTTATGCATCTGCGAATGCAGCACGAGGAGACAGCTGTAATTCCAAATTCATTTATTTATTTTTGTCATTGTATATATATTATCAATAAAGAGGTTTTGAAAGGAAAAAAAAAAAAAAAAAGTCCCTGAAATCACCTGCAGTATGCGTGCTCTGCCAACAAGGCCATCCGACCCACTACAAGGCCTGTACGCTTACACAATCCTGAAGTCCAGGAGCGAACAACGTCATCGGCCAGAAAAAGAAAGGACAGCCACAGACAGCTCGAGAAGCGCCCCAGCCAGAAATTTGAGTCATTCTGTTACTTTTGCTGATGCAGTTCAGAACATAGTTCAGAACAGCAGTCACAGGCACTGCCCACTCCTCGTCCGCAAGTTCCTCATCCCGCTCATCCCGTCAGCCCGCAAACTCAATCCCATCCTCAAAAACACATTTCGCATATTCCTCCACCTTTAAGTTCTTCTGATCTCACTAGCCTATTAACCTCATTCCTTACAAATATCAGAACCCTAATTACCTCTCTCATTTCCCTTCATACAAATCTTGTCTCCTACTTTATCCCCTAACAACAACAAAATCCTTTAACAAAATCCTAGCGTAAAGTTGATCCTTCCGGCTCCTTATCCATTCTCCTTTGGAAGGCGAATGGTACTAACGAACTGACAGTAAACGACCATTTACAGTACAAGAGTACCAGACTTATTGAACTGATTACCCAGATGGAAGAGCTCATGCAGGTACCGCTGTCAGTGTACATACCTACATTACCCATCACATAGTTCCTTTGGTAGCATTGATTTCCTTCAGTGTCAATCACCACCTTCACTTTCCCCCTTACTCTAGCATCAGTGTACTGCCCTCCCAATAAATCCATTTCCGATTCCCAATTCATCTCCTTTCTAGAGTCCATCGGACATCGATTCCTTGTGGGATGGGACTTTAAAGCAAAGCACCAAACTGGGTGGGGGGAGGAGGGGGGAAGATACACGAATACACGAGGACGTGATATGCTGTTTGCACTAGCACGGAAACATTGTTCCACTATCTCTCCTGACACAAGCAACCTATTAGCCACCAGATCCCAACCGAGATTCAGATCTTCTCGACTTTCTCTTCTACAATAGCTTAGGAACACTAAACACTTACGCGCCTCAATGACCTCTTCTCCGAACATGGGCTATGATCGGAGATAGCCCTTAAATATTAACCGTTTGCCTAAGACCAATTCACAAACTGCCTCCTCAATCATTCATTAGGGGCCCAGTTGATTGGGACCACTTCCGCCAGCTCTTTCTTTCAGATTCCGTAAACATCTGAATAAAGAGTTTTTATAAATGAATAAAGAGAATTTCAATAAACATAAAACATCCCAAGACCCAGACAATGCTGTGCATTCTTTCACTACTCTGGTCTAGAGGTCGGCTTAGGACGCAATGTCACCCCACCGTCATCCGAAAATTCACAATCAAAATCCTTTATCTCAGTATCTCAAAGACCTAATCCAATCCAAACGCAGCTCCAGAACAGTGTGGCTAAGATCCCGACATCCTGCTAAACGTCGCTTGTATCAGTACTGCAGATTGGTAAAGCAGCAATTGGCAATTCCGCAATTCCGTTCCGATTCTTATAATTCCTACCTTTTCTCTCTGTCTACCAAGAATAACTCTCTGTGGAATGTAACTAAAAATCCTAAAATATCATCCTGTTTCACACCCACTTCCTCGTGATGATGGGTAATGGGCGGCTTCCTCACCTTTCTCATCAAAACCATACTCATCGCACATCTGTTGAAGATTGCCTCACTTCCCCTAGCCCTCTCTCACTTCCACCATAAGCCGTTAACCCCTCTGAGGTCAAATACCTTCTGAAAAACTTACCTTACCGAAAATCGCCTGGATATGATCTTCTTACTCCTCAAATTCTCAAACAACTTCCTCCTAAAGCCATAATCTTCCTAACTTACGTATATAATTGCATTATCCGAACGACGCACTTTCCTCTCCTCTGGAAACATTCCATTATTGTCCTATTCGCCAAACCCGGTAAACCACCCAATGACGCCTCATCTTACCGTCCAATAAGCCTACTCCCTATCCTCCCAAAAATATTTGAGAAACTCCTACTAAAACGTCTACTTCCAATTGTTGAATCCAAAAATCTTTTTTCCACACACCAGTTTGGATTCCGCCAACGACATTCCACTGCTCAACAAGGCCTTCGCGTTGTTGATCACATCTCCTCATCCCTTGAAACCAAACAGTATTGCACTGCTGCCTTTCTTGATATAGCTCAAGCTTTTGACAGGGTTTGGCACGCAGGTTTACTCTACAAGCTCAAAAGATATTTACCACAGACCCTTTTCCTAATCCTACAGTCCTACCTTTCAAACCGCTTCTTCCAAGTCCGCTGTGGTTTAGAATATTCTAACTACTATCCCATAAATGCAGGAGTTCCACAGGGCAGTGTCCTGGGCCCCATCCTCTATAACCTATACACCGCTGATGTCCCCTCTACTCCCAATACCTTCTTGGCCACATTTACAGATGACACTGCAGTCTTGTCATCTAACCCAGACCCCGACATAGCATCCCATAACCTTCAAAAACACCTTGACGAGATCGAGTATTGGTGCAATCAATGGCGGAACAAAGTTAATGAAGCAAAATGCTCCCACATTACCTTCGCCCTTTGTCGCAAGACTTGTCCACTAGTTTATTTTAATTCTATTCCTCTCCCTGTAATCGAGACAGTACGGTACTTAGGCTTCCATCTCGACAAACGACTGACCTGGAACCCACATACGAGACTAAAAAGACAGGAACTAAACAGACGCTTTGGACCACTGTACAGACTACTTCAAAGGACATCCCATCTCTCAATAGAGAATAAATTACTAATTTACAAAGTTATACTTAAGCCAATCTGCTATGGGGGACAGCAAAAAAGTTGAACATAAAGCTTATCCAATCCTTTCAATCAAAAGTCCTGAGAGCAATATTAAATGCCCCTTATTACTTCAGCAACAAAACACTTCATAACGATCTTAATATACCTTACATTCTTGAACTCATCCCTTCCAAGTTCATGAAATTCCATAGTAACCTATCCAACCACCCTAATCCTCTAGCACAGCCATTGCACTGCACCACTTATCCCTATAATCCTTCTCAGAGCTAAAACGGCAGTGGCCTCATACAATATATGTAATAAATACGTGACAGTAGGAGTCCTGGCAAAGGACAGCTTCTCTAATCATGTCCTGAGCGTATGTGGGACTCGCACCCTTCGTCATCCTCCACTGCCGGTCGGTGACGCGGCTGACGAAGGAACGTGGGGGACTTCCCAAGACTCCGCTTCCTCTTTCGCATGTGAGGGAGGTGACAAGCATGTGGATTTGGGAGGTCTCTGGGGTGTTAGTAAATACTGTATGAATGTGCGAGTGAATTAAAATTGTAAATATCGTATGAATGAGAACATTTATCATAATTACTTATTGCCTAATAAGGCACATTGAAATTTTAGCACAATAAAGAAGTTTCTAATAGAAAAATTGAACAAATGGTTCTATAGGTGCAGAATGTCGATCCTATTAAATCTATATTCATCGCATATAATGGAGCGGTGATTCATCATTCATTGACAACCTTGAAGTCAGCGATGAATAAAAACTACCATTCGCATTATATATTACTGCTAACCTGCTGGGTTATTCGCCCGTTGCTTAACATTCGTGTATAGTGCCTAACGTCACCTAAAATATACTTCGTAGTATGTCCAGTTAATGAGACCATCTAGTCGCAACGGGCATCGCTTCCTCCATCGAAATTACACGTTCACGCTGACAATATTACAGGGAGAATGATAATCGGCCTATTTATCAAAACCAATGCGTCGCCTAACGCTGCTCTTCCTGCAAGGTTGAACTGGTCATTTCAATATTAAAATTCGCACCCCACTTGGTAAACAAAGCACTCAACCTTAGTTTACCCTACTATTGGTGAAAAGATATTTATTTAGTTTATAAATGTAGTTCTGTTTGCTTTTTCATTCATATAAATGTTTATTCTTAAACTGATTTAGTCTAATATATTTACAAGTGTTCCTTAAATTAAATAATGGACTGTAGATCCCGTTAAGTGATTCTTTAATGTGAGTTCGTCGCCGCTGCTATAGACCATATTTGGTACATACTGATATCCCAGCTATCAACAATCCACTTATCTCAAAATTTAAAAATAAATATTTAATTTAAGGTAAAACCAAGCATGTTCTCTTAAGACGAGTACCAAAAGAAAAGTGGTGAATTAGAATGATGGGATATGACTAATGTAATAATACAGAATGATTACTGGATAAAACTTATATCCTATTTTATAATGCACGGATCGTTATTGTTTTATATGCATAAATGGAAAGTATGACAACCCATTGAACTTCCTGCCAGACAATACGAGAAGCTTGTTATTGTATTCAGTCAGGAAACTGTTTTCAAACACAAACGAAATAACAGGTTAGTTGGCCTTAGTTTCTGACAGATTCTAAGTTAACTGTTCCATTTTTAATTCAGTTATTAATTAGATTTATTCATTCCCCTCCTACTTCTAAATATGGACACCCGGGCACAATACTTGACAAATCCGGTGTTTAACACGATAACCCCCGCTCCATTCCCATCGATCCATTCCCCCATCGATGGCAAGACGCAGTCGAGGCAGGAAAGCTTTAATCTTAGGTTCTAGTTTTAGGTTTTAGATTTATAGTTTCCCACAATGTAAACCGAAGGTGAGCCCCATCACCTGGTCTTGTATATATGTTATTTAACCTTTTAACTTCAAAACGATTTGTGTAGTAATTCTACCCTCCTTCGAATGCATCTGCGAATGCAGTAAGAGGAGAATTCTGTAAATATTTGTTGACTGATTCTGTTCACATATTGTATAATAAATAAAGGGGTTATGAAAAAAAACAAAAACAAAAAAAAAAAAACATGTTTTTCAGTACGGCACTACACACTAATTTCTGTAACATTGTGGCGACGTACGTACATTTTGCTGTCATTGTAGAGGTAATCTTCACTCAGATAATGGATGTACCCAATATCGTCTATTTTATTTGTTTTTAATTTTTTGTGCACCAGGTGTACAAAAAAACGTCTTCAAAGTACAACACGGTGCCACCGCACTTCAATCCACTCATGAGCGGGAATTTATGAATAAAGACTGACCATTTACAGATTTAAGGCTCAAAATTATTACGAGAAAAGGCCGTACGATGTACGCATGTCACCGCAACGTCACCGGAGGTATGTGTGCACTGCCATCTGAAAAACATGTACTGGCCATGCGGTCAAAACCGTGTAGGTGAAAGGAGCATAAGTCTTAAGTAGCTTCTGGGCAGTGAAGAAACTTTAAAGGTTAGAGAAACGGGTCAGACTTTTTTTTTGGTTAAGTATAATTTTTATTCTCACTTACCGTTATTGCAAAAGTTAATTCGAGATGCTGCGAAATTTTATTTATTATTTTAGATCAATAAATCACTTCAACAACCGCTATCGTCTTATATAGAGTCAGGCTGAAGAATGAAGACAGTCCCTTTTACCTTTGTTTGGACGTGGAGCATGTATTTTCGTGCTCAGCAACTACTGTCATATTTCTCCTCTGGAAATAAAAATGGATCATTGCACCTACGGGATGCACTGTCGAGTGGTGTACACTGTGTCGGTCGGTGAGGCATGTCAAATGGCCAAAGACGTCTGAGGTCAATACCTTCCGGTCCTTTGAATGGACCAAGGACGTCACGACAGGCAGCTCGAGGGTCCCAATGAGCAAAGACATGTGACACGATGAAGTGCCTATAAATAACAACAGTGTACGTGACCACTGCCGCAGGGTGACAACCAATTCACCTCTATTTATTATCTGTTACACCGTAAGTCTTCCTCCACGCTCCTTGGCTAAGGGTGTGGCTCATCACGATGCATCTAACAATGGTTATTTAAAAGGACTCGGGTCGCTTTCGAAATTTAGAAACATTATCCAGGGTGAAATCAGGACTTTTCAATAACCAATAATAATCTTTGGTTCCAGCATCTTTGAGGTCCAGTTTTCCTTATAAGAGAACATGCTTGCTGAGAATCAAAATTTACTGCAGCATCTCTTTCAATTTCTTTGGTCTTAGGGGTCCGTACTGAAATTCCTAGATTTAATTTGACTGCACTTGGCAGACACCTAATCAAATAAAAGTTAAAATTGTTCATACATCTGCTAAATCGACGGTTTTCTACTTCAGATGTAAATACATTAAGCCTAAGATGACTTTACTAATAACTGTGAGACACTGGTTTGGTACTCGCATTTCCAGTCAATACTGATTTGTCTACATCGGTGATCGGCACAGCCTCGTTCACATTCATCTGTATTTATAATATACATACATACATGCAAGCAGACAGATATACAAAGCCCAGGGATTCCACCAAAATCACCTGTCCCCTCCTCAGCAGGGATCGATGAGAACGCCACTCTACTCTTGGAGCCGAGTTGACGCGCTTGTCGCGTATTCTTGCACAATCCGGATCTGCTGATTGATCCAGTTTGCACAAATATATATCATATGCCCCAAGAAAATCCCAGGAAGTGAAGATGATAAATCCATGCTAATCCACTGGTATCTTATTTTGAACTTTTCCAGAGAGGATGGATGGTAAGATGAAGGAATCGAGAGAGTCTACTTGAGCAAATGAAAAAATATTTACCTTGTTCGTATTGTTTTTTAGCATTAAAACTGTAGGTTAGCATAGTAGTTCCTTTTCGGAAATTCTACCGTCAATACCATTTGACAAATCACTCAGAAGAGCTAGACTTTCTTTCATTAAAGAGCCCATAAGTACTTTTAGTACACTGATAGACATAGGAGGTGTCCCATCAAAGTGATTTCGTTCAGAACGACTTAATTAATTAAAACGAATTAATATAAGCTCCAATATGTATTGTCGCCCTAAGACATCTTGTATATTCTGTTGCATATTATGTCAACAACCATGAAGTCCTAACTCGCAGTCTGAGATACTAGGAATAGTTCCTCCTACAAGCTTGCTCTTCTAGTGCCACATATTTCCCTGAGATAATGGCCAAAATAGGAGCAGACTACAATGCATCCTACATCCAGATAAATCTAGTTTAACGATGTCATTGTTGGACAAGTTTCAATCCTAATTATTTTATAATAGTCGGTCATTTTCATAGGATGAAATTGTAATTAAATTATGGAGCCGCGGGCTTTTATGAGTGACCTTAACTTTTTGTTTTATTAAATCAAACAAAAATATTATTCCAACTGTAAATTGTCCAATTATGACAGCAATAGTTAAAACACATGCCGGAGTGCTTTCTGCTGCTTTCGGTGTCAGTCTCAAATACATGTAATAAAAAATTATTATTTTATTTATTTATTAAATATGAACTTGATGAATAGTTAAAATCCCTATAAAATTAAAATAAATATTATGAACGGTTAAAATCTCTACAAAATTAGACTAATTGCTATAAATAGTTAAAATCTCAATAAAAATTTAAATACAATATAAATAGTTAAAAGCATCAATAAATAAACCTAAAAAGTTAGAAGTATTGGATATACGTATTGGCCTAACGTTGCAAATTCTAAAATATTCACTCTCCCGCCAAGCTAAAACTTAAAATTATTCAATAAATTATATAATTAATAAATTACGATAGACCAACTGCTCCAGTTAAATTTGATTATTATACCATAAATAATGTGGTATCCCCCTTAGAAGAGCTGCTCCCTGCGACTGCCGTAATTAGTGAATATTTGATGCGGGGAGGGGAAGGGGCTCTCCTAGGACTGTTGTATTTAGGATACACCTATGTACTCCTGCTTATTGGTATTAATGAATATGTTTGTGTATATTTTTATTTTCATATTATCTAATTTGATCATCAGTCTGTATTGGCTACCACTAGGGACTTACGGTGTGAAATCCACCTGGCTTTTAATAAAATTATTAACATTATTCGAGACAAATGGAAGCCGCTGGAGTTTCACCGCTAGGGGCACACGCAATAGCGTCATCAATGCACCTCACTCACTGTACCATTGGAAACAATGGTCCGCCAATTGAAGTTACGTTGATCTAGAAAGTCCATGTGCATACCATTCCAAAAACAGACTCTTGGCAATTCATAGTCATTGCCCAGATGGTTCCCCATGCCCTGGAACTGAAAATATTTTTGCTTCATGCAAGTGCTTGCTAGTGGCATCAATAGCAATCAACTTCCGGCCCAGTCATTGGATTGAAGCGTCCATAATCCAAGCAATGGGCCATCAAATTGTCTAATTCCATGAAAGAGATGCTGGAAAACATTTATATAACATATTTAGATATCAATCGACCCTCATTCCAAAATACTTTATCAATTAATTAATAATTCGGTCGAGGAATTTCTTGGTATTTAAGACAGATTAAATGGCCTAAAATCCTGTTTAAGCCTTGAAAATCTGTGCTGATTTTCCACACACTGCTTCAGTTGGTGCTGAATGAAGTAAAAGACACTATAGGTCATAATGGAGCCTAGGTAAACAATATAACCTATTTTCTATAATGGTTTTTCAACCATAACATAACCCGAAAGGCTGTGGAGTTTAGAAGGGCTTTAAAATTTAAAATATAAAACGAATAATATCAAGACAGGCAGGTGAATAGTGCTTAAAGATTGCTGATAGACAGACGACCTCACACATGTTTTAAATTAAGTTATTTCTTCCTCCAGTACTGGCAACTAAGTTATTTTTAATAATAAATAAATGTGTCAACATAAACTTAAGAACTATTTACAAGAAGTAGAGAACAAATGTCTACAAAACAAGACTGGTGAACATGAGTGCTCGATCGCCAAATATTTATTAACTCTTAATAATAAATAATCTCGTTTTGTGCCTGGGTCAATGCGAAAAACACCCGATTAAGATAAATTTGTAATTTTATAAACTTTAGTAGAAATGCCCTAAATGGAAAATGGGACTACCGAATTTTTCCCGTTTTGGTGATTTGACCAAATCTTTATTAAATTATGTAGTTTAAGTATAGCCTGTACCTATTTTAATAACAATTCTCTCCATTCGAGATAGGCAAGAAAAATATAAGTACCCACATTAACAGCCTAGAAGTGAAAACACATTTATGAGATGCATAAACATATCGGTTCCGGTGCTCTCTGCTAACTTATCCGTTCTGTACAAGGTTACCAACCAGGAATATGGCGTGTCCTCTAGTACGGAAATGCCTGATCACTATCAGGAAGAAAATATATTACAGTTAAAAATATTAAGCTAGGCCTCCCAACATAATATACTGTTTGTTTTCAGGTGGGTTTCTAAATGTTTGGCAGATATTTTTCTGAGCATTAGTTGATAGAAAATTGTTGTTTGTAATAATCAAGGAAGGTGAGCCCCTTGGTTGGTGACCCCCATTTTCTACACCCAATATTATAAACATTATATAAACTTAACTTACATTTATATCATTTCTCTCTCCTAAACCTAAGACTAAAGCGTTCCAGCCGCGACAGCGTCCTGCCATCGATGGGGGAACGGAGCGGGGGTTATCGTGTTAAACACCAGGTTTGTCAAATATAGCAGGGAGTCAACAAATTTGATATGTCTACGTTGGACGAACTCATCCACCGTAGGCAGATCAAAAATCTCGTGAAGCTCACTGTTGCTCCGCTGCTCGAATGAAGTACCTCTGACCACTTTCATTAGTATACCGTTTTGGAATTGTTGGAGTCGCCGAGCTGTTGTATACGTCAGATAGCGAAAAAGCGGTGCACCATAAAGCAGAGTAGGCCTGAGTATACTCTTGTAGATCAGTAGCTTGAGACGCATACCCTCTGTTTTTTTTTTGTTTTTTATTTCAAAACCTCAAAACAAAATAATACAATGTACAAAAATAATAAAATAATCGGATTACAGATTTCTCCTCTTTCTGTATTTACATGCATTTGGAGGAGTGCATAAATATAGTAAAATTTTTATTGTGGTTAAAAGTTCATCGTTCTTATACAACACTAGGTGATGAGGCTCACCTTCGCCTTGTCACCGACACCAAACACTAAACACTAAGACACTAAAACAAAACAAAACAACATAAACAAAACAAAACAACATAAACAAAACAAAACAAACAAACAAAATCTGTACCTGAAACCTAGGACTACAGTGTTCCAGCCGCGACAGCGTCCTGCCATCGTTGGGGGAACGGAGCGGGGGTTATAGTGTTAAACACCGGGTTTGTTAAATATTGTAATGAGTCGAAAAATTTGATATGTCTACGGTGGATGAATTCATCCACCGTAGGCAGCTCAAATATCTCATATTTGAATATCTCAAGCAGCTCACTGTTTCTTCGCTGCTCGAATGAAGTACCTCTGAACACTTTCATCAGTATACCGTGCTGTCGTATACGTCAGATAACGAAATAGCGGTGCACCATACAGCAGAGTAGGCCTTAGTATGCTCTTGTATATCAATAGCTTGAGACGCAGTGATAGATTGGGGGAAGTTAATAAGTGCGCAAGCCGGTAAGACTTCGTGCGTGTTAGCTTCAACTTCTTCGCAAAATGGTTACTAAAATGGAGATGTCTGTCCATTTTAATTCCCAGATATACTAGGTCGTTGGCTGGTGAATTTTTCTCCGTTCCTACTATGTAACTAGTAGGGAGCGGGCTTTTTCCCTTTTGGAAAGAGAAAATTACACAGTCTTACCCGCGTTTACAGAGATATTGAGTCTCCCCAATCTGTCACTGATCTGGTTACAGGCTACATCAGCCTGTCTTAGAGCTACCTTGGCACTCATGCTGCTACTGTACACCGCTATGTCATCTGCGAAAGCAGTAACTTTGGTATTTTTGTACCGGGCTCCGACAATCTCAGACGTGTATACGTTGAATAGCACAGGGGATAAGACGGCTCCTTGGGGTTCTCCACAGGTCAGTGGCACAGCTTCGGAGAAGCTATCACCCACCCTGTCTGAGGGGCCCGGGCTTATAAAGCCGGCTCGCCCTAGAGGGGATGGGCCCCCACCAGGTGGCTAGAGAGGAAGTGGGGATGGGTCCCCACTCTACTGACTCCTCCCCCCTACTCTCACTGACGTCATAATCTTTATTTACATAATGAAAAATAGATACATATTTTCTGATATTCATTTGATGATATAGATACAGGTCTGATACGAGAAGAGGGTGACATAATTATTCGTGATTAAGAGGTGGCCACACCATCCAGTTTCATATGATTGGTATGAGCAACAAATTATTATTAGTTGATCTGAGTGTGTTGCTTTGACATTTTTCCCCATCAAATCAGATATTTTTTTAATGAGTAGAAGTATTTTACATTTATCATAAACTAAAAGTATTAATGAACAAAATTAGGCTGAGCTAAAGTGGCATAGGTGTACCATCCCTTATGTGGCTTCATAACTTAATTTGCTTCTCAGCTGTGGCTGCAGAAATCATAAGTGGTTCACATTAAATTATTTTCATTTTTTCCAAAACTGTATTATTAATGACAAATTATTAACCATTTGTTTGGGCATGTTATAGGGTATACCATTAAGTTTCATACTTATTAAATAACTTTTGTGACTGCTATCTAAAGTCAATCTCCCACATGTACCTGAATGAAAGTAGGGCCTGTGCAATCAATTTTATCAATAATTTATGTGTGGCATTTTACATTTTTTTTTTATAATGTAATTCTTCACCCTGTTGGTTCAGTGGAGGATTAAATATTCAATGCCCATCAAATCTGAGTATCCTCCCTCACAACTTTATTGTTTAACAACTCGGTCATAAGTAAGCAAGGATGCTCTGTGATGTTACACAATCACTACTCTTACTTGGCAACTATCCAGGTTGGTCGACCACAATGGGGTGCATGCATTGATTTAATCGCTGCTTTTATATCACAGTTCTGGGCAGAATTTACATGCAATAATAAATTCAAGGTAATAAATAATTATGATCAAACATAATTAAAAACATTAAATAATATTAAAGCCAGGAGTAGGTTACACTAGGTGCTATATTTCCATCATGCCAACCATTCTATACATACATTGGTTTCACTGCTAAATTAGTACAGGTGTGAAGTAACAAATAAAGTAAAAAAAGTAATAGAACTAGGCAGTTAACTGAATACTCACAGTAACTATTTTTAATTGTGGGCAATATACCTGAGTACTAACTGAAACTGGATTTCATTCCTGGCCCACCAGCGATTTTTTTTCATTATAAGATGGGTCTGTTCGGAGTATGTGCATCCTCGTGAATGGAAGTTATAACCTATTTATTAGAGTATATAAGTAACAAATTTAGTCTAGAAAAAGCCCAGTCTTGACCCCCCTAACTTTGTCAACCATAAGGTCTACCTATTAACTGTTGAGGCAACCTCAAACAGACTTACCAAGGTGTTCTGCCCTATTAATATTCTGTGCTTGTGTGTACTTTAATTATTAATTAGACAAAAACTCAAACATAACAAAGGTGATTGAGTTAGCTTGGACAGAGCAGCACAAGTTCGATTCTATGCAAAGACAACTGCAGGCTCAGAAATAACCTCATCACAATCTCTCAGGCTAAAAAAGGTTGTATCCTGTAGATAACCTGTCGCTTACTTTAAGAGCTCAGCCAGTCTTTCATACTTTCCACCTCTGGTTCCTTCGGCTTCTGAGGAGTACTACGCTGCTCTCTTGGATGGTGAAGTAGACTAGACCTCACAGTCACATTTATTCTTTCATAAGATAACGATAATAGGCCTCCAATTCCTAGCCCTGTCATATTAGTATTGGATATATTCAGCAGTCATTGGGATCTCACCTCACCTTCAGCTTATCCTTGGCTGTAGGCAAATGCTTTAACAACATTCTGCATGATGGTCATCTTCAGCAAGCATCAAATTTTGAGTTTACCTAGTTTGAACACTATAAATTTTAATGTATTACTGTACAAAATTACAAAAGTGCTCTGAATTTAATATATTTTCTTAATGGCAGTAGGTATATATTTTATTTAAAAAATGTCTTTGATTTATCCATAACATCTGTATCTCCATCAAACTTTATTACCTGTCTTATTATTCAATTGCCTCGATATGAAATACTAGATTACTGAGTGGATGAATTTGAAGGGATATCAACCTAGATTTCTAAGCCTATTTTTACTAAATATCTCTTCTTTTATCCTTAGATGTCATGTAGCTGCTAGCAGTCTCCAAATAAGACCAGGACAAATTTATAAAGTTCCTGTCCTTCTGTGTGGTGAGGACAATGTGGTGTTCAGAGTTACTCTGGTTGGTTCCAACAGTGTCATAACAGACACTAAAAAGATTCTGCCTCCTGGTTTTCATGTCTTGATTCTGAAGGTATGAACAATTTGTTTCTTATGGTTGAAAGATTAATAATTGTTCAATTAGAAAATTTTTTTTAATGATATGTGTATAGTTGTTTTCAATAGTATGGTGGTATTAAATTTAACCTATGGTATGCTATCTAATTAAGAGATAAAGCCCAACAAATTTGACATCTTAGTTAATAAATGAAACATTATTAAATCCGTCCCAAATAGTTTGGGAATAAAAGTCACAGAATGACACCAGAAATGGTGGGCTACTTGCAAAATTTTCATAAAAACAAGCTTTGTGTGCGGTCATTATGGGACCCCATGGTACTCAGAGGGTTAATACAGGACACTAGGTGCCCTAACTACTGTCCAGGCAACTACCTAAACAGTACCTTTTATTTTCCTTCCTCCCTCTACCTAGGATCGTTATTCCTGAACTGGGTTTTATACATTGCTCTTGACACAACCGCATAGGAATATTTATTGCCTGTAGTGCAAGCACCATAACAGTGCCATCATAATTTTGTCAAATTATCCTCAAAAATATGTAATTAAGCACTCTCTCTTGTTTGGACTGAAATTGTGGAGGTATGAATGTTTTCATTCTAAGTAAATTCAAAACCTCCAAGAAAAACTAAAAAAGAATCAATATAAAATTGTTGTTTGATTTTTTTTTAATTGTTTGAGTCTCACTCGCCATATATAACACACATTTTATTAATTTGCAGGTTCCAGATTCAATAATGTATGATCAATATAGCATTATAATGGAAGGCATGGAAACTAATTCTAACTTAATGTTCAAAAATGATGCTCCCTTGGAATTTTCTCCTAATTTTCTTTCCATCATAATACAAGCTAGCAGACCTATCTACACTTCTTCACAGACAAGTAAGTTGGTGGATAGTAACATTGTGAATATACGTGAAACCACATTTTTTGGCTGATTGATGAATACAGAGCAAATGAAATGGTTATGACTAAGATGTTTCAGAGTCACTATTAATCATTTGGTAAAAATTGTAAATGTCTGTTTAAATACTATACTTGCTTGTTTCAGTTAGATTTAGAATATTGGTCTTGGACACAGACTTGCGTTCTTTTGACAACGCCATTGAAGTCCATTTAGTAGTAAGTTTAACTCTTAGTAATGTGTCTGTGAATTAGCTGTATTATCAAGCTACTAATATTTTATACATTCTTTTTCAGGACCCAGATGATTTCATAATGCGAAGGTGGCTCTCTGTTTATACTAATAATGGTATTACTAATATGGTGGCGAGTTAGATACTATTTTACATTTTTTTAAATAATATGAAGTTTTTATATATCTATCCAGGTATTGCGAGTCTCAAGTTCAAACTTCCAAATCTTGCCAAGGAAGGATATTGGAAAATAAGAATCAAAGCAGGAGAACAAATAGAAGAATTAAAAATTAAAGTTGAAAATTATTTTGAGCCATTGTTTGAGGTATCATTTTATTTTTAAGACCCTAGCGGTTCATTTCAGAAGAACTAATAATATACAAATTTTAAAACATTCAAATAAATTACAGGTATTCGTTGAAATGCCCCCATATGCAGTTAACACAGATGAAAATTTGGAAGCCCGTATTTATGGTATGTTTGTTTCTGAAGAAATAGCTAAAGGCAATGCTACAATTAAAGTTTACAGTGAATATAACAACATTTCAGGTTCACAGCAACTTTTTGAAAGAAAAACTTTTTTGGTGAGTATGCAGCATACATTTATTTATTAATAAGGTTTTATTTGAATAATAATGGCTTCTCTTATCTGAAAATGCCGGAATAATAGTCTTGATTATTGTTTACAGTTATGTTACTATTCATTAAATGCGTCTTATGTTAAAACAGTATTTTTTATAAATTATAATAACTTTTAAACTGTGATTCTCCAATTTTATTGTTTATGTAAAACAAAACCTTGACAAATAAAATACATATGAAGTGCCTGTGTTGTATTTTTGCAAATGCACTAATCAGAATTGATCCCAAATTCAGTGCGAATCTTGAAATATCAAGATTGTGAGTTAAAAAAAAATAGTTTTCTACTTTTCATGTTAAATATTTGGTGTAAGGATTTAATTTATGTTAACGCTCAATTATAAAAGGCTTTTTAAAAAATGACTAATAAATGATCGACCTTTTTTTTTTTTTAGCAAAATAAAAATTTTAAACTCATCATTCCAATGGAACAAATCAAAGGTCTAACTGGTACTGAAATAAAAGTGGAAGCAACAATGACTGAGTTTTTGTCTGGAGAAGTTGTCCAGGGTTTCGCCAAAACAAAAATCATTAGCAGTTCTGTTAAAATTAGGTTTCTTTCTGACCAGCCCTCATATTTTAAACCTTCAATGCCAATTCACATTTATGTATGTTTAATTTTCAAACTTTAACTTTGAAAAATTCTAATTATTCTGATCCCTGATATATGCTAATAATTTCTCTTCTAGGTATCTGTACAATATGATGACAATGTTCCGATTGGATCAGAAGTTCTTGGAACTTCACAGATGTTGTTTGAGGCCACCTTCCATACAAGCAGTGGAGACATTACTTTCCCATTCTCTTTTTCCCCAAACAAAGAAAAAGTAGAGCTTAATACAATTGAAATTGGTTTTGATTCTGTTCTGTTAGATCCTACTTCTGAGTTTAATTATATAGAAACTGGTGTCATAGGCTTTCAGCTGATTCCCCCACACACAACAGAGTCTGTTTTAGTGTCTGCCCGTTATACTGATCAAAGCGGAAATGATGCTAAAACAACATTGAAAGTATTCAAACACGAGAATAAATACAAGAAATATCTAAGTCTTTGGACTTCTACCCAAGATGCAACTGCTGGTGAATATGCCATTTTCCATGTAAAGATGAACTTTTGGACCTCAAGTTTCCAGTACTTAGTGAGTGAGTCATTTGATATTTAAACAGTTATGTCATTATATTGTTAAGTAATGTTGTCTTTAGAACATATGCCAAAATGTGTACTAAGTTCTTATGTGTAATAATTTAAGTTATTAACTAATTTAATTAATGGTTTTAATTGTCAATTTACATATATCCATATAAAAATTATTTCTTGATTTATCCTCTTCTACATCTAATTTATAAAGTAAAGTTGAACATCATAAGATATAAAGTATTAACGTTTTTTTTCATATGTTGAAATTTTCGATGATAATTTTAAATCAATTTCTGATCTTCAAGATTGCCCTTGGAATGTTAGCACAAATAAATATGTATTCCTAAGCACAAATACATATTTCTGAATTGTCACAGGTAGTGTCTAAAGGAGCAATTGTCAATGGAAATGAGGTGTCAGTGAAGGGAGACACAACCAGCTTCCCTATTTCCCTCTCTCCAGACATGGCCCCAGGGTTCAAATTAGTTGTATTCACTATCAACAATAATACCATATTATCAGACAGCATTTACTTACCAGTTTCAGCCTTCAACAGGTATGAGGTTAGTTACCACTACATCGATATTGTCATTGTTGTAATTTTATTATATTTTAATGATATTTTAAAGGATCATTTTCATTTAAAATAGAAATAATTTAAGTTATAAATATTAATTTGAATCCAAGATTTACATCATTTTTTGGGTTTTATTTCAAATTTGAAGAGTAAATTTAGAATAAAAAAGTCAGAAAAGAGAAAGATGGCCATCTTGGCATCATATCAACTTTTTGGAATTCTGACAAAAATGACCAAGTATTATAATTGAAAGTGGAGATGAGTGAGAAAGGAAAGCTAATATTCATTCATGAGAGGGAGATCAGAGAAGACCAACCAGTTTAGATGTTGTTGTAGACATGGAAAAATCACATTGTTCAAGAAATTTTGTCGATGAGCTGGTTAGTCTCTTACTGTAAAAATTTTGAATAAATTAATGAACAAGATTTTAGATTATTGCAAACTTAATTTCTTTTTTAATGGATTAAAATTATTACTGTGCCTGAATAAATAGTTTTTAACATTAGATCACAGGTGATGTGGGAACATGCAAACTCTCATTAATTAGTTAATTCAGTCAAATTAGAACAAAACTGTCGGGTCGTCACTAGGGAGGTGCCTGATCACCCTAGCCCTGGTTACAAGTGCGGATAGTTCGAGTTTATAACATGGACAATCGTTCCATGACGGCGTTACTATCTGACTCCATTTATGATAGGTATGTGCCCCGACAATGCTCAACCGAAGAGGTACAGAGGTTTCATAAAGAATTAGTCAAGTTTTCAGAGTTCGAGCGGAAACCAAACAAGCGTCACGAGAAAAGGCCACGGGAGAGTCGTGAGAGAGACTAACTAACAGGGCCAGTAGCCCTGCCTTAAGTACCCTCTCTACTTCCTGCTGGGAGGCGGAAAGGGTCTGATCCGGCGATGGTTCACACGCACACCTGGGGCGAGGAACGTGACCGGTAGTGAGACACGTGACCGCCGCCTCCTTACCCGACCCGGGGACAAGCCCTGGAGGTAAAGAGGCCCCCTAAAGGGTTGTTCAGTTTATGACTGTTTATGACTGCCAGCTGGTGACCCTTTCATGTTTATGACTGTTTATGACCACCAGCTGGTGACCCTTTCTCGTGTGAATTAGTTGGCTTCCGCCTTTTATTGCTTACCACTTTTACAATGATTTACATTTGTTTATAATACATTTAGTTCATGTTATTTTACTTTTGCTTACAATATATATGCAATAGAGTATAGGGTGATTTATCTTATGTAGTTAGCGGTCGCTACAAAAGCATTTAGTAATTGTCCTTAATAAATTATAAACAAAAATTTTTTTTAAATCTTATGATTGTTATGTTTTTTTCTTTTTATTAATTTAATGAATTAGTGAATTACAGTACAATATTGATTTATAAATCTCTCTTCATTAATGTTGGCAGATGGAGATGTATTTGAACACGGGGAAAGATTTCAGAGGTGACATGGTGGAATTGATTGTAAGTGGAGACGAAGGTGCTTATATCTGTGCTCATTCTGTTCGTTCCAGTATTTATCTCATGCAAGCAGGCAATGAAATGACCGAGAGCCGGGTAGTTAACAGTTTTCTTGCCCTAGAGAACTTCAAAAAGTGAGTTTTTTAGATGTCACAAAATGTTGCTTTGATTAACAAATCTAACAACTACAAAAAACTTGCCAAAGAAACAATGTTACAAGTTTCAAAAGTATTATTAAGAGGACTATAAATGTTATCCAACTTAAATTATTACTATGTGGTTTGCTAATTATATCAATAATAAACTATTGCTAAATAAATAAAATATTATTTTCAAGGTGTTACAACATTTGAATAAAATATTATGAGCATTAGTTTAACAATATTAGTGAAATTTTCTAAAAGGTTGCTTCTACAAAATAATAATAACTAGTTTTGTTATTATTAGCCAAGGAAAGAAGATTTTTGTAGAGCTTAAATTTGAACCCAGGACCTCCTGTTCTCCAGTCAAGTGCCTTTCCGACAAAGGTTGTTTTTTTTTTTTGTTGTTTTTTCCATTCAAAACCTCTTTATTGATAATATATATACAATGCCAAAATAAATAAATAAATTTGGAACTACAGCTGTCTCCTCATGCTGCATTTTTTTTTTTTTTTTCCTCTATAGCCCCTTTAAATTTCCAGATAATTATATAGAATTATAGATCCTCAGGTGAATCTATTTACAATTTATTTTGTATTTCCTGTAGCATCACTACATTATATACAGGTTTTGTTATTTTATAGAAATTATATAATGAATAAACATGAATAATGATATACATTATACGTGACTGGACTAAACTGACTAATAAAGGTGATAAGGCTCACCTTTTTGATCAACCTTAAAACTAACTTACATGCTAATTCTTACCCTAATTTTTCCCCAACAGTCTGTTGCCATCGATGCGGGAGGGGTGGTGGGGTCATAGTGTTAAACACTGGGTTTGTCAGGTGCTGCAACGAGTCAAAAAACTTAATGTGTCTCCGGCGGATGAACTCACCCACCGATGGCACACCAAGCAACGGGTGCAGGTCAGCGTTCTTCAACCTCTCGAAAGAGGTATGTCGGACCACTTTTCGCATGATTCCATTCTGGAAGTGTTGGAGACATTTGGCTGTATTGTCAGTCAAGTGAGTAAATAGCGGGGCACCGTACAGCAGAGCCGCCCGGCTTTATAGATCATCAGTTTGAGACGAAGCGACAGGTTGGGTGAAGTTAGTAAGTGCGATAGCCGGTAAGACCTTTGTCGAACTTTTTCTATTTTATTACTAAAATAAGTAGAGAAATGGAGATGCCTATCCATTTTTATACCCAAATAGTGCATTGAGAAAGCTGGTGAGTTCTCTTGCCCTCCTATGCTATACGATTTTGGCAAGGATTTTTTCCCCTTTTGGAGGGAGAAGATTAGGCAGTCGGTCTTCCCGGCGTTTACGCTGATGTTTAACATGCCCAATCTGTCACTGATAATGTTACAAACTGACTCGGTGTGTGTAAGAGCCTGCTGTAAACCGCTGTAAATGCTGCTGCTGTAAACCGCAATGTCGTCGGCAAAAGCGATTACAGTAGCTTTCTGATCGTTTGTCCCAACAATTTCAGATGTGTACATACTGAAAAGAACCTGAGACAGAACCGCACCTTGAGGAACTCCACAAGTCAGAGGTAATGGGTTAGAGAGTCAATCACCCACCCGTACCCTCACCGATCTGTTCTTCAAGAACGAAACCAACATGGCATATAGCTGCTCTGGGCATTCCCAGTCACAAAGCGGTCGGCACAGCATCCCGTGGGACACTGAGTCGAAAGCCTGCGTGCAGTCCAACGAGATCATAGCAGTTGCTGTACTCTTGTTGATACCGAGGGTGGCTTCCGTTTGTACCTTCACAAGCGGATGTTCTGTACTCAGATGAGCCTGAAAACCTGTCTGCTCGTACGGAACAGAACTCCTTCAGGTAGTTCAGTATTATCTTTTTGAGAATCTTCCCCATGTGAGGGAGGAGGCTGATCGGGCGATAGTGGGCTGGGTGGTCGCCTCTCTTTGTGGGCTTGCGCAGGGGGAACAAGATAGCTTGTTTCCACGCTGTCGGGAAGTATCGCAACCTGATACATGAATTTGCAGATGCATTATTTATTAAACAAGTATTATTGGAACAAATTCACTGAGTATGGCAATAAATACATACATTTAAAAATTTTCTATATTTATTCATTAGCTTTTTTAATAAATTTTTCATTTTTATGAAAAACATAATATATTCATGACCTTTTTTATTTTATGACAGATCTATCAACAAAGTGACCACACGATCTAGGGATGGCAGCACAGCAGAAAAAACAGTATATTATCAAACATCAGATTATGGGAAGGATTCAAATCAAACTTTTACATTTTCAGGTCTTATTCTGTTTTCTGAGTTGATTTCAACCTATAATGAAGGTATTTTATTGTTTGTATACATTTACACTTGCGAATACCTGCTTGTCTATATTACTTCTACTTAGTTATTAAGAGGTGACAGCAAACCATGATGCTGGGAGGAGCTGTCTTAACTGCACAAAACAATCATTAACGCCTTCAAATTTACTGTAAGAGGAAGGAACTTTAATATTAACAACTTAAATCTATAATAAAAAATTTCATAATTATTTGTCTTATTGGGAATCTGTTAGATTTTCATTTAATTTAAACATTGAATGGTACAGTGTATTTTAAGAAATTGGTATATTTTAAGAAATACTCGAATTGGTACATATTTTCAATTTAAAAATTAGGTGTTGTTTGCTCTATTCCATATGTCTCCTAGAATGTATTGTATGGTTATGTGAGGTATCTGCAACGAACTTGGAGGAGACCAGCTTCCATGCTTTGGTGGTGGCTGCTATAGCATAGAGCTTAGATGCGATGGCACTCCTGACTGCAGGGATTCATCAGATGAACTTAATTGTTAGTATTTACAACTATCTATATTGTTTATAATATTGTATTGTAGTGTTTAATAGAAATAAGATATGGGTTTGGGTGCCCCCCAAATACTAGAGCCGCAATGGCATGAATTCTAATCAGTGAGAATAGCTTTTATTTCACCGCTGTCCCACAAAGTTAATTCAACACTCCCACCCCACCTAGAAAATGGGGAGTAACCAGTCGACTGCTTTAGTAGTAAATAAAGTAGGAGAATAAAATAAAAATAAAAAAACAGCACATTTTTTCGTATATATTTTGTACTTCTTTTTACATTTAGACATTTTAATTGAAATGAGGCTTTGAAATAAAGTAAAGAAGAAATATTACATTCTTGACAAAAATAAATTTGTTCACTATTTTGAAACTTTGAATCTCGGGTTCATATCTACCATTGAAAAATTGAATATAAAATAAATTATTGATGAAAATAAACAAATAAAGATTTTAAATGGATATAACATTGATTTCATTAGATGTGTTCTTGTTTTGGAATCACAATTAAATAACCCATTCGATGCAGCTTGCTTCACTCCTTAAATATTATTTTTTCTATATTGAAACTCCAATTGCTTTCGTGTTTCAAACAACAATCTAAACTTGTTGAGATATTTAAATAATAGAGTTTATTTTTAAATATATTTAATTAATCATTGAAAGATTTTTTATGTGTATTTCCTTTAGTGTTTTTTGTGTCTGTATATAATCATGAAGACTGTGAACTTACAGAAGGTTATTCAGAGATGCTTGGTTTTCTCTCCCATGGGTGTTGGTGGTCCTTTTGCTATGTTATAATGTAATATGTATGTTTGACGGATTGCCTGCACTTCTTTTTTTTCATTATCTATAAAAGATTTGGTGGTAGTTGGTTACCCTATTCCAGATTGTAGTATACTTTTAAATCTACTTATAGCAGCCTCTGTTCCTTAATATAATAGATCCTAGACAGTACTTCATGTTATGTTATGGTGTTGAGAACAATAAAGAATGTATTGTCTTTTTGTTTTTCCAACCAAACAAGAATATTTTAATTTCATTATATAATGATGTTATCATTTTTTTTTTTTTTTAGGTGAAGCAAAAACTCAAGATGACTTTGATTACAAAATTCACAGGACATCACGTTCAACTGTAGGTATATTTAATTGAAAAATTTTCATATGGTTCAATGTTTGTTGCATTTTGAATTTTGTTTAGTATTAAAAAACATAAGCGAACATAATTTATTTAAAACCTTTTCTTCCAGTATTTGTTTGATAAAGAAGATGGTGATTGGGGTTGGAGAGAAATAAAAAAAAATGATCATGAAGGTATAGAGTTTGAACCTCTTGATGCTCCTTCACTTAATGAGAATTGGTATTTTACTGCTTTTAGTGTAAGCAGCAATTTTGGCTTCAGCATTATTTCAGAACCTGTTTTAGTAAGTGATTTTTTTGTACATATATTTACCACTCCTATAAATATACCTTTATTGAACCTTTGTTAATAATTATAAATTAAAATTAAATTTAAGACTTGAATGATCCCTACATACAAAATATGAAAAACTCAAGTTAAGTAATTAATAAATAGATTTATAAAGATACTAAATGTATCTTTAGAGAAATAATGTGTTGATAATTTAGTCCAATTCCAATAGATAATCAATTAGGTAATGATAAGAATTACAATATATAGAGAATATTTGGAGTCACCGATGTTCAACAGCCAATGTTGTTTTACTCACCTATGTATTCACATGAATAATATGTTATATTATACACTCAAATATGAATTTAGGAATTGCAGGACCTAATACAGTTTATGAAAATAAAAAAATAGTTTATTCATGGCCTAATACCTTTTGTAGCTATAATAAGTTTACCAAGGAAGGGTATTCTTTGGTTAACAAATATTTTTAACTATTGTCAGCGGCTTGGTAACTTTCTGAAAATATGGAATTAGTTTGACAAGTGTAGTTCTGAACTCTGGTAACACATCCCAAGAAATCGGAAGTTATACGCCCAGCAGGCTTATTAACAATTTTAGGTAACTTGTTAGAATTGGTAGTAAAAATCTCTCCTCAAATCGACAGCAGAATTTAACATTGGCACTTTCTTGTAATTAATAACAAGTTGTATAAACCTTGATACTCTCCAGAATTCAGTTTCATCTCCTCTTTTATTTAACTTTTATCTTCATGATATTATCCAATCATCTATAACATCAACAACCTTGCTCATGATCATCCTACTGTGTACTACCAGCATGAAAATATTGTGACAGCGATTAATCTACATTATTTCAGACTAATCTGATTGACTTGGAAGACTAGATATTTTTCCAAGAGGAAAATTATTTTTATTCCACATAAGCATTTAGCAAAAATGTTTTTACTTTACCCCACCCTTTGAATCCACCTGAACTAATTCTCAGCAACTAACTGAACGATGGAACCCTCCCCCCATGTATTAATGGGAGTGAATATAGTTCAACTGTTCATTGTGTTAACTTTACAACCCTAAGAGGTTAAAGAGGGTCAAATTAAGGTAAATTAAATTAAATATTTACATATAAGGTAAAATTTATTATTATTGTTTGTTCAATAGCACTATAATATATATGTTTTTAAATAATACATTTATTATTTTTTACAGTATTCTACAAAGCGCTCATTTTCTGCAGTCATCACTGGTCCAAATGCATGCAAAAGAGGTGAACAGGTATGTTTCAATTGTATCTTACTACTGTATAATTTGATAATAATTGTAGAACACTGATTATCCAAAACAGTCAGAAAATCCCATAAGACATTTTAAATTCAATGAGCCAAAAAAAATGTAAAACCATTGTAATAACAAGTTTATTTTTACCTATTCAGAGGTAAGGAAAATATTCGGTATTTTAAGGGTTTTCGAGGAGGGTTTAGTATCTACCAGAAAATACCTTTTATTTAATGCACAAGTGCTTTCAGCAGCTCACACTGCCATTATTAAGTGAAAGGAGACTAGCTATTACTGCAATGTCAGATTTTCCCCAACAACAAATGAATATCTCTTATTTCAATGATTTAAATAATAGAGATTATTTTCTGCACTTTGTTTTCTTTTGAAAGTGGTCGGTTTATGTCCGTCTAATTTATTATAGTAATATTTTGATGGACAACACAACTGTAAGATATGACACCTCACTTTCTTTGATATAATCCAATCCATCTGAAAAACAAAACCAAACTTATCTGGTTATTACTTTGATGCATAAATCAATGGATTTTACAATAAATAAATGTACAATAAATGCAAGCGCATTTATATAAACAGGGGAAATGTATATTTTTACATAAAAATCTGTTAAGAAAGTTATTTGACATATTAGTGACTAGTAATTTTTCAAGGGTTTTAAGTCCTATTATATATTTTTTGTGTTTTTTAATGTTATCCATTTAGCTCTATTAAAAATAATATTTAAACTTCTTTGTTCTGGTCCCAATCATTTCTCGTGAATTAATGTACTATTAAAAGTCACTGTAGGGAAACTTGGTAGATCAAAATACGAAATGTATTAACATGTGCTCTTTTTATATATTTCAGATATATTTATGTGCTTATCTTCTGAATTTACTCTTCTCTATCATATTTACTTATTGATCCTATCCAGTAATGAATTGCAATACTTTGATAAATTGTGCTTTTTGATAGTAAGAATTATTGGTTATGCTAACTGTTGACTGGAATTTATCTGCTTTTTGAATACAAAAATTTGAACTTAACCTTGGATTTAAATTAATATTTACTATTAAAACTATTCCTATTTTCTATAAAAAAAAAATCCCTATAAAATATCATTGCCCCTAACTTATGTATCCTTCTAATTATTATCTAATATTTTTTTATTAGCGAGTTTAGTTTTAGGCTTTCATAAATGTACACCTCCTCAGTTCAATGGCTGCACTAGTCTTGTGATGTTTGCAGGAGATTCTAAGAGGTTTGGTGATGTATCTTGGAAGTATCAAATCCTTTGCTATAAATCAAAGTTCAGATAAACAAAGGTTGGGTAATCAAGGTTCTACTGCTTAGTGTTTTCAATTATATTCAAAATATTGCCATAAATATTTAAATTCATAATATGTCCTCCTTCAAGGTTGGTTTGAGACTTATATTGAAAAACAATGACCCATCAGAAGCGCTTGTTTTAGTTCGGCTGATCTCTTCTCCCGATTACAAATTTGTTCATGTGGAGCCTGGTGGTCTTGTCACAAGCTACTCTGCACGTCTCTCTTCTGGACAGCATCAACTTTTAATTTATGTGAGTGATAATTTATAATCATCAATACAAGTGAGTACATTTACAAGTGGTTTAAATTAACAGAAATCTTATTTTATTTTAAAATTTCAAAAAAATTTAAATGGCTTTAATTATCAAACAAAAGCAACTTTCTCGTATTTATGACACAGAAATCAAACAAAATTAGTGCACGATAAAGTATTTATCTCTTTTAGATACCTGCTGAGGGACAGGAGCACATTGATTATCCAATAGCACCAACCATAGAGCAAGGAGAGATTGAAGTACAAATTGTGGCATCGACTATGTCAGGAAAAGCTCTTCTGGTTCATAAAATTAAAGTTTTGGTAAGATATTATAAATTTTGTATTTTCTAATCTTAAATTTATCATGTAATGCTTGTTTATTGTTGTCATTTTGGTTTATTACTCCTCAATTGCATATTTTTAGCCTGAAGGAGCTATAGTCAAACGACATACTTCAATAATGCTCGATCTCAAGAATAGGGCCTATGTGTTAAACTATTTGGATGTGATCGTTGAGGAAACTCCAGTTGTACCTTATCAAGAATGGAGAAGATACATTTATGGAAGTCCTAAGGCAACTGTTTCTGTAACTGGTAATTTTTTACTTATTTTTGGTATAGATAAAGATGAATGTTGTTAACTGGTGGTTAGCTGAAATAAATTGCAGAAAATTTCTGAAACTACACCACTTAATTTTGTTATCCTAAAATGAGTTATTGACTTTATATAAAACAACATTTTATGAAAAGCATTTCCTGCCTTTCTACTAACATAAACCATGCTGTAAAAAAGTTCTAAAATCAGCATCTTATTTTAGGGGATATAATCGGTCCAATACTCCCAAAAATACCATTGACCGGAGAAGACATCCTAGGCAGATCAGGTAAAGGGACTGACATTAGAGTACTTGAGTTCAGTGTAAACCTTCTTCACCTTCATTACCTGAGAGTTACGAACAAGATAAAACCATCCATCCTGAGAAGAAATCTTGAAGAAACAAATACCCTTTATGCACATATAATGATGCGATATGATAAGAGAGGATGGTTCTCAAATTGGGATGTAAATCAGCCTAGTGTATGGTAAATACTGTTCACGTATTAAAATTAACGTGTAAGCATTATTTTATTTTATATAGTAATGCTGACAGTTGCTTTATTAATTCCTCATTAGCTCTGAATTTTAATGACTACATTTTAAGTACTGAAATATTTAAGCTACCAAATGTTATGGACAACACATGTTATATTCAATATATGTCAATATTAATAGTCGGTCATCCACATTATTGGGGGCTCAGTATAGACGTTTATCAATGTGATTAAATATTTTATTTAGTTTTTTTATTTTAGATTATTGTACTTATATTTATGAATAAAGATTATCTCCAATAATATCCACAATTATAACAGCCACTCACAGAACCTTTCACAACCACGTATATATATACATCTACTGAATGTTTTAAAGAAATTAAAAAAGTTTAAAAAGAAATATCTAAAAACAAAGAGCCGATTTTGCCATGAGAACTCAATTGAGGAGTCAAGTTTTCCTCAGTTCTCTCACGCTTAGCCATGAACATCACCAGTTAGCTTTAAAAGAGAAATAGTCAGATGGTAACGTATCCATAATTTTACGCATTAAAAATATTTGAGGTAGAGGCTTCCTCAGCCATCTCCTGATTTAAATTGTTCCATATAGTCTTCAATTTGGGAAGGTGATCTGTCATGTCACCTTTATGATCAAATTTATAAGTAAAAAATTGCATGGAAGGATTAAAAGTTTTGTCCTATGTAGCGCCTTCATATAAACAATGGAGTTCTAACTACATGTCCCTTGAAGTGTTAAATTTCATTAATTTCGTCAATGTTTCTTCAGACTTGTTGGAAGAAAGAATTTATAACGCTTTTGTATTGGCCATTTTAAACATTTCACACTTGCTATCGTATTCTTCTACCTCTTGTTCAGGCACTCCCTCACCAGGTCTCGTAGGACATGTCAAAGTACCATTCACAACTTTTTCTCCTCCTGGAAAACTCCATAAAAAAGATTGAGATCTTTAATTTCCACATTGCCCAGTTGGCTTTTCATTTTAAGTTGCCGATGCTGACTTTTAGATACATGTTTTCTGGAGATATTTTATATGAAAACAGGTTGCCGAATATTAATGCGATTGAAAGCACCCAATAATGCACCTTTTGAGGAATTATTGGGTTCCTGATGAATAAAAACAATCAAGGTTACTAATCATAATATAATTGAAGCTTTTAACATACATATAACATTATAGCATCTCAAAATGACCACCATCACACATGGTCCCTTGGGAGATCAAAGCATCTCTGAATAATCTCATTGAAGGTTCGACTTCATAATTAAATACAGACAACAAATATTAAAGGAAATATGCATAATAAATCTTTCCCTGATTAATTAAATATATTTAATCAGTTTAAATTAATCCGAGATGTATAACTTAAATTGAGTAGGAGATAGACAAGAGCCTTGAGGACGTCCTGCTGATAGTTGAGTTTTCACAGGAGTATTGTGGGTTGCAATGTACAATGATCTAATGGAAAGGTAGAGTGGAAAAGGTGTATTAGAGTCACTGTCATGAAATTAGATGCTTGGGATGAAGGGGCAACTTGGTCCAGTGTTTCCACATATACGAGTGTGCAGGGGACTAATCATTTGCTTATTGTTTAATGATTGACATTATTGAAGTAGAGGGTTCATGGATAGAAAAGAAGTAGTATGCAGAGTGTCAACAAGGCTTGCGATGTATGGAGGGTCTCAAGCTTCTAATTTCTAAGTTGAAAACAGTACTAAAATATGATATAGTCAAATAATTTCTTCCCATTGGGACAAGGTTCACTGGTATGCAGTCAATAGTGCAACAAATAATGGGGGAATAATAAATCTTTATTTATAAAGATCAGTTCTTTTCAAGAAACCCATAAAGTGACAACAGTTAATGGTGACAGTGTGCCTACTATTGGTTTTGATGATATTGATATTCAGGCAGTAATAAATAATAAACCTGTATCTCTGACTTTGAAATGGATAGAAAATCTGTTAAAGGAATTTTTGTTGGATATGATTTTGGTGAATTTCATATTTGCAACTCACAGAGAAAATTGCTCATCAGATCAAGAGATGTTGTTTCTAGTTAAGTCACAATTACATCATTCATAACAGCTTCTTTACTCATAAGTTATGATAAAAAGGAAGACACATAAGCTTCCCAAGAAAGCGATGAACGAGATTCAAAACAAGGATTTTATACATTTTCAAGTAATGATGAAGTACAAGAGAAATCCTTTAATATGAATCGAAGAAATAGGGAAAGTATATCGTCCACCAGAAAGATTTAATGAACCTAATAATAAATTAGTTTAGCTATCACAAAAAATGCATCAGTACTGAATAGCTTCCAGGATTCTAGGAAGCTATGAAATAAAAACACTCTTTTATTTATGAAATATATTCAATGAGGGAGAGTATTGAGATATTTAAATAATAGTGTTTATTTTTAAATATGTTTAAGTAATCATTGAAAGATTTCTTATGTGCATTTCCTTTAATATTTTTTGTGCCTATAATCATAAAAACTGAACCTCCAATAAGGAAATTCTGAGATGCTTTGATCTCCCGAGCGGCCATGTGTGTCAGTAGTCATTTTGTTCTGCTATAATGTTATAAGTATGTTTAAAGCTTCCATTATATGATTACTAACTTTGATTGTTTTTATTCATCTGGAACCCAACAATAACTTAAAATTTTCTGTATGTTTTACTAATAATTAAAGCAATTTAATTATAACTTAAGAATATAATATTACGTTTTTTATCTTTTAATTGTTTACATTTAAATTTAATCTGAGGTTCTGTTAATATAAAAAGGAAACTTCTTGCAAAAGGAAAATTGTATATCAACAAACTGATTCATTAGTTACACGTATGTTATAAATTTACAATGTTAAAAAAATATAAAGTTACAATGTACCTTGCTACAACATTTACTGGCCAGTTTTACTAATTTGTTTTCTACGCGTGGTCTTTTTTGTCTTCATCGTCGTCTTTGCCTCGAGCCTGAGTGGCTACCTGGTGCTGAGCGTGGTCCTGGTATGTCTTCTCTGGTTGCCGGGTCAAATTGAATGAGGCTCAGGCTTCTCCTCTCTCTTTTGTCGTCTTTTCCCGTTCCGCTGCCTTCTTGAGTTTTTTAGATCTATTTTGGTTCAACGCCATTTGCTTTAGATATAATTAACTTTACTTATTTTAAAGTTAACAAATCCAATATTAAAATATTTATATTTATTTGATAACTATTAATATCAGGCATAACGTCAACAAAAACTTTCATCCTTTTATAGCCATGAACCACGGTTCATTTTTACATTCTTCTATGCTCGCTAATTTCGAGTTTATATCAAAGGCAATATCAAAACTCACCACATCAAAATATCACAAAATAAATGCAGTTTGATAACCACATC
Organism: Acanthosoma haemorrhoidale; assembly: GCA_930367205.1. Lineage (NCBI taxonomy): Eukaryota > Metazoa > Arthropoda > Insecta > Hemiptera > Acanthosomatidae > Acanthosoma > Acanthosoma haemorrhoidale. The sequence goes on along the minus strand of OV884011.1, from coordinate 146,580,216 downwards.
CACTATTTTTTTGTATATAAAATATTAGCTCATGTAATGTGTTACCTCATAGTTTTAAGTATTTCATAATTACAATTCATTTGACTAGTTATAAAATTTCAGAAATTCATAGTATAAGTAAAAAACTTTTTTTTTCAGGCTTACTGCATGGGTTATCAGAGCATTCAACCTTGCTAATTATGGTGACTGGGAAAACATCATTTACATAGACACAAGAATATTTAATCAAACTGCTTTATGGCTGACATCCAATCAATCACCATCGGGAAATTTTGTTGAAACCCCAATATTTTATAGAAGCTTAGATCCAAAAATGGTAATGAAAAAAAAATAGTATAATTATAAATTTATAGAATGGATTCTTATTCTTGACTCAAATCAATGAAGACCAAAATATTCATCTTATTTATAAAATTTATATTGGGCACATTTATGTAGCTTTAGAATTTATTTGAAATTTTTAGTAGTTTTGACATCTATAGAAGGGTGTTATTACCAATGTATTACATTTATTTATTTCTTAATATTGGGATATACTGTCTGTGCTGCTAGCAGCTTTCTCTGCTCATTTCTGTCGTATATTTGGGTGTATATTCAGCATAAGACTTTTTTTTCCTACATTGGCAAGGCTCTTTCACTCATATTGGTCAACATCCATCCATAGGTGACCAGGAATTTCACAATGATCTTATGTGCAAGAATTTTTGCATTTCCCAATAAAGATCTGAGCTTAAGCATCTTCTGTACTGCAAAGGTACCTATTTTCTGATGTGATTCTGATCTTTATATCCACAACAAAGTCATTAATGCTACCTTTATATTTGAATGGATTGAAACTTCTTTACACATATCAGACTATTTTCACAAATTTCTCCTTGTATTGTCCTACTATTAATATTTTTAGATACGTGCTTTGCCAAGATTTATTTTCTGGTGTTATAAGCAATAATTTCAGCATGATTGAAATGTACTAAGTCTACTGCTATATGTAACACTTTTTCAGACACCTAGATCGATATTTTACTAATGCACTAAAATAATCAAAGGATTGATTAAGTAATACAAGTTAAAAAAAAGAGTTATATTCATACATATAATCAATATAAATCATGGTTTACTCTAATAAATAAATTTACTAATTGTTTGAGGTTTTTTTTTTCTAAATGGCTTCTAATAACCAAAACTAGATACTTTATTGAACCCTGTTCTCTGTAGTTAGTAGTCAGGCATGCCAACCTAAAACATCAGCCAATATTATATAAAATAATTAATTATAAAGAAGCAAGACTAGAAAGTGTTACATTTTAGTAAATTTATATATTTGTTTGTTGCAGAAAGACAGTAGGTCTTTGACAGCCCATGTGATTCTTGGTTTATTATCCTGCTTGCAATTGCTTGAAGGTAGAACAAGAGTCGAAGCTAACAAAGCTATTAACAGGGGTATTCAGTACCTTGAAAAGAGGTTGCCAAATGAAGCGCACGCCCTTGCTCTGGTCACCCTAGCCCTTTACACAGCCCAAAGTGTTGTAAAGGAGCAAGCCTTCTTCAATCTTGAAAGATTGATCAATCTCTCTGAAGGTGATATATAGTACAACTCATTGTTGTTATTGATGTATATTGTTAAGTGTTTTTATATAAAAATTACATGTTTTTTTTTATTGTCTCCTTCCAATCAAATACTGCTAGACTTTTACCAAATGCTTTTTTACATGCTGTAAAATATTTTTGCAAACCCCGTTATGAGAGGCTTCATTTCCAAATTGATTTGATGCTGATTTGAAGAAGCGACTTTTGTGGGTTGTGAATAATATATTCCAGCATCAAAAAAATATTTGTATTCAACAAATGCTTTTGACAATTCTAGGTTGTCATCTTAACATGTAAGGTAACACAGGTTACGTGAACAGTTCAAAGTAAATTAGATTGACTCAATAATGAGTGTGCCTTACTTGCCCCCTACTCTTGGCACACTGTTGTGATTTGGCCACATGAGCTAATAGGTATGCTAAGAGTGAGCACTCACTCAATCTTAAGTCTGAATATAACAACATACAGTTGTCAAAAGTAATCACTAAATAAAAATATTTAATGGAGGCTAGACAATATTATTCGCTACTTATAATTTACAGAGTAATCCTATTTCGCATAACTGTTCTTACAAAATCTATAAAAGTAAATTTTTGTTGCTTCTTATCTGCAAGAGAAAAAGTTGTAGAGAGACAAAATATAAAATGAACAGTTTATCACATAGGTGTGATAACCTCTTATGCCAGCTTTGCATATAACTTGATCTCATGGATGTCATCTTCAAAGCAGAACTCTTTCCTTTTATCCTAACTGTACATATCTGCATATTTTTATCAATTTTAAACTATTTTTAAATTAATGAGATTTTAGCTTTTGCAAAAAATCATGAGGGGAAATATTAAGACCAGTTCTCTCCTGATGAGTATGTACTGAGCTTCATGAGGGATATGATTTAGATGCATATATTTACATCAATGATTTGTAGCAGCTTTATTGATTGTTTTATTTCCCTGCAGTTTGGGGCTGGGAACTCTTTGAGGTAAACCACAATCCAACAATACCAAGGAATCCAAAGTTTAACTTCATGATAGGAAAGAGGTATTCTAAATCATTTGTCAGGTATTCTACATCTTTCATTTCCATTTCGCATTTGAGCTCACAGCAGTCAAAAATAGGATTCTTGAGTTCAAAGATTTTCTAACATCTTGGTGCTTACATTTTAGAACTCAGTGTAATACCATTCTTACACAGTTCTTAATAGCATCTAAAGTTGTCTTATGAGAATGTTGTTATAAAGACTCCAGTCCGTACATTTTGATCACTCACTATAGTTCAAGCTACAAGTTTTTACTTCTAAAGATCAATGGGCTGCCTGGAATTGTTTGGCTTGGATGTGCAATGGTATGCTCTTTATGAGGAGTATTATGCCGGTTTTAACATAGATATTATTAATTGTGTGGTGACAGTGCAGTGTGTATGTTAAGAAATAAAACACCACCTGTCCCTCCACTACTATATTGATTTTCAACCCGAACATTTTTGACAAACATGCTGTCATTCTCAAGGGCTCAAGCTGATAATAGCTATATGACTTGCCAGCTTAGCTTTCAAACGACATCTAGCCTGTGTTAAAGCTAGTCTTGCAAGTGCTATAGTTACTATCAGCTAAAACCCTTGAGAATGAAAACATTTGGGTAGAAAATCAAGGTAATAAATAACCTTGTACAGAGACAGAAGGTATTTCCTTTCTTAACATTGATGGGTGAATAACTGTACACTCGTTATTACAATTCTTTTATGTTTAGCTTACATTAAAAAATTTTTATAATAATATAATAAAAGTTTGATATTTCTAGGTGATTTAGTGTACTGGTCTCAAGAAAAACTTCCTTCAGTACCAATAAAAATACAAAATCAGCGGCCGTTCATAGGTCCCAGGAATTACACTGAAGGCATCAGTGAAAGTGTTGAAACTACTGCAATAGCACTCCTCTGTTCACTCATGAGGGAAGGTGTCACTCCACAAGCAGACAAAATTGTTTTGACTATCAACTCATTGCGAATGACTAATAATGGATTTGTATCTATGATGGTACTGAACTATTTTCAATTTGTTCTCATTCCTTAGTTGTTTTTTGTATCGATTATAAAGTATTTATGATGGTTTTTAGGACACAACTTGGGCTCTTGAAGCATTGGTAGAATACGCAAACAGAGCACGGATAATGGAACTGACTAAACTTGAAGTTAATTTAAACAGTGCTGTAGATTCCAACTTTAAACAAGTCATACATATTACTAATTCATCACTCAATAATGGAGAAATAATGCAGGTAATGTATATAAATCAGTTTAATCTCATAATCCTACTGTATTTTTTTTTTTTTCAGAGTAGCAAATGTATTTGTTTTTATTATAGTAAATTTTCTACTCTAGTAACTTTTGTTTACTATTGATTAAATTAATTTTTATACATTTTAGCTTTACATAATACCTAGTCAGAGATCAAATAATCTATGAAGTTTTAAATTTAAGTATTGAGAATTAAAATGAATACATAAAGTTTATTCTTTATAAGGCTTTAAGAAGTTCATTAATCAGTTCTTTTGAAGTAATATAAGACATTAGAGTAGGTAATAAACAAATTTTATTAACTGTAAAACGTGTAAGTACATATATTAATAGGTATATTATTTTGTTTTTTATGTGGTAGCTGAAAAATGTTTGGGGTCACATTAATGTGGTAGGCAAAGGTGCTGGACTGGCACTCGTTCAAATGGATGTGAGCTATGGAGTCGATTGGGAATTCCTCGGAGATAAACCATCAAAAGAGAATTTCAATCTGAAAGTGAGAGAATTCTATTCTCACGAGAGGAATAAATCAGCTATTACAATAGAATGTTGTATGAAGTTAGTATCACTAAAGGGTTAGTGGTTAAGTAAATTCAAAAGATAATAATTTGATTGAATTGTGATTCCATGACAGGCGGCTACGAAAAGAACGCACTGGAGGAGCTATACTTGAAATAGAAATCCCTACGGGGTACAGACTTGTTGAGACTGAAGCAAAAAAGCAGGGGAATGGGGTACCTTACTTTGTGGATGCTAGGACAAAGCCAGGCCTCACCCTATGGTTCTTCCATCATGTAAGATTTCTTTTGGGATTTTATTTAACAGTTTTTATCACAACTCTCCCTTCGGCAAAATACTACAACTAGTAGAAACACCAACACTGATAATCTATTGGACTGAACTAATACATAGAAATTATTATTATATCTTGATACATAAACTAAAAATTATGTATTTTTGTGTCCTTATATGTCAATATCAATTAAAATTTATATAAGCTTATAAGTAATTATTATCCATATAATGAGGGTTACATTTCAATCTGGGATCTCGTGATCTCTGGCCAGGAGCTCTTCCAGCAGAGCCTCAATCCCAAAGATCCCATGTTCAACTGACAACCATGCCAATATTTAATCTCTTTAAAAAATTTTTCTATTTTCAAAAAACATTACCAGACTGGTGTGCTGAATTCAAAAATGACCTCCGTTTTTTCCATCACGTACAGATTTTTTGCAAATGATGCAATGAAGGGCTTTCATTAAAAAACCACAAGAGTAATGAAAATATCACTATTTATTACAATAAATACAAATATATTGTTCTTCCTATTAACGAAATTTCATTGAATCGACAAAGTGTTCACTCATTTTGCCCTTGAAAACTTTTTTTCTTTTCTTTGATGGTGGTGCAGTTTTGTTTTCCAGAATCTACTAATTCATGAAATGATGTTTTTGGAGGCAACGTATTTTTATTTTTGGGACTTGACCCCAACAATTACCTTGCCAGCAAGGTTCCCTATGCTTTTCCAAGACACAACATGAACTAGTTGAAACGTGATTAATCTGGCTCTGTGAGTTTGCTCCTCTCTTTCATCACTCCTATCCCCCCGACCTCCAATTTCCTCCAATTTCATCTTTGAAGCTCTCTCTAAAAACAAATAAATGAGAAATTATTCTATAATAGAATTGTTAGAATTTTTTGAGTATTTTTCCCATTTTCAGCGACCAAAAAGTCATAACTCCATTGTCAAATTTCATTTAGCAACACCTATAGCATAAGTATTGTATGGGTATCCATCTCAGGAGGTGTTCCTTTGTGCCTGTGCTACCTAATTTCTTGCTGAGAATAACTTATCTGGGGTTATATCAAGCATGATCTCAATTCTTCAATGGCGACCATGATTGATTATAGATAATTTATAAACTTCTCTCCCATATTTAAAATATATGATACAAATATTTATAATTTATAAGGAAATATACCCAAAATGGTATAACCATTGGAATCAAATTGCTATACTATTATTGAAATATCATTAAAAAATCATCATTTATAATAGTGCATCATACTTTGGTTTTTAAAAAGGTACCACAAGAAGAAAATTGTTTTAATCATACTGTAAGAAGGTGGCACCCAGTCGCTAACATCTCTCTAACAAGACAGGCATTGCTGTATGAAGCTGCTGCGAGAGGTAGGTATTTCTTTCTTATATTGAGGGGAATTCCTTCAAGTTTCCCTTGCATTATAATTGATTTAACTCATATTGTTATGCCAAAACAAAGATTGAACATTTCTTGTAACTATAAGGAAATCATTTATTTTTCTAACACAATTTTGTTTCAGAAAACTTTGTGCAAGTTTTAGTCAATTCTACATCTCTCTATGTGTTGAATATATGCGAAGTTTGCGGCTCCTACCAATGCCCCTACTGCCCTTATTACAACACTTCTGTCAGAATACACATTTCAGAATTTACTTTTATCTTAGCTCTTATATTAATATTTAAAATCTATTAATAATGTATATATTATATTGTATATATTTTTAAAAGAACTATTCTTAAGTCAGTAATGAAAGGATATTCCATGGGTAGGATGGTTCTGGTCTTATGAAGAAATTCAATTATGCAACTAAAATTCAAAACACACCCACAAAACTGTCATTAAAAAAGATCTTGGAATTTTAAAATTACCATAGTTTTTCTATTATATGTGCTTGTTATACCAAAATTAAAAAATAACAATTATAAATATAAATTTACTAAATTTAGGCATTACTGCCAACTATTTTTGATCTATAATTAACTCTTTTTAGTAGATTACATTAAAAAAAAATTTTTTGAAGTATATTAAATGTTATTTGCATTTGCCTTTAATAACAACCTAATTTAATGTTGCCTTTTGAAACGAAAAGGTTCCCTAAGTCTGTATTAAATTATAAAACAAGGAATGTTAATCACCATGGATTCTAATCTCCATTTAAAAATTCTGTCTTATCTTAGAGCATTTATTTCTATCAATTGCTTTTTTTCTAAAGGGTAATTTATTTGTTAACTTAATTTCCCTCTATAAGCTTAGAAACTTATATATATATATAATATGAATGAAGCCTCATAGAAATAACAATTTTTGCACAACTAAAAATTACCCAAAAATCTATTATTATAATTAAAACAATTTATGGAAATATTAAGAATTCAGGGATACACTGTGAAAACATGCTATCACAAATATAGTAATTTGCCTTTTTATTTCATCTGTCAGAAGTACTGAATCTTTTGTTTTTAAATCTATATATGCTTTACATTACAATTAACTATGCACTAGTGAAATCAGTTGATTTCAATTTAATGTGTACCTTTTAAAAATATTTGTATAAAAGAATTATATTATTGTAAATTAATTTATTATTTTCTTTATAATTACCAAAATCACCTAAGAGTTTTACTAAGGGAAATTTGTACATGACTCCTATTCAAGTTTTATTTTTAAACTCAATATAGAAAAAAAAAAAAGCTTGGTACAACTTTGGCATCCATTAATTAACTCATATAATTAATTTTGATTGTGGAAATTATCTATAGGCTGAAACCTGCTCTATGTTTGTAAAAATTAACAAAAGAAAAATGTCTTAGATTTAAAAAAAACAATATTTTGATGATTGGTTTGTTCTTTAGAAATGTTTGAAAAAATATTCATAAAAATCTAAGCTTAATAGTGTTGACCACTTAGATACTTAAATTCGTGGTATGCAGGTTCATTTACTCTAAAGTAAAGGTATAACATTTGATAGAACAGTAAGGTCTGTCAAATAATCCAGTTTTTCCCTGACGAAACAACTGTATATTCTGTATATGGTTGTGGATGTAAAAATAGTATATTATATGTTCCTCAGGCATCAGCTTTCCCCAACCTTCATTTTACTGTGACCCAAAATTTATTGCTGATAGAACTTTAGGCCCAATAAATGCATGTTTTACGTTTTACCAAGTAATGAAGTTTATTCTACTTGTGATTAAAATTTACTAATGTAATTAATTTAATTTTGATTGTCTTGAATTTTTAGGAATAAGTGTTTTGAGAAGTTTAACACATGATGACATAGAATATATTTTTTTTTTAATTTAAAATAAGTGTAAATTTGAAAGCATTTGTAGAATTCTTATATATTTTCTGTAATAATGTGTAAAAAAAATGTATAGTATTTTTGTAAATAATGACATTAAAATCTTAACAGTTAACTTTATTGTAATAGACAATTTTATTTCATGTTCCTATGTTTTATAATTATATTTTACTAGTTTTATAAGTGTATGCTTCTTATATATGTTTGCTATAAGCATGAGTAAGAGCTATAAAGGTTTATAACTTCTGGGTCCTTACTACATTTTTAAGTGTACTTTTTAAGTTCATTGTAAGCGTCTATGTTGCGTATTAAGTAGGGTATTGCATTAAAGCTCTTGTCACCCTGATTAATAATAGGTAATTTTTTTTCACTTTAATTACACTAACATTCATTAAAATCTTGTTCACAATTTTAACTGAACCGGTGATTTTTTTTTTTAGAAAGTATGTTTTGCTGCATGATATTTCCATTTGATGTTTTAATAGTGATAAATTAATATTAATCCTATAAAAAACAATAAGTAGAATTAATTAATTACTGTTTAATGAAAAAAAAAAAAATTTCCTAAGAATACCAGATGAGTAGGAGTAAAAAGTAGACCAGCAGTAAGCTGTACATTGGGGAGGAAATATAGTTAAAACAGGAGGAGATAGTAGAGCAGCTGTAAGGTTTACATCAGGTTGGAAACTATAGTTTAAAGAGGAGAGAAAATAAAAGAGCATCTGGAGGTAACATGGTAAGTTGTGGCTGTTTGGTGACCAGGAGATGGAGTATAGAGTAGATTTGCAGGTTAGCCCAGGGACAAAAAGTGATGGTCTGGAGGTGTAAGACTGTGAAAGGGGATTTTGCCAAGAGTATCCTAGCTTGATTGCATGATGTGTTATGCCACTGCGTAAGTCGCGAACGTAGGTCTTCGACAACCCAATTAATGGTCCTTTGCATGCACATAGCAGGACCGAGTGCTCTTGGAGAGACACCTGCAATGGGGGATGTTCAATAGTCTGTCTGTATTGGGGTAGTTGTTTTAGACGGTTTATTCTTGTCTTGAGCCTTTTGGTGCTTGGCCTGAGGCTCTAGGATGGCAACTATCACGGCTATGAACTTTGATAAATTCTTCCTTTTGGGAATTATCTGCAGAAGGCTGGTTGTGGCTCGTCACAGTTGACCCACTTCAGTGGCCTACTAACCCGTGGGCTTTGTGGCATTTTGTGTGAGCCTTATACACAAGCCAATTTCCTCCTGCAGTGGTTTTTGGTTTGTACAAAATCTTGGCTACCGGGATGTCTCTTCCTGTTTCTGATCCCCCTCATCCTCCTTGAGGGTGTTTAACGTCTTCGGGCTGTGACGAGGGCCAGAGAGATTTCTTTCTCCTGACATGTGTTTTACGGAGTCACCGAATGTTCATTTTCCATGGGTATTTTTAATGAGTCTGTGATCTGATGGCCAACTCCTGTATCCAACGTTTTACCTGCCTGATAGCAAGCTAAAGCGTTTTATTCCTGAGCAGCCCTTTTACTCGTATTGTTATTTATTTTTATTTTAAAGAACAAATTTTATAATTATATATCTGTTTATTTGTTCAATTTGAAGTGTCAATTTTTTTATTAATGTTCTTAGGCGAAAAAAGATAGAAAATCTTGATTATTTTACAGTTGATTAATGTTCATTCATTCATTCTATAATATAATTTTGGTGCTCAACTTGCCTGCAGGGAAAGATAGATAATGATCACAGGTATATAATTAATAAATAGCAAATAGATAATTAATAATACTAATTATTAACTGTGTAATTAACATATTATAAATATATATGTGAAACCCGAACAGGGTAAAATCATCTTTATCACTGTATAAAAAATGTAACCTAAACGGGAGGTACCAACCAGTGTTAGAAACACCATAACACTCCCCACACCTATTTATGAAGCTAATATTAATATAAATTATTATGAATATTGTTGCACTTAAATGATAACGTTTAACACTATTAAACTATCAAACATCATTAAATGTTAAGCAACTATTTTAGTCTAAGATAAAGTCCTTGAGCTGTCCAGGAACTTTCCATATCCTGGTAGGTCTTGTAGGAATACCCGACATGTATGGAGTATCTGCATGGACGTGCATCCCGGGAGGATCAGGCCCAAAACCTGGACTGGAGTTGGCTGGTTCTTCTAAAACGGAAGGGGGTGCTGGTCCTTCAGAAAATGGGATTAATAGAGGTGGCTGAACATCAAACGGGATGCTTCTTCTTATTCACCGGTGCCGCTTCTACTTCCGATCTTCGTAATTGATTTGTATGAATTTTGGTCCCTCGTCAAGTTTGACAAGGTAAGTCAACTGTCCCAGGATTTGAATGATTGTGTCAAACTCTTGCACACTAAAATGACGTTTTACAACCTTAGTTGAAGTGCGGGAATATGGAGCAGGGGGCCGTAACATTTTACAGTAAGTCTGATTTAATTTTTAGTGCCCTATTTAAATAATTTTCGGTTGGTAATTTTCCACACTGAAGTGGAGTTGCTCGAAAGCGGGATAAGATGTTACTTACTAAGTATTTTACTGGGGTGGTGTATGTACTATCTACTTAGTATGTTACTAGGTTCATTTTTTTTAAATTTGCTTTGCCTATTCATTCATATCCATTTGGGTGGAATTTATTATTTATGGATAGAACAAAACTTTTAATACCCTTGTCTATGTTTTGCCAGTAGCAATAGGGGAGTGCCAAGGGTTTCATTTTTGAGACTCCCAAGTGTGTAAAATGTAATTCGTTTATAATGATTTAGGTGGTGTTGAAATTGTCTGTATCATTTAGTTTTCCTCATCAACTGCAACATGGAGGAATCACTTGAATAGATCAACAGAACAAAAATATTCCGAGTAACGAAGGCTAAACCTTACAATCAGCTTGACTGTATTATCTTTTTCCAATATCACTACCAATGGTGATCCTAATATGAGCATTCTACTTCGGTAATAACCCCTTGTTCTTCTTGTGAATTAAGTTCCTGATCAAATAGTCTCGAAACTCTAACGGAATCTCTCGTGGTAAAAAAGTAGGTTTTGAATCAGGGAGGAGAATCATAGAGGAGGCTGAGTTCAAAAAACTACTCTTCAGAAGAACCTATATTTGAAAATCTTGGCCACTAACCAACAAGGCTCAACAGTTTGACAACTGCAAAGCGCTTTTGAGGACGGAACATGGGTCCGCATTTCAACTCAATCAGCAAAATCGGTGATTTAATACAGTTATGACTGAGCAAGTCGCTCTTATGGAGGAGGCTCAATAATGGTCTGGGCAGAGATATTGAGTAATAAAAAAAAAACTGATATTGTTCAAGAATGAGCACGTGACCGCACAAACATACCTGGACAATCTCATAAGGCCTGTTATTTTCCCTATATCATAAGAAATCGGGGAAAACTTCTTCATTCTTGTTGATGATAATGCTCGGACCTCATAGAGCAAGGCTAGTTGAACATAATTTACAGGACCAAGAAATCACGTGTATAAACTGAGCCGCTTGTTCATCCGATTGAGCAAAGGGGTATACTCAAACGTCAGTTAAACACGTGTTCGCCTTGTCCAGATAACTAGGAAGAACTTGCAGATACATTAATTGAAGAATTGTCTTCTTTGCCCTAATATTACATTTTGATCCTTATAAAGAGTATGAAAAAAAGTGTACCTTTAATTCGAAGTAGAGGAGGCCCAACACCGTACTTAAGACGTTTAAAAATTAATAAAAAACAATGCCTATTTAAAAAAAACTTTAGTTAAAAAAATTGATTATCAATGAATAAATTGTTTTTCTAACTCTCGTTTAGGAGTCTTTTATTTAAATCCAATAACCTTATAAGTAATCTATTGAATAAATAAGTGGTCCACTTCAATCTGTTCTTAAATCTTATTGCTTCTTATTATATTATGTTTATCGATCTTAATCCGGTTGTTATTGAATTTTACTTTGCATTCCTGATAGCAAAGATATTTTTTTCGGCATAAAGAACACATAGAAGCAGGCAGACGAAATGCAATATCCCCGCATCTGTTCGATAACAAAGTATTTTCCTTCGTACCATTTAAATACATAAATACAAAGTTATATATAAATATGTATGTATATATATATATATATATATATATATATATATATATATATATATATATATATATATATATATATATATATATATATATACATACATACATAAATGAATGAATGCAATTCACCAGTAGTAAAAGATTGTATATGAATTTCAGCTGCATAATAAATTGTTATTCTTTGATAAATCCATGTGTTATTGTAAGCATCTGTAAACATAATCTTGGTTAGCAAAATTCGTTAATATTAACTAATATTCTATAAAATTCACGTAAAATGGCAAGGCCGTTTGAAAGACTCAAGGGATTGAATATAGCCACTTTGATCGAAGAGGCCGTGAAGACACTGAACCCAGAACAGGGTCTGACCCACGAGGAAATGGTCAACTTCGTATGCTCACGGTTAGGTTTTGAAGAGGAGAGGATCCTAAGTAAAGTGAACGACATTCTGCTCGCCGGCACCGAGAGTGGAGCCCTCCTCAAGACTGACGGAGAGGGATACGTCATCAACGACAAGATGGGACGCCTCACAATGGATGCTGGGAAGAAGAGACGGGCCGTGCGGAGGAGGAAAAAGAGCAGAAGGCGCCGCAGCAGCAGGAAGAGGTAGTAGTAACTCATCCATCCTTTTGTCATTGGGTTATTGAGTAACTCCTCAATCGGAGCTTCTTGTCTTTGTATTATTATCTTGTTTGAATAAAGATAATGTGTGTTTATATCAATTTGTTCTCGCCAACTAGCTGTAGACCGTATTAACAGAGCACTAAAATAGCAACATGCTTCAAAATAATGTTATTATTACTATTTTAGTTATGTGTTTTACATTCAGTGGAAATTTAACCCTCATACTAGTAGAAGCTAAGTAGAGGTAATGGATTTTTTAAATAAGAAAAACTTCGTTGATTGGCAATGTGAAATTTATTTAATTAAAAAAAAGCACTACACTAGTTATCACGACCACATTTACTAGGAGGTTATCAGGAGATTATAAACGCTTTGTATTATTTACAGTGGTTCATTTGTAATGTTATTATATTTTAAAGAGATTAATCTTAGATGAAAGTAGCAGAAATATTGCCAAATAGGATCATTTTTATAAATGAGCAAATAGTGCGCGTCTGTATAAACGTAGTACCGTGAGTTTTGAATAAATAACTTTGTATCCACCTTGTTGAGTAAAGTTAAATGTTTATATTACATGTAAATCCGTTTTATCACATCGGATTTATTTTCAAAATGTTCTATTAAAATGAAAAAATTAAATTATTACTAATTTTAAAACCTGTAATATTTTGCTAACGTTAAAACCACTAACTTGTATCTAATAGGTAACCATCCCCTTTTTACCCACTTGCCCTTTACAGTAGACTATGTTACAGTATGTACCGGAAAAAAAAAGGGGGGGCTGTCAATTGGTTGAAGCGCACCCATGGCTTCTCTTCAAAGTGCTGCATCAAGCCTAGCAACGTTTGTTCCAGGACGGTCCCACTAGCCACAATCTCTGAAACCACAGAGAGCCCATCGACGGAGGATGTTCCGCACGAGACCGACCATGACTTCGTGATTTGGCACCATCCGGGAACAAATGTTGCAGAGTTCAACGCCCTGCATCGTTGGACCCCGGTGCAGAACTTAAAGAAAAGGCAGTAGATATGTTTTTTCAGAAAGAATGTGTCATAAGTTTTGGCACATATTTGCATTTTTTTACGAAAATTCTACATTAAAGTATCTTTTCTGTTATAATATTTCTTTTTATTGATTTTATTTATTTATTTTTTCTTTACTTTAAAAAGTCAAAGGACTTTTTCTTATTTACAACCTATCCACCTGTAGTATAGAAGTGAGGTACCCATATCGGCTACCCTGAGGAAGATAAATCAAGATATGTCGAAAGAACCAGTCTATTTTTAAAAAAAAAATTAGCAAAGCAGGAAAATGGTTGCTTTTTATACTGACCTAAAAGCTGTCACAATTGACAACATCTTACCGAATTGACGACAGTTAAATAAGCTGAGACGAAGTTAGACTTTTTAAAAAAAGAAAATTTATTTTGAATACAATATACAAATTAGCTTAATAACGGTGTTATGTTGCATAAGACTGATAGAGTAATTGCTTTGGTTTTTTTTATTCAATAATGACATCACCAGTTTTCCCTCGGCCGCTGATAGTGACGGATGTCTGTCTACCAGAGAAAACGGGTCATTTTTGCTTACCTTTGGTTTAGAATGTACATTTACAATTGAAACTGGGTACATCCATTCACAGATTTAAAAATTTGAAGAATAATGTTTTATATGTCTTTTAAAGATTCGCGAGTAAACAGAGTTTTTCTATTACTTCCGTATGAGTGTTAAATCATTTTAAGCGTTTGCAGTCAAAATTGCAGACAAAATAAAGTCTCAGGATACTTGGATGAAGCCCATACCGCCAATCGAAATGCTAAAATAATTGTGTTTACATGTTTCATATATTTGTATGCTGTCTTCTCCTCGAAGCCATCTCAGAAAACTCATTTTCACATGGTCCCCTTTTCTGGTCATAGTAATTATCATTTCGCACTTCCCAAAAATTTCAGAATGATTTTAAACTTCACCCTTTGTGTAAGCATCTCGAAGACTATGATAATTTTAATGATGATGGCTACAAATAAAATGAGCGACTTTAACTCATGGTTATTCAATCATATTCATGATTTATAACCAATAGACCAATCTGGGCTCTTGTACACCTATTGTCAGAGATCAGGGTAGAAGCCTGAAATAGATATTATTGTGATAATTGATAAACAAAGGAACACCATCAGAAAATAGGGTGTTTAGCGTAGATGTGCAGATCATAGATCTCTTCTTCCCCGTGGCCCATCCAGAGCCTTTAATATGAGTACGACTTCTAGTCCTGGCGGTAAACACTCAGTGACAAGGTTATGTGAAGATGCGATCCCAGGACATACGGGACAGCTCTATCTGAACGCTCGCGTGTCACTGCCCTACATTGTAGGCCCAGATCCCAACATGACAGCTTATTAGGGCCCGTAAAAAATCTAATTAAAAAACAGTAAGGATCTAAATATGAAAATGAACTATGTTTCTTCCTTAGAAAATTTTTTCACCTACTTTGCTTCATCAAAACAATAATTTATTCACACATTATTACAATATGTGATGACCTAAAATTTCAATACGACTACCTGCCAAGTACATTTATTTCCTAAATATGCCGAAAATTTTAAATGAGAAAAGGTGCGTAAAATCAGATATATTTCCCGGATTTTATCCTAAAATAATAAAAACGCTCGCATTCATAAGAAAATAAACAAGTCTAATGTAAATATTATAAAATGAATTATATTTACTTACACCCATTTAGATGATAATTATTATAAGAATTTTAAAAGAAAGAATTAGTAATCCATCATCCCTTGAATAGATTTATTGATTTCTATATCTTCTCTTAAAATTGCAGGGCTAGGATTGCCCCATCCAAAAAAAACAACCATGAATACAAATTTTGAAAATGAAAACAAATTAATTTTTGGCTCAAAATCGTCACTCTCATTACTTCGTTTTTTGTTTTAAACCCACTAAATTGGTAGTAACTACAAAATGATTTTACCCACTGTCGGGTTGTCACTAGGAGGTGCCTGACCACCTAGCCCTGGTGACAAGTGCGAATTGTTCGAGTTAATAACCTGGACAATCGTTCCAGGACGGCGTTAATATCTGACTCCATTTTATGATAGGGATGTGCCCCGACAATGCACTATGTTCAAAAGAAGAGGTACAGAGGTTTCATAAAGAATAAGACATGTTCAGAGTTCGAGTGGGTGCCCGGCAGCGTAACAGGTACAAGGCGCCAGAGGGTCTGCTAGGAGGTTGAGTTACAGGGTGACAGGCTCAGAGGTGCTGCAGAGAGAGTAGGTGACGAGGAGTCTAATAGACTGACTTCCGGGGCCAAGTGGCCCTGGCGTAAAGCGACACCGAGTAACTGCGGATGAAGAGAGATAGAGAGTTGAAGACTGAGTTACCGGGCCTGGTGGCCCGGGCGTAAAGCGTCCGAGCGAAAGCGGAAAGACTGAGTGGGATTTTGGGCTAGAAGCCCCTGGATTAAATAGTATTTTCCTGCTTGGTGGGGGAAGCGCGCAAGTGAGGAAATGCGCACACCTGTGACCCATTACGTGCCCCTCGACCCATAAGGGACTGTTTTACGACTCTTTATGGCATGCCAGGTGGCTCACCCTCTCAGGTTTATTGCTGACGACCGTCGACCCTCTTGTGACTTGTTTTACGATTGCCGGTCCCACACATGGTTTATTACTAGAAGATTTTACCTTGATTTACATTAAATTACAATACATTATATATGCACCAGAGTATAGGGTAATTTAACTTATGTAGTTAGTGGTCACTACACCCACTATCAACTTTACAAAGATCTAGGGGCCATTAATAACACCATTAATAAATGAAAACGGAGATATAAAACGAAATGATTTAGATTTTATGTTCATTTGATTATTATTTTATAGATAACTTATATATGTATATCACCTAATTACTATTGACTTATACTGAAAGAGAAGAAACTAAACTTTATAAAGATGGCAGCAATGGTGGATTTCGAAAAACATTGAACTATTGCCTACGTTAATGAAAGAAGTCGATGATCATTCATCTCAAATTTATGATTGATCTAAATTTATAATTTATTGATTGGCTTCCAACCAACCACATGGAAAGTTGTAATATTTTTAATGCTGATTAAAGCAGTTCTCCTTGTAAGAATGTAATATAATTACTAGATTATGTATCCATGTACAAAAAAGGGCAGCCTTTGATATAATCGATTATTGATATAATATTTATTATTAGTGGGTTTTTATTGAAAGGATAATGTTTGTTTAGCTGATGTAAACAACGTCCTAGATTTGAAACCATAATGAAATAACATATTTTTTTGAAGTGGCTAAACCACTGTATCTTCCAAATGGATTCCATGTTTTTTTTTGTTTTTTGCAATTATTGACCTATTGAAGCGAACGAATGATAGTGCAAATGACAATCTAGATTAACTAATTATGAATTAATAACCATTGGAAGGAAGAGGAAATTGTTGCCTCCCACTGTCAGTGCTATAATGACAGACATTTATACACTCAATTCTGCAAAAAGTACTGAAATGTTTTCCTGGACTCATCACATCTCTGCCGGACTTGTATTACTGTTCCTACTTGGTAGGGAATGCAAGAAATATGCGGTAAGGGGCTAAATCATTTTTTGTAAATAAAATTACAGTTAAATAGCAGATGATTTTTAACCACTATAAATTTGGATTGTATAATTTAGTGAATAGCAACGGTGTGTTTGGAGAATATGAATTTACAACAAAGTATCCTATATATGTCATCATAGACATTATTAGATTATTTTAAAACCAGAAACCTTACATTTTCAAAATGTTTCTGTGTGTCTGTTCTGGTCTTTTTAGTTCCCTCTTTGACCTAGAGGAAAGGAATTTTACATGTAGGTCCCATTTAATGTGGTGACAACACGGAGCTTATTCTCAACCCTCGCAAACATTTATCCTGTTTACCTCAGGCCTGAACCGTATTTACTAAATAGCCAAATATGCTATATACCCTATGCTATACACTCAATTTTAAGTACCACCAATATTTTACCATTATGAACAAGTTAGCCATTTATTCTTCCATATGTTTGTTTCAATTTGATATCGGGGTTAGAGCCTTAAATATTTGTACGCCAAAGCTCGATCATTGACTCCCCACCTCCAGCGATTTTCTAACTGTGTTTTCATATTATTACAATATCTGAAACTTGATTAAACACTTCCTTTTATAACGATCAACTGTATCAAGTCCACTCCTCTCCTTATGCCATACCACACCACGCAGAATTCAGATACATACAGATAGCCTGGCAGCTTAAGGCTGATGAAACGAAAAGCTGCAAGGTATCTCTTTCTAGAGAATCATTCTGCCTGTATGCTCTGGATAAACACGATCCTAGGCTAACTGCTAACTGGAGAGATGAAGTGGTAAGTATCATGCCGCATGCATTACCACTAGTCTATTAAGGGCCATGAGACATCCTCCTTAAACTGAATCCAAGCGTACTGGACTATATTATTCATTCCTCAGCTTTCCTCGTATAGGTAAACTACCAGAGTTCCATAATACTTCCATCCATGTATTAGGCCTGGTCCACACTCTCTTCCCAGGAGTACGTCTTGTCTGATCATAATAAGGTTGGCTGGCTGCTTAAAGAGTTTACTCTTGGTCCCCACGCATAAAAAATAAATATGCCTCTCGATTCTACCAGGTTTCGACGAGGAACAATCTAAATCCCGGAGATCCCATCCAACCTTTCTCGAACCAGCAAAACCTACAATCCCCCCCCCTTTAAGACGTTCGATTTATATTGTGAAACAAGAAGTAGCAGAAGGTTTTACTTTCTTCTTCCCTCTAATTTATTCATTTTCCTTAGTTATTACCTAATCTTATTCCTGCTCCGCTGTCCAAAGGGATGGACTTAAGTACATACATTTCGGTTATTACCAGGAGAGAAAATACGGCAGTTATTTTACTATACTATACCTACAATATCTGTTTTTGTATTTTTTGTTTTCGGATGATATGCGAAATGATTATTGAACTCCTTGTCTGGTCTGTAACTATATTTTGTTTTCGTTTTTATTCTTCACCAGGGCTCCCGAATTTCTACTATAACTATGTACCATTTCGTCCTAGTTGGAGGATTTTTCTTTAGATGCTTCCTAATTGTCCTACAACAGAGACAAAATATAAGAAGCAAAAACAAATACCTAGTCATTTATTTTTGAATTATTATTTTGCTGACAACAGTAGCTTGTAGAGCGAAAGCTCTCAGAGAAGAAGATTAAAAACATGTTCAGAGACAAAATTTGCTCATTTATTCTTATAGACTACGCCTGGCTTGGGACCCCAGAGAAACCCCACAATACAAAGAGGAAACCATTGAAATCCTAATGGAAGTCCTGAAAACAATCCAATATTCGTTGTTGAGGGTGAAAATAAAGAAATATGTTAAGGTTGTTTAGCTGTAGAACATATCCTGTAATTGACCCTTACAACAGGCTACCTTTAGTCTCCTAAATCTAATAAATCATAAAAAATTGCAAAAGTAATGCCATACAGGCTTAGACCATGTGATTATTAATACCAAATCAATTGCTCACATAAGCAGGATAACTTGAAGTTCATTGAATATTATTTGCTATTAATTTAGCCCTTTCCTCTCTCTAAATTATTATTTAATCTAATATCCTTAACCCTTATTGTACACCCCTTTAGGTCTTTCTCATATATGTACATATCTTTTTTTTTTATTACTTAAACATATTTTCTTAATAGTATAGCTTATTTATTGTTGCCAATATCATAATATAGTTCATGTAAAATGAGTACCTTAGTTTGTATAAGTTCAGACTGGTATCAATCGTCTTAGTGTGAAAATGAAACAGGTATAGTTATGAGTATATTTAGTAAGGTTGTACTTATGACCAAGGTTTGTTTATAGTTATGATTATAGTATGGTCATGATTATAAGTTATGGAAATACTTGTGGGGTATGGATATTGTCATGGGTTGAACATGTACGATTATAGTTTTTGGAATAGCTATAATGAGTGCTACCTTCCTCTCTCTTGCCCTTCTTCCTTGGAAAATGAACCTTCCTATTACAAAGCAGTGACATTAATGACCACTATAAATATTGTTTCCCAAGTAAATACCTCTATTTCACACTACTTACTACCCAAAAGATGAATATTAAAAGTTTTGTATACTATAAGCACCTTATTATTTTTCTTCTAAATCCAGGCAGTGAATGAAATATAATTTTAATATTCACTAAGTGGCATGAAGCCACCTAGAAGACTCCAGCCTGATGCTGTGGAGGGATTATTCCAGAGTAATTGTGTCTACTGCTCTCATCGTCACACCTTATTTTATCATAAAAAACATTACACTTTTTTTTAGAATTTTCTGAACAGCTATCAAGAGCTGTCTAAATTCACAAAACTTCATGGGCCCAAGGAATACCACCTGATATTTTCAATAATGAAATCCATTAAAAATATCGTCATCATAGACTGGCATAAATAACTAAATTAATAATCAGAAAAAATTTTGGTTTACTATATCGATTGTTTTGTTTTTTTCAGGGACCCTTTGACATCGATTGGTACTTGGCTGGGCTTTGCGATGAACTTGACTCAAACAAAGTCAAACTTGATGTCAAAGTGGTTGAACACAGAAGGGGGCGGTCTGTCATCAATGGTAGTATCAATCTTCCATGGGGATTGAACGATTCCATCACTGTAAGATTTATCTATTAAAAAATCATGTGGCATGATATCATTCATTGTTGTAAGTAACCAATAATTTGGTTTTGTCTTTGTTATTTGTACATACTGAAATCAGCAATGTGAAAAATAAAACAAAAAGTTCACCTGAAGTATATTTTTGGTAATTATAATTTGTATTTATATATTAACAGGCTAAAGGCATTTGTTGACAAGTACATAACAATAATGTTTATTATTAAATTCAAATATATGTAAATTAAGAATTAATATAGCATTAACATAGGTATTTAGACCATAAGGTAGGGCTCACTAGAGTTAACCAGGGCTACAAATATAATAAAAATGAGAAAAAAATATTGTAGTCAGAAAATATTCACTAATTTTCTAGCACATACAAGCTGTTCCTTAACATACTAAAATAATGAAAAAACACTTCTTGCTACTTGGGCTCCCACACTCACACATGAATATTCAACACACTTCCCTCTCATCACAGAAACAGAAAATAATAATAAGGAGTCTCCTAGTCCTTTGTGGCTCTTAGCCCATTCAGTAGACTGGTGAAAAAAACAAGGGGTACGTAATCTGTCTCCCTAATTCTACATGGGTGACTGAGGTTGAGGTTGAGACCTTCATGCCAAAAATAAGAATGAATTAAGAAACCTTCTAGAAACAGTAATAATGTACAGTGAAGACAACAATGGCTATAGAAAAATATGTGGTGTTACACACTAAAAAAAAACCAAGTTAAATCAGATAATGTAGAAATTTCAATAGCTACAGTTATTGGTCAGCTTGAAGAGACTGATTCTTATAAATATTTAGGAATGCATCATTGTTGAAATTGCAAAAAGATATTACGAATTCCCTTGAGGAAGAGCCCAAATATGGCATCAAGGTTATGCTTTTTATTTTTATGAGCTGGAAATATGATTAAGGCTTTAAATAAATGGGTTAGACAAGTTGTAGCTCTTTCCTTCAGAGTTCTAAAATGGACAGAAACTGACTTTGATCCGTTGGATTGCTATGTCAGAGTCCATATAGTACTCTCAAGAAAACAACATGTTAAGTCCTCATTACCAAGATTCTATCCACCATGAAAGATAGATGGATGTGTTATAATCAGTGTTCTTAAAGCTTCTAGGAAACTACCTTCTAACCCTTCTCAATTGTGGTGGATGGTAACTACACACCCCTTAGTCTATCAAGAACTGAGAACCAAGAAGCTGTTACCTTTCCTTCCCTCACTGATGTATGGAAAAGCAAAGCACTCCCAGTAGGCATGGGAGTGGATATGCAGGCACCACAATCTTGAATCAGAAATAGAGACACCCTCCTGTAAACAGATGGATTCCTTCTAGCTATACAAGAGCCTGTTATGATTCATAAGGTGAAAGGTGAGCCTCATCACCTAGTGTGAATATGATACTGAGTACTTTTAACCGCAACACAAATCTATTATATTATGCACTCCTCCAAATGCATGTAAATGCAGGAAGAGGAGAAAATTGTATCTCCATTATTGTATTATTTATTTTTTTGTACATTACATATTTTTTGTTTGAGGTTTTGAAATAAAAAAAAACATAAGGTGAGCCCCATCACTTTTTAAGCATGTATAGACAATGAAGTACAACATTGTGGAGGACAATGTGGTAATGCACATTATACCTTTGTAACAATCACTAATCGCAGAGTAAAAATGTAGCCAAGCTACAGGACATGTAATATTGACCTATTGTAAATAGATTCATTTATATAGAATCTATATTCATTTCCATAATTTTGTATAACAAAGTAAAAAAAACAAAAATGATAGCCTACAGAAAGCACATGTGTACAGAAGATATATGTGACTTTTATCCCTTTGGCAGGAACAAGGTGGAATCTATACAGCAGACTTCGATCCCTCCAGCAGTAAGGGAGTATCTGCAATAATACTACTAATACTAATACTAATACTAATACTAATACTAATTGTAAACTGTAGTTAACATCTAGTATTAGAACTCATGAAATGATCTTACCTTTACAGTTTGTTGATTTAAACTTATACAGTCTCTGGGGCATAATATTCTCAATGAGTATTCTAGGTAATCAGCTGGGCTCCTGACTAGAGTTGATCACTTTACCTAAGTCTTGTACTAAACTCAAAGACTAGATTTTTACCATGTCAGTGATAGTGAGGCAAGAGAGTAGAGGGAATAGACTAGACTACCCAGAAGGTGGAAAATCTGGCATGGTTAGGCTAGATAATGGGGGGGGGGGAGAGAGTGGAATAAAGACATGACAGAACAAGCCTTTTCACTTGTCACCTATTATTTTTGTCAAGTGTTTCTACCATATTTCCTTCTAGCAAATCATATTGCCTGTTGATTTCAGTTACACCCACTTTATTCCCTATTTAGTCTAGAACAATCCGATTTGGCTGGATGAAGAAAAGGCTTATCCCCTTCTTATATCTAACCTGACCCTTGTTGATTGGAGTTGAGGTATTTAAATTGATCTTGGTTTCTTTTGTAATAGTTTTTTAGTAATTAGATTAGCATTTTTTTTTTCAAGTACCTTTGAAGAACCTGATTTCTGTCAGGTTAAAAATTGGAATTGTTTGTATTTTGTAAAGGCAAAAATACTACTCAGTACCTTGGGAGTATTTTATGGGGCTAGTAACCTCAACTTTAACTCATTTCTCCCCCCACCAGAAAAATGTTTATTAATTCTCAAATTTTCATAAAATGTGGTAAGAACATCATTCTGTGAAAAATTACTGTGGATTTTGTGACCTCAAGAATTTACTCCTCTCCTCCCTAGTCTGTATATTCCTATTATTATTTTATTCATGACACCTGGTGGCTTCTATTCTTTGTTCTCCAATATGTGGTCTCTCTTCAACCCCTGTTATTATAACTGCTGGACAACTTAACTCACCAAACAACATAAGCTAAAGACCAGAGACCTCTGCCTCTCTAAATTCCCCACCCAAAATATCAATAATCCCACAGGGTGGTCTTGATACCTATGCCTTGGTGCCCAGTTCTAAAACACAAGATCATTATTTCAACAGAAAACTCACTTCATCAAAATCCACAAATTCTAATAAGCAAATTCGGTAAAAAAATTTCAATATTATAAATTACAATATTTCAACGCTTCCGCATTATTTTAAAATATATTTTTACTTTCTTATTGTAAAAAAATAAAAGGACATTCATAAAAAATTATTAAGAGCAACAACAGGTTATATTAAGTTAATATTATCCCAGGGTTCAATGTGATTCTAGTGCATGAGGCTAATATTTTAAATGTTTCATATTCACAATTTTCTTGAGAGTTTATACTTAAAATAATAATTTCCTAGTACAAATAAAAACATGGCTATTTTGTGTTGTCGGATTATCTTCTTCCTCATGGCTTCTTAGTCTATCCCCGGGTCTCAATCAGTGTGGTCCTATCTTCAATGCCTGGTCTCATGGCCAAACTTACTCACTCATGAAACACCAAGATCCAAAGATAAATGAACTAAGAACTAAAACTAAAGTTGTATGATAACTAAACACTGAAGAAGTAGGACCTTGCTTCCTCCTAAACACTGGTATTTATAGACAGCCTACCCCTTCTATATCAAAGGAGTTTTTCTAATGTCTACCTCCATTTATTACCAAGGGCCATTTTTAATTCTCTGGGCTGGCCCTTTTTTGTTGTCCTGGGTCAGGTTTTTCCTGTACTTCGTTTCAAAGGCCTAATCAATATATATATGTTATCTAACCGGTATTCATTTTAAAATAAAACTTATTTTGACCAAACAAATTTTATTATAATATTATCTTTTGATATCGGTGAAAGTTACTATTGTTTCTATTTTAGGCTGATATAAAGGTTTCTTCCTGGGGAAATGGAGCTTGGAATAATTTTTTTAGCCAAAATTTTGGTGGTTTATGTTCTGCATACAAAAGGTATTTGCCAGAGGTCACCAAAACTACATCTCAGCTATTCCAAACTCATGATTGTCTACGACCAGTAAGTTAAAAAGAAAAAATCCAATTTTGGCATATTTATATAATATGATTAAGTTCATTGTTGCTAAATACTTATTTCACTAGCAAATAAAAATATAAGCTGCTAAGCATTCTTTGAATTGTTTTAAAAACATTAAATTATAAGCAAGATTAATATGTATCATTATAGGGCGTCTACCCATTCAACAATGTCACCATTCCTACAAAAGTTCAAGGATTACCAGTTCCTATTTATGGGAAGGTGAGGATAGATCTACATTTCTTGAAAATACCCAGCTACAAGAAGATAGGCTGTTTCTTCATGGAAGCTGATATTTTGCCCAAAAAAATGAGCCAGCCTAAATTCTCAATTCTATAGTAAGCTAATAAACATAACAAGCTTTATCCATTAAAATATCTAGTTTGGGGAAATAATTTTTTAGGAATAAATTCTTTTTATGTAAAATTGAAATGTTTTTTTTCCAATCTCCTTTAAAGTCTACACTTGTCACTCTGAAATTATTTGTTTATTTATTTACTTTTTGGTGAACATAATTGTTAAAATAAAAAAGAGTTATTCAACTCTTGTTATTGTACACAAATAAGGATATTTCTAAGAACAGAATCATAGATAAAAAAATAATCTGTGCCACAACACCTACAAAGTATATGGCAGACCGAGGTTGGTAGATGGTGCTAAGGGCATGTAGCAGGTTTGACACATGGCTGTTGCCTCCTAATTTTTATTTTGGTTTTCTAAACTGCATTAACTATGTCTTTATTCAAAATAACTTTTTCTACATGAGGTATAGGGAGTGAGCCATGACCAAACCCACTTCCTATAAAAAAACTTATGGTGAAAGCGGGTATTGATCTAAAATTTCCAGTAGTCAAGTGTGTGCTAACCACTAGGTGTAGGATTAAATTCATAGAGGTTACCTTTTAAGACAGAATAAAAAAAATATGTTGAGGGTGGTTAAGGTGATCAAGTTGGAACAATATGCACTTGGTATTAGTAGATTGCACTACCTACCTCTTTAAGATGAAAAAGAAGAATTTCAGAAAGTTAATTTAAACATTAAATTAGAAATAATAATGTTTAATTAATGAAAACCATTTTGTTATTCATTTTAGTTCAAAAGCCTTATCGGTTTCGTACTACCCCATGAGAGATTACTTATAGAGATTCGATACACTTATTGCTGAAATGACTTTCCATAAATACATGTGAAAAAATTATTTTACCAGAACAGTTAGAGTTGAATACATTTCAGTTTGCCAATTATGTCAGGCTAGAAAGTTATTTTTGATTTAAAAAAATATTGTATCAGAAACATTTTCAAAAATTGTGATTTAGTTGTAAGTTTCTTGTTTCAGCTTTCCTACTTATAAATGTGTGGATATTTAAAATTTTTATTAATTGCATTTTAGTTTTAGTTTAGAGGTGCTCTGACATCTAGAAACTAAATGTAATGAGTTCATGTACATAAAATTAATAAAAAAAATTATGACCATCATAACCAACTAGTGCAGTGCTGTTTGAATGATGCAATCTTTCAAACTAAAAAAAAGTTTTCACACCATTGGAATAAAATATACTTTCTATGGAAAAATAAATAAAAAAAGACGATGTTTGTCTGCAGATAATGGGAAAGAAACTAAGCAGATTTATAAAACATTAGTAACATTTATTATACATAACACTTAAGATTAATTTAACTTGCATTACATGAAGCCTTTTTAAACAATGAAGTATAATTAAATACACTTAAAATTTATGTAAAAAAATAATATTAAAATACTCTTGTATGTATTTATAGAGATATGTATATACTTATATAAAGTTTTTCTTCTCATGAGAAGATATAAAACAGTATGGTATGTAATGCTAACTAAAGTAAATTGTATATCTAGTGTTTAAAATGCAATATTGTAACAGAAGAGGACCTGGGATTGGTCTTTTGCTGCCTCCACCTTGTTATATTACATATTGTCTATTTATTCATTAAGACATACAGTACGCACTAGAGCTTCCGTCACACTGTATGGATCGCAGTTGGATGAAGGTCTCCTATCTTCAAGGTATCCTTTCTTGTCTTCTGCACACTGCCTAGGAATCCTAATGCTGGCACCACGGTTGGCGACTCCTGCAAATAAATTAGTTTAATAGTGGTTCGATTTATAACCTATCACAAATGAATTTTAAGAAAATAACCCAAGAAACGGATTTATGTCTTAACCTTCATGAAAACTGACGATTACATTGAATGATTCATATATTTTATAGAAGTTCTATTTTATTGCAAGCTGCTAATAAACCATTAATATTTTGAATATATTACCTAATATCAAAAGGGCCCACATATCTAAACTGCCACTAATGAAACAGTTTAGTAATACATTCATCCCGATTCCGGTTGTAATCTTATGGCTACCATACACCATATAATAATATTTACTAATATAAATAAATGAACCTACCTGCACTGAAATCGTGGATGGAAGATGTCTCATGTTTTCCTGTCAGTCTCCTTTCGTTATCCCGACCTTCATTTGGGTCATAAGCTCTAATGTGTCGCAGATGCTGCTTAGACAACTTGTCTATTGCGTTTTCAATAGGTCTGTAAAAGAATTTTTATTATATATTTTTGTTGGAGAGAGAATGAATCTTCTTTGAGAGGCATTTATAATAAATTCAAATTTTCTTATCAAAAGAGAACAGTCCTGTGTTTTTAAAAAAATAAAATAAAAATATCTCTAATGAGACCTTTTCCTATAATTAGAAAATAAGGAACAAATAATTATGATTTTGAAATTACAAATAGAATTGTAATTAGAAACCCTCATTTTTAGGTCTTTTTTTTCAAGACCAGATACTAATCTTTTCACTCTTGTACCAGTTTGCCTGTCTCCTCTAGCGATTGTGAAGTTCCTTTTTTTGACCTAGAGACATGAAATTTTATACAGATCTTTCATTTAATGTCTTGATGACGAGAAAGACTTGACCTTTACTAGACGCAATAAAGTTTCAGTAATTTATAAAATACTTGATAATAAACAAATAATTATTTTCTTATCCTTTTCAGAAGAGTATTAAATAAAAGTTCTTCACTTTTTGATTAAAAATATCAGTGGGAACTTTAGCGGACTGAATTACCAAAAGTCATTAAAATTTGAATGAACTTAAACTTTCATCAAATAATAATTTAATTTATAATCACAATTGGTACCAGCATTTTGCTAAAAATAAAAGCTACCTTGTGAATGGTCGTTAAATTATCAATTATTGAGTAGCAAAACAAAGCTTCATATCATATTGAGGAAATTATCAAATGAAAGATCTCTTTGTGGGGATTTTTCTGAATTATAATTACAAAAATTCATTAGGACTGTCACTAAAATCATGTTTGCAAATTTTTCACAACACCGCTTATTTTGAATGAAGATTTACTTGATGTCTCAATGATGTAAAAAAGAAGTCCATTTTGTCTTATTTAGTAATGCTGATAAATTTTGTAATATTTGTGTCGTATGATAAATTTTGTTCAAAACTTGAGTGCCCTATAATTACAAAAAGTCATTAAAGATCAACCAAACCTTTAATTGTGTGGCCCTTGACTACCTTCATAATTTAATTTAAATGTTTATAAACAGATTAGCATGTCATTAATTGTCAAATGTTTCACCTTCATTTTTGTCAACTTTAAAAAATATATATATAGAAAACACGAGCCTATTTAATAAAATAGTGAAAGTTTATTTTAAAAAAAAACACTCACATAATTCCATTTTCTTCTCTCATCTCTTTTGTTGAGAAGTTACAATGGGCTCCTGCTCCGTTCCAGTCACCAGGCATTGGTTTGGGGTCAAGAGTTACACATACTCCAAACTCTTCTGCTACACGATGAAGGATAAAACGTGCCATCCAAAGTTCATCAGCAACGCTTATTCCCTCACACGGTCCAACTTGGAACTCCCACTGTACACCAGATAAATTAGAGAACATTAACACCTATTTTTCAACTGAAGGGAGATGCTTTAAATTCAGGAGTTAAGAGGGGAAAACCCATGATACAGGGGACATTCCACATAGCCTTGGGAAACATATAAAAAGCGAGAGGTCGAGGGAACTTAATAAATAGATCTGGTATGGGATCCAAACAAGGAGGGTCACTCGATCATGTACTGGAGCCGAGCATGGACAGGAAACATTGCTGAGGAGATTGTAAGGGACATGCACATGCAGGGCATGGCTGAAGGATCGAGAGACGAGGTAAGAGAAGCTTCAGTGTTACTTTCATGAAGAATATTTAGCAATGTGCATTACAGAAGATCCAGGAGCAGAACATCGAAACTGGTAGAAGAAGGTTATCTTGTCAAGCCAATACAGGAGATGTGCGTAATTAAAGGCGACAATTGTGAGTACCAGAATCAATATACCCTCTGAAGATATGAACAGTATTGACTTTAATGTTTCGAGTTCAGTTTTAGATTGAAAAGTTTCTTCAATGTGTAGAGATAGTTAAAGTAAATTTAGGTATAATTTATGAGTGTTTAGCGTGTCTGTAATACAACCTGAGATTATTAAAAGAATAATTAATTTAAGTTAATTCAGAAATAAATCAAATTCTCCACAGGTCATTTTATTAGTATTTATAAAACTGATTTTATTTGTGGTGGTTGACGAGGACTTGAAAAATCGTTACCACAAGGAGACACCATATTAATAAACATTATAATACATGTTGGTTGCAAAACAATAACGAGTAGTTTGGGAACAAAACTTAAACACAAAAAAGTCAACGTTCTAAATTTTCTCAAGTTTAGTTCTGTTTTGTCTCCTATGGTAAGCTTTAAATGGAGAAGCATTGTCCCTCTGATACCTCATTATTCAGAATTTATAAGAGACCAACTAAATAGATTAGAAATCAAGTCAGCTTAAGGAATAGCACAGTTGATGCAACGCCTGAATGGAGACAAGGAGAACTACAGACCAAATCCTGGCTTTGTAATATCTTGTTTCCTTGGCTAATAATTATGAAACCAGTGGCTTTTGATACCACAACTAGTAACAGTTAGCAAAATAATAATTTTTGTAATGAGAACTGATTTTAATAGGTTTTTTTTGTTGGTCAGTATTTTAGCTAATCCCAATTTATTATTATTTTTTTTTTATCTATATTTAATGATAGGCAGAGTTTCAAAAATAAATTGAAGTATTTTTGCTTGAAAATACCGAGCATTTTTTCGTGATCACTTAATTAATATTTAAGTAAAATATAATTCATATTTTAAAAAAATCAAAAACAATTAGATATAAATTAAGTTCTTTATTAAAAAATGAATTTCAAATATCTTGTTATTATACACAATAAAAAATAATAATTCCTATACTCACAACCATCAGATAGATCAGTAAGTTTTATGAATAAATTCAGTAAAATTAAAAACTTTATTGTTGCAAATTTCTTCCTGTGTTATTTGTACCAATTTAAAATTTCATAAATCTAACCACTTAAGAGATACAATATTTCATTTCAATTACCTGGGAAGGCATAACTTCAGCATTTGTGCCTGCTATGTTAATTCCAGCATATAAACATGCTCTGTAATGGGATTCAACAATATCTCTGGCATATACTTTGTTAGCTCCAACACCACAATAGTATGGACCCTAAAACAAAAAAAAACATGTTAAATTTAAATCAGTTACTTAAATAGTAGAGTGGAAATAAACTATTTCTAACATTGCTCTTACCTGTGGGCCTGGGTATCCATTTTTTGGCCATCCAAAAGGTCTCCCTTCCATATCAAGCAAGGTATATTCTTGTTCTATTCCAAACCAAGGTTTTTGATCAGTCGCTTTTTCCATTGCTTCTAAGCAAGAGTGGCGATGATTTGTTGCTGCAATTTATATTATTAATAAGTTTTTTTTTTTTATTTATTTGCAAATAACCAAAACTAATGTAAATTCATATTTCAGAAATTTCAGTAAATATTTTCAAAAGAGAAAAATGGTTACTAGCCAGGATTTATGCCAGATATTACATGCCTCAGTGAAAAAATTCAATTAAGATTTAAAAACTTTTTCTATTAAAAATATAAATCTTAAACTTTTGTAGTTATTTGAAAACAAAATGATTTTGAATCTTGATGATAATGTACACCATTGGATGGATGAAAAACTACATATGCTTGTCAACGCATCTAAAATGATGTTTGTCACCCTTCTTATTTATTTTATTATTTTTTAAATACATGTTCCTGTGCTATTGACAGCACATTACATGTAAGATTTTGTTAAAACTGATATAAACAGACTTGTTACACTGCCTTAGTGGATTCCTAAGGTAATATACAAAACAACTATTCAAAATATTTAAATAAATTAATTATATGCAAGTTATGAGATTAAAATTACAACATTATGTCTAAAAATGATAATTACAGGATCAAAACTAATAAAATTCATAACCAAATAGAAGGAAAAATTGATAAATAGTAATAATAATAATAGAGAGATTGTTAATTTTGGCTTTTATAAGGTTTTATAGTATTGTTAAAGGTGCTCTAGCTATTTTATTTCCTTTGTTGTATTTGTCATGAGATACTTTGTTGGCATTTCTCTCTCCAATAATGAGGACTTATAGAAAATGGGCACAAAGTTTTGTGAGGTCTGCCTTCACTTTTACATTCAATGTTTGCTGTCTATAAATCCATTGTTTCCCTATTATGTGTATAGCAATGATTTTGGACTTAACAGTTAACCATTTTTTTTTTTTTTTGGTTCAATTTTATCAATAACAACTTGAAAAAAATGGTGAACAGTGTAGGCATAAGAAAAATATACTATGTTTACGTTCCATTTATAAATTTGTGTTGGAGATTTGATAAAGGTTGTAATTGTTCAATTTAGATATCAGGCATAATCATTAAACTCCCCCACAAAAGTATTTATGATTTAGTTATTGCTCTCAATTCGCATTGTTACAGTACGAATTATCAGCAACATATAAAGCTGATATTACGAGAAAAAAAAAAATTGTTATTATATTCCAAGGAGAGATGTTACATTTACCTGTTGGCTTCTTATTGTATTTATAGGTGTCACACATAACAAGCTTATTGTTTCCAAGCCTAAATGGATCTTTGTACATAGCAACCGGGTAAAGGTAAGTATCTGAGTTGACACCTTCTGACTGCATGGTTGAACTTCCATCATAATTCCAAATGGGTAATTCTACAAAACAAAATGTTAATATTAATATATATAGACTTAATTTGTAAATGTACTGAATACTCAAGTTATCTTGGCCAATAATTTAGTATTTCCTTAAATCTCAAATAATTTGGGAGAGATGATTTTTTAAAATATTTCTCTTCCATTTGAGGAGATTTGTGAAAATGAAAAAGAAGTGATATAATCCTCAATTCATGTTCTAAGCTGGAGTACATAATGGGTTTCAAACAAATCAAGGAAACATAAAAATAAACGCACAATCATGGTGAATTCTTTGAACAATTGAGACTATCTGATTTTGTTAAAAGTAATGGACATCTCAAATCATTTATCAGAGTCAGACATGATTGTGAGAAAATTTCAATACTGTCAATATTTTAATCTAGAGAGATATTGGTCACCTTCACCTCAGGAATTGATCTGTATTGCCAGGGATGAAATGGGAGAACATTGCATTTCCATAAGGATTGGGGTGACCAGAGTGGCTGGAATAGAAATTCTGGTAATGGGAGGTGTTCTTGTAATAATCTGGTAAATCTTGGATATTAGGGATGTTGAAAACAGAATGAAGGGTATGGTTACTGAAAAGTAAGCATTGGTTATCTATCCGAGGATTCTGGATTGCAGGTACTTGATAAGGATATTGGAGAGCCTGGCACTCACACCAGACCTCTATTCCATAGGACCAAGTACATTGGAATATTGCTGTATAGATCAGTCTCTTGTTTTCAATAGCTTGTTTAGAATGTTTTTCATAGTTGATGTGAGTTACTTTTCTAAAATAAGTTCTAGATATGTTGTTTGAAGAGAAAAACTGTAGGACAGGAAGAACAGTGAAGGATGAAGATGACATGAGAGGACTTTTTGGTATCCAATGAACTAGGGTGAGGTCAGAAGTACGAAGAGAGGAGGGTTGTTTATTTCTTAGGCTTTAAGGATATTTTTAGTAATGGTTTCACACGAATCACACAGCAGTTAACTAAGTATAAATGCGCTTACCTGATACTAAATTTGGAATGAAGTTTAAAGTCCTGGTCTTGGCCCTAAGTCCTTCACCAGTACCATCTATCCAGACGTACATGGCTTGCACTTTGTCTTCAGGCTGTGGCAGCGCCAAGAAACGATTCAGAACAGCCTTGTTCATCCTAGCGTTAGGTGAGTTCTCTAGCACCACCATTCTGCAAAATAAAAATTATAATTATTAATTGAAAGCCCACAATTTTTAATTATATACATGTCTGGTAAAAAATATCTCATTACACACATATATTTGTAAATAATTACTTTTTATACCACTACATTAACTTGTTGTCATTAATTATTTTGCAATTTAATATCCCTGAAAAATAATTTAGCCATGTTTTTATGTTGAAAATTACTGAAATTAAAAATTTCAGTGGGGAGAAAAAACCTCTGCGATCACTATTGCCAAAGATGGTCAACCTCCCTCTTAAATCATCGGATGTCTTAGAAGATATCATTAAACAATGTATATTGGACTGTATTGAGCAACTTGAGAGATACTCAAGAAGCTTAACATATAGAGAAGACGACAAATTTCCTTACTCTTCATGCACTTGAGATGAGATAGTCGACTCTCTAACTTTTGTTAGCTGAACTTCAGGTAACCGGTATTACATATATTTAACTGCTGGAAGAGAACTGCCAGATATTTGGCTACTTTTCTACTGGGATTTCCACAAAGTCAAAGTAAGTTTTGCAAGTATGACTATCAGACTTGAGCTATGGAAGACTGGAATAGTGTCCTTCTCGGGACAATCATAGACGCTATGAAAAATATGACACTACTTAAAAACTGTGGAATTGAACAGACTTTATGGCTGGGCTGGCAAAGAGACTTGACTTTAGTCACATCCCGAACCCATGTATAATCTCTATCAGATTAAGAGGAATGGGTGAGGTTTTAAGATCATGATGAGAGATGGGTATTTTTACCCAATCAAAAGCACTTACTGTTTATTTTGGGAATTTATTTTTTTACGTTTTTTAAACATTATTATTTTGTTTCATTCATTTGAAGTTGGTACGTTAGATGACCTTTGTGTCCTAGATGTAGTAGATTACAATTCATTTTGACTATCGTGATTGCTTGATTGACATTATTTCGATACAATTATTGTTGTCAGGAAAATATTAATAGTTAGAAGTGATATGTGGTTAAGGGAATGCTCCTTTTGAAGTGACCTCATCACAGAAACGAGTTATCCCTGACATAAAAACTGGATGGTTCGGTCGCATGTCTTCATTCAATATAAAAGGTAACGATGTTTTAAACATTCTGACCTAATGCTTCCCTCTCATCGTCGAATCAAATTAGTTAAACTTATAAACACATTAACTTTGTTTACTCTGTTGCCAAGCCAGGAAGGGGGAGGCTTTGCCTTTCGTCTGATATGAATTTACGATATAAAATTTTAAAGATATATTCCACAGCTAATACAAAACGAAGGATCTGAAAAAAAGGAAAGAACGTGAATAAAGTCGGCATTGTATATCTGACTTTTAAACATCTTGAAGACATAGTTCAAAGGAATTTTGCATTTCGCAAAAATAAATTCATAGATTTTTTATAGGAAATTTATTAGATTCCAACCTATTTCAATTGATTTTTTGGCGGTTAGTATTTTTCCACATTCAAATTTGGTTATACAAAAACGAAATTAATTTAATATTTTGATCAAAACTATATAAAATATATATCTCGTATATAAGTCGTAAACGTTTTCACCTTCCACTATCAAGTATTATTGGCAGTTCAAACTCGGGAGGTTTCTCATTGTACATTATTCTTGTTAGATCAAAAATGTACATGTACTTAAATACAGTGCATTGGTAAGAACACGGTTAAAAATAAGATTTTTTATTTATTTATGATATCACTAATTTTACTGCGTTGTTGAATTAAACTTTTGCCTTAGGATTCTTTTCTTGTGTTACTTCTAGTCACTTCTCAAAATCAAAATGTATCAGTAACAATTTAACAAATGAGATTGATTGAGAGCTGGACTGTGTTCCTGAAAGTTGGCGTTGGGCAAAAATAGATAGAGAACATGCTGTAGAAGACATGTAAAAAGGGATATGTATAAAAAATGCATATGTATTGATGTAATACCTGCGTCAAACTGATAATGAAATCGCATTGTAAATATAGTTACCGATACTAAGGATACATGTACGAGGGTGGCCTGAAAAGTTTCCGACCTAACAAAGCTTTTATTTCACTAGCTTTTATTTATTTTATTATCATCTTCATGTTGAGGTCGGAAACTTTTCAGACCACCTGTGTATATATATATCTTAACACCTTATCTAACTTTAAATCAGCAAGGAGGATGATAGGAGTTTTAAGCTCTAAGTCATGGTATAATGAATATTCCACGAAGTTTAAAAAGGAAACAATCACTCTCTAAAGCTCCGAAAAATGATTTATGGAATAAATGAAACATAGTTTTTATTTACTAAATCATTTTTCGGAATACAGACAACTAGACGTACAAAAGTGGTTGGCTCCACGTATGTAGTATTCAATGGAGGGGAGTACTTGAGAAGGAAAAACCGCAAATCGAAAAATAAAAACAAGCAACCCATTGTTGGTTGGCAGTAGAATAGGTTTGTATGAAATAAAAAAAATGCAACAGGATGTTCCTAACCTCGTTTAAACGGCCCCTAGCGCTGAATTAAATAATGTATCATTAGTGGTTTTCAATGACCTCAATGTACAGTGCGCACCGTCAGCCTTGCCTGTCAACTTGGTCATTTTCCACTTCAGCATTGTTATCATTCACTCATCTACAACGAACAATCGTTCACATCTACTGTTGAGAACCGCTTCAGAGAACTTTGCATAACCAAATGAAATGTGAATAGCTGTTTTTACATGATTTTGTTTATGCTACCTATTAACTATTGTACTAACTCCAGGTACACTTAAGTGTAACTCTTTCATAGGCAGCTATCCTCATTTCCCCAATTTATCGTGTGAGATTAAACATGTCTTTAATCGTAAAAATACACAGCAAAACATGTAATATTACTTGCATAAAACTCTTCTTCTCGTTTAACAAAAACTCGTTAAACATGGATAAACACACAAAGCGTAAAATACAATATATCTATTATATGATATAATAAGGGCGTGCCCCTACCGTGTAAACCTACAAGCCACCACGGACCCGAAGAAGAAGAAACAGAAGCAGATGGGGAAAGTGCCGCCAGTCCACCAACGCCAGCAGCCTACTAGGAGTAGTAACCAACAGCCGCCCACCACCACACCGAACTTCACAGAAGAAGCGACGTTCGCAGAAGTCACCTCTGCGACGTCAGCAAGACGTGACACCCCTGGCCTTCCACCCTGGTTCTCGATTCTCGAGACCATGATCAGGGAATTTATGTCTGGACTACAGACACTATTTCCTGAATTGGCACACCATGGGTAAGTACAAGATACTTAACTTCAACGTTGACGGTCTGATGACTATACTCGAAGAAGTGGAGGCGCTAATAGCGATCTCCACACCGGACATCGTCGTGCTAACGGATACGAGAATTGTGAACCAGAACGTAAGGCTACAGAGCTACTCTGTTGTCATCGAACGGACCGATGGCTACGGTGGTGTTCTGGTGGCTATACGACACGGCATCACATGGATGAAAGTGGCTGCGCCACTCACTACATTTGATGTCAGGCTCCATCACTTGACGGTGAAGAAAAAACCTGGGTACACCCATTTATCTCACCGCCATGTATAAGAGACCGAGGGCGTCTCTCCAAGAGTCCTCAGCCCTTCTTAGAGAGTGCGCCAAAAAAAACATCCACTGGATTGTCGGAGACTAACATGCGCGGCATCCCCTGTGGAATAATGCCACCGACAACCCAGCGGGGAGAAAATTGATAAAGGCGCCCTTTACTGTCGTTCGCCCCCAGAACTACACCTTTCACCATAGACGTGACAGTACAATTACTTCCACCCTACATCTTTTACTCACAAAACAGCCGCACAGGATAAACAATTGTGCGACCCTGGACGTAGTGACAACCGACCACCTGCCATTCCTGTATTCCATTGACGGTAGAGTTGTAATCCCACGAAGTACGACTATAATCGAGCCGACTGGGACCTAAATCGATCACAACTTTGCCACTAATTGCATACGGTTCCTGTTCTCCGGACTACAGAGGAAGTGGATCGACAAGTAGCTTTCGTGACCGAGGTTATCGTCGATGCAGCTGACACTGCTATCCCTAAGTTTATCCCGAAGCGACCCATGCTATATACTAAAACTTCATGCTATCTTCATGCTATCTACAAAAACCACCAGACCATATTCTTCGACTTATTGCATTACGCAATAATTGGAAGAATAACTAGTATAGAACAAGGACTCGTCAAACCAAGAAAGTAGTAAACTCTCTCACAACGCCAATTCGTGGCTTGATGAGGAATTGGAAGACGGCAATGTGGCAGGAACGGCTTCGTGGCTTACATGGCGATTTCTGTAAGTTTTGGAAACTCCTTAGGACCACTACCAAGAAGAACTCAGGTGTCCGTCTTCATGACGGAGACACCCTGTACACATCGAAAGAACTGGTGAAAATACTGGCCGACCACTATACCGAAGACAACGCCGCTAGGACAGGTAACTAACACGAACCTCAGCAGCTGAGGGCAGGTCAGAACTATATGTTTGTCTCCCCGAAACACCTCAAGGCGATTCTTCGCCAGTGTCAGGGAAACCAAGCACCAGGGGGCGACGGGGTGCAAACGGTATTGCTAAAACAACTGCCGAGGAGAGGGATTGCCAAACTCGTTAACCTGTACTATTCATGTATCAGGTTGCGATACTTCCCGACAGCGTGGAAACAAGCTGTATTGTTCCCGCTGCGCAAGCCCACAGAGAGAGGCGACCACCCAGCCCACTATCGCCCGATCAGTCTCCTCCCTCACATTGGGAAGATTCTCGAAAAGATAATACTGAACTACCGGAAGGAGTTCTGTTCGGAAAATGCTATCATTCCATACGAGCAGACAGGTTTTTAGGCTCATCTGAGTATAGAACATCCGCTTGTGAAGGTACAAACGGAAGCCACCCTCGGTATCAACAAGAATACAGCAACTGCTATGATCTCGTTGGACTGCACGCAGGCTTTCGACTCAGTGTCCCACGGGATGCTGTGCCGACAGCTTTGTGACTGGGAATGCCCAGAGCAGCTATATACCATGCTGGTTTCGTTCTTGAAGAACAGATCGGTGAGGGTACGGGTGGGTGATTGCCTCTCTAACCCATTCCCCCTGACTTGTGGAGTTCCTCAAGGTGTGGTTCTGTCTCCGGTTCTTTTCAGTATGTACACATCTGAAATTGTTGGGACAAACTATAAAAAAGCTACTGTAATCGCTTTCGCCGACGACAGTGCGGTTTACACCAGCAGCACGTAAGCACAAAGAACTCTTACACACGCCGAGTCAGTTTGTAACGTTATCAGTGACAGACTGGGCATGTTAAACATCAGTGTAAACATCAGGGGAAAAAATCCTTGCCAAAATCGTATAGCATAGGAGGGCAAGAGAACTCACCAGCTTTCTCAATGCACTATCTGGGTATAAAAATGGATAGGCATCTCCATTTCTCTACTCATTTTAGTAATAAAATAGAAAAAGTTCGACAAAGGTCTTACCGGCTATCGCACTTTCTAACTTCACCCAACCTGTCGCTTCGTCTCAAACTGATGATCTATAAAGCCGGGCGGCTCTGCTGTACGGTGCCCCGCTATTTACCCACTTGACTGACAATACAGCCAAATGTCTCCAACAATTCAGAATGGGATCATGCGAAAAGTGGTCCGACATACCTCTTTCGAGAGGTTGAAGAACGCTGACCTGCACCCGTTGCTTGGTGTGCCGTCGGTGGGTGAGTTCATCCGCCGGAGACACATTAAGTTTTTTGACTCGTTGCAGCACCTGACAAATCCAGTGTTTAACACTATGACCCCACCACCCCTCCCACATCGATGGCAACAGACTGTCAGGGAAAAATTAGGATAAGAATTAGTATGTCAGTTAGTTTTAAGGTTGATCAAAAAGGTGAGCCCCATCACCTTATTAGTCAGTTTAGTCAAGTCACGTATAATGTATATCATTATGCTTGTTTATTCGATTATATAATTTCTATAAAATAACAAAACCTGTATATAATGTAGTGATGCTACAGGAAATACAGAATAATTTGTAAATGGATCATTTGAGGATCTATAATTGTCTGTAAGTTTAAAGGCGCTATGAAGGGGGGGAAAAGAAAAAAAAAAAAAAAAAAAAAAGGGACCTTCCCAAACCTTCTTATAATATCCAAACTTGCTAATAATTAATAATATTATAGGGATCCATACCGTAATGAAATTGACTATATAAAAATATATAATGTTTTCGTAGTAACACGATGTACTGGGGAGTATTGGGGAAAACTAAGAATTACAATTTAATAAAATACTAAAGTCAGTGAATTCAATGATCAAAAACTAAAAGTTCAATAAAATTAAAAATAAACTAAACTAGAATAATTTAGTGAATTAAAAATTAATTAAATAAATTAGGTTGAGATTAAAAAAAATACTCGAGGTGGGTAGCTCCGCTGGTAAAGCCCCAATTAGATATTGGTTCGAGTCTCAAACTTGCCAATAACTCTTTCTTTGACTGTTAATAATTTTAAACAGAGGGACCAAATGTGGTACAATATATGCAAAACAGAGCGGCCTGCTGATTGAAGAAAATCCTAAGAGTCACCAAGATATCACTTTAAGAACTTCCCATGAAGATAAATAATATTTTAACATTTTTATTAAATAGCCATAGTGCTGAAATAAAAAATTCTGTGGTAAGACAATTCTTTTATTCAAAATACTACTAATCCATTACACCAGCAATAGCCAAAACCTAATTTGATAAAGTCACTTAATTTTCATCCCAAACTCTAACCAAGCTGTGTTTTATTGAGTTGAGGTTGAGGCATTTTTGACAAGCACTCAAATATGAAAAGATTCTTTAAACCTGATCAGCTCTGAATACAATTTTGAAAAAAAAAAGTTCACACAATTCGAAGGAAGAACATATCATGGATGTAATAGTAAAAAGACAAAAGTCCTGACCTGCAGAAGATTCTGGGACGACTGAATAACGATTTGTGACTTAAGTCCCAAAACTCGTTGATGATTTTCATGAA
Source organism: Acanthosoma haemorrhoidale (assembly GCA_930367205.1). NCBI lineage: Eukaryota > Metazoa > Arthropoda > Insecta > Hemiptera > Acanthosomatidae > Acanthosoma > Acanthosoma haemorrhoidale. Next base: position 146,540,268 of record OV884011.1, on the reverse strand, counting down.
AAAAGTATCTTGTTACTACAATAGTGGGGCCTAAAGTCTTAGGAGTTCTACAAACGAAACGATTCGTGCATAATTTAATTTTAAATATACACACTTCTGATGGTGCTCATTGCATGAACCAGCCACAGTCCTTAATCTAACTAGATAGAACACAATGGGTTGTTGCTTTATCTCAGTCGTTGACAGCTGGTTATCTCCATATTATAATGTCCGCCCGAAAAGAAAGTAATGATGCACAACAATTCGTGTATAAAAAAAAAATTATTTGACACACCCTGCACAAGTAACAATGTCTTGTTTAAGGACAGGAGATTAATAAGGAAGTACACGAGATTTATCGAACAACGGTATGTGTGTGACTCAGACATTTACACAGCCAAACTGTCGAGAGCTAACTATTGATTGTCTGGCACATGTATGCCTAACTCTGTTTGCCGAAGCTCTTAGGCATGCCTAGCATATTCTGCTTACCAGCTAGGTAATTCGAGAACGATTTGCCAGACCTTGTTTATGGTCTTGTTGGAGCAGCGTAAATAACTGGTAGGTTGCTGTTATCAATGTATATTAAAGCAGGGATTTTTTTTTCTCAGATTTTAGTGCATAACGTAAAATGTGGTGTGTGCGTTCCTCTAAAACAAAGAAGCAAGATCTCATATGGTGAAGTGGTCAGCGTAAATCCTTCATGATTCGAAATTCCAAGAAGTTACTTGGTTACTAGTTTATTTTAGAAATTCAATAGTGGAAGTAAAACTCCAAATATAGAACAAACAGATATGTATTTTAAAAAGAATCTAAAAGGTACAAATAATTATTTATATGTCGGCGTGTTTTGTGTCTTCCAATTATTGTTATAATTTATCATCAATACTATCTGTTTATCAGCATTTTTATACTATACCACATTTTCGTAAGAGAGGCTAACCAGATAAAAGGTTTTTACATAAACGCCAGGTCTATTTATGCGTAATATTGATTGTGAATTGCGTAAATATTATATCAATTGCGTAGTAAAAGATTAATGATTGATTAATATTAGCTGAAGATGTAATAAGTTACATATATTCCACGGTGCTCATATGTTTTTATTCCCGAGCCCAATCGAAGATGTAATAATTTCAAACAAGCTCATGAAAATCATTTTTTGCGTGTACGGCTTCACAAGAAACAAATAGATATAATCGATCTGAAATTAAGATTAGTTTTTGTTATGATATAATCACAGAAATGTGTAAAAACAATTAAAATTGTCTTTATCGTTTCTATAACTTATAAGATCGCGCAAGTAACAACTCAAAAGCTATCGTTTAGATTGTTAATGTTTTAGCTATTTACAATTGTTTTTGATGAGATGTTTCCTTCCTGTAGTGTCCGTTTTCCATTTCTTTAAATACATCTAACTATTAAAAAATCATACATCTCCGCAGACAAATTGCTCTTGAATGGCGTACAGCATATTTGTTAGACAAATAGCAACTCCCGTAACTCCTCATAGTATGAAGGTTTTTGGATGAAATCCATGGATGGTTGGAGTATTTATTTCATTCCCATAAGTAGGTGGCTATGAACGAGGAGGGTATCCATCCGGGAACTAGCAATACCGTAGAGGTTTATAAAAATACATTCCATCCAAGCCCCGTACGTTACACCAGAGACATGATTAAATTAACATTTTCTTTTTCTTGAAAGTCAAACTCCAATCCTTCAGATGCATTAAGCAAATAACTTTTTCAACAGCTGGTATAATGTCGACATTCTAAACATTCAAGAATGGCAGTGAGAGGAGAGAAGCTTCACATGTTTTATATCAGTTCATAGATTGGATAAGGAGTTGATTCTTTTCTAAGGGCAACACTGCCACTAATGTAAGAAGCCAGAACGGTGACTCCACTGATTACCACAACCACATTTCAACATCGTAAAGGAGTATTTTGTGGTCCAATAGTAAAATGAAGGGAAATAATTTTCCTTCAAGAAAGATCTTAACTAAGGTAATCAACTAATTTTCAATCACCCGATTGAGTTTCAAGATAATGAAAAGAAGGAGTTTCATAGGTTATAGAAAAAGGACCTGATTTCCTGGGCTCAAGCTGGGTTCCATGCAAACTTTGTTTTCTCACTTTTAATGATACATGTATGTTATTTGTGTTATTTATTAAAGGAGCCCGGCTTGTCTATTCTTTTGACGTTTAAAGGAATGCGCAACAATGATAACACGACATACAAAAGAATTGAATAGAAAACAGCGATATTCATATCCTGTGTGAATTGGACATTGTTGTCTAATCGGTTATGAAATGGACAAATTACCATTTGTTGCAGAGGTTTGAGCCAATGATGAAGTTTGAATTTGTGAGAAATCCACTAATTTTATTGTATTGTTAAAGGTTTTATGTACTGACAAACTTACGTCTCGTTGGCTTCCCTAACTTTATTGTTTGGAGTAGCTTTAATTTGTATTCCTGCGTTACGCCATTTAATGTTTCCTACCACAGGGAAAAATTAGAACATTATATTGTCTATAGGTCTTTAGGTACTATAAACAGTGAAATGAGAAAGAGGGTTAGAGATAAACAAACAAACACAGCAGTGTTTTTTAATATTCCTATACAATTTCAGATTAAGTGGAATTAAACACCCACAGACTTACTGACTAAAGACCGTTTTAAAAAAGACATCCCTCTACGGCACATATAGGAAGAACTGTATTTGCAACATTTTAATAATTCATTGAAACCTTCAAAAATAACACAAGACTGATTACAGACACTTACGTTGCAGACATTGTCACGCTGACTGTGATGCACAATTCGCAAACTGGCGAATGTGGTGTTTGTCGACAACAGTCGTCATGGAGGCAAACTAACAAAGCCCATGGCGACGATTGTCCCTTCTCACAATGAGAACAATATATGCATTTATCAAGAAGATGGGCAATGAAGAGGCTCGAGACAAATGAGGTCTTCAGTCCAGTCGATGGCCAGATCGATCTGAGCAATCACAAGGTGAGTTATTGTCCATTTTCCGAATCAACACGAACCCAGTTTTTTAACGACGTAAAATAAATTTTTTTACAGGGCTTAAACGAAAATAAGTGAAACTGGCAGCAGAACACGAACCTTTGTATAAGGAGTAGAAAAGTTTAAGTGGGTGTTCACTATAGACGCCAGGACACCGATTTCGACGCAATGATTAATTAGCTCCAACACCCCTTACCATTTTACGAGGAAGTTAAAACAGACACCCACGAAGTCTTACCGGCTTAAACACTTACTGACTTCCCCCAATCTATCACTGCGCCTCAAGCTCATGATGTATAAGAGTGCACTCAGGCCTGCTCTCCTGTACGGTGCACTGCTTTTTCGTCATTTGACTGAAGCGCCAGCGAGGCGACCCCCACAATTTCAAAACGGCATACTTATGAAAGTGGTCAGACATACTACATTCCAGCAGCGGGGAAACAGGGAGCTCCACGAGGTTTTTGAGCTGTATACGCTGGATGAATTCATCCACCGTAGACATATAAAATTCTTTGACTCGTTGCAACACATGGAAAAACCCGAATTTAACACGATTACCCCCACTCCGTTCCCCTGTCGATGGCAGAAGGCAGTCGAGGCAGGAACGCTTTAGTTTTTAAGTTAGTATGTAAGTTTAGTTTTAGTCCCTGTTTGTAACCCGAAGGATAGCCCCATCACCTTCCCGTCCCCTTTTTTCCTTTATATACTTTTAACAATAAACAGATTATGTTAGTTTTTTAAGTTATGCACTCCATAAAATGCATATGTTATGCAGTAAAAGAAGCCATCCACAGCCAATTTATATTGTTGTTTATAATTGACAATTAAAAAAAAAATGTTTAAAATAAGGGTAATTATAATTGTGATCGCATTAATACCATATTTACTAATTTACATTTATTCTCTCATTCGTACTTACAATATACATTCATACACTATAGTCTATATGATCATAGCCCAGGGATCTCCCTAATTCACCCGCAGAATCTTCCTCTAAAAAGTTATTATTGTGTTGTTTGTAGTTGATAAATAATTAATGAGCTTTTTTGGATGAAAAACATATTCTACATATTTTTCTGTTTAAAGTAAACTACCACTTTTTTTTCAGTCACGTGTAAATTAAATGTACTCAGTTTCAAGAGTATGCAAATCAAATATTTGCGATATCAATATTGGAATAGCCAAACAAGATAAGGGCTTTTCGCTGATGTGTACTTAACCACAAAAATATCAGATAACAGTTAGGTTTATATTATGTAACAGAAAGCAATACGGCTGCTAAGATGATATCTATAACCAGGCAATATTCACAATATAGGCCCTTACTTTACTAGAGCAACTGAAAGCCTAAAAATTACTTACTTCACAAACAACCACCATATATGAGATTGACCCGGTCATACTTCGGGCTGGCATTAATAAATGATACGTTCAACGCCATTATTCACGGATGAAGGAATCGATCTAGTTAGCCCACTACCGTCTTACCCGATATAAATGGAAAAATTAGTACCCAAACAGGAAAAGTAGTTAACCCGGGGATCAATCGATCCACCATTGATCCTCATTATATTTAATTTTTTTTTTTTTCCTGGCCAAAATTACATCAATTGTAATGTCGGAAATACACATATCATACATTAAAAATACATGGTTGATGGGGGGGGGGGTAATATGAAGGAAAAATATCAAGAGGTATCCATCCAAGTTCTTACCGTAGTTTTCATGACAGTATCTTATCATTATTAAATTATTGTGAAAAAACTACTATTAAATTTTGTACAACACACCAAAAAAAATTATTTTTTGGAATGTCTTTGAAATTTTGTTTGCGTGTCTGTAACGTCTCCTTGATCACGGTAGACTATTCTTTAATGTCCTCTGAAATTGGTCTCGAGAAATCTTAAAGACTCGAGATTCAGGCCTGTTTTTTTCAAGTCTAATTTATTGTCTTACTTCCTGTCATTTGGGGTACGCAAATGTTTGCATTTCCACAGATTTTTTAATGTCTCTGCAAAGATTTTACTCCGTTTAAATGCGAGTGTGTGCGTTGAAAAAAATGGACATTGTGATACAATAGCTTTATTTACTTATATGTTACTTTATTTTAGTAACAGAAAAGAGAAGTACCTAATTCTTAGCCTTAAAAGCAACGCTAACATTTCTCTTTGCATTTGATAATATGTATGATAATATAATATGTATATTGAAGTAGGTTGTTACTTCAAGTACATAAGAAGTGCCGAGACCAAAGTTTATGACAGCAGCAGCGAGTGATAAGATCTAATTTGTCCAAGAAACTGTTTAACCTTATATTAAACTTCAATTGCGGAACTGGTAATACCACCATAAAGTCTATGGTATGGTTCAAGACATGGTAGGCAATGTTTGAAAAAAATTAAATGAAAATATTAATGACAAAAAATTAGAAAATTTATGAATAAGTTGTAATTATAAACTTTCCCTTGTGATTTGGAGCAAAATAAGACTGCGACCAGTGAAATACGCTGATGAAGATGTCTGAGGGTGCAGGAAATCACACAGTAGAAAAACTCAAGCAGTATTGTAGAGTTTCATAGTTTTCGAAACGATAAATCCATATGTTTTTATTTCCTATTTGTTATTTTTCCTTTATTTTGCCCATGTCTGAGCTGAGCCTCCCGCTCGATCAAGAAACATTTCATACGAAGGCCCCATTGGTGTGGTGACGACATGAAGAACGACACATTTCCATCTAGTATGAATAAGTATCATTACAAATGAATTACTTGTTATTAACAATTATTATAGCTAACCGCTTCGATATAATTTTGTGCGTGGTATCAAATTAATGATCTCGACTTCATAATTTTTTGTTTCCATTCGAGATTTTTAAACTCTTCTTTTCTAATAGCGTCAACATTAGGATCTTTTTTCCACACACATATGAACACTTGTTTCGTTTGAAAACAATCCCAAAATTTACGTGAGTGTAGTCTTGGACAAGAACTAGGTAATTACAAATTAATAGTGAACAAAAAAAAAAAGGTGGTATGGGCATTGCGTTTCATAATTCCTAAAGAATGATACAAGTGAATGCGTTTAATAACAAAATGATTCGAAAAAAGACCGGGGAGTAAACAGTCTTGAGTTTATTTAGGGTTCTTGGCCATGTTTACTTCAAAGCGTAAGAAGGACAGGCTAAAGCATCGGGAGTAAATTGAAATTATCCGCGTATTACGAGTAGAATAAATAAGGTGAGCCCTATCACTTTTAATAAATTCAGTCCATTAATGTATAATGTACATCATTGTACAATGCGGATCACTATTAGTAGAAAACAGAATTTGTATAAAATGTAGCCAAGCTACAGGAAATATAATGAAGCTATTGTAAATGGATTCGTTGGTAGAATCTATATTTTGTAACAAGGGAATATGAAAAAAAAAAGTAGGGTCAGGTAATTCATAGGCCGCCTTTGCGCAGTGAGGTGCACCTTGATAACTTCACCTGCCATCTAGTAGACCTTTACAGCATTAAACCGGCTGGCCTTGCCCCTGTTACTCCATTGCAGTGCTCGGTGGGTGGAGTTAAATAAAAATCAATATACGATTAACGACTGTACATAAGGAGTAGAAACGATAATTCAAGAAATAATAAATCGTATTGTCCCCGACATATATATTTTAGCGAAGCGCTTTAAACTGTCAAGCAGTCATCAATGCTTTAATACTCAATTTGAATGAAATGTATGAATAAAAAAAAAAATGCTAAAATCAAACAAGGGTTGTTATTTCTACAAACTTTAAATCCCTACATTCCATTTAGATTGAGTACTCACTTAGGATGAATGTTTGACAGCAGGAAGCTCTTTACCAAAATACGAAACTTTGTAGAGCGACAAGGCTTTTTATTTCTTAAATTAATAACTCCGCAACTAGCACTAAGACATGAAAACGAAATGAAAATAATTTCTGAATTACATGTAGTTTCATTTATAACATGTAGTTGGTTACATAAAAGATTTAATAGTTAGGTAAGAATGGATCGGACATTAGGTACCTACACAAAAGAAGTATCGACATCTTGGTTGTCTAAAACCAGTTTCTGTCGATTTTAATCACGACTGAATTAGGGAGTGGAAAGCATAGAACCAGTCTTTTGAAGAACTTAAGCGTTTCCCAACGAACTTGATGATAACCGGTTTTTTTTTTACCTTTCTTTGGCTGCCAGTCATCAGGACTGCCTCCTTCTAGCAAGTTACTATCCGACACGTCCACTGGGGTTTTTTCCAGGAGTCCTGATAAGAATTCTAGGGAATCGAGGCTCTAAACCTTTTTTTATATTCCTAGAATTTTCATAATAGGGTGAAGTAACAAAAATGTGGATTTAATTACTCTTGTCAAATAAATACGATTTTGGGCGCTAAACAAATGTTTGTTTAGAACCTCACCGCATGAGATCAGGGAATCAAATCATTCTTGATACATGAACAATAATACTGTAGTCATTTTGAAATTATCCCTAGTCAACAGAAATAAATATTTTGAATTTAATGTAGTACTGATATATAAATTATTACAAGGATTTTTAGTGACCTATTTTGATTATTTAATTTAGTTGAAGTCCAGAAACAGCCCGATTGGGCAAGATCTCAACATTGAAGTGAATACGTCCTGTAGAAGGATTCCATTACTTCTCTTCTTTGGCGTATTAACCCTGAAAATTTTATATTATTACTTTATATTTAAATATTAGCTTATAAAGCTCTCCTAATCGAGAGTGAATTAAAATTTCCTTTAACAAAATATTTTTTTTTTAAGACGGATCTATGAAAAGTAGCCAATTTTGTCATAAATACAACAATTTTAGGTAACTCGTCCTTCTTAAAGGTTATACATTATTAATTCATTTAGCATTAAGATAATGATTTTTTCTCCATAGAACCAGTTACATTTTAAAACAATATTAATACAGCATTTGGAGCAGCCAGCGAGCAGTTAATATGAACATGGTCAGATAAATTAGAGGTTTTTAGAGATTATCAGTGGTCAGGAGAATAAATCTATTATTTTGCTTATTATATTGATCTATTATATTGATCATCGTTTTATCATTTAAGGGAAGATCTATTTAAGGTTCTTCAAGCGAAATAATGTTCATGGTCCACCTGAATCATTAACCAATAACTCCCATACCGTGAAGCAGTATTGGTTTTATATACGGTGATATACACTGACAGGCCAAAATTCCACCCACTTGTAAAAAAATTGTATTTGTATATAATGCATAGTATTTGTATGTAATACATGGTAATTGTATGTAATACTTATTATTTATTGAATTTATAAAATCTTTTTTACCTTTAATAAGGTTTTTAACATTTATTAAATGAGTCTTTGTTTAAAAATTTAAAATCAAAATGTGAACAGCTAAGAAACATGAAAAATAACCATTTTTATCCTAAAAGAAATTAATGACTGGATCATTTAATAGCGCGTATTTCCTATTCATGCCTTTATTACTTCTTAAAGACGCCTCGGCATACTTTCCACCAGTCGGGAAATGTCCCTTTGCTGGAGGTTAGCCCATTCTTCCCCAAGAGCCCTTTCAAGGTCTTGCAGTGTATCAGGAAGTGCTGAACGCGCTCTTATTTGTTTTCCGAGGTTATCCCATAAATGCTCGACAGGGTTCAAATCTGGAGAACGTGCTGGCCAGACCTTAATGTTGTGCTGATGAAGGAACGTCTGTACTATGCAAGCGACATGTGGACGTGCATTATCGTGCATTAGAAATGAATGATAGCTGATTTCGATGAGGATAGGCAACACATGAGGTTCCAAAATCTCATCTACACAGCGAGTGGCCATCAAAGACCCTCCACGAACAACAACCAATTCTGTGCGGCACTCCATTGAAATCCCAGCCCACACCATTAAGGAACCACGTTGAAAAGGTTAGCTCTGGGTGAAATTACAGGCTGCATACCTTTCATTTCTTCTTCTCCACACCCTTTCATCCCCGTCTGGAGATCGTAGAGCAAATCTAGATTCATCTGTAAAAAGTACAGCACCTGACGGCGTCTCGTAGAGTTTCATAGGGAAATCCGATTGCATTAGCTGCATATCTAATGGAACGTCCATCGACAATAAGTGCCACACCACGTGCAACATCCTCAGCACGAAGAGTCATTTTTAAACTTAAAATTGAGAAAATTAAAATATCGAAGCCGAAAACTAAGAAATTTGCTGCACCAGAACGCAAATGACACTGAATAAACATTTTTAATTCCATGGAAAGTAAACATTGGGAACGACAGTCCCTTAATTAAATTAAGGATTATGGGTTACTGTCCTCTATATTGACATTTCTAATTAAAAACAAATAAAAAAAATGCATATTTATTCATAAAAAAAATTTACCAATCCAAAGCAGATGAAAATATTAAAGCATTTTGAGATGAAAATATGAAAAAAATCAGGTGGGTGGAATTTTTTGCCTGTCAGTGTATTTATATTATATTATTTTTAATCAATTTTGATTTCATTAGCATTTATTATTATATTTGTTTTTTATCAATGATTATATAAGGAATAATCAACTATAATGTAACTTTTCAAAAGATAACCAAAAAAAAAATTGATCCCTGAAGTCATATTTAAAGTGTCTCAGTTTTTTTCGAATTATTTAATCATATCTTATCATTTTGGGCATGTGAAAGTACATATTAAATTATTAATAAAAAAACACGAAAAAAAATATATCAGTTGTGAAGAGAAATAGTTAGAAGTGGAATCTCAAAACAAAATTTCACTCTATAATAAGATTAGGGATTTTTTTTTAGATCACTATGGTATCTTTCCCTAACAAAATGTATTTAAAGTTGTGAAGTTAGTTTGATAAAAAATAAGGACAGATACCGTGAGATAAATACGATAAATAATTGAAACTAGACCATAAAAATAACAAATTAGTGTATGCATTTTTCGTGATATCAGGTTAGGCTGATGAAAGAGAGATGCTAGATTTTCATCAAATCTATTTAATGGACAATTTGTCAACTAGTGAAAGTCTAACACCGCTCTTTCATCGGCCTTGCTTGATATCACAACGAAATTCATACACCCATTTTTAAATTCTCGGTTAAAAACTAACTCCCAGTATAATAATAATGCTTTAGTCTAGAATAATTTAAATGAAAGAAAAAATTAAGCAATTATTACCTGGCATGACGAAAAATAAATGGCAAGGCTAATGATAACTTTGATCCCGTTGTGAAATGAAGTGAAACGAAAATAACACTTTATTTTAAAATAACAAGAAAGAGTAGAAGCATTACACAGATTTGATAAGCTTACAAGCAATAAAGGGGCTATGCACAACAACAGATTTATACAAGAAACATAAATACGTAGAGATGAAAAAAAAATTATCGTTGTGTTACTCTTCTGTAGTATACATTAAGAAGAAGAGTTCAAAAGATAATTTTTTACATTTTTAAAATAAGGTTCTGTTGTCGAAAAGTTTTAATGGAGACAAATGGCATTATACTATTGTTTCCAATTTTAATTCAGAACAAAATAACTAGCTGTTTTAAGGTCGCCTTAAACAAAACGTTTAGACTACTTTTGGGGCATGTAAATTTCCTGAACAACAGTTTTTCTATTATTGGCTTTTGTGAACATTATCTACGGAACAACAGCAGTTTCCACTTGGCAATGAATTGGCGGTTTCGTCATCGCCCTCGAAAAGCAGAAATGCATTTAAGATGCTAATTTTTGAACGACTAGCCACTGACAGACCAATAGTTTAAGTGATACGCGATCTTACTATGCTACATGTCAGTACTGTTGATGAAAGGAATGATTCCTAGACAGACCAAACAGAATGTAGAACGATAAGCAGGGCCAACAAAAACGGTGAGTCGTTTTTTTTCGTCAACGCCTTTCATAAATTGTAGTACTACATTGAAAACCAATTTTTTAATCTTTCTTCCCCCTGTGTCCCCAACCTTCGTCTTAAATAGCCTGTAGGCTCTCCTTAGTTCCTGATTTATCTTATTCTCTATCACAAGGGCTTCTTTCTCTTGTTCCATTTTTTTTTTTTGTCATTTCGTTTCCCCCTTATCTGGCCCAATCTACTTTTATCATTAGAAACTTCAGGTTTATCCTTATCCTCCCTCCTGGTTTTTTTACCAATCTTTATACGGCTTCAGAACTTCTGCTGTTGTGTTTTCTTTTAAGCTTCTTTCGCCAGTACTTCAGTGCTGGATTTAATTTATTTTGGGAGTCAAAGCGGACTTTAAAACCAAAATAAGAAACTGGCAATTATTGATAATGGGACTTAAATTGAACCTAAACAATAAGTACTGATAGTTGAAAACAGAATACTTTCTCTTAATCCTAATTATAGAAAATTAATTCAATCCTAATTAGCCTTAAGTAGTGCTCGCAAACCCTTATTATTGGGTAAACCAAAACCCAGGTTGGATTCTAGATTCTACGGCCGGTGGAAATTCCAGTTAAGATTTTTAATATATCTTTGTTTAAAATCTAAAACTTTAAATTATTGTTTTAATCAACACAGCTTTGCTAAACTCGACCAGAGAACACCAAGAAAAAAATCAAGACATGTTACAAACAAGAATTGGAACATATCTAGTCGTGTATGAACTGACTTTCTAGAACGACCAAAAAAAATTAATTTTCTTGAATAAAAATACTAAATTGAATTGAAACGATGAAGAACAGTTGTGCTTATTTACTTTCAATTTATCTTTCAACTCATTTTTAAAAAAAAATAAAATTATAAATTTATTTGGACGTATGAGTACAATGAATTCAGGAGACCTGAATAAGTTTGGCAACAATTTAAAAACATCAAATAATTAAAACATAACTATCCCATATTTAGGAAATATTTCCGAAAATTAGGGAATATGTTGAATAAAGCGGACATTGATGTGAACTCAATTTCCCACACTAAAGAGCCGATTCAGTTTTAAAGAAATATCGGGCGTATGTAATGAGTGTGGGAATGAAATAAATCTTATGTTCGCAGAATAAATATAAATTACCAATTACATGCAAAAAAAAAACTACTTAATGGTTTTGAAGGTCTACCTTCGGGAGGAAGGGCATGATGACGCACCACATAAAGTTCCCTGATACACAATACGTAATTCCAAATGATAGAAAAATAATTAATAGCCTGGAGAGAATTGAAATTAAATTAGATTCCCTAACATCGCATAATATAAATAAAAAATAAGAAATAATTAACACGCGTATGCTAAGAAACCCACTCCCTCAATACCTCCGAAATTATGCCAGTCTAAAAGTAGAATGAAGTCTGAAGAGATTGCAAACCTATTTTAAAGTTTGATTTAATATAAATTATTTCAAATGTTATAAGTTTTTTTTTTCACCATCAATCGGATGAGTAGCTATGAGATTGGTGTATTATTGTGTTTTTTAAATTATTTATTACTTAAGTGTCCAATCTTTAATTTTAGTAAAATGGGTGGACAATTTAAAACGGAGCAATTCAGAACTGCTTGCTAATAATTAATGCTAAAACATTAATGATTTGAATATGTTTTATTTATTGATTGTTATTTGTGATTTTAATGATAGATTTTGTTCTATCTATCGTTGATCTCCATACCCACTCTCTAGGTTTTTATCAGGTGACTTTTCATTTTCGCAATCTCAAGATTACAGCTTAGAGCTGTCGAAATCGGCAAATAAATCACATATTATTGAAGGACGGTATTTTTATTATCAAACAAATAATTATTTTTAGTACTACAGGCCTGTGAATGGTGAAAAGGACCGTCAGAGAGCAGGACATTCCCACAGCATGTTGTCGACTAAAATACTTTTTAACTACTCACTAGTCCTTGTACAAGATGTGGTTCGTGGCCATCTGGATCAAGTTTAGGCCACCAGGCCCGTAGCAAGTATATTTGATTTATTTGAAGAGAATAAGTGATATGAATTTTGGTATTTTGTGTTAGATAAAAACTAAAAGAGAGCGTATAGACATCATCAAGAAAGAATAAATCGAAATAAGTAAAAATATTGCGCATTTTCTGTAATGAAGAATTTGAAACGAAAATGATTTAGCTCTTCAAAGTTAAATTTTAAAATGGTTACGACAGTCTTATAACTACTTCCATATTTCATATTAATAACTAGTTGAAGAAACACTAATAATAATAAAAAAAAAAAATGCTACATGAACAAGAAACCTTGAAGTAGTTGTCACATTTAATTACTTTGTGAAGTTCTAGATAACTAGACCCTAGGCGATAATTGTGCGATTAAGTGTATGTCAAGAACAATTTATTTGAAATTGTACAATTTTAATTTGAAGGAAGAATTTGAGTTATCTTATATCCACTTCTGTATGAGAAAAAACTACATATTAATATATCAAAATCGCAAATCATCAAACTAGCAATTTTCACTGTTTTTCAAAACCAAGCACGTTTTATTTAAAAAATGGCTAGAATATTTGATTTCAAAACGGGATTTGTCAATATAAAAAACATTAATGATCACAAGCAAGCTAGAAGTACAGGTATTGAAAAAATGGTTTTGAAACCGATCCGTCAGTTGCATGTCATTCAAAAGATAGTTGATATCTATTATCCGCACGTAGGTACCGATTTATTGACCGTGATTTGTAAATTAAAAAGATCAAATAAATACTTTGTAATATTATGAAGTATTGTAAATAGTGTGCAGCTATTCGAATACGCCTCAAACTATCATAATGAGCTGTATTTTTGAATTTAGTCGGTTTTTCAATAGGAGTGAACGTTATGTATTCACCTTTACGTATGTTTGCTCTAACCTATTTGTCCTATAAACGAGAACATTTACATGGAAGTTTAATTTGATGACCTGACTGACTTATAAGATCAATTGTAATTAATAATAACATAAAATCCATATTTTAAGAAAACCGGTCCTAGAAGGGAAATGTGCGATTGTGTTAAAAGACCGGTTTCATACCATATTTACAAATTTACATTAACTCTCTCATTCATACCGCGTTTACAATATACTATCATACACTACATACATAAATACATTCGTACAATATAGACATATATACATAACCCCTGGGTTCCCCAGTTCACCAGCAGTGTACCTTCCCTGTTAAGGAAGGAGGCAAAGCAGGAATATAATAATTAAAGTATTTCTTTCGGCTCCAGTGGCTCTGGGATAATTATAGTGTCCTCTCATTCAGAGTTGGAACTACGAGTTATCTTCTACAAGCTTCTAATAAATTAAAAGAGACATAATTGAAAATAATAATTCTGCTGGATCTGAATCTATTCACCGTTTGCGTTAGTCATGCAGAAAAAACAGATAATTCATCGGGAGAATGGACAATCGCAAACTCTAAGACATTTTGGCCCCGTACCAAGAGGGTCAAAGGGACTACAAGTTGTGATTTATATTTAGCACTAAATAGGGATCCTGTGGTTACTAAGTCAACGCTCCTACGGGTTGTTGGCCTCGTGTTTACGCTGATGTTAATGTCTGTAACGTTTGTAAACGGACCGTGCCTATCCATTATAATACTACCTACCATAATCTATTGTATTTTATGGTAAACGAAAGTATGCGATAAGAGAATTTTCAATTGGTGTGAGTACAATTTTCTATCGTCCAATACCTCCGTAATTGGAAAGGAAGTTTGAGATTAATTTAAATTATTTAATTAAATTATGAAACAGCCGCACAGTTCTTGTTGTTGTTTTTACTCCCCCCCCCCCCACCTTGCTTTTATAATCCCTCTGACAAACTGGAGCTGAAGAATACGGATATGATACTTAAAGTCGTTTGGTGATTACCGTTTTACCATTGTCAGTAATTTGATGCTTTTCTAAGTCTACTCCATGTACTCTCGACTGCATGATAACGAATAGATATTACATTCGCTCCGGTTTGGTTTAAACTGTTTTCTAATGTGGGCTGGTCGTAACCAATATAGACTATCACAAGTTTTTCGCTGAACGACTCAAAGTTTCAAAGCACCATCACCACATTATCAATTTAATCGACTGAACTTACATTCTAATTAGCATATAAGTCACATTCTAATCTCCTTGACATGATTTCATTATTTAATAAGTATGTCGTTATTATTAGTATAATATATACTACATCATTATTCTCTAATTATATTCAATTATTTCATGTTTGAATGCTATATTTTTTTTGTTTTGTTTTTTAAATAGAATTAACCATGCCTAACCTCTGAAATAAAATATTTCTCATTTGAACAGGTGTGGATATATGGAAAACAATTTAAATATATTCGAAAAATTATAATTTTTAGCCCCACCAACTCTTTTTTTCAGTGGTAGCTACATTAGTATATACCTGCTTTTGAAATTTATCATTCTGTAAATAAAGAAATACTTTTAGCTGGTGTGATACGTTTTCCTTATTTTATAAACATGAAAACAGTATAGAGTTAAAAATTTGTATCAGAACGCCTGAGCATTAATGCATCTATCATGATGGCGCCTGGCCACTTATATTGCAGTCAGACATGAACTTGCGTGTCTGCAACTTTTAATATTGTACCACGTGCTTTAAATAACTTTGTGGAGACCGAATGGAAATATAATTCTACCTCATAGTTTAACTTTAAATATATGTAGTATAATAGCTAAACATTAATTAAATTTTCGTTTGCTTATTTTTATTTATTACGAGTTATCTTTTGCATAAAGCATTGTCTAAAAAAAGTAATGTAGTATTGATTTATATTGTACAGGGTTCAATACCCTTATATATAGATTTACATTTAAAGTGGATTTGTCGAAACAAGTAGCTTTGTACCTTCCACTCATGTCAATGTGAGGAAGTTTAACTTGATAGACCGAAATTAAAAAAATATATATATCATGTGCTACGTGACTTGATGGGGAATAAGAACCATCAGATCCAACCAGCTCCATAAAACAGATTAGTACTGTGTTCATAGCAGAAGTGCACAGTCACAGCTTTCATTATAACTGTTGCTGACTAAAATTGTAAATAAACGAATAGCATAATAATAAAAATAAATTAAATCACTCTGAAAAAGATTATTTGGGGCTGCATAACGTAAATGAAGGTGAAGGATATCAAAACAGTATACATTAAATGAAAATAAGTACCTGATGGCACTATATTTTTAGTGAGTGTCATTAAATACTAGGCCTCGAAAATCAGGAAAATCGCCTTATTTTCGGGCTTATATGTAGGTTTTAAAGATTGTTTATGTTTGTATCTAAACTTGAGACACCGGAAAGAACTTGTAGCTTCAAAGGGATAAGAGGTTCATATTAGGATATAAAATTGTAATTTAAAATGTTGTCAGATTGTAGGGCAAGTCGAAAACATGGAATAGAAACAGTCTGAAGAGAATTATAAAAAACCTAGATCAGTGAAAAGAACAATTGTAAAAGCAGGAAGTTCACAAATAAACAAAGATTTGGTTAAAATAACAGTTTAAGAAAATCTGCTACTTCATCGTGGGGTTCAGCGAAGGCTTGTGTGGAGTGTGCTTATTTTGAGACAATAATGGAATAATTAAGACGAAGTGACAATATTATGTTCCCAGTCGGATCTGAAGCGTTCTTCGAGATATAATACCAAGAACCATCATTCATTTACAACTTCCTTCCTAGTTCGTCAAAGTTATATCGTGGTATATAAATAGATATATAAGTATTTATTAAATATCCTCAATTAATGATCAAAATCTCTAATCTTACCTCTTATTAGGCCTAGCTATTGGGGAGTTAACAGTAATATGAATAAATATGCTTGAGACATAAATCAAAACATAATAGATGAAGAACCAAAAACAATAAGATTTTTATAATAAAAAAGAAATATTATAGATCGAGAAAATGTACAATGTAACTATGAATATGCATGGTACATTCAATTATTCTAAATAATTAACGTATTCTATTATTTTAAGGGAAATATTACTGTTTTATAATATACTTACAAACCGATTAGTTTGCTTCATAATTAAATTAAAAATAATTCGCATATTGAATTTAATTGTCTCTAATTAAGATATGACACTCACACTAATTTCCATCGGCTATGGTAAATATTAATTAAAACTCATTTTGGTTTCCTATGATCAACGCTAACAGCAATGTAGTGGACCCTAACTAGGTTTCAGGTCAGTACAGCCGCATCCATATCAGTCCAACGCAACTGGCGAGTTTGAGATGTACCCCAAGAAATCAGTCCTTCTCATTCATCCCCCAAGGCGAACAGGCTTCCAAGGCTTCCCCTTTGATATCCTCAAAAGGAAGTGTTTCTTTTAACGTCTCTCTTTAATATATATTTTCACTTCGCTGTGTGAAAAGGGCATTTTTTTCACATCTCCTTAAAACCAAGTGAGTATGAAACTTAAGCACTTTCTGGATAATGCCCTGTCTTCCGAGCCATTAGTTCTGTTTCTCGCAATGGTTATTGCTTCTCCACTTTTTTATGGCAACCGACAAAACCCTTCCCTTTACCGACCCTTACACCGCCGATTTATAATCTTTACTCCTATTTTTATATTTATGTGGCGGCGAGTTACACACATAACAACACATATACACTGATACTAATAATAACTAGAATCCTGGCTGTGGGTGCGCACGCTTGGGAAGCGTGGCAGCGAGGTCGGACGATATCTTGCCCACTGCACAACCGGTATCTTGTTTAGATATATTCACAATAGCATAGAACGATTGACAATTGAAATGCTTATTTTATATTGAAAGAAATCCGTATCATACTTATCTGATAATGTCTCCATATTCAGCCAAGCCACACAAATACAACAGAATTTCAATTATGGACATTTTTGAGATAAGGTTGGCAATTTGTGGGACATACAAAAGACAGTGACCCAAAACTGTTTATAAAAACACTCGTTCTATGCACGAGTAACGATATTTCAAATTGATACATGTTTTTTTCTTACAATAGAGGAAAAGTGGCATTTCGTGTACTTTCATGTACCCTTCAATTATCCACGGCTAGCGTAAGTTTCAACCATTGTTCAATAGACCAATCTGGTTATGAAGAATTCGTTGATTGGGCCATATGCTGATATATACTGAGACCAATGCTCATTTTCTGGTGGCTACACTAAAAATAAGTTATTTTAAAACTTATATTATAAAGCTGTTTCTAACGGCAAATTCCGTGGCTCGTAGATTACTAAATATATCTTTTTTAGACTATCCGAAACCGGGAACCCTATTTTGTTTCCACTCTGGTGTCTGTTGGATTGAACCACAGGCGTAACATTTTACCTATAGGTTAATTAAATGGCCCAATGACATAATAATATTTCCAACCTCAAAACAAATCCATTTCATTTCCACTAGTATTGTCAATGTGATGATCTCAATCTGCTCATTAATAGCATGTAATGTATGTTGTGCCCTCAGACTCGTCAACTATCATTAAAATTGTGTTCCACCATTTTTACCAATCTCTGATAAATGTAGAATCGTGAAAAGTACCACTTGGCCCAAATAAGACCAAAACTATAATGGGTCATCAGTGGGAAATATAAAATTAAATTACAACAACCTTATTATGATAAAATTACAACCTACCTCATTGGGCAATACGTAATGGTGGTAAATGATCTCATTCATACCATCACTTGCTCATTCATATAGTATTACAAACAGCCCAGAGAACTCCCAAAAAAACATGGTTGTCACCTCCCTCACGTGCGAAGGAGGAAACGGAGTCTTGGGAAGTCCCCCACGCTCCTCCGTCATCCGCTTCACTGAATAAGAGTCAACGGAGGCTGACCAAAAGCGCGAGAGCCACAGACGCTCAGGACATGATTGGAGAAACTAACCATTGCCAGGACTCCCGCTGTCACGTATTTATAGCAGGTCACGAACCCACTGCCGTTTTAGTCTCGGAGGAGGATTATAGGGATGTGTGTCACAGTGTAATGATTGTGTGATGACTTAATAGGGGATTAGGGTGGTTACATAGGTTATTATGGAATTTTATGAGTAGGGATGAGTTCAAGAATGTAGGGTATATTAAGATCATTATGAAGGGTTTAGCTGCTGACGTAATAAGGGGCATTTACTATTGTTCTCAGGTGATAAATATAAGAAATATTTTTCCATCATATTAATGAGGTTGTCAAAATAAAATTCTTTACTATTTGAGTAATATATGTTGCGTTTCTACTAAACTACGATTACAAAAAGTCATGACAACTGCCATTAGTAGCAAAGAAAAACTGTTTCGCAGCATCTGCTTACGTAAGGGGTATAACATTTTGTTTCTGGTATTTCCATACTTTATCGATTAAAAAGCCTTCTCGTTTTGCACCCAAAAGTAAATAAGGGGGGCAAGCCACTTTGTATTAATGTTGATCATACTAATCGATTGCTTCCAGATTCTAATTAATCAATGTCTTGTGTCTTACCATTACTAAAGTACATCAAAACTATGAATCGCTTATAAAATCTCCAGAAGGAGTGACTAAGTCATTACAAACTCAAATTTTCATAATTTCTTACATGGCACAACAGAAATTGTCCACGAAAGAAAAATTTCAATCTAACAAATAAAAACTACCTAAGATACAGGTATACCTCATACAGGAAGAATAAACAAATTTTTAATTTGAACAGTTCTTGAGTGTCGTTACTATTTCAATTTAGATTAAAACTTGTCTCATTAAATTCCAAATTTTCCTCGTGATAACTTAATATAAAAATAGCATTCTTGCTTTATCTACCCGTGCACTTCATGTTCACGAGTGAAAGCGAAACCTATCAAATTGAGGGTTTCTTTATTAATGTTGAATTTGCTGTTTAATTATTATATTATGTAATTTACTTAAACTAGTTCGGAGGTGATAACAAATCTGAATATTTAATTAAATGATTCTTTTCATTTTCGCATTTTTTATGCGACTTCTTATTATTTGACACATTGTCAGGATATCCACATTGTCGGGTTAATAGGACATTAACCTCCAAAAAAACTGCGTATACATTTAAAAGTAATAGAATCAACAGCTTTAAAGACCTTTTGTAACTGTAACAGGGTGAAGACCAAATAAATACTACATATTATCAATCAGTACATTTAATTTGGTAACAGGCTCATTATGGTTAGAAAGATGTTACCAATGGTAAGATAAAGCTTAACTAAAAACTTAAACCAATAACAAAAAAGACTGCTTATCCTTACTTGGATGAAAATAATTCCGTTTCTGAAGAATTGGTAGATAAAAACTTCAAATGATGGCGGGGAAAAAATTAAATATTGAAGAATACTTAAGTTACCCTTGTATACTTCTGAAAGACATCCCAAATCAGGAAATTACAGCATGGTGATGAATATCGTGATAGTTTGACTTAGATTATGCTACCCTATGAATACTAAAAATGATCTCTGCATTAATTTTTTTCTTAAATTTATCACTTCCAATACCTCTAAATAAAAACAAATGTTTTCTCGTAACCAATGTCAATGCAGACGACATCGATTATTGGCACTTTATTATTCTTTATCTTAAAGAGATGGCTATAGTTTATGTCTTGCCAACGTCAAATGGGACCTCCGTATAAAATTATATTGTCATAATATTTTTTAAAAAATCAAGGAAACCCTTATTATATATCCATTTGGAAGGTGTTTAAAACACATATTAAGTAACGAGAACGAAACAAGAGTTGAAAATATTTAAATTGTGATTTCTTGGTTATTTTATATGATATAATGAACTCTACTAGAATTAACATGTATATGATGTTAAGAACAAGTAGGTTACTGACCTGCTGTTTGAATATTGCCTTGAAGAAATGACCTTACCGACTGACGACTCGTGGCCTACTGAGCGATCAACTGTCTCAACCACTATCAGGATAGTTCTCAAGAGATAAAGGGTACTCTTTACAGATACCAGATATCTCAGCCAGATAACCTCACTGAATCGGCGGGGCTCGGACCTTGACCCGCTTGTACTCAAGTGATGAGGGATGGCTCTATAAATCTTCTTTAAATAAACTAACGCTTGTAGTACTGACAACGCACATACACCAACAAAAATATGCATGTTTGTGACGTTCGTTTATGACCGATGAGAATTGTTTTTGGGAGTTGAGAAAATCTCAATAATGACAAGAAGGTGTCAGAAATTGGCGGATAGAAGAATATATAAACTAGGAAGGTGCAATCGTCAAGATTAATAAAGAGGGAGGTAATCGACTTTCCTTCATCTAGCGCATCTCCAAGAGCAACAACTAGTCATGAATTAATATAAATTGTCAACATTGGAAAAAAATTGTTACTAACATACGAAAAATAAATAATTGGTTAAAAAATCGGGCCAAAAAAAGGAGAAGAAATATTTCTTCAATCCAGTTCAAATTCAACAGATGCATAGTTCAAGCCTATCTTATCGAAGTTAAAGGTCTACACAAACTAGAAAATGAAAGTAAAAATATTCCCAACCACTTTTCTAAGTGTCGTTTTACATATAAGAGTTCGTTTGTAGCTATTTCCACTGAGAATATCTTCATCGTCAGACGGATTCACCAAATATGTTTTGTTAAGAACGAAGAGCAGGTAAAAATCAGGCGACTTAGGTCGAGAAGAACTTTCGTTTGCATGATGTTTTAAAGAGGATAAGTATATTCTATATTATACATTTCTTCGACCAAAAGTTATTGTTTACGGGAAATTATAATTCGAAATTGGAAGCATTCTTTATGCAGCTACAACCGTTAGAAGTAAGCAATAGAAATGCTAGGAAATTTACTGGTTTTAATAATACATTAGAACGAATATCAGTAGTTGCATTGAAAAGCAGAAATAAAACAGAAATATTCTGCTGAACTATACCATTCAACGCTATTCTGCTAGTATGTTGCTATGTAATTCTGAACACCACTCAATTTCGCCACATTCTGACAATTAAGTCTGTAATGACTTATTCAGCATATTTCTGAATTCGAGATAGAAACCATATCAATCATTCAATTCAATGATAATGCAGGATTTTTTTTTATGATTCGGATGTTATTACCCGGGTTAAACCAATAGTAAAATTTTTTTTTCACCATACTCTTACATCTTGCCATAAATATATGCGTGTATATAATAAGCGTCCATTATATATACTTATGCTGAAATATTCTGTTTTGATAAAGTTGTTATGAAATAAAATTTCATATATTGTTATATGGTCCCCAAATCCTAATTTTGGGGAAAATTTCTCTGACACAAGTAAAATTTATCACTTCTATTACAATATTTACTTGTTTTTATTCCAATGTTGGAGGGGAACAATTAATCGCGCTCTTATGCAGATTTGTTCATATTTCTAAGGATCCAGCCATGTCATAATTGTTGCCTAAAATAATTCAACTTTTTTGTCTTTCTACAACTGTTATCTTTCAATTTGGCTTTTGTTTTATATGGACACGCTTTGAACTCACGGTGAAACCACACTGATCTGAACTAAAAATAAAGGATATCATATCCAATGTAAACAGAAAAAATGTAAAGAAACGTGATTAAGAGAATTGAAGTGTGGGAAGGTTTTTTTCGAATGAACGGGATTGTCAAGAGACGTATGAATTATAAGACCTTTAAGTGGTCTTGGGTACGGAAATCGAACTATCAAGGGGGCCGAAAAGCATTGTTTTTTTTTACGAACAACCGAGATTTTTCCATGGGACCAGCATTTTATTACGAATAAGCGGGATTTACGAATTAACGTGATACGAATCGCTGAGATTTGAAATAAATTATGTACTTTGAAATAGAACGGGCATCCGTTATATTTTTTGATTTCTGTAATTTTATTTTCTGATACTTGCCCAATGAATACATTTTTAAATTGCATTGGGATGTTGTGATGTAGGCTAATAGGTCAGGTGCTTTCCTTATCGTCATCCTGCGGGAAATGAGTCACGCTTTACACCCAACCCTGCAGGATAGTTAATTATAATTAATCGCTCAAACTTTTCCATTTTTATTGGTTGCTTAAGTTTTGTAGAGACAGGTTAAAATTTTGTAGTGGTATAAAGTAAATTTTAGTAAATAAAAAAATGTACCCAACTGCAAAATTTGTTATTTTCTCATGATGTACCGATTCAAAAAAGGCAGAAACTATTCTCAAGAGGCAACTATGCACGAACATTCGTCGCATTTTTAACATTCGTCCACAGAAACAAAAAATTAGTGTAAGTCAATTGTCAACTTATTTTTTTTGTTTCATCGCCCTTCTGCCCGACCTCTTCATCAATGGTACTGATAATGTTATGCGAATTTTCAGCACTGTAACTAAAAACTTTAATAATGACCCGCAATATTAACTCATCCCATTTTTAAGTAGAGTCTTGATATTGTGTGTGGTGGTTTTTTCTTATTTATTGCCCCAATGATGCTAGAAATTAAATCAGTATTGAAAAAAATGAAGGGTCATTAACTAATCGTATCAAGTAGTGATCAAATTAAAGATTTTGACGTCCTGTGGAATAATATGTATCGAAATGTTGGAACTTTAATATCGCTGGTCTCACAGAGCACGTTGGTTCCGAGGTACTGACTTGGACTTAATCATGAGTATGAAAACGTAAGCATTGGTGGATGGTACTGATGTATCTAAGTAGGGTAGCTTACACGGCTTTAAGCACACCATCCGAGCATACCTCGTTTCCTTATACTCGTTCGATAGTTTTATAATCTATACCTCACATGTGTGACGGGTGCCTAATGGGCCCTGGTCGGTTCCGTGGAGCCAGACTCTGCTCTCGTCCGTGTACGATCAGGGCTCCACAAATGAGTTATATATACAAACAACAACGTCTAAAGCGCTCGTTAAATAAAAATATTTTGTGGAGGCTAGAAAGGATTATTCATGAAGACTATAACAATTTCATAAGGTCATTTAAATTGTATTCCCATATTTTGTGCAGCCTTAATAGTTGGCAGTAACTTGACTTGAAATTGTTTTAATGCTTCCTTGTACTATCGTGTCATTTACATATCCTACTTCCATGGGTTTATGAGGTAATTTAAATTATATCGTAATAACAGTAGAAGTCGATTATTATTTTTCAAAAACTAACAGGATAAACAAATGTAATATAATCCTCTTACAACTGCTAAATGCTATATAGTGCTATTTAAAATATATATATATTTTATTTACTATCAACATTATATTTACCAACAGCGCTGACTCAAATGACCACAAAACGCTGGAGAATTCATAACGATTTGCGGAAAACTGTCTATTTTAAACCCCACATGAGTCACATGCAGTGTAGAATCCGGGCCAATAGCTAACGACCGAGGCCATGGCCTTGCGGTCAGGTTCTTAGTTACGTACTTTTCAAAGAACCGCATCCTCCTGCGCAAGGTATTCTATCCCAATACACAATATATCCTAGTGATATTTAGAGTATATGATTAATATTGTGCTATTTAAAAAAATTGAAAATAACAATGGAATTCAAAGTGAAAAATTAAAATTAGTGGTTCGTTTGAGCACTCGAATACATAACTTTGTTAAGCAATGAAATGTCGACGTTGCATTGTGACCCTGTTTAAGTGATTATATGACCGTGAAGTCATAAGTCCGGTTTTAACCAAAGCAATAAAAGATAGACAAACCACCCGACTGAATTTGATTTAGTAATTAATAATTTTACTTTTTAATTAGTTCCTTCAATGGCTAAAACGAGTTATAAAATTTACATCTAGCCTAGTGGGAATGTAGGATGAAGGGTTATTTGGTGGCTTAATAGGTTTACGAAATAGGAGCTGTCATATCCCGGGATCATTGAAATAATTAGACAAATGGAGTCATATAGAAGAAATGTAAAAGTAGTCTCAAATAGAACGATTATTAAGAATTAAAAAAAACAAAACGATTAGGCAAAAGGGCTGTCATCAAACTGTGTTGAATCTTAACATGATGTAAACAAACACAGCTGTGCCAAGCACGGGGGAAAACAAACAGGGCTGACCTAATCGCTTAAACTTACTAGAGAACCATAATAGACAAATTCCAAAGGATGGGTAATCTTCCTTCTCCAATGCTGGGGAAGACTTTGTTCATTCCCACAGGTTATTTTGGAGTATTCTTGGGATTTGCGCCCGTGTTTCTTTTAAAAATATTGTATGAATGAGAGACCGAATTCAATATGATAAATATGATATGAATGAGATCATTCCGACTATGCTGTCATTGTCGCTGAAAAAATAAAACATATGGCATTCATCCTACTCCTTAGCATATACGAAAATGAAGGCCAATCACTGATCATGGATTCATTAGATTGACATTCAATTCACATATTGTTTGTTTGTCTTTTAATAACCAATAATAATAATAATAATAATAATAATAGAATAAAATAACCAATAAAGTTTACCATTATGTCAATCAGAAGATATTGTATACATCAATATGAGGAAAGAATGTAAACTACAGGCTAAGATATTAATAATCTTTTTTGCAAATGTTCGAATAAAACGTCTACTTCTTCGACAAACTTAGCTTCATTCATTTTATAGTAGCTATACTTTTATTTATTTCAATTTATCACTGTTGTATACTTTATCGTGCTCCTTCTTGCACTTATATTTATTTCTAAAGAAACGATTTATAAATCAACACTTGCTGATTAAAGACAATTGTGCAGAAGAACAAATAGCAGCAATAATCGTACAACTTGAAAATAGCAACTTTGCAGGAGTACTTCTTGAGTTACCTAATCATCCACTTTTTTTTGGTAGACGAGATGCAAGAAATAACGAAAAAAAGAAATGAAAATAAACAGTATGAAGAAATGACGACTGAAGAAATCAAGAGTCGGGTAGAAGTCTATAGACGCAAAATA
Source organism: Acanthosoma haemorrhoidale (assembly GCA_930367205.1). Taxonomy (NCBI): domain Eukaryota; kingdom Metazoa; phylum Arthropoda; class Insecta; order Hemiptera; family Acanthosomatidae; genus Acanthosoma; species Acanthosoma haemorrhoidale. The sequence goes on along the minus strand of OV884011.1, from coordinate 146,514,336 downwards.
AATAAGGCAGCATAATTTTTTGAAATTGGTAAGAGGCCATTACACAGAAATATTAAAAAAAGGGCAGTGCAGGACAATTTCCAGTATTGTGGAGAGAATCACCATTAATTCTGTAATTTTAATTTTGACAGTCATTAGCAGTGAATTAACTCTACAACTTATATGAATGATATTACAGTCATTGAAAATGGGGGGCAGGTGCTTGGAATGGTGCTTTCATAATAAACAGATATATTGATGACTAACAATAAACTTTCCTCAGTCAAACTCAGCAATCACCTCAGCAAAGAAGAAAAATTGCCAAGAAACATGAAATTAATGGATTGCGGTTAAATGACCATATTTTCCATTCAGAATGCTATCATTCATAATCATGGACTGTCACAATATATCTGATTAACAGCAATGAGCCGGAGCCATCTATATATAATCAGTACAGATAAAAGGCAGGATAGAACTGCGAATAGTCTATTCTAAAGATAGTATACGTTCGAAAACTGTTCGGCGTACTGATAAATAATTATGTCGTAGTATTGATCAGTTGCGCGGTAGTCAATGAACTCTTCGTTCGGAAGAGCTCGTGTCGGAAGAGAGGAAAGGATCGTTAAATGTCAACCAAACTTAGCTTCCATGAATATATATGTTGCATTGATTCAGGCAACACTGGTTATTTTTTCAAAAAGGAGGAAACTACAGCGAGCAACAATTCTCATGATTTATATAATTTGTAATTCAAAATAAATATTTAGTGATAGGGTTAACTATTGTCGACTGAGTTGTTGCTACGGTTATTAATAGTAGTAATACTTGTTTTAAAATACATAATAGGCCCGTAATCGTTTGATAACGAGTAACCTTATTGGTGCTAAAGTGCTAAGGGGGTTGTGGTAATATGATAACAAAGGTGATCGTGCGGCACAGCTATCTTTGTCCTCTCCGTGGAGATGATCCAGGCAAACGACAAAGGTGATCGTGCGACACAGCTATCTTTGTTCTCTCCGTGGAGATGATCCAGGCAAACGACAAAGGAAGATCATCATCCTCTGTTGTTTTCGGAAGATCAACTGGCACGGGTATTCCCCACTTTTCACTTAGAATTTCAGCACGACACTCCTTTTTTGATAAATTCTTCTCATTGTATTTCTCAGTCCTTTTATTTCTCTGTTACAGCAGGTACCTATGTACCAGTAATAAAGATTTTGAGTAGAATTATAGTGCCTAAAAAGAGTAGAATTTTAATGCAACGTAGCGTGAATTTGACTCCATAGGCAGCTTTCAGAAATCCACGCCCTTTTTGCTGCCCTTTTACTAGTGATATAAGCAAGCGGAACTACTGACAGGACATTGAAACAACAGTGTTCAACAGCGATTGGGAAGAGCGGTTTTTGTTTACGGATGCAAATGTCTCAAAACCACTGTGTTTGATCTATGGTAAAAATGTTTCAATACCTTTAAAAATATAATTTTAGAATCACTTAACAAATAATAATGCTGATTTAGGTTCCAAATATCCACTTGGTTCAGTCTTCAGATCAGATTTCGTTGACAAAAAAAATCGTTTTGAGGGCAGAAATTATTCAAAGAACAAAATAATGAGCTTTCTTTAATGGTAACAGTTCCCTATGAAATCTTCTAGCTAACTAAATCATACGGAGATGGAGAGTAATTTATCAAAATCTTTGCAAAACAAACTATCCAACATTACTAAACTAGTGGACGAAATATCACTGTATCGAAATACGGCGATGAGACAGATTGACGAGATGGCAGAAGATGAGCCAGCAAGTAATTTATATGATTTTAGTTGCAAATATTTTTTTTGACTTTGGACGAAAGTTGTGGCAACAAATAATCTTCTCAGCTGTGTGGTTACTACGTTCGATGGTAAGCGAGGATCTTGGAAGATATGAAGAACTCCGTCAACTACAAACAATGGCTAAAGAAGTTGTTTTTGAAGAGCTAAAACTCGCTCTTGAAGAAAAAACTTGGACTTACAAAATTCTAAAAGCGTTTGCTTTGATGGGGCTCGCGGTTAGTAAAGACAAGGCAAGTATTTATTGCAGTATAGGAAAACAATTTGAAAATACCTCATCTAAAATATAACTAAAACCAGTAGTCGACTGTAACAACAAAGTACAGGGTTCCTGCCTTTAATCACAGAAAATTCCAGGTAATATTCGAAAAAGATATTGAGGAACATGAAGAACTAGTTCACCATTGCGATGTGCTTTGGTTTTTATGAGAAAAAACTACGCAGTATTGTCTCAACTTATTTAAAACAAAGTGCGTCCTCACGTATCTCCACTCCTTGATGACGATAAATTGCTTTGGGATCTCACTTTCCTCTTTGACATGATTGCAAACACTCGATTGCAAGGTAAATCTAATCAATTACCAATACAGATCGTTATTAATGCGTAAATATTATTAATACTTAATGTCGTTGGAGGCAAAAGATGCCCTATATATGTGACATATTTTTCTGGAAACTGACTGCCTCATTTCCCTTGATGGATGCATCATAACGCTAGTCAAACCGGCTAATAAAAATATTAAGTCAAAGTTTCATTTCTACTTCAATCCTTCAAAGCCAGATTTGCTCACTTTGAGGGAGAAAAATGCTTTTGTTAAATTATTATTAGACCTCTTTGCAATTAAGATTCGAAACTGCAGTAGTACTCTCCTGGCATTCAAAGTGAATTAATTGACCGACAAAACAACGTTGTTCTAACATAAACAATGTACAGAGAACTGCCTGAAATAAATGAAGAGAATGAAGCACAAAATAAATTGTTACCTAGAGGGAGAGGCTTTATTTTCATATAGGCACGGATGAATCTCTTTTCGTCGGTCTGTCTCTTTGTTAATTAACAGTAAAACAATTAGGAATAGGAATAATATACTTCTAGGTTTCACAGATGGGGTTCTAACCGAGCAGGTCCTGATTTTTCTCTTAAATGTACATATACACATTTAAAATAATTCAAATGTGCTCAGATACTGTTGATTAGTAAACTATAGTTAGCAGTATTACTAAAATACTATTATTATTAGTAGTATAGTAAAATAATTTTGAATAAAATATTCGTTAAACAATAATGATATGAACAATAGATATATCACATTGTGTAAGAGGGTGGTCTGAAAAGTTTCCGACCTAACAAAGCTTTTATTTCACTAGCTTTTATTTATTTTATTATCATCTTCATGTTGAGGTCGGAAACTTTTCAGCCCACCTGTGTAAGCTACTATTTACTCTTAACCGGTAAAATAAATGAAGATCACTCACCTAAAACAGGAAAAAAATTATCTTTATTACATAAAATCGAGACCAAACATGTGCATCTCACAAATAATTTAATAAAAATACAATCTACGAGACCAAGATTACAGTATAACATTTACAGTAGACTGAAACTGATATGTCTACTCGATACACAAGCGGTCATTGATTTTATAAACAAAGGTTCTAAAGCGGTTTTGTTGGTTTCCTTTATTTAGATACAGCTCTGTTGTGTAATTTAGTTATCTGCACGGGGTTTTCCAGACAAAATTGATATTACGTTGCAAAAGCGTTTTTCACTTCTTTTTTTTTTCAACCACATGGGTCATTGATCAATACTTTATTTATTTATTATTTATTTAGCAATTATGTAGTAATAGTTCGAAACCCGTCATACTTATTAGGGATATAACGTTATAGTGGTAAAAATTAAATAACGTTTCATACATGGCTATTATGAATATATGTTAAGATAAAAGAAGGAAGGAAGATATTTTGAATGAATTATTCAGTAAAGCCAAAATCGTGCCAAATGCCCAAACAACTGGCATGTACAACAATCTCCCAATATCTTTTCAATACTACCAGAAAAATCGAAGTCTGAGGTGAGAAGAAAATGATTTAAGGAGATAATGAAAGATAAAGATCAAACCGGTAAGAGATTAAGTAAAATTAAATGTAGAAGAAAAAATCAGAGAAGAATATAGTTATATTTGAAAAGGAATAGAAAAGAGATGAGAACCTATAAGTGACATTCCTTGATTTGAAGGCTGCTTTTTACTCGGTTCCCTAGGGGTGAAATATAGAATTCCCCTAATACAAAAATGGCCCATCAGGGATTGACCAAGATAATTACATCGACATAACATAAATCAGAAGGTTGTGTTAGCATAAACAGGTCGTTATCAACCCCTTTCCCAAATATCTTTCCTCTATTTGTTTTATCGACGACATACATAAAATATGGAAACGGGGACTGGAATATGAGGAATGTCCAAGTACAGTTTTTCATTTATGCAGATGACATTGTCCTAATAATCGACCCGCAACAAAACGTACAGGAAGCTGTAATCGAATGTCTGGCTGATCCGGAAGAGGTATGTTAACAATGTCAAGGAATACAAATGGGTGCCACAAAAAATAAATCTGTATAATAAATATACGCAAAACTGGTATCCTTGATCTGAAACTCAGTGACAGGATTAAAAAGGCAAATCAGAAATATTATCAATGAGTTTGTTGGGTTGAAAAAAGAGGTGTTAAGTCGTCATCAACTTTTCTTGGACAAAGTTTTGACTTACTATGTCTACAAAAAAAGTGTTTAGGTGTTAAATATGACGAGGGATTAAACGAATAGATCTGGGTCGTTCCAGACATACAACCAACCGCAATTGAAATGAAGTATTTTCAGCTAGTAACTAGAAAAAACTAAGTGGAATCGGTTCAGGAATGGACTGATAAGAGAAGATCTACGGTGCTGCCTTGAAGGGAATGGGAAAGAGTTTGGGCATGTCCCTCGGGGGAAGCCTACGCCACACTGCCGACTTTGAACTTAAAAGGAAGAAACATTCAGGATATGAAATTGGAACGATGCATTTCTATCCCGAAAACCTGTCCAAAAAGAAGTTGGAAAATAAGAAGAAAATTTTCAGTAAAACAGACCGCAGTGTGAAAGTGTATGGACAAAAGAGGAACTCTGGCAAAATTTAAATAACACTGAAGAAAATTTAAATAAAGTGACTCAATTGATCATCTGAAGAAAAACAAATTATGTTCAAGGGATTTCACGACGAAAGACTGAATCGAATTCCTGTAGGGACCACAAAAGCAGCAATAGAAAACCTCGAAGAAGACAGATGGACGAAGTCATCTGGAAAATAAGGTCGACCATTGACTGTGACTGATGGTCATCAGTGCAATATAGATCGGGATGAGCCTCAAATACCCAGATCACCAAATACAATTTATAGATTTGTGCCAGGAAGCAATAAACTGTTTAATTTTTTATCATGGTTCAACAAACAACCACTCTGAAAAAAAAAGAACTAAGGGAGAGGATCTACTTTCTCTGGCACTACATGGTGTACTTTACCCGGTATCGTACCAATCGTCTTTTGTCCTACCCTCAAGGGTATATTAAATATCAACATACGTTTTGGTCAAGATACAAAAATGCATACCTATGTAAACAAAAATATATAAAAAACATAAAAAAAAGTAGTGCAGAAGTTAACTAATCAAGCCCCACTTCACAAGCTACTTAAAAAGATTGAAAACATTAAAGGTGAAAAGAAATTAAAAGGTATTCCAAACAATAAAATTATGAGAGCCAACAATGCAATACGCATATTTAATATCGACTCGATTTTTGTATTTAAAATCATTTACATATTTTTTTAATTTGTAGTAAAGTATATTTTCAGTTGGATTGACAATTAATTATTAATGAATTGTTTTTGTACGAAAATAAGTAGCAATTTTTCACAATCATTTAATAGGTTATTAAAAGGGACGTCCCAATACATCGACTATCAATATAACGATATCGGATCCTTCACTTCAAATCCTTTATTTAGCCTACAAATATTTCTTCTTCTTTCAATTGCTATTTTTTTATTTAAATGAATTTCAGCTCCAAGCACGAGTATTGAATAGGACGTTTGGTACTATGTGGTTTATTTTTCTCATGAAAGCCTTAACAGATACTCCCTAAATATAAGCCTGGGTCTATTGACTGCTCTCTTGCATCTGGTGTTCGCAGATAAGATGTCTTCTTTTGATAAATTAACTGATTGTAATTCCAGCAGCTTCTTTGTGTACGTTCTATTTTCTTTGTCCTCCTTTCTTGTCTGGGTTATGACTATTTTAATGACAAGGAAAAGGATCTGCTCTATTACTACGTTTATCTCATGGAGTATAGCACAGAGGTGCGCCTCCTATAAATTTTTCTTCCACTCATCTTGTAGTGATCCCATGTTGAATCAGTATTCCTCCCTCCCAGGAGTCTCTTTTTCAGAATCATCTTTGTGTCTGCAGCCACTAATTCTGTCCATCTGAGAAACACAATGTCTGTGATGTCAGTTCCCAAATCTTCAACGTGGATAATCAGATGTATTATGCTGGTGACATTTCTTCGTTCACCCACAAATGTAATTTTATGGACTGTGCTGCTACACGAGTCACAATCAATCATATCAAATCGGAAGTCTAACAGTCTTTGGTCATGATCATTCAATGCTATTTCTCCTTCAAAGGGCCATCATGAGGTGTTCTATTTGCCCTTCCTGTTCATATGTAGAGACCTACACAGATAATAACTTCGCATTTTTTTGTTTCAAACAGCATCAAACGTTTTCGATCACTAAAGTTTCAGTTAATATTATTAATATCACAAGTAAGCTTATGATAAATCTTTATGACAGTTATCTTACCCAACACCTATTAAATTCCCATCACGAGGCCAAGTGATTAAACCCAATCAAACTCATGCTCATCATAGTCTGTATGTTTATAGAAACTGCAAAACAATGTGATAGTTCTTGAAATATAACTATCGATGGCTTTGGCATAAATAATAACAGAGTGCATTACAGCACTAACTTCACTAACAAAAACTCTAATCCAACCTTGAGAAAGGAACTCCAATAATACTCAAGTCGATAAATAATCTAACTGAAGAAAAACTGTTGCTTCGATCCTTGCCAACAACTGTAATAGCACGATTTAAATAAATATTAAATGGAGGGGGGGTGCTTTTATGACTAATTCAACGTTCGCAGATGGAACACGCACTCCTGGGGTTCAGCGATCGATTAAACCTCATTCCTAAATTGAGTACAACCAACCTTTTTGTTTATAGGGAAATACAATTTCATCATAAATTCCATTATTTACGAGTAATTCGTTTATATTTGTAAAGTAAAAGTACCTTTGGAAAGAGGAATGATGTTTTTTGCTTTTTTATTGGATATTTCCAAAAATGCAATTTAATTTATAGTTGATGGAAACACAATTTTGACCTAATAGAAAAAAAGTTGCAAGGCATCAGATCCTCAGATACGTTTACCGTATTCCTGTCAATTGACTCGAGATACCCAGGTTACCCAGATACCCATAGGGGCAGTGAAAACTCCAATTCTTGCTTAAGAACTTACGAAATACATTAAGATAGGCACTTTAATTTTTATATGAAAAAAATCTTCCAGCATTAAATGGTAGATGGAGAATAAATCCAACCAATTGTTTTTTATTAATATTTCGTGAGTTGTTTTAAACATGGTTTTAAAAAAAAAAATTCAAAAACACCTACCAAGTTATTCAGATACAAATCTGGAATATGGACACATTGTACATATAAAAATACATTGAATTTAAATAGATAAAAAAATATTTTGAAAAGTAATAAAAATAATATATCAAGATTTTGTTTTTTTGTGTTTTCAACCTGAAAAATCAATAAATTAAATAGAGGCTATTTATAAATAATACAAACTAGGTCACTATTACTTCGATCGACTAGTTGTTTTTTTATTCACTTTATGGGATCCCGAGGTAATCTTCAGAAAGAGTAAGCTATGGTAAAAAATGTATAACAATAAATAGCTGCGATAACAGCTACTTAATTATTCAAACCAGTTTCGCGATGGAGTGTTTAATCCCCCCCTCGCCAACAAATGTATGCTAATTCACAGCGTGTTTGATAATGGCAGGTAAGATTATGGATAATCCTTTCCAGTTATCACCGTCTGATAATTCAATGAGTTCTTTTAACAATTGGTAAATAATCTTCTACCTGTCATGTGGACTCTACCTGTTCAACATGAGACCTGTGCTTTAGGCTTTTACCACAGCTTAGCTAGTACAAGGGCACATCTCACTACTACGCTCACGTCAAACATCAAGAGTCTAGTGAGTGCATATGTTTTCAGAACTATAAAAAAGCAGTGTGTGAGCGAGCAGGCAACTGTGTACTACCTGTTCACTCAAAATCTGAGATGATTGTCCGGTCTCTACTTATGGGCAGACAGTAGTGACAGAGTGGAAAGTAACTTCGTATGTTCGAGTATCACTCAAGAATGGACTGTATTTTGTGATGGCCCCACGGAATAAACTCAGCTTTCCTACTGGCTAGGGCAACTACTGTGAGCTCCCGATATTCGGAATACGTCATGGTGTTAAATCGAAATAAATAAATAACATTACATACATTAACATCAATTATTCGAAAATCTAGTCTTAGTTCGCAACAATCACTTACCTAGGCAGTTTATTGTGCTGTTGTAAATATTATATTGTCTTTTAATAAATAAATAAAAAGTATTTTCAGGGCGTATATTTTAAAAGCTATATATAAGTTGAAACCTACCTCGTTTTTTTACCATTTCTTTTTCTAATTTATTAGATCAATTGACCTTAACTAATTTGGTAGGTGCGTCATGAGATCTTTAATTCAACTTGTTTTTATGTCTTCGACATAGGAAATTATCCCGATTGAATCGCCCGATCTCAAGGCTAATGTTATAGTTATTAATAAATTGAGAAACTGGGAATTGTGAAATATATACAAATAAAATGGTTATAACAAATAATTATAATTATAAAGAGTGCTGACATTAATTATATAAAAAAATATTCAATTCCTTTTTGAACAAGGATAGTTACTACTAATTAATTATATAAAAAAATGAAAATTGAGCTCAATCTCTTTTAATGGATCCATAATAATAAAAAAACAATATCAATATCACCCAATCGATGATCTCCGTTTAATCCAATCAACGTTACTGTTGATCTCTTCTTCTTCTTCTTCTTCTGTCGGATACCGCCAAGTCGGGAGCTTGCTCTCTGGCTGTTAGGCTAAGACTGGCCCTTTATCTCATCCCCACTCCTAAGAGCATAAGGGCAGATGCTGGACAAGGTGGGAGGGTGGCTGGTCATGATATTCTCAAATATCATGAATGTTACAAAGTATAGATATAAGTAATATTCATACAAACTATGAGTTTGACACAAATTAGCTCTTTTTGCACCATTAAGGACCATATGCCCTCAAACTCAATAATACCCATTTCTTCAGGTCGTGGACCAGCCCTACCAAACCATGTATTTAAACTTATCTATTTTTGATATTAACGTGACCTACTGATCTTTTAATACACCCAGAATTCGTTTTCCTTCATCCATCCAAAGTTTGGAATCAAACTTCAGAGTGGGACCTCATACTAAAAAATGAACATTTTGGTTCTAGGCATCTGAGCATACTATGTTCAAATGACGGAGAATGGTTATTTGAGAATAAAGTGAATTCCTGTGCAGTGGCAATAATATACGATAACCATGAACTATTATAAAATAGCGAGAGACAACCGAGTTCCACGTTTAGAAAGTAATGCTCGTGTTTAGAGAGCATTGAGATTCCTATACAAACAAGACGTACTAATGTGCTGATGTAATTGAACTCCAAATTGCACTGCCACGATTACGAACAACCGACGGATTATTTAGAATTACAATTCCATGTGAAGATTCTGCTATCTCATACCATAGTCTAATTTTTTTTTGAGGTCATAACTAAACCAATTATTTGATCCGTTAATATAGATTTATTAATATAAAATTTTAGTATGTCTACGAAATAAGTAAGCATTTCAATGTTCCATTTAAAACAAATAGTAATATTAAAAATAAATCTTCCATATCTCCACAATATGGTATTTATTCACCAACAACGTTTTTTATAGCTCTAAGCTGACATATTCAGTTGCTTAAATGAAAAGTCACGTGGAATGAAATGAAAAACCTCGGCCATGCATATAGAGACAAACAAAACCTATCATTAAAAACAACAATGATAACAATCAATAAATAAAACATATTCAAAATATTAATCTGGAATAATCATATCATATGGTAATAACTTTTTTGTCTTCTTATTTTATTTATCATGAATAAACGTTTCTCATTTTTTTTTTGTTATTTACACACTAATCGATACATAATTCCGTTTTGTTTGTAACAAAATTAAATGTTTTCATAACTATTTCTTATAAATTTTGTTATTTTTACATCATTCTGTTATAATACTTTTGTATAGTGTGATGAATAAGATGTTTCGTTGAATTTACCGTTTACTTTTGTTCTGGATGAAAATTTATTTGCAAGCTACTAAAAAACATATAATGTAATATTCTATTTAATGTATAAATGTATTTTTTTACATTTTGTAATTAATGTGACAAGGATATTTGCAGTCATGAGCCTAAATACATAGTAGAACTATAAGAACACTCATATATTATCAGTATCAGACGTTTGAGTAGTGATAGAATGTGTGAGGTCAACAGGCGTGAAAGTCAGTTAGACTAGTAGTGTACTTTTATTTTATTTGTAAAATGAGTAAACAAATGTAGGTGTCTTGGAAAATTTACACATTTTTTTATACCCCTTTATCTGTATAAACTAAAATTTACAAATCATTTCATTCAATGATACTTTTGAAATACATAAGCTGGAATCTAATGACAGAAACATTTCATCACACGAAAATCATAAGCTTAGAATGTAATAATATAATTAGTATAGTCTGGTAGTGATTATGAACAGCACAACACTATTATCGCAGAAGAATGATACAGTGTAATATTCTAGAAGGAGAGCGATGACCCTTGACAATTGTTGATGAGACCTATTTACGTTGTTTATGATGGTGTATTCATATTTTTATCTAAGGCCAAGAGGTTTATCACATTTGAAAAAACAATTGATTATTCAAATGAATCCTTAGATTCACTGCTGTAAAGAAAAATGCTCATGAAATAAGCTATTAAAAGCAGGGCTTCTGGGTTACCGGTCCAACAAGTGCGGAAGATTCCTATTGAAAACCAGAGCTCTAGATCCAAAGAAGTGTGGCAAAGTATACTTTACTTTATTCCATTTGTCGGGTAGTCAACAATTGTCGGAGGTCAACAATTGTCGGGGGGCGTCACTAGGGGAGTGCCAGATCACTCTAACCCTGGTGACTAGTGCGGATTGTTGTAGTTAATAACATGGACCATGTTCCAATATCTGACTCCATTTATTGATAGGGATGTGTCCCGACAATACACTGTGTTCAGGATGAGGTTCAGAGGTTCATAAAGAATAAGACCAGTTTTCAGAGTTCGGGCGAGTAATCGGCAGCGTAATAGGTACAAGTCGTCAGAGGTCTGCTAGAGGCTGTGAGGTGACTGCCCAGAGGTGTGGCAGAGAGAGAGAGTAGACTAGCGGAAGGCTGAGTGGGCTTACTCCCAGGGCCCCGGGGCCCTGGCGTATCGCGACGAGTGATAGCGGCTATCTGGATGAAGAGACTAGAAAAGAGTGAAGAGTGAGCCTACCAGGGCCAGGTGGCCCTGGTGTAAAGTGACAAGTAGTGTGGCTGTGGAGACTAAGAAACAGAGTGTCTCTTCAGGGCGAAACTTACTGATATAAATATTGTACCCCCCTCCCTCGTGGAAGGCGGAGTACGGTTGAAAGGGGGAATGTTTGTGGCTAATCCCCCTAGATTTTATTGACTGCTGGTCTAAAAAGGGTGTGCTTTATGATGTCACACCTCCCGAGCTACGTAATGTAAACTGTTTCTGGCATGATTTTATGACCGCTGGAACGTGACTGAAGGTCTCTTTTATTAGGGGCAGGTGTGCTTTATGATGTCACACCTCCCGAGCTACGTGATTTAAACTGTTTCTGGCATGATTTTATGACCACTGGAACGTGACTGAAGGTCTATTTTATTAGGGGCGGGTGTGCTCCCAGGGTTTTATGGCAGGACCCTCTGTTACTTGTTTACATCTGCCGATCCCTCTATGATTTATTACAATAAGTTTACACAGATTTGCATTTCTATTATAATACATTATGAACCAGAGTGTAGGGTAATTTACATATTTAGCGCTTCGCTACACCACTATAATTTTAATAATGTATAAATTTACTCTATGTTTGATAGGTGATGTAAAACAACTAATTCAGTTTTGAAGTAAATAAATACAAATAAACGAGTTTAATTAATAACCTTCATAGTTTTTAAAAATGAATGAACAGTTGTTAATATCATAGCTTACTTATTAACTGTGTTTTTTTGTTCCATTTTTGTATTGGAACGTTGGTTTTGAAAGGCCATCTTATGTGCCTATGTATTAATTACCGTTCATAATAATTCAATTTCCTATTCCCTTACATTTTGTCAACACTTATATTTTTGCCTTTTTTAACCTGAAAACAGACGACATCCTGTACAAAACTTTGGAGCTATATGCCTTGAACCATGGTCATTGGCCATAACATCCAGGACGTAAAACACGAATTAAAATTTTAATACACAAACAATCTGATAAAAAATAATAATCCGTTTGTTTAGCTGGTGAGCCGAGTTGTACATTTATTAACAACTTATATGTTATTGAGCTTATATAAAATATATTTAAAAAAACAAACAATCTAATCGTTATTTCCGTACTAAGGCTCAATTTAAAGAAGTTTTAATTACAAGATAAATTGGTATCCCTAATAAAAAATAAATACAAAATAATAATATGGTAACAATAAAACTAAATAAGAGATACAATATTTCCCCGCAGCTTCATTACTTATCCTCAAACGTTTTCCTGCCGTGTCATTTAAGGGTTCGGTTCGTGCTGATGGCACTGGCTGGTAACACAGTCACCTTTGAAGATGACGGCGTAGTCAGTAGTAAACGTTCTTGGTTAGTAATAAACCTGTGAAGAAATAAAAACTGCATTTATTTAATTTCATTTCATGACACTTTATGCCGGATCCGAACTAATAATAATATTTAAGGTTTTTAAACAAACGGTTCAAAGCGCTTATGCTTATAAAGTTAAGTTTTAACAGTGCGTGAAATTCTGCAAGTTGGAATGACGTCTCGACCCATGTAAGCGATCTTACATACATACATTAATTTCTTGATAACATACAAAAAAACAATCCAGATCTCGACATCTTGGACCTTCATTATATTATAATTACAAATTTAATTTAATTGAGGCTTACTCACGAAAAAAACTCAATCGTTTTATTTAGATGATTTATGATAGTTACATGATTTATTTTCTTTTGAACCTATCGAACCCCCTGTAATTTTTTCTCCAAAGCTTTAGGATCAGCCATGTCTTGTTTTTTCAACGTTTCAGTCATTTTAAATATCAATATTTAATATCCTTTTATAAATAAAATTTTGTTTTGACTTAACTTAATATTCTGGAATGATCTATGACAAGTGCAATTTGCAAATTAATGTAATTGGGACGGCCAGACAAATTAAATCACAAGTAGTTTAAAGAAAGTTATAAGTTATTTCCTTTAATTAAGTCCTTAAATTTAGTGTGTACAATAAATGTTCCATCAGTAGGGCATCTCCGGTATGGTCTAGTGGCTAGGATACCTGGCTCTCACCCAGGAGGCTCGGGTTCGATTCCCGGTACCGGAATATTTTTATATTGCACGGGGATGAAACTAATACAGTGTTATTAATTTATTATTATTTTATATTACGGTAATATTTATTATTATTAACTATTACAGCAATATTTTATCATAGTAGTAACAAATCAATTATTAATCAGCTCAAAATAAATATACTGCCAGGGTCGGATCTTTATTAATTATTGTATTTTTTTCTATTATTTTTCAGAATATTAATACCCAACAACGATATTTACGTATGTAATTTTTTATTAACAAAAACTAATTTTTTTTTTACCAGACCATTAAGACTTTCGACTGTGCTTTTATCAAGATCTATTAAATTGTCAAAAGATATAACTGTCAACAACTAAAAACTAGGGTTATATCATAATATTTTGTACAATTTATTAATATCTTAACATTATAATATTTAAGTATGTCTTTAAGGGAAGTTAATTTGTTATTATAGTAAATATTTATTTGATGGCAGTTATACAATTTTGACATGTTAATAATATGTGCCTTGACGTCATGATTAATAATATGTATTGCGCGTTGTGGCTTTATTGAACTATTATACTATTATAAATCGTCAATAAAAGTGACAATAAAATCGTTCTCCGCTACCGGAACGAAACTCTTGATAGTGCGATGGATTGTCATCCATTATTATTACTCTACTAGAATGTTTTGGATTATCGATGAAATTCTTTTTGCGTTAAAGACTGGTTCTTAACCATGGGCGAAAACTAAACATCTTTTGATCTTCGACTTATCGAGTCGGGTCAGCTAATAAATACTGGGTGAATATTTAAATGTTTCATTTTTTATTATACCATACGACGAGGTATTGGGAACGTTTCGGGTTCAATACCCGATTCTGCTACTTTTATGTTTTTATGCTAATATTATTTGCAGGTTCGTAATTTGAACTCGTGTCCTCCCCAATATAATGAACCCGAAAATGAAATAGATTTTTTATTATACTTTTAGTTGTAATACTTCAACTAAAACATACTCAAAGAACACTCACAACATTCTCAACACAAACGGACTGCAGAGTTAAATTGAGAAATTCTATACTCTCCGTTCTATCTAGGCAATAAGGGTTGAGTGACTTGGGGGGGGGGGGTGATTGCATGCATGCAGCGGGTGCAGGAAGAACGGCGCACGAATCCAGGTTCAATGACACCTACTTATGTCATTATGGCGGCATCTTTTGCAAATTGCCATGGGACTCGTGAGAATTCATCAGGGATCCGGCTCATTACCGAACCTACTATTAAAAATTATCAGCTCATTTCCCTAAAAGAGAACTGGAAGAGATTTCCAATCATTTCACAAATGGCAAGAAACTAAATCACCTACGGCGGTACATGATATTTTACTGGCACTGGTAGGGAATCCAATTGGAGAGGATCCAAAGACAGCACTCGATGTATCAACCGAAGCCTCTGATAATGGCCTCTAAGGAGGCAAGGTCGTCAGTCGTTTATAAAAGGATTGGGCAATCCCGTCAGGGTGAAAGGTTAACTATATATATAAATACATACGAGATTGTACGAGGGTGTGCGAGATTAAGTTACGTTTGTTAGAATAATATTTTGTATTTATTTCATAGAATGTTGTAAATAAATTTAAACGATGAAAGTGATGAGAACTAGTAGATGTTTTTTTTCCCATTATATTATATTTAGGTAGATTAGTCTATTTGTTTTTTTAACAACTAAAATTTCCTTAAATCGAAGAAAACATATTCGTTAATGGTCTAGATGCCAATACACGGTGGCCACATATCTGTAATCTAATGAAATTATTGTGAATAAGCTACTCACTGTTTAACAAACCTCTCCGGTAAGTGTTAATATATGTTTAAAAAAACAACAAAAATACTTAGTTGATATACACATATCGGCCCTAGCCTTAAGTGTTTAGTAGATAAGAAAAGGAAGTCAGGCTGAACATAACTTGTTAATTTATTTCATTTTACACAATGTTGTATATAAATTTAAACAGACTTAGCAACATATTAATTTTTTATGTAATTAAGCATCCTAAATGGTATATATACATATATATCATTAGTTTTTCGCTCCTGGCCCTTTTAAACGGTATATAACAGTTAAATGTTGTAACTATCTGGCTTTCAAGTCCAATTGAGATAGATTAAAAGATTGTTTTAGGGAAAATAACAAAACTTAAGCCCAGTCTAGTTTGAGTCTCCATCGATTCATATTTCACTAGATACGCTTTAACATTTAGACCATCTTCTTTCAAACTTTGTGAATTAGGAAAACATTAGACTGAAAGCGAATGCCGAAAGATGTCTCTGGCGACCTTAAAACAGAATTCAAAAGTATATTGTAAATTAAGAAAACAAAACAAAACTTAACAATGAATACCATTAACCTTTTTGTCTAACATCAATAATGTTGAAATATATTTTTTTTAAATACTTTGTGATGGATAAATCTAATCTGTTATCTGTATCTCTTGTTAATGACTTATTTTTGGGTCATCTTGGACATTTGAATAACATGCAAAGGAATGAATATTCGCTTCAGGTCATTTTCATTCACCGGCTTACGCACTTATTGACTTCCCCCAATCTATCACTGCGTCTCAAGCTACTGATTTACAAGAGCACACTCAGGCCTACTCTGCTGTATGGTCCACCGCTATTTCGTTATCTGACTTATACGACAGCTAAGAAACTCCAACAATTCCAAAACGGTATACTGATGAAAGTGGTCAGAGGTACTTCATTCGAGCAGCGAAGAAACAGTGAGCTGCATGAGATATTTGAGCTGCCTACGGTGGATGAATTCATCCAGCGTAGACATATCAAATTTTTCGATTCATTACAATATTTGACAAACCCGGTGTTTAACACTATAACCCCCGCTCCGTTCCCCCATCGATGACAGGACGCTGTCGTGGCTGGAACGCTTTAGTTTTAGGTTCTAGGTATAGTTTTTTAGTTTGTAAGTTTTTTCTCCCATTTTTAAACTGAAGGTGAGCCCCATCACCTAGATTTGTATTCATGTTATTTTCCTATTAACCACAACCTGTATTGTTGAGTAGCACGAACTCCTTCAAATGCATCTGCGCATAGCAGAATGAGGAGAAATTTGCAAAGTTTCTTATAATATTTTCATTGTATAACTTCAAGGGGTTTAGAAAAAAAAAAATTTCATTCGTTTCTGATTAGTGAATAATGTCAAAAGAAAAATAAGCTACAGTAACTATAACATAAATTGAAAATAATTAATATCGATTGAAAAAAGCTTCTTCATAAGGATTTTTTATTAGAGGAGTGTGTACGATCGGGGTTCAGTTAGCATAGTCAGAAGAAATGAGTAGCTATTTGAATAATGAATTAGATATTAATTTCTTTGAGTCGCCTACCAACAACCTTCGTCTTATATATCTCTTTATGGGGCTTGTTGAGCCATGGATTATTTATCTATCTCAAAGTATTTATAATAATATATTTCAACATTATTGATAAGTTAGAGAAAAAGGTTAATGATTCATGGTTAAGCTTTTCAAGGTTTAATTCGTTGCCTTAGTTCAATCTTATTAGTACCTCATCTTATAAGTACATAAATAAACTCAAATTATAATAAAGTAAATTATTGAAAAAATAGTAAGGCCGTCCTTCTCGTTTGCACATGAGTTGCAGTAAGGTTATATCTCGAAGGATAAACATCTATAACGAGCTTATTTTTTTAATATTAATGCCAGACCAGTCTGATTCAACCGTCTTTTGACCTATGATAGTTAATCAGGGAGCATTATTTGTTTATCTAGATCAATATTCACTATCGTTCTAAATTGTGAGGAAGTGTGCTTTTTCTTGAACATTTATATTTAATAAATGTATTGTGCACTCAAAATCCCCGGGTGTAAACATGAATTTCAGCAGCTAACATTGATATCTTTTATCTGTCAGTCTTTATCTTTTCGATAGCTCCTTAATGAACCAACTAAGACTTTTATTAAAACCACTTTCACGATAACGAATACAACGTTAAGTAGCCTTATATCTTAGCATCATCTTTTAATGAAGTTCTTACGTAAAATGTTTGACGTATATATTATATGAAGGATCAAGGGTTCCCAAAATTGAAATACAATATACTTGAAGATATTGCGTAAAGAGTGAGTACTTAAGTCCTATTTATTTATTATTGTTATATAATTGTTGACCCTGAAGGGAGAGGCTCTACTTTCATTCAGGTATGGGATGTCTGTATGTGCGATCCATTACTACTCTTCTGCCTACCCTGTACAATCATATTCCGCCTGTATGTGAGCCAATATGTTCCAAGGTAGCGGCCGTAAGCATGCCTCAATGAAAAATGAATTTTATAGGTGTATTTCAGAATACTGAAATTTCTGAAATTGGTTGAAATCCAATAACGGAAATTATTTTTAAAATAGCCTCAAAAAAAGTGGGCCGAGCCAAAAATTTAAAATTTTATATTGCTTCAAGAGGCAACAATAGAAATTGTGTATTTAATACATTCTCGTCCAGCATTAAGTAATTTAATGTAAATACTTAAGCTATTTATTTATTTAACATTATATTCAGTAAACATATTTTAGCAGGGATAAGAATATATAAGAAGGAAAGTTATTTTTAGATCAATATCCAAATTAAAAAATAAAAACGCAAGTGACTTGTAAGCAACGAAATTGAGAATCTTTTATCGGACGTATTAAGAGTTCTTTATGACTTTCTTGATCTTAATGCGATGAAGACTGGCGACATTTGCATTAGCCAGCTCAGAATACAAATGACACCGGATTAAATTTAACAATGCCTCTCAGATCTGCAATCCATCGGCCTTTACTAAGAAGTCGCTCTTAATAACTATTCAAATGGCATTGATCGATTGAATGGCCTGTCGCATTTAATGCGATCATTATAAATATCAATTCAGCACACAGAAATAATTAAGTTTTTTAATTAATTAATTTTTAAAATTCTCACCAGTTGGATTACTGGTAACAAGTTACCACTTAATTTTCCCCATTTTTTTTTTTATAGCTACCAAATTATTTTTTGTTTGACCACCACGCAAAATCGCATTCTCAATAAAAAAAAATTGCAAATAGTTAAAATATTGACATAAAGAAACCTATTAAAACCGGCTTGGAAATTATACTAGATTTCTATTTGGTCTGAGTTCTATGTGTGTTCTATATCAAAACTTTATTTGTTTGAATAGCTTCAGAATCGTTCAGCGCTGCTCTATTTAGTGTATCCATAACCATGGGGGGGGGGATCATAAACTTTAAATATCAAATAACGTCTAACCTAGGACTTAAGAGATCTATAAAGTTTAAACGAACCAAACTTATTTCATGTTAATATTATTTTTCCATACTTTTCGTTATTTCATTTTTACTAAAAACTAATCAGCTTATTTTTCGATCTATCTACCATTTAAAAAATAATCATATTGATAGAATAATGTCTATCCTTGTAGATCAATTCAGACCTGTTTGAAAATAGAGCCTCTCCCTTCGGACATTTTGTGTTTTATGTATTAGAGGTGTAGTGATGGTTGAAAACCAACTGTAGATTGCTTTTATTCACTGAAATAGCTCGTGAAATTGATGAAGGAAAACTGCGTACAATAATTAGCATTCACAAATGGCTGTCGACCTTCAACGACCATGGGCAGCCCTTGTGCAAGTGAAAATCCTGATAGCAGTTACGCTTCAGATCTCATTCGAAAAGGTTGGAACCTATAGATAACCCATCATAGTTGTCACATCTGCGAATGTATTAGCGCACTTAATAATATATACACGTTCTGGCTGACCGTCCCTCGATTTTATTAAATTGTTAAAATGTATTTTACACGTAACACATCGGCTTCAATCTCATGAGTCCTGAGAAAGATTCCGAGGATTTGTTTTTAAATACAAAAATGATTTAACTGAAGGTTATTATGATATTTGTTCTAACTGAAGTGACATCAGGTAATACTACTAGAAGAAATTAGCTTTCAGAGTATGACAAGATGTTTTATACGACCACGTATGATAAATGTGAATTCCTCATCTAAATAGAAGCAAATATTTATTCTTAGTAAAAAAAAACAAAAAAAAATAAATAAACCTCTTGACGTTATAAAAAAGAGGTAAACACTTGAAATTTATAAGTGTGAAAATATCACTTTGAAACCGACTGATAGTGAAAAAATTCAGTCACGTGAGTGCCAGGCGTGATGTAACAGCTATGTTGGGCCATCACTCTTATCAAATTTTAACTCATGCAAGTTTAGTATCATGTGTACATTACGGGCAAGGTTGGTATTTGCCCAGTGCACCAAAGAAGTGCTACAAGGTGAGGATATAGAGGATTAAGCGCTCAACGAATGTTACTTTACCCATAACATGAAGCAATGACAACGTTCAATCGTTAGCACTGGAGGCTAAAGCACTGGAGGCCTTTGAATGCCTTGATGCACTTGGTTCTTTTGGAGCTGGGAGTTTTCTTTTTCCCTCTCTTAACAAATGTTCAATTCCTGTGAATGAATTAACGACATAGCTGTATAATCTCCCGTCATAGATAAAAATTTCAAAAACGTGACGGTTTTCAGGGTTGACATATCTTATAAAGCTGGTTGATTTCAAATTAGAATAATCCATTAGACTGCCATTAGCATTGTTTTCGCAACGTTAACTCAACCAATGCCTTCTCTAGAGGCATGGTATTCACAAATGCTAGTTAATTCCCAAATTAGGAAGAATAAAAAGTAAGGGCCATAAATCAATTAATTGGTAACACAAAGATAAATATTTTTCTATCATAAAATGATCCTTTTATTATTTTTTTACTATCGTTATTTAGCTTGAGGATATGATTGATGATATGACTTTGTTGGACCATCATTACAAAAAGTGTAACTTGATTAACTTTTTTAATCTGCCACTAATAATCCTTCCTAATTTCCTTTTCTTAGTTTAAATTTAATAGTGCACAAAAATTTAGCAGCAACGAGGGACGACAAGAGGTCTATGATAATCATACTAAGGGGAAAATTGTTCTACTGATAGTTTTTTTTAACAAAAAATGATAACGATGCGGACTGAGCTATATGTGTGTTCTACCAAAGTTTTTATGAGATATTACATCATGAAAGTACTATTTCTCAGGTAAGTACTATAACTTAGAATCGGCTGTTTCCTCAAAATGTAGAACGCACCTTAGGCTTTTTTTTAGGTAAAGGTGAATAGTGTGACCAAAATCAGACACAAATGGATGATTTTGCTCTCATAATCATCAAGCTAGTGGAAAAATTGTCCACAGTGCTCAGACAATTATTGGGCATCCAAAGAGCCGGGTGGGCTTGTGCAGAAAGTGAAGATCCCTGAGGTTACTGTTGCCTTGGAAAGGCCTTTGGCATGAGAGCACTGGGTTTGGCTATTTGTAGATTTCCACAGTCATTCCTCCTAGGTATTTTAATTCGTCTGGCTCAGGGGAAATAACTTACTATCAGCAAGATGGCAAGTATAAAATAACGGAGTTGTCATTCCTCCAAACGTGAGTCTGTTATACGTAAGTGTAAACTTACATGCCCCTCAGTATTTATAATCCGAAATCGATTATTTGTCATCAGAACATTAAGTTAGTTTCAAAAGATCAGGCGATAATGGCAGTTCTTAGAGTTTGTTGAGCTCTATAACCAGTTAAGGCATAAACTGACCTGCTTTGAAAAACTCAACCCCATCTACCCTCTATAAATGTACATTTAGTCACCCTAATAATCTCTGTTCAGGTATATTGTGCAAAAACAAAATCTGTCAGTAAACTTTCAAAATATGGCAAATAACTTTTTTAATTCACTTTATTTCATGTTCAATCAAATATTTATTTTTTAAAGTTTCCAGACACTGGAGGAGTGCTTCAGAACTGAAATTAACATTAAAAAAATAAAGCATATTGTTATTGGTCATTTGTATGTAGGAAAAGAAGAGAAACAAAAAAAAAACTAAAACATTGCCAATAATGTTATCAAGTATAGTTCATGGTAAGAAATATATGCGCATCATTCATGTTTTAACTATCAAAGACTCTTATGTTATATTAATATATAATTAATGTCGAAATAGCCTAGGGCAGGTATCATCTAAGTACTGCACATTTTAACATATAAAAATGTTAAAAATTATATAACATTTTTCACTATAATCGAATAATAGAAACATAAAAAACAAAAGATTATTATCGCTTTATGGTCATTAAATAGAAAATTTGGTATATTTTTTAAATATATAAATAATGATCAATCGGAAACAATTTTTAAAAATGTTTGGCTAGCAATGGCTTCAAAGGTCATAAAGACCAGACCAAGCATGTTTTTTACATACATAATATGTACTTCAAATAATATTGTTAGACATTAGCACCCGTGGCCTTACAATGAACTTCAGCTAACATCCCTGAACGTCCTTCAAAAGATAATTACATATAAGCAAAAAGCTAAGCAATAATCTCTTGGGAAGAACCTGATTTTACATAAGGAAGTTTTTCTGAAAACTACATTTACATTATTTAATAAACATCTGAAAATTAGTTGAATTGTGAATGACATGATATTAAAATTTCCAGACTGTCAGCGAACTTTATTTAATTTATTCAATAAATAGAAATGGTCAGTGGTAGAATGACACTCATTTTCTACCCTAAATAACAGTGCTCACAATAAAATTCCGTCTAAAAATAAATATATATCTAATAAACCTAATTGCACACTTTGAATCAAATTAAATCAAAACTTTGTAAATACCAGTGTTAACGGGGCAAAAAAAAAAACACTCCACTCGTATCCAGATAAAACTGGTTTATTGGTTTTTGTATCGTAATGTGTTCAAATAGGTTTTAAAATTATTAATCTTTTCACAAATAACACAAACAGATCTTTAGGAATGGTGAGAAGTATCGCAGGGAATGAGGAAATTATCACGAGAATGATAAGAAGGTGCCAAGACGTTGACAGAAATCAGACAAACACTGACATTAATAAAGAGATCGAGAAAAATTAAAGAGTTCCCTTCATGAAAAACAGTCGCATTTAAACTACGAAATAGAGAGGAGAGATCATTTTTGGTTTTGTTGAGTGTTATATTTGAAGAAGAAGAATTATTATTAATAATATCCGAAACTTTAAAGATAACTTCCTTCAACCAAGCGAAGATGAACTCCAGCCATCTTAACCATGTTCAATTTAAAACCCCGTTTTTGCCAAATTAGAACATAATAAAATGTATGCGCCCGAACGCTTTTTTAGGAACGAGTTTACAGAAAGCCCGTTAGATATTTAAGTTTCTCAAAGAATAAAGCATTGTATGTACCATATAATCGAATACAATAACCATGTAATTTGAATAGTCACTCAAGTTTGTCATTTGCAAACAACTAATTCGGTAAATACATATCCATGATCTATTTAATAATTCGAAATAGAAATTTTCTGGCCTCCTTGATCTTAGTGGATTAGCATCAACAAGATATAGAAAAATGTAAGTTAGTATGAGATATGAATACTAGCAATATGTACTTAAATAGCATATGTACATACATTAAAAGATAACATTATACAATAAGACATATGGTTTCCACGAGCATTGCACTTATGTAATTTAAATGTCCTACAAATTGAACATTTTTTTGATCATCATCTTCATTAATACATTTCTTTTATACACGAATTGTAAAACGGCAGATTGCGGCAGGGGGAGGGTCTCGAGTCTATCTTTGTACCTTGAGGAGATCTCGCAATCATTTTCTTTGAAGTCTGAGAACTTCAATATTGGCGTAAAAATGCCGCTAGTACACCAGCCACGTGTTATTACACTTGGGCTCATTTTTTAGGGTTGCATTGTTGTTGCTTTTTTCAAAATCAGAAAGCTTATGTTTTTACTTGTATTTCAGTCTGTCCTGGAGATTGTGAGTTTACGAGGTCTTTTCCTTCGCTTATACACATTTAAAAAAATTTTTTAGGTAAGTTAATGTAATGTAATGTTAATATAAATATGTTAGTGTCAAAAAAATTTAGACGATGAACACTTGTTTTTTATTTAATGAATAACGAATCATGAGGCAGAAACTTGGGCAGTCTAGTTCTAAACTTTTGAACTCATTTAGAAAAGGGCAAATATATTCCAAAAGTGTTGTTGTTCCGGAGCGATATGTATAGCAAAATCATCTATCTGTGGGTTGTAATAAAATGCAATGAGATAGAAAATACCAGGCAGAGACGAGTGGCAATTAATGTTGCAAATGTGGAATATTAAAGGAACTGTGATGGTGGTTTTGTACAATATGTCCTCGACGACTATGGATATTGTGTACATAGCTAAGGACCTGCGGACGGTCGAGGTGAATGTAAATAAATAAAGGACTCGTGCCAAGACGGTCCTCTGCCAACTGTATTATCTAGCGGGCTCCTAAGGCCAAGGCGGTTGTATTTTCGTGGAGGTTATGTAGCTTCGGGGCTCTTAATCAACGAGCTACTGAAGATGACAAGAGGTCGTGGTTTCAGCGTTCAATGCTTAGGAGTTTCATAGGAGTGGGCCGAAACAAGTTAGCTATATAAAGAAAATGGTTATAGCTACATCATACTTTATCAAATAAAAGCTTTCCCTAATGGTGGCCACCGACAATTTGTATCAATCATCATTAAAGGAAAAGTATCATCCATCTATGCGCAACCCAAAAATGTTTCCCACTTTCCACGCTCGCTATTTTGGAAACTTACCATCCTGTGGTGAAAGACTAGTATTTGCTAAGAGCTTCAATTTTCAATTAAAATCATTTTCTTGAGTCGTTAATACGTCCCTCTTTATGGGTCGATTCTGGAACTGTCATACAATTACCAAATCAACCATAAATTATATCATTGACAAATCCAAAAAAATACAGATTTCATGTTGTGTGCATTTTTAAGAAATCTATATTTAATCTAAAGAGAAAAGCGTTTTAATAGCCGATTCGTCAAGGACGAAATTGGATTTTTAGAGAAACGTAAAGGAAGAAGGAAATATGAATCTTAAGTTGTCAAATAATGGTTGACACATTTTTAATGGTTTTTATCGTTTATATTCCACTCAAGTCTCTTTACTCAGCCAGCAGATGTTTAATTTAACACAGTATGATAAGATAAAATGGATTTTTAAAGTAAAAATTAATTAATAAAATCTTTTAATTAGCTAGGAACTTAATTTTTCATGGAATTGCTTTCATTTTTAGCGAACAAAACTGACATGCCAATAAGAACAAAACAATACTTTTAATGACAAATTTAATCGCTCAAAAATTCCATATTGTTAGTCAGGAAGTCAAGATCTTTTAATAGCCTCCTCAAAATTATAGAAAACTGTGTTTTTCTGTACTAACTAATTGACTATTTAAGACAAATAATCATGTTTAATGAAGCTGGCTATATTTTTCATGGGTTAGCAATATCAAATATAATTTCATGTCTCAACAGGGAACTAACAGATACTAAAGCACTAGTGAGAATATAAACTTTTGTTGTTTTGAAAAAATCCCACGAAACCCAAGGAAGTTAAAATTTGCATGCATTCCATACTATAAAAAAAACTAAGACCCTGGTAAAAGTCACGTACCCCTGATAACACCAAATAAAATATATACTAAGTAGTAATGGGAATATTTTTCGAAAATGTTTTTGTTTCTGCCTCATTTTGTAATCCATACGATTGTTTGACTTTTTTTATAATTAATAAAAGTACTAATACAATAAATCAAATAAAATGTTTTTAATGTAATTTATGTTCTAATATTTTTTTTTTTTTGTAAAGTGAGCTGTAAAGCTCAGTAGTGCAAGAATATCTTAACATACATTCTTACATACAAACCTATCCTTCAACCCCACAAAGAGTTTATGGCACTAACTTGTTTATTTAATATTGAAACTACGTTTATTGTGATAAAATTATAATCTGCCTTATTGGGCAATAAGTGATTGTGATGAACGTACTTGTTTATAAAAAAAAATGTAAAATGAGCTAGACTATGATTTTTCTCCGAAAGAATGTTTTTTGCCGACAGTTTCCTAAAGACAACCAAAATTATTCTTTTATTTGGAGACATCTAGGTTACTTTAGCTAAAAGAAAATTAAAGAATGATCATCATACAGAATGTATCCCATTTTTCAGTGCACGCTATTTTGCAAAGCTGCCCCACTTTGAGGCGAAAAGTTTCAATTTTATAATACATGCATGTTGCTACAAGCATTTTCTTGATGTCTTCTTAGCTACAGATTCAGAAACTACGTAACAATTGACCTTTCAGTGATAAAACATATCACTGACATTAAATCCAAAATAACTGCAGCATTCGGGTTGTGTGCATTTTAGAGAAGTCTATATGCAATCTAAACAGAAAAGCGTTTTATACATTTTATAATCTTTTTTTGGTACGAAATGTTGATATTTTTATAGGCTCTTGGAGGATGGAGTTACATAAAAAGAAAATTCAGAAGACCGTGGAAATATAAAATATTCAACTAAAAGTTATTAAGTTAAAAAAGCTAAAATAGTATGAAAGTTTTAACTAAGGACTGCATATATCGATAAGCGGCTTCAAATAAATTAATTTATGTCTACAAGTTTATAGAGTTGCCATGCCGGGGAAGTACGTATTAAGCACGATACACGTAAGCCTCGTCCGACCGATGTAATTACGCTCACGCTATTGCCCAAAGTCGTGCCTAAGATAATGAAATTAGAATATGATTGGCCACAATCCAGACAATGCACTTCGGCCATGTATAATTCAGGAATGTACCTTCGTGAATTCGATTTTAGCCTTTTGAATTTAATAAATCCTTCTAACAGATCAAATTATATGACGTTTGTAATTATAAAAGGAAACTTGGAACCCATGTATTACGTAGGTCATAGACATAAACGTTTAAACGAAGAATTCATCGCAACTGAAAAAAATTAAGCTACTTAAAGCATTGATGTGAAGTGCATAGGTAAGAGCAATCTTAATATTGCCAAGATTTGTTCAAGATTTTCTAATAATGTATTACCAAGCATACATCATAATAGCCTTTTATAGAAGTGAGCTATCGGGGACGACTTCAACGAATCTGTGCACGTTGTTGGATTTGTCACTAATTTTCACCGATGTGATGTTAGTGGTAACCATTGATAGTATAGCTATCTTACTTTCAGTTCAATTGAGATTTCTTGGAGGACTACGTTTAAAAAAAAAATTAGGTTGACATTGACCCCTTATTTTAGGAGACACAACCCATGTACAAAACTTATTTTAATCCCTTTCTGTTTATTTTTTTGTCATTTTGAATGAAAATATTCAATCAAAAAATAAGATCACTCATAATTTTTTTTTAATCATTTAATAAACTGCCTACACCTTCATGACTAAAATAGTAAACAGGAAAACTATTTACATGATACTTTTATTATTCATGCAGTGATAGTCACGGTTTTATTACACTAAACCATCTGCCTTATTATGCCAGCAACAAATCCATGTGCTTTAGTACTTATATTTTCTAGAGGACACAAGGCAATGAATACTGTGGAGCTACCATACCACCACAATCCCTTTAATTCTGTTTGTTAACAGTAGTTTGTTCCAGAAACGGTGCAGGTACTTAGACTTCATTCATCGTCGTCTTGACTAGTTTTTCCCTCCATAAATAAATCGAAGTCATGAACTATAATTAAGACATAATAAAACGACTTTCTACGTGTCAAGCATCTCAAGGTCCTTTGAGACTTCCCTACTCACTGATTACGCCCATGACAGTAACGTTGGAGTTCCAAGTTCTTGATTCTTTATACATTGGGAGGGAAAATATTATACTGGACTTCATCATCACGGAACAAGACTTTAGCTGTTTTAATGCAAATTATTGATAAAATTGCATATTGATTTATAGATCAGGCTCCTCAGAGCATTAAAGTTATCTAAGCCTAATTTTCTTCTAATTTGGTCCCCTACTATGGTATAAAGACAAGCGTAATTCAAACTATAAAATTCATCGATTTTCAGGTGGTATGTGTTCTCCAACTAGTTTGACCCATACAACTGAAATATATTATTATTAGGGGTTGTTATAAAGTAATTATGGATACAATAATCTTATTTACAGGGTTGAAAGTAAAAGTCAAGTAGGTGTCTATTCCACAAATTACAATTAGCAGTAATTTGTGGGTGGTTCAAGGTGTACCATCGTTGGCTGCGTTATCCAATGCAGCCAACAAATATTATTATTATTTAAATTAATAAATTGACGACAGATAGCTGCGTTGTTTTCCAGATGTGACGTAATTGGAAGGCAGGCTAGATAGAAGCTTGGAAAGTTTCACTAGACTGCCCTGCCTCGTGAGTCATCCTAATGTTGAGATAGGAGATAGCCTGGCCCTTTGGGAATCCCTGATGTCAAAAAAATCACCCGATCCTAGAATAGGGCCAAGGAGATAACTTTCTAGGACTGAATAAATTGTATTTATTGCAACTGATAAATAAATAATTTCGTTGTTAGGGTTCAGTTGGTTTTTTTTTTTCAATACCATAAACTCCCTGTCTGTGTTCTAGGCTGTTCAATTTTCCATGGAGGCTGCACTCAATGTTTGAAAGACATGACAAATATTACCGTCTTCATAAAACATTATTGATTAATTACTAGGTATTGACTCAACCGGTGTTTTTTATTAATGCTTAATATGCCACATAGTTCCATTTGATGAGCTACTGACGCTAAAATTAAAAGCAACCCCTTGAAAAATAATAATGTACTAATAAATTACAAAAAAAAAAAATGCATATTTTCCCATCATACTAAGAATTATCAAATTAAATATCTCCATATACTAATTAATAGTATGCATCGTGTGATGGGGCGTAAATTGACCCCAAAAAAATACAAAGATCTATTAAACTGTCATCAAAATTGTGTTGCCAACCCGTTTCATTGCGGGCTATATTTTTCATGGGATTTTTAATTAGGGGTCAAGAGATACTAAAAATAAAAGTAACTTCATAATAATTAATCAACGTAATATAAACGATAACGTTTAATTAAAAAATAAATATTTTTCTATCGTATTAAGTAGGGAAATTAATTAATAATCTTGAAGGCTTGATCAATAATACGTGAGTAGGTCAAATGTGTTCGGTCTATAAAGGACTGCATTACAAGATGTCATTAAAACTGGCAATAAAATCTTTTCCAGAGCCGTAACAAAACCCTTAATCAATTCCACCTTTCACACTCGACTTGAATTTGTTGAAATCGTTATATGTAAAGTTCCGGAGCTTCAGTTGTTTTAATCTTAAGTCTATTTTAATTTAATTTAACTATATGCAAACATTTCAGTCAGTGTAGTTTAGACAAACATTTGTAATTATTTCAGATGGAATTTCGTCAAGTGACAACAAGATATTATGACGACTCTTCGTCGTAGTTTATTGTGATTACTATAATTTACATCGTTGAATAATCAAAGAAATATTCATGGAGTCGGGCTGGTAAAATAAATAGCTAACACGCAATTCTCCTTCGCGTGGGACCGTCTATTAGTAGGCACAAATTTGTTACTACGTCTCGTAACTGCCGAGCTCAAACTACAAGATCTCTTTTCAACTGGCTATCAACTGTGGAGGTAATTGTCAACAACCGGAATAATAACATAAATTAATACCCAGCAGAGGCGGAAAGAACGGTTGCAGGAATACCCGAGTCAAAAACCCTGGCCAAATAATAGGCCAGAAATAGATGAGTGTTTCACCTTTAGTCTGTTTATAAAGCGCCACAGAACATTTTTGTCAGTCGAACAAGCGAATCAATATTACATAAGATAATAAGTTTATAGAATCTTAAGCTTTAAATATCAAGTCAACAAACATCGGAATAATTGTTATTTGTACTTAATGATAGCTACTTAAATCTGGAAATGTTACGTAACTTGTTTGTACTTTTTGTTTGGCAATTCTTTCGCGTGAAAGTCAAAGAAGCATATTATACATGATAATCTACAAATTTAGTTATACAATAGATCGACAATGTAAGGTTAATCGACTCCCCGTATCCACTCTGCTATTGGAAACTAAAAAAAAATAGACTCATTTATTATTTAATAATTTTTATTCCTTCGAGCGAATTTTCAGGAATATTCTTGAATTTTCTTTGAATTTAAACTCGTATCGTGGGAAAATCAATAAACAACATGAAAAGGCTTAAAAATAATAAATGAGCAGTTCAGTTAGAAGTTTTGGGAACAACTTTTTTTTTTTAGGATTATATGTTTTTTTATTATATTTCATCTTAATCAAAAGGAATACTACGTGATCCATTGGGTTGTTGAATATAACATAAAAAATTCTAATTTTATAGTTAAACACACAGATGACTCGTGTATTCCGTATTTTCAGAGTGACTGATTAACATTCAGGCGAAAGACATTCGCGCTGTTATAATAATTTATAATTTTATAAAAACAGAAACATGTAAATCAATTTTAGGATATTTTGGCTGGATGTTGGTCCTTACTTATATGATAAATAAGTAAGTTATATTTTCTATGCGTTAAACCCACAATTAACACATAAATTTAAATAGCTCACGCTGCCATTTTCAACAGCTCATGCTACTAGCTAATAGTTCCGAGTCTAACTCCGTTCTGTTTATATTAATTAATGTTTATGGTGGTATGGCACCTGCCTTCCTTTATCCTTGGATGTAAATAAGGTTTTCAATTATTGAACAATATTGGTCATTTCTTTTTTAAACGAATTTACTAATCACTAATTTAATGAAGCAATCCAAATCGACGATGATTGAAGATGTTTCATTAGTAATTATAATATATAATTAATATAAGAGTATTAATAACGTAGATAATTATTATGATTAAAAAAAGCTGACCAATCTTTTTCTTCTGAATTATACACTCGTACATGAGCCATTTCGACGGTTCTTCGTACGGCTAATGATTATGTAACACTTGATTTTGAAATTTGTTTACGCCGAGTTAAATGTTAGAGCGATTCGTCACTGATTGTTAGATGTACGAACAGCATAACAGGGTATATTTAGAATTGAGAAGTTTCTCCGAACCCACACTGGTGAAAAGCAAGGTGTGTTTCAACAATTAATAAAAAAAAACATTTTTTTTCGTTCACCCAGTCAGCCTTGAATTCTAAATCAGTCAGTATAATAAAAGGAAAAATCTTATAATAATAATACGTCGATCAGTTCGTGTGGCAGTGGAAGTTCAAAATGAATATCGATTGCTTACACATAACGCGTCGTATTTATTTGTCAGATAAAAATATTTAAAATACATCAATCTAGCAATTGCTGCAAACTACGCCTTGATTCTAAGAGAAAGTACATACAGCGTTTTAATTGAATCGACCATTGACCCTTCATTTCAATTATCAAAGGACTTGTAGGTGGGCCTTTATAATCGCAACCAATTAAGCTCTTATGTAATTATTAATAATGTATATGCTGCTTAATACTTCAGGATACGTCATGACTGGAAACATCACAACTGGTGGCTAGGTGATTGGCAAGTTTTTCTATTCTGGTTCGCAGTAAACAATGTACTAACTACTTTCACTACAAATGATGTAAAGCTTTTGCTATTATAAATAGCAATTGATAAAACATCAGTACATTTTAATGATGTATTTATTTTATTAAAAACCATTTTGCTGCTCTAAAACAATAAAAAATTTATGGCCCATCACTTCAAAAAAATATAAATGATGTTATATCATACCCAATACTATTGGCCTAGTTACTAGGATGTTACTTCTCAACCTTTATTTCAGTTTTCTATACCGGATTTTATTGTTCTACATCCAAGTAGCTAGGTGATGTTCCCTTGCTAGGCTGAATGGGCACCGACCAGAACGATCCCCCTTCAGAAATAAATCCTAAGCGTGGGTAGTCATATTCGTAAAACTAAAATTAATCCAATACTTTATTATTATTATTATTATTATTAGTTGTAGTATTATTGATTTCCTTCAACGTATTACTACATCCACAAGGCTGCAATGCGAAACAATTCCATCCGTTATGGGACGCAACAAAAGAAATGTATTACTAAATATACTAACATACAAATATTTTTAACTTAACTGTCTATGTACAATATCCCAAAATACAGAATTCCGAACACATTTCTAAAACAAAGAAACTGCAACAAACTAAGAGCACTTGAACATTAACAGCTGATGATGCAATAGTTACGGGCAAGATGTATTATGGTAATATGCCGAAATAATAAATCAAAAACTCTTCGGACTCTCTACAGTATTTACTTTGGCTTTCAAAATAATAATCATATATATAAATATTTTATTGATTGTGATTGCTATTAATTGTTTTGCTTCACTTTTTGATTTTGTTTGACTCCGAATGCACGCTCCTCAATATTTTGTATCAAATGACTTTTTTTATTTAATAACTTGGGATAGTAGCGGAGAGCTGACGAAAACGGTCTGAATGATATACAATATTGAGAAGAGATCGACTAGTTTATTTCAATATGTTCACTGCCGGAACTAAATCGGAGTCATAAAAGGAAAATCGTTAGAATAGGAACATTTTTTAGCCAAGAATAACACTTTTTATTCAAATTATTAATAATTAAAGCGTAACTAAACGGGGACGTCAAGGCACCTAAACTACTTTACCTTATGCATATCCAGAGTTAAAGTGTACACTCAATATTTCTCTTGGCCAGTTAAGTTTGAAACGATTTTAGGATATGGCTATAATATAGTTATTGCCGCGACCGAAGTTAGGTCCGTCAATATGATTGTAAAGAGATCGGTTTGATCTTAAAATCCGTTAAATTTTAAAAGTAAATATTAAATTAGATTATGGTGATTTTATGTCTGTTATACACATCTTGACTTCTGGAGAGACTAAATAAAGCCTTTATTTAAAAAATATTTTCAACTACCTTTGAATTGAACGAGTCTCTAATTATTATTATTGTTTCTGTAATAAATGTAAAATATAAATAGGCTTCTACTCCAGTTAAACCGGAATATCGGACTATGAAATCTATTAAGTGTTTTAGCTTAAATATTTTTTAAAATTTAAAATGCAATATATATTTCATTAGTACAGTCTAACCGAGACTGATGGTTACACATGCTAATAATAACTAAATAGCCACCCATAAATGTCTACTTCATAATGCCATGAAACGTATGAAGAAATGGGTTTTGGTTTGTTAGAGGTTGCCACTGGCTACGGCTGGCGCACGCCCTTCAAACCGTCAAGTTTGATTTTACTTTTAAAAAAGAATTTACTCTACGAAAAATCCTATTAATACAAATTGTTTGTTACTAGTCAACGAGGTCTTATTCATGCCGTACGGATGTAAATTTTACAACTCCAGAAAAAGAAATCGATAAATGAATAAACTGAGAGGAAAAACAATTATAATTGTGGAATCCATAGTTATAATTCACAGTGGAGTATGTATCAGCAATAACTAAATACCGTTCAAGTCACATGAACTTGGAATACGAACGAGAAGTTGTTTTTAGACCGATTAGCTGTCAGTGGTTTATATTCTAATTCTCATCAACTGGCAATAGAACAATAATTCTATGGCATTGCTTATGAAATTCCAACAATTTCTAGTATTTGAATTCAAAATCATTATAATAGGACAAGGAATGCATTTTACAATGTAACGTGTTTTTCTTGTGATAGTTTGATAAAAAAAAAAATATTATTTGTTGTGGGGAATGTAGTCAGGGATGTTTACAGATGCTCACGTCTTATCCATAGATACGCTTAGTCTTGCTGATGCCACAGTTAATTAGTATCGAATTTTATTTTTATTTACATGGTTGACGATCACTTAAGTAACATGAGCATGATTGTTGACAGGGCATTGTCCTTCTCGCAACTACTTAATGTCGACTTTCACCCTATTAGATATGGGGGAGAATCCATGTACGTACATAAGCATGCATGAGCAAAGAGTACTCACTTTGTAAATAATGCGTCGCCACTAACAGTTCTCAATTGATCTTAGCGTGTGCTCTCCGCTGTTTTCGTTGAGTGACTGAAACTTGTGGTTGTTGAATGTGAGTCTTATAGACAGGCGCGCGCCCCCCACCGCTTCCATGGTCAGCTGGTCGTGTTTACACTTGTATTCAGCTGTCACTCATGCATCTGGATTCAAACCTCCATATCTTCTTGATCTCTAATTATATCTTCATATGATTTTTACTATTTTCCGAGAATTTATTACGATCAGACATATGTCAGATCACCACACAATGCAGCTGGACGGGAATAAAAACAAACAGTTTACTCGTATCTCCCTCTATTTGTTCTTGAAACACGTAAGATAGGGTTGACATGTTGAGAGTGAAGATCAGTGAGCTTGTTACAATTTTCAAAGGCTAGGTATGTCGTACCTTGAGTAGTAGTCTTAGAAAATTATAACATGCGCAATGAACCTCTAGACGTAATTACACCACCATCCTTGGTAGCAGTGTTAGGATTGTCTTTTAGCTGGCCGAAGAAATTTTAAAGTTCAACTATTCCTGCACATTGTAATTATTTGCAAAGATTATTATATCATCTCTTTATTGTAAATTTGTCCAATTTATCAGTGTTTGAAGACTGATATTTGAGACCTACCTCGTTTTGAATTATTGAGTTATCTATTTTTTAACGCGCACGTTTTTCTTTTGCACCGAGTTGGATGAATTTGGAGTAGAAATGAATATAGAGGTCAACATAGTAGTAACGGTTAAATAAAACCATGGGAAAGCCGTTACTTGTTTGTTTTATACCCGTGTTGATCTGCTACTGTCCAAACTACTACAAATGCATACCTTATTGTAATAAATGTGTTACCAACTGTACAGATAACCATTTAATACACTTCAAGCCTTTGCGCATTGTTTACATCACATTGCATTATTTATTAAATGTTAAATCACAAGGACGGATATTTCCGCTCTGTGAATTTACTTGCTTCATATTGTTTAAGCTTTATAATGAATCTGAAAATTATTATTATAATGTTTAAGTTGAGGGATGGTTTTTTCAAGACATCCAGTAATTGAGATGTTTAGTTGCTACAAAATTTATGGGTAGTTACGGAAAAAAATCACGAAGAATAATGATATACTTCTATTGACACGATAGAAGCCTACATTTAATTTGTAGGTCTTGTGTTTTATGTATGACTTGAGAATGCTTCAAGAAGAAAATTACGCGAATAATTGCTTTTTGTTTTTTTAGGCAGTTAAATTTTTGTTACGTAGATCATAAATGGAGCAATAAAAACTAATAATGAACGCTTAAATGTTAACATTAATAAAAACATTTTTGAGTTCTAAAGTATGACAGTTGGTAGCACTGGATAGGAGAGTAAGGTGGGGTAATTAACCCTCCCAAACCCCTAACAAATACAAAAATAATTGCATTTCTCTTCTATATTTTGTTTTAACTATATTTATTAATTCACATGTATTTATTGATTTACACTGTGCCTAGCAGCACAACCAACGAATGTGCTATGTATGTAAATGATAAAATATAGCATGAAGGTAGAGGAGATATCCAGTGATATATTGAAGCTATATTAATAAAAATGTGTTTACTGACTTATGGTTAAAGTTATAATAACATAAACTAGGTTGTATTTCTTAAGGTTTCATTGGTAGTTATATAAAAATCAGAAACAACAGACATTGATACATTGAACATTTCATATATTATTGAAGCTAATTTTGAAGAAATCTTGTTGTTATTAAATTAAAATAACTTTATTCCAACGACTCCTCGGCCGTTGTTGATGTTACAAGCGAAAGTTTCTGAATAATGTTCTAATGCAGCTGTGGACGTAAGGAATTTTTAGGTCAGTGTGAAGGGTATGCTTTCGTACGTAAAATCTTGTTATTGTGATAAGTCTAACAACTTTTGATTGAAAAGGTTGATCTTAGTAGTTTTTATATTTAATCTTCTTAGCGCAACAATAATTTTGGGCTCTATATGACCCATTGGTTCTAGTAGAATGGTCCA
Source organism: Acanthosoma haemorrhoidale (assembly GCA_930367205.1). Lineage (NCBI taxonomy): Eukaryota > Metazoa > Arthropoda > Insecta > Hemiptera > Acanthosomatidae > Acanthosoma > Acanthosoma haemorrhoidale. Next base: position 146,478,485 of record OV884011.1, on the reverse strand, counting down.
GAAAATGCTTCAATAATTTTGTGTTTGTAGTTTCATTTTCAAGTTAGTCGTCGTCTTCAAGTCAACCTAGAGTGTAAGTCTCAATTATTCAACTATGTCAGTTTGTGTCAATGGTTGAGTATCAAATTCACGTTCTTGAACCACGTCGAAGGATGAACGCCATATGTAAGGATTTAGTGGTATTAATTTTAATTTTCAAGCCCGTGCACCATAAGTTAAGTAGATTCAAATAATTTTGAGGTGTTAGAGAAGTTTTAGTTGGACCATTGTCTGTTGCGTGTATTGGTGTATAGTCTGCGTAAGTATGTTATTTTATCAGGAGATGTGCATGTAAAGATGTTAGATGTAAAGATAATATAAGTTACGAGTATTTATCCCTCAAGGACTCCTGCTTTGGCAAGCCATAACGAGGAGGCTGCTCCCCAAGTAAGATTTCAGTATAAGGAAGTATGCATGCGTTAGTATTGGTCGTAGTTTAAAGTCCTGCATGCCAAACTCTGTTTAAAACCAGTTCTACATCAAGAAATGCTCCTATCACGTATGAATGTGCAGTTGGTGGATGGTTTAGTGAAGTGAGCGGAATCCTAATTGATAGTCTCGATGAAGCGGGAGAATACCTTTTGTCGGGAAAGCTCCTTGTGCACGTCGAGGGGCACCAGATGTCGGGAAATAGGTTGAACAATTGTCGGAGGTGAACAATTGTCGGAAAAGGTGAACAATTGTCGGAGGTCAACAATTGTCGGATTGTTGTAGTTAATAACATGGACCATGTTCCATGTAGGCGTTAATATCTGACTCCATTTATTGATAGGAATGTGTCCCGACAAGACACTGTGTTCAGGATGAGGTTCAGAGGTTCATAAAGAATAAGACCAGTTTTCAGAGTTCGGGCGAGAGATCGGCAGCGTAATAAGTACAAGTCGTCAGAGGTCTGCTATAGGCTGTGTGGCAAAATGCCGTCGTAGAGGTGCGGCATAACGAGAGTAGATTAGCGGAAGGCTGAGTAGGCGTATCGCGACGAGTGACAGCGGCTATCTGTATGTAGAGACTAGAAAAGAGTGAAGAGTGGGCCTACCAGGGGCCAAGTGGCCCTGGTGTCAAGTTACAAGTAGTGTGGCTCAGGATACTAGGAAACAGAGTGTCTTTTTCAGGGCGAAATTTACTGATATAAATATGGTAACCCCCTCCCTCGTGGAAGGCGGAGTCTGTCTGCAGGGGTATGTTTTACGATACACAGGTGGTCATTTCCTTTTAGTTTTATGACCGTTGGGGTAAAAGGGTGTGTTTTTTATGGCTGCCGGAAGGGACTGAAGGTCTATTCTAATAGGGGTAAGTGTCCTTGCCCTAGGTTATATGGCAGTCAGGTGGCTAATTCTCTTAGGTTTATTGCCGTACCCTCGATCCTCTGTTACTTGTTTTTATCTCTGCCGATCCCTCTATGATTTATTACCAGAAGTTACAGAGATTTGCATTTCTATTATAATACATTATGAACCAGAGTGTAGGGTAATTTACAAATATAGTTAGCGTTTCGCTACACCTTTATATACGAGTTGTAGACATGATTTAATAATTAGTGATTGATAAGGCAAAAATTGATGGAGTTGGCAGTATTTTCATGCCATTAGGCCATCAAATGAAACCTTGTTTTTAGTTCAAACAGTGGGTTCGCAATCACTAGAACAGTGTTTCTAATTTTGATGTAACTACCAATAAAACCCTAAGAAATGCACTCTAGTTTATGTAATTATAACTTTAATCATAAGTTAGTAAACAAATTTATATTAATAAATTAAATTTTTTAGTATTGTGAATCTAAAAGCTTAGACTATAATTTTGTGGCGTTATGGCAGATGTTGCCTCTCTGGAAAATATGATTTTTCGTGGCACTTATTTTCCAACGATGTACAGTATTCAGCCATGGAGGTAATATGTTCGAAAAATAGTTCTTTGATTTAACCATTGCCAGTTTAAAGAACCACTTTTAAGTATGGCATATCAACTCAAAACACAGAATTGAATTTTTTGGCCATATCAACATCTGACAATTTAGTTTAGAAATAATGAAAAGTAAGCTGATAGGAGTATTTTTCTTCTTTCATAGTCCCTTTAAATTTACAGATAATTATAGATCCTCAGGCGAATCTATTTACAAATTATTTTTGTATTTCCTGTAGCATCTATCCTGTACATTATATACAGGTTTTGTTATTTTATAAAAATTATATAATGAATAAACAAGTATAATGATACACATTATACGTGACTGGACTAAACTGACTAATAAAGGTGATGGGGTCACCTTTTTTATCAAACTTAAAACTAACTTACATCCTAATATAGGAGGAAAATTTCCATTTAGTAGGAATGTGAGTTGTGACTAAAACAGAGGTATAAGGTATATAAAGATAAGTTAACAGCACAAAAGTTTTTCGTGGTAAATGAGGAAGTACTTCATAAGTAATCAAATGAAGGTGATTTTCCTTTCGGCAGCCGTTTGAGTAATCGACAGCGTTAGTGTCAAGTAATGTTGCTACTTCGCTGTCGTTTTGAACGTTAGGCAGGTGAGAATAAGGTTTGAAAATGTAAGAGAGGTGGTCAGTGGATAGTCTTGCTTTCTGTTCGTCCTTAATGTTGTAGTCTGAGTTTGGCGATACTCGCAATGGCATGGCATTAACAGAAGATAAACAATAAACAATTGTCAATAGGGAAAGTTTTGTAAGCTTTTATTTTTGTGTGAAGTGATTTCAGATCCGTTTATCGGTCAAACGTCTTGTTCTATGCCACGTTTTCTTGTCTTTCAATTGTCCGTTATTAGCTATGATCATATATGTATGTATAAGAAGATTATTAGGGCAGTACGTTCATAGTTGGCAGAGGTGTCTGTGATTCAAAGAGTGTATGATGAAGATTACCTAAAAAAGTTAGGACTTGTATAAAATCAAATTTTGAAAACGAACTCATTAAAATAAATACTAATTTATATAGGATAATTATAGGAATTTTCTAGCCGTACGATTGAACATGTTTTGGATAAACTTTCTCCTTAAAAATAATGCTGAACTTTAACTGTAACTACAATTTTAATTTTGATCTCAAAAATGTTTTCAATAACAATTTGCTACTGGTAAAGTTGTTACTATGTCTCAAGGTTAAGTGAAAACCGTGAGAATGAAATTAGCAATTCTAAAATTACGTAGATGACGCTAAAGAGCAGGGAAAATGGAAATTTTTACTTTTCATTCTTTTTTAGGTTTGAAAAATGATGCAAAGGGCGAAATTCTGGCGGTGCGGGCACCCTGGAAAATATGCTTCTTCGTCGCACTTATTTTCCAACCATGTACAGTACTCAGCCATGGATGTAACATCGTGTGTTTCTCTTGCTATGATTCCAGTCTAGTAATGACCACTTTCTCGAACATATTTTGTAGAACAGGGCCTATTTAGGTGAATTTACACTAAAATTAGATTTCACAGTCTAAAAGTATCCAAAAATGAGTTATAGGGGCAAAAAAAAAAGGCTTTTGTCCCTAAACAAAAGTAAGTTTTTTAGGTTCATGGTTATGACCACTTGGCTGATCTAATGGTTGAAATACGAATCTGAATTTGTCCTTAAGTGTTTGCTCAGCAAAATTTGAAAAATTGGTGTTAAGTTAGAAAGAAGGGACTTGAAGGAAAGTATTAAAATAGATCAGAGACGACCTCGTCATAATATAGTTTACTATATTATAGTAAATTTGTTAATATGGAATGTTATGCAAATAACTTCAAAGTCAGACAAAGGTATACAGATATTTAACAATAGACCAACGAGAATGTGTACAAAGTTGCTTAGAAAACGGTGACACGACTAATCAACTCTAATGGTGTAATTATTTCGTCGTGACTGCCATGTACAAGGTCTAAATAATAATAGTGATGAGGATTCCCTGAAATTGTAAACTATACTCGTTTAAGTAATGAAGGACATTCTGGACAATGAGCACAGTAGCGCGAACTTATACATAGTACGTCCTCGGTATATTATAATCTTGTAGAAGTGTAAACATAAATTTATTAAAAAGCAAAGGCAACAAAAAATGAATTCATATAAAAAAAAAAAACCAAAATGAAAATTCAACAGGTTTCATGGGGCATAGCTTCCAAAATAAAACAAATTAATAATAAAATTTAATATAAAGTTTTGTTATTTTTTGTTTAATTCAAAAATCTGTATTGTGATAAACTTACATTCTGCCTTATTGGGCAGTAAGTAATTGTGTTCAATGTTCGCATTCATACCATATTTACAATTCTTCATTCAGTCTCTCATTCTTACAGTACTTACAAACAGCCCAATGACCTTCCAAATCCATACGGTTATCACCCCTTTCGCATGCGAAAGAGGAAAGGGAGTGTTAGGAAGTCCCCCTATTCCTCCACTGATGGAGGACAAAGGACGGCTGGCCATGTCACAGGATAAGAAACAGTGGAGACTGACCAAGAACGCAAGAGCCACAGGCGTTCAGGACATGATTGGAGAAACTGGCCATTGCCAGGGTATTAGTAGCAGCTCGCAAGGCCACTGGCACTCTACACTAGTCTCCGTGGAAGGTTTTGATGGAATTTCATGAACTTGGAAGGGATGAGTTCAAGAAGTATAATAAGATCGTTATGAAGGGTTTTGTTGCTGACTTAATGAAGGGCAGTAACTATTGTTCTCAGGACTTTTGATTGAAAGGATTGGATATGCTTGATGTTCGTCTTGTTTGCTGTCCCCTATAGCTTTTTTCCTTATGTCCTTTAATATTGGCTTTAATATAATTTTGCAAATTAGTACTTTATTTTTTACTGAGAAATGGGATGTCGTTTGAAGGAGTCTGTACACTTGTCCAAAGCGTTTGTTTAGTTCTTATCATTTTAGCCTCGTGTATGCGTTCCATGTCAGTGTTCTGTCAAGATGGAAGCTAAAATAACGTACTGTCTCGGATACAGGAAGAAGGATGGAACTTAAAAAACTAGTTTACACGACTTGTGGTAGAGGATAAAGGTAATTTGGGCACATCTTACTTCATTAACTTTGACCCACCATTGGTTGCACCATGACTCCATCTCAACAAGGTGTTTTTGAAGGTTATGGGATCCTGTATTGGGGTCTTGGTGGGATGACAGGACTCCAGTGTCATCTGAAAATATTGCCAAAAAGGAATTGTGAGTAGATGAATACATTAGCGGTGTATTGGTCGTAATGGACGGGACCCACGACACTGCCCTGTGGAACTCCTGCATTTATGGTATAGCAGTTAGAATATTCTAAACCACAGCGGACTTGGAAGAAACGGTTTGAAAGTTAGGACTGTAGGATTAGGGAAAAGGTACCTGGTAACTATCATTTGAGGTTGTAAAGCAAACCTGCGTGCTTAACCCTGTCAAAGGTTTGAGCTATGTCCAGAAAGGCACCAGTGCAATACCGTTGGCTTCAATGGCAAAAAATGTGTGATCAACAAGCGAAGGCCTTCTTGGGCAGTGGAGTGTCGTAGACTGAAAATAAACTTTTTTTGGATTCAACAATTGGAAGTAGACGTTTAAATAGGAGTTTATCAAATATTTTGTAGAGGATGGGTAGTAGGCTAATTGAACGGAAAAATGAGGCGTCATTGGTTGGTTTACCAGGTTTAGCGAATAGGACTATAATGAAGTGCTCCCAGAGGAGAGGAAAGTGCGTCGTTAATTGCAATGCAATTTTTTTTTATTGTAAAATCCTTTATTGTGCTAAGATTACAATCTGTCTTACTAGGCAATAAGTAATTAAGATAAATTCTTCTCTCATTCATACCATATTTACAATTTATCATTCACTCGCTCATTCATACAATATTTACAGACAGCCCAGAGGCCTCCCAAGTCCACATGCGAAGAGAAAGCGGAGTCTTGGGAAGTCCCCTACGCTCCTCCGTCAGCCGCGTCACCGGATACTAGCCAGTGGAGACTGACCAAAAGCGCGAGAGCCACAGGCGCTCAGGACATGATTGGAGAAACTGGTCATTGCCAGGACTCCCACTGTCACGCAGTTATAGCAGGTCACGAAGGTAGATGGAGGCCACTGCCGTTTCAGTCTCAGAGGAGGATTATAGGGATGAGCGGCGCAGTGCAATTACTGTGCTACAGGATTAGGGTGGTTGGAAAGGCTACTGTGGATTTTCATAAACTTGGAAGGGATGAGTTCTAGAATGTAGGGTATATTAAGGTCATTATGAAGGGTTTTGTTGCTGACATATTAAGGGGCATTTACTATTGTTCTCAGGACTTTTGATTGAAAGGATTGGATACGCTTGATGTTCGACTTTTTTGCTGTCCCCCATAGCTCTATTCCGTATGTCCAGATTTGTTTAAATATAACTTTGTAGATTAGTAGTTTATTTTCTATTGTGAGATGGGATCTCCTTTGAAGTAGTCTGTACAGTTGTCCAAAGCGTCTGTTTAGTTTTTGTCTTTTTAGTCTCGTATGTGGGTTCCAGGTCAGTCGTTTGTCGAGATGGAAGCCTAAATACCGTACTGTCTCGGGTACAGGGAGAGGAATAGAATTAAAATAAACTAGTGGACAAGACTTGCGACAAAGTGTGAAGGTAATGTGGGAACATTTTGCTTCATTAACTTTGATCCGCCATTGGTTGCACCAATACTCGATCTCGTCAAGGTGTTTTTGAAGGTTATGGGATCCTACGTCGGGGTCTGGGTTAGATGACAAGACTGCAGTGTCATCTGCAAATGTGGCCAAGAAGGTATTGGGAGTAGAGGGGACATCAGCGGTGTATAGGTTATAGAGGATGGGGCCCAGGACACTGCCCTGTGGAACTCCTGCATTTATGGGATAGTAGTTAGAATATTCTAAACCACAGCGGACTTGGAAGAAGCGGTTTGAAAGGTAGGACTGTAGGATTAGGAAAAGGGTCTGTGGTAAATATCTTTTGAGCTTGTAGAGTAAACCTGCGTGCCAAACCCTGTCAAAAGCTTGAGCTATATCAAGAAAGGCAGCAGTGCAATACTGTTTACAGTTGTGCCATGTGTATTGTTTTTATGACTAAGGTGAGATATGAAAGTACGGGAAAGATACAGAGCGAATTCTTCCGACCTCTCCTCATCTGAAGGTACCCAGGGCCCATCATCACGAAGGATTGGGTGTTAAACAGGATTATATTTTAAGATCTTTTAAGTTACATTTTACAGGGAATCATGCCCTGTAGACAGAGAGGAGAAATGAGAACCAAAAGAATTGGATCGGAAAGATGCTAAATGCCGCTTTAACAATCAGCAGTAATGATTCTACAAGCGACGATCAACAGGATGTTGGGATCTTTGCCACTGTTCTTGTGTGGCTTTTGGATTGGATAAGGTTTTTGAGATGCTGGGGTAAAGGATTTCCGTTGCTAATTTCTGGATGTCAGTGGGGAGACGATGCCTCCCAAGCCGACCTTTGGATCAGAGTGATGAAAGAATGCACTGCATCGCCTTGGTCGTTAGTATATTGTATTAGAAATAAGAAATATCACACTATAGTTATATACGTATATGAATAAAATGCAATGTAAATTTAGTTTAAAATTGAATGTTTTATTTTAATTTTCGCTTGAGTAAAAAATATAATTACTTCGAAATCATTTTGTTAATAGTTTTATCTTTAATTATAGTACAAATAATTTTTTTTGTCTTATTATTTTTAAATCACTTTTTCAATGGTCCAAGTTTAAAATATAAATTATTTAATAAAATTGTGTACTTACATGAAAATAATCTGACTGCAATGTTTCGAAAATCGCCCAAGTTTCTAGGATAAATTTCCCAAGTAGCTGTAGAGCTCCTCCCTGTTGCAAGGAATTATAGTTTCTCTGAAACAATTTTCCTTTTCCTCAATTGCTAAGCGAACTAATTCTTGTAGCTCTGAAGTCAACTAGTGGTCTTCTTCAGCTAGTGGTGAAGAAATTTGTGATATTAATGAAGCTTCATAGGAATCATTAACATTTTATGGATATGAATAAATGAATTTGAGTAATAAATTATTACTGCATTATTGACAATTGCATACATTAAGTACTATCAGTGTACTTTTCTCAGAGTTCAAACAGTTAGGTCTTGTAAACTATTAAATTCATCAACGAAATGCTAAATACTAATCCATTTGGTAAAATAAACAGTGAATTAAAAAGCAGTTATTTCTGGTTTGATGTCTATTTCAAAACGAGAATCATAACAAATCGAAAACAGCCTTCGCTTTCTAGTTGTAAAAGAGTTTTCCAATTAAGATCTGTAGGGCAAAGTGTCAACCAACAAACCTTTCAGAATGGAAATCACAACATTTTAATGGGAAAGAGAATACAATAACGATTTCTAATTGTCGTTCCTGTTCACCATGGCACAAAAGTATGTCATGTACCAACCAAACATAGGACCAAAATTTGATGTTCTGTTATCCTATCACTGAATTACTTTAACATGTCATGTAAATGTTCAGTTTTTATTATTTTAAAATTAATTTGAAAGTATTCATTGCTTAACTCTACGAGCCCATTTGTTAAACGTCACATTTAATTTGACATCAAAACCATATCTATGAACTGAGTCATCGTAGCTATAGCTAACACTAATCATTTTTCCTCTGTAAAAGTTGTTAATAATTTTTGTAATTATTTATTTGTGACTTTTTTTGTTGCAATAGAATTTAAAAATTACAATCTGCTCTATTTGTGTCAAAAATAAAAACAATACCTCTCATACAACTACCAGTAAAAATGTCTTGACCAGATCGGTGTTAGACATTCAAGACACTGAATGTGTGAGGAATTAACGATCTGGAAGATCCCCACGGTACACTTCCAGGTACGTCACAAGATGCTAGCGAATTGAGAACGAGGTTAAGTTCGAACGCCACGTAGACGATCAATTTATATTTTGTGGAACTGCTAATTCTTTTACCTAATGAGACTTGGTTAGTTGAGGTGTCAATTTGAAGTTCAGAAGTATTCAAATAAAACAGGACGAAGTGATAGTACTCACCCTCGGGTTTACAAAAGTGTAGAAACCTAATCCTGGGTTCCTCGACGACCACTTGTTACCATTGATGGTGGAAGGGTGGAAGGACAATGGCACTGAATGCCGGTTAGTCACTTTGCTCAAATAATTGAAAATAGTGTCATGTCTCCGTCATATGTAGTCATAGTTATCTCAAGTCCCTTGTTTAGCAGCTGTATTGTAAAGAATCGAAACATCAATGACTATTTTAGAAAGGAATAAATCTAGTGAAATGTTCTGGTACCAGTGAGAGTTGAGAAAACAAGCAAGTAGAGAATAAATAGTGTTGTACCAACTTCTAACTTCTTCGAAGTTCACATCTGCTCGTACTAGAAAACACCGGCCTACGTTTCAATAATAAAACCCTCAGGCATCGGTTAGAGAGGGGAGCTGGTTCACGAACTGGAAGCCCTCTAGAGGGCGCGGGCGTAACCCAGCCTCTGACCTGCCTATATAAGATTTTATTCAATTGCATCGCATCCTGAGTTGCACCGCCCTGGGCTTTATTAGGTCTTACCTAAGGCCGGCCAGTGCTGAATGTAGTATATGGTAAAGTTGAGACCCCTCGCTCCACGATGTATGACTACGGTCGTGGCGAATGGGAATTGTATTGATCACAAATTTACCGTAATCTAGGTAAAGTGCCAGTTCTCCACACAAAAGAAGTGGTTCGTCCACTGTCTTTCATAACTGAAGTGAGCGCCGACTGCTATTCCAAAATACGCCCCCATGCCCCTGACCCTGCAACCACCTCCAGACCATATTCTGAAACATATTGCATACGCAATAATTCGAGGAACAAATGGTACAGGACCAGATACCGCCAAGCCAAGGTAGTTGTGAATTCTCTCACAGCGCGAATATGAAAGACAGCAAAGTGGCATGAGCGACTTCGTAGCACACACGGCGATCACAGAAAGACGATAAAAAGCAAGACTGCTACTATCCGCCTTCACGAAGGCGACACTCTGCTGACTGCCGATCAACAGGCAAATAAACTGGCCGATCACTACGCTGGGGATATCACTGCTAGGACAGGTGACTACCAACCACCTCCTCTGCTAGAAACGGAACAGAACCACATGTGTGTACCTCCAAAGCAGCTCAAGGCGATTCGCTGTTGTCAGGGAAACTGTGAACCACGACAAGGCACGGCCGGGATACATACGGTTCTGTTCGAAACAAATGCCGAAGAGAGGGATGTACAACTCACAAACTTGTACAATTCGTGTATAAGATTGCGGTATTTTCCCGAAAAATGGAAACAAGCCATCTTGTTTCCATTGCTCAAGCCAGCTAGGCACCTACAGCCCACTACCACACGATCAGTTTACTACCACAAATGGGGAAAATTCTGGATACTGCACTACGGCTGGACACTGGACTGCGAGCTCTATTCAATTCTAGCTAGTTTCCTGAAAATCCGATCGTTGTGGGTGAGGGTAGGTGATAGATTCTCCAAAGCTGTACCACTGACCTTTGGAGTCCCACAAGAAACCATGCTATTCCCAGAACATTTCAACGTGTATATTCGATTCATTGCAATGCATGACAACAAACCCCGTGTTCAACACGATTACCCCCGCTCCGTTCCCCAATCGATCGCAAAGGCAGTCAAGGCAGGAACGCTTTAGTTTTTAAGTTAGTATGAAAGTTTAGTGTTGAAGTAACCTGAACGTGAGCCCCATCACCTAGTCCTTTTTTCATTTGTATACCTTTTAATCGTAAACAGATAATGTCAGTTTTTAAGATAAAAACTTCTCAAAATGCATATTATGGAGTAGAATGAGCCACCCTCAGCTAATTTATATTGCTGTTTATAAATTTATCATTTTAAAAAATAGAGGTTAAGAAAAAAAACAACTTTTTCCATTCATTCGAAACCCACAGTGTGTCTGTGTGCTCTCTCTCACTCTCTCTCTGCACTGGCACGTGGTGCTCTGCTCAAGACATGGCCTCCTCATTCCACTACCTCTGCACCTCTCTTTCCTAACCTCGCTATGTTTTATTCCGGCGTTGTCAGGCCACACACCTTCCTAGTGGGATTCTCTGTCTTCGTCTCGCTAAAACTAGCACATTCTTGGAAGAATTCAGGATATTAATATGTTAACGACGGACTCTTGGGCCCTACAAACTGTACCTAGTAGCGTCTCCCCCAGCGATCCAGTGTGCCTCTCTCCGGTTCACACTCACTCGCCTTTGGGATTCGGACGGTTTTCGCCCACCCTTACAAAGTTACCGAGTGTGAATTCATCGTCATTCCATAAACTGCCTATAATACCTACCCTGTACCTCTTCTCCTGAACATAGTGCACTGTCGGGGCACACCTTCTAAGATCTTATGAAGTCAGATCAATAGGAATAAAGCTGCCCACTGACTAGGCGGCCAGCAAAGATCAAAGACCACAGGGTTACCTATTTTATCTCAAAGACCCTAGCCCGCGGTGGGTGCCCCCCTACTACCCGACAAGGAGTAATGAGAAATTCCGAAGATTTTCTGGAATTCCAAAAGTAGTCGAGAAGATAGGTTAAAAAATAATATTAAAGCACTAAATATGTTTTTCTATTTCTGTCGCCCGTATGCTCCACAAATATCAATTTTAATTTAATTAGTAAGAACACCAGGAGGTAAGTTATTTCATTGCTGTCATATTTCACCGAGCTCACCCTACTTACACAGACCCAAGCCATTATATACATTAATTCACTACCAGCCGATGGGAAGCCGGCAATATTGTGCCAATGAGGATATCCTCTGTTTAGATAGAAGAACGATCTTGATGTCCCATAATTGCAAATGTGCGCACTCTGGGAGCCCAAGTTTAATAGATGAAAATCCACCATGTACCGCCAGTATTCATTATTAGGTTTACGTAATTGTATTTTTGTTATTTTTTGTAAATTCTATTGTTTTTGTTCGTTGGTTTTTTGTGTTGTTTTTTTTTTGGGGGGGGGGGGGATTTACACGGCTTAAAAACCTCAGGTCATCAACGACGTTTGTATACTTAAACTCATTTACGGAAACTACCGACAGTTAAATAATCTCAAACTAGGAAAGTCTTTTTAAAAAGTTTTATTATGAATAACACAAACACTGGTTAAATATATATTAAATGATCAAAATGACATACTAGATTACATACTACATAATTGATTACAATTAACAAGTTGGTCCTCGTCTTGAGAGGGGTGCTTATATAGCTAGTTATCAATGGCTGTTTATTATGCTGTTGATATTGACTAGGCTATGTATGAGGGTTATATAACTCTTCCCTTTTTTAGGTCCTGAACTCCTGAGCAGGATAATAAGATTTGATGGATGCCAGGTAGTTGTCAATGGCTGTTATGTCGTTGGATGTTAGTGGAGGAGCTTGGTAAACAACTCTGGGGATATCTATTGGGATAGTTTTTGAACAACAGCCTTTACAATATCTGTGACATATATAAAATAAGATTGTTACAACGATAACAATAATAATAGATAATATAGAATACATATAATTATATTCATTGGTAATTAAAGACATTAATTCTACTTGAGTTACATTAAATTGAGATATGGTTGTTATTTTATCGATTTGGATTTTAAAGGAGTTATCATATATGGTGATATTTATGAGCAACAATATGATTATGAATGGGAGGAATTTCTTTATAACAATCTACATTAGATACATTAATCAGAGCAGCGTCTGGAAGCAAATTAGTGTCGTTATTGTAACAATTGTCTAATTTAGGTATTCTTATAGTTAGTTATACATTTAGTTCATCAATATATATATAACATTAGGGTTAGTATATTTAATAAAATTACATTGAGATATTTTACCATTATAAAGGATATTTGATATACATGAATTATTGAATACTATAGGGTTAATACAACAATAGTTGTTAATAAGATACTTACAATTAGCATGATATAAATTGTCCTTTTTCACGATAATCACTGATTTCGGTATTGTTCGTACTTTATAGGAGTTAGTAAGATAAGAAAGGCCTTAATATCACTAGAGGCTTTTGGGAGTGATACAAATATGTTTAGGATGTCTTTATGAGTTGTATTATGTATGTACAGTGTATTTTACTCATAAGCCATAATATTTGTGGATTTTTAGAAGCTAAATTTACATTTTCGTGTACGTCATTGATAATTTGTGACATAATTGATATCTCGTTAATTTTATCATTTTAACAATATTATTCTGACCTTTGTAAAAGTTAGTATTTATCAAAGTCATGTCATTTTTAAATGTGTCTATAATGCGTTTGTTATAATTTACCGTGGATTCTATGTTATGCTCAATATTGTAATTATTTTTTTCAATTTCGTTTATTACTTCATCATAGTGTTTTTTATCATCAGCGTTCATGTTTCCAGTTAACCAGCTGATAGCTGTCCCTAGTCCATTTATCAATCCACGTCTTTGTCTTCTATTATGATTTCTCAGTAGGTCAATTTTATTCTTGGCTCCATGTATCATATCTACTATCAGAGGGTAGGTTTGTTAAGTTATTATAGAGTAGAGCATGTTTTTTGTATATTGGTTAGCTCTGACTATAGTAAGCTTATGTTATAAAAGAGGTATGTTTTGAAGTATTTTTCAATTACTTTTACATTGTTTAATGTGTATTGTAACATTCCGTTAATGTTAAACAGGTCAGTTACTTTAAGAGAAGTTTTTGCAGTCCATAGAATTGTCCAAATCAGCGCAAGTGTCTTTATTGTTATGTGAAACCTATTTTCGGTGTTTTAGATGTTTCTTGCGAGGTTGTTTAATATTGTTAGCATGTGATTTCTTTATTTCAATTTTATCTCTATATTTTACTACTGGTTTATAATAATTATCATGCTTTCCATGGGTAGTAGTTTTTATCATTAATTGTTCATTATAAATTGTCGGAATGTCTTTCTGATTTTGGTTTAGTTTTTCTATTCGATCAGTCTTATCTTTTATTATTTTTGTCTTTACTAAGTCATTTATTAGGCTTTTATCATCATGATATTTTTGAACATATTGTTCTTTTATTAATTTATTTTTTTGGTTATTTTGTCTAGTTATTCCAAACGGTTTTGAAAAGTTAATAGTATTTTTTTCCTTTTTTATGATTATTTGGTGTTTTTCTATATTAACTATTTTGTCGTCATTTACTACACAAATTTGCTTATTAGAAGAGCGTTGGGAATGTGCAGTCGCTTCATTATAACATAAGTCGTCTTGTATTATCTGTTCGTCTGTTTGTTGGGGAATAAGTTGCTTTAAGTCTATAGTTATTGTGTCATATTCTGGACTATCTTTTACTGGGAGTGATTCTATTTCTTCAATGTCCATGCCATCATTACTATAGTTAGTTTCGTCTTCCTTATTTGTTTGTGTTTTTTTCTTTTTCTGTTGTTGTTTTATTTTCCATTTTATTTTCCGAGTATTTTTGGTCATTTTTTTCTTTTAATTTAATACCGTTTATTATTATTTCTTCATTATGACATTTTATTTCGGCTTTTAATTCCTTCATTGTTTTGTATCCTAACAGAGTATCGAAACGGTTGCTGAATGGAAATATTAACATTTTTACCTTTGCACTAATTACTAACAGCGGGTATAAGTATATTGTATATTGTTGCACTGTGTGTACCTTCAGCTTTTCCCGTCGGAGTTTTAATGACAAAGTCTTCGCGATTGATTTTTGTTCCCTCGGGTAATGCATTTGGATTAAGTAATATAATTGTTAGAAGCTCCGGTGTCAATTAGCCAAGTTTTGCCTTTTTTATCTTTTATTTTCAGTAACGAGTCCGTGTAATTTAAATTATATTCTGGTCGGGGGGTTGGTTCTCTGTCGTTGCAACCGAAGTCTAAAAAATGTTCAAATTTTTGGGATATCTCATTAATTTGTTCTATTAATTGTTTAATCTCTTCGTCCTTATCGTTTTCTGTATAGTGAATGCGATTGCTAGCTGTTCTCATAGAAACTGTTTGATTCTCCCACTGTTATTCTTGTCTTTGTTGGGGATTGAAATATTTTTTTTGTTCATGAGGTTTCCATGATTAGTTATACTGAGCATTATCGTCTCTTTGATAATGGTGACCATTCATTATTTGAGGATGTTTATTTTGTTGAGTGTCGTAAGGTTCTTGCTTTTGTTCATAGTATCTTTCTTGTCTCTGATAACTGGACTGATATCCTTGTCTTGGTTCATATCTTTCCCAATGATAACTGGGTTGATTATTGTTTCTTATCCCATATTGTTCTCTTCTTTCATAATTTTTATGATGGGTAGGGTCAAAGTTTCTTCCTTTATAATTTGATTAATATACGATTTAACAAAACTGTATTACACAAGAATACAGGACGAAAAACCTTACCCCAAACGAGACATCGTCCAATGCCATAATTGCCAGGCATATGGACACACAAAATCGTACTGCCACGACCCTCCCAGGTGTGTTATGTGTAGTGGGCAGCACAAAAGCGAATTGTGCAAGAAGCCCCTGAAATCGCCAGCTGTATGCGTGCTCTGCCAGCATGACCATCCGGCCAACTACAAGGGCTGTGAGGCATATAGAATTCTGTAGTCCAGGAGCGTGCAACGTCGCCGGCCTGAAGAAGAGAAGCCAGCTACAGGTAGCTCAAGAAGCGCCCCCGCCAGAAATTTGAGGCCTTAGTATCTTTGCTGAACTGAGAGCAGTCACAGGCACTGCCCACTACTCGTCCACAAGTTTCTCTTCCCCAGCATCCCGCTCATCCCGTCAACCAGCAAACCCAATCCCATCCTCAACCACACATCTCGCATATTCCTCCACCTTCAAGCTCTTCAGATCTCACTAGCCTATTAACATCATTCCTTACAGAATTCAGAACTCTAATTACCCCTCTCGTTTCCCTCCTTACAAATCTTGTCTCCTACCTTATCCTCGTTAAACAAAACCCATAAGTGGATCCTTCTGACTCCTTATCCATTCTCCTTTGGAATGCGAATGGCGTTCGCACCCACACTAACGAACTGACAGCACTACTCCACGACAAAAACATCGACGTAGCTCTTATTACTGAAACAAGACTTACGAGTAAACGACCATTTACCGTTCGACTGTACCAGACTTATCGAATTGATCACCCAGATGGAAGAGCTCATGCAGGTACCGCTGTCATTGTCTATAACTCCATATCCCACCACATAGTTCCTTTGGTAGCACATGATTTCTTTCAATCCACTGCAGTGTCAATCACCACCTTCACTTTTCCCCTTACACTAGCATCAGTGTACTGCCCTCCCAATAAATCTATTTCCGACTCCCAATTCTTATCCTTTCAAGACTCCATCGGACATCGTTTCCTTGTGGGTGGGGACTTTAATGCGAAGCACCAACATTGGGGGTCAAGAGCTACGAATACACGCGGACGTGCTTTGCTGTCTGCACTCACACGGAAACAGCCACTATCACTCCTGACACAGCCACCTATTGGCCATCTGATCCCAACCAAAATCCTGATCTCCTTGACTTCTTTTTCTACAATAGTTTAGGAACACTAAACTATTCACTCACGCGCCTCAATGACCTCTCCTCTGATCATAGTCCTTTATTATTAACCATTTCCCTAAGACCAATTCACAAACTGCCTCCTCCTTCATTTATTAGGGGCCCAGTTGACTGGGACCACTTCCGCCAGCTTCATACAGTGTCCGTAGACCTCAAATTGTCCCTGAAAACATCCCAAGACCTAGACGATGGAGTGCATTCCTTCACTACTTTGGGCAAAAAATTTACGATAAACCCCAAAAACGCGCACCCCAAACTAAACAACAATCAAATTATATTTATAATTGTATAATTCCTTTATTGTGCTAAAATTACAATCTGCCTTGCTAGTTAATAAGTAATTAAGATATACTATCATTCATACCATATTTACAATTCATCATTCACTGGCTCAGTCATACAATATTTACAGACAGCCCAGAGGCCTCCCAAGTCCACATGCGAAGAGAAAGCGGAGTCTTGGGAAGTCCCCCACGCTCCTCCGTCAGCCGCGTGACCGGATACTAGCCAGTGGAGACTGACCAAGAGCGCGAGAGCCACAGACGCTCAGGACATGATTGGAGAAACTGGCCATTGGGCCTTTTAGTTTAGTGTCACGTGATTATAGCAGGTCACGAGGCCACTGCCGTTTCAGTCTCCGAGGAGGATTATAGGGATGAGTGGCGCAGTGCAATGACTGTGCTACAGGATTAGGGTGGTTGGAAAGGATACTGTGGAATTTCATAAACTTGGAAGGGATAAGTTCTAGAATGTAGGGTATATTGAGATTGTTATGAAGGGTTTTGTTGCTGACGTAATAAGGGGGATTTACTATTGTTCTCAGGACCTTTGATTGAAAGGATTGGATACGCTTGATGTTCGACTTTTTTGATGTCCCCATAGCTCTATTCCGTATGTCCAGATTGGATTAAGTGTGACTTTGTAAATTAGTAATTTTTTTTCTATTGTGAGGTGGGATCTCCTTTGAAGTAGTCTGTACAGTTGTCCAAAGCGTCTGTTTAGTTCTTGTCTTTTTAGCGTCGTATGTGGGTTCCAGGTCAGTCGTTTGCCGAGATGGAAGCCTAAGTACCGTACTGTCTCGGATACAGGGAGAGGAATAGAATTAAAATAAACTAGTGGACAAGACTTGCGACAAAGTGTGAAGGTAATGTGGGAACATTTTGCTTCATTAACTTTGATCCGCCATTGGTTGCACCAATACTCGATCTCGTCAAGGTGTTTTTGAAGGTTATGGGATCCTATGTCGGGGTAAACATAAAACATATATAAATGAAATTATAAATAAAACATTCGTTCCAATGATAAAAGTTAAAGAAAAGTCATCAATTTTAATTTTAGATTGTGTGAACTTTTGAATTTTATAATGCCTAGAGGTTGTTGTTATGTTAAGAGCTTCTAATTATAATAAGAATTTCATAAGATTTAATTTTTGATATTGACCATTTTTTGGGAAACATATTTTTTTTTTTTTTATCGAAAATAACATTTTAACTAACAGTAGTTAAAAGTGGTTAGGGTAATTTTTTATTTTAACAACCTCACATTACCTTTAACAAGGTTCTACAAAGTATTTAAAAAATATCTTAAGTGAATCAGTCGATATGTAAAAATTTAAGTTGTAGGGAGGTGAGAAGGATAAAATTACAAATGTAAGAACCCTAAATTATTTTTTGGAGGATATTAACCAGTGTGCATGCCCAAAGCCTGGGGAAAGGAGTCAAATGCGGGGAATGTGGCCCTCTGATACTCTGTTGAAGACATTAAACTACATATGACAACATTTGTGTGAATATTTCTAAGACCTAATTAATTACAGACTTCTTAAAGGAGTCTTGTATAGCCACGCCAACTTTCCAGGGTAGTTTCGATCTTCCATTTCTCCCAGTGCTGTGTATTTACCACTATTGTTTTTTTGAGGATTTCTACATCTCCCATTCAGACCACATACCACGCCTACCCAATCCATCTACGCTTTTCTATCCAAATTTTTTCGACTACATATGACCCCTGGCTCAAATAATGGTCCTTTTTTCTAATTCTCCCATTAGAACCTGAAATGCAGCATAGGATCTTCCTTGGGTACTTAATGATTACTATTAATAAAGTATAAGTTGAAAAAATTCATAGATTTATAAAAATATGTGAGGCAGTAAGAAATTCACTTTATAGAGATTAATTACAGGACAAAAAGTATCGACACTTTGGTTCATTTAAAATTACAGCTAATCTACTACTATATGAATCAATTATGAGTGAGCGAACAAACGGTAATGTAATGACTGAGGTAGTTGCCTACAGTGGAGGCAATAGTGGTGAACGTTTGATTTGAAATATTTGACCAAGATTTGCTACAGCATTTAATATAAAATGAAAATATATATCTTATAGAACACAGAGAATTGATTCTTTATTGAAACAGCACTGAATGAAAAGTTATCAAGAATTTTTTATTATAAATCTTAATTCTTCGTTTATTAAAATGATGCCACAAGTATAGAAATAAAATAACTTGCTGTGCACAATTCAAAAACAATACTAATAATAGTTTATCATTAATGTTAATCTTATGATCCTGATGCCTATTCATATATTAATTGGAAATAACATTCACAACTTTGCACCACTATTAAGATGATAAGGTCTTACTCCTACAATTTGGATGGATCATTCATGTTATTTAAATTAGCTTTGAATAATTATTGCAAATACTAATGCCATAAAAAATATTTGCATAAAAAACTCCGAAGTACTGACCATTATGTAAACTTTAAAGCAATGTCACTTTAAAATAAGACATATCAAAACCTCCACTATAGGTTGTACTCGCCGCGTCAACAACAAAATAAAGTTCAAGGAGGTTGTTA
The DNA here is from genome assembly GCA_930367205.1 of Acanthosoma haemorrhoidale. Taxonomy (NCBI): domain Eukaryota; kingdom Metazoa; phylum Arthropoda; class Insecta; order Hemiptera; family Acanthosomatidae; genus Acanthosoma; species Acanthosoma haemorrhoidale. Next base: position 146,459,038 of record OV884011.1, on the reverse strand, counting down.
ACCAAAGAGGTAGTTCGAATTTCGTAGTAGAACGAATTCATACGTTATGTGAGGCAGTTAGAAATTCACTTTCAAGAGATAAATTACAGGACAAAAAGTATCGAAACTTTGGTTCATTTAAAATTACAGCTAATCTACTACTATATGAATCAATTATGAGTGAGCGAACAAACGGTAATGCAATGACTGAGGTAGTTGCCTACAGTGTATATTGTAACATTAAGTATATACTGCGTATGCAAATATATGTATCCTTCGTTTGACTTTGGGAATAAACACATTCTTTACTAGTTATACCACTCTTTACTAATTCTTTACCACCTATACTAGAACAAACCAGTATTATGTATCCTAAGAAAAAGAAGTACGGACGAATATATACAAAGGAGAAGAAGCCAGAAAAAAAAAAATGATTATAACAACCCATAGAAGTTTGAAAATATGATAAGAATACTCAACATTTTCTTTTTTGTACATAAAATAAAAAGTTATTTAAAGGAAAAGTTTAGAATAAGTTGGTCAGGCAACAAAATTCGCTCAAAGTTTTAGGAACAGTACAAGTCAAATCAAGGCTAACTTCATAAATTATTATTAGCCAAAGAAAAAAGAAAGTTATAGGGTGGGGACTACCCGATCTCTGGTTGTGTGCTCTTCACTTAGGCGCCCCTGTTCAACTGTCATTGCTATTTTTTAAGTCTCATTAGCCAACTAATGAGACTTGCAGAACAAAATGCCATGGGCGCACTTTTTCAGAGGTAAAACATTTACCGTATTGTAGTCCTAAGAAATTTGTTATTTTCTTGGTGGCGGGTAAGGGACAGCTCAATGGAGGGGGGAGCAGGAGATCGGGAAGTCCTGGGTTTGAGCGCCGTCTCTTTTTACTTTTTTTTCTTTGGGTAACAATTATTAAACTAGTGGTATTGCATAGCAAAAATAATTATTATTGAAATACATATTTGAATTAAGCTCTTTGATCTTTGATATTTTCCAAATATATATAAAATGTAGCATAGCTTAAGTAAAATGGTGTACTAAAGTGCTCATTTAGTTAATATAGATTACATTAGAGATGTACACCACACGTCTAATTATGATTTTTAATATAGATCTTTAGCGTTGATATTTAGTAGGTGCGCATATGTATACCAGTGAATACACACAAATTAGTTCGCACCAATGAAATATTTTAAATGTTTAAAAAAAGTAGTATTTATTAATCCATCCAAACAGCATGGACAAGTTCATCAAGCTTTTAGTAAACAAAATTTTTTAATACCACTCCCTTTATGTGTTTATCTCCTTAAACTGAAGGTAATCTTATTAAATTATTCATCTGAACAGTTTTGTGAGTGAAGATTTTATTGCTGATTTTTGACCAGTTTTAATTACAAATCCTACATTTTTTTTCATGAGGCGTCTTTTTGTTAGCCACTAACAAAGAAAAAACATTAAAAGAAAAAAAAAATTAAGATAAATTGTTCAGATTAATAAATTTGATAATCCTTTTAATAAATAATGTATAAATCTAAACTAGTATTTTTTGTATGTTTTAATAACATCTAGATTATTAAACATTTTGAAAAAAACCAGGCATTATTTTTCTGCTAGATACAATTCATGACATAAATTATCAAAACGCATAAATTATATGGTGGCGTGAATGAATTTGTGAGTGACGGTAGATCTGATTTATATTATAATTACTGTTAATTTGGTTGAATCAATAAATTAAAATTTGCCATTCAGGTTGTTTTAAAAGTCTCTCTCATGACTTCGTTGTATCTTCGTAATTCTTAGACAAATCATTTATTTATAAATTTTAATTAGCAATAAATTTTTTTAATTTTTCAATCGATAATATTAACAGATTTTAATAAGTTTGTACAATTTCACGTAATTGATAAGAGTTGTTTGTTTATACATTTTTTATACGGTTTAGTGTTTCGGACAATTATCTATTTATAATATTTTCTATGCTGTCAAAAATAAATTGTTTTAAATTATCTATCATCTATAACACATTTTTTTTAATGCTGTCATCATAACTACATGCTACCTACATCAATTAGATACTACACGAGATGATGATTGAACCAAATATAATTTTTTTTAACTAAGAATACAAATGATACCATACCACACCAGAAAAAAAAAAACCCCATTTATACAATTTTAAAAATATTAATATTATACATTAACCACCGTATGACATATGGGACTGTAGTGCCTCCTTGGCCCTAGCCGGTTCTGGGTAGCGTATACTCTGCTATCGTTCCTGTACGATTCGGGTTTGCGTCAGTTATATAACCCTCATATCTAGCCTAGTCAATATCAACAGCTTAATAAACAGCCATTGATAACTAGCTATATAAGCACCCCTCTCAAGACGGGGACCAACTTGTTAATTGTAATCCCATCTAGTATGTCATTTTGATCATTTAATATATATTTAACCAGTGTTTGTGTTATTCATAATAAAGCTTTTTAAAAAGACTTTCCTAGTTTGAGATTATTTAACTGGCGCCCGGACTTGGAACTTGGCAGTATACTCAGTAACTTCACGGCAGTCCACCATTTAGAGATCCCTCATTTGGCAACGGACAGTGAGACCACTACAATAGCGTGAGAAGACCGATGCAAATACCTCTGGAAAGAAACCCCACAGGACAGGACTTCACCGATATTAGATTGTGATCTATTTCAATAGATTTTTACCAAACCACCTTAAGAAATTTGTTATATCTCTGAGGAAGTTTGAAGGAAGAAAGAAAGCTAGACTTCACTGAAGACATCATTCATTTGGTAAATATATTTATTGTACACATTTTGACTTTATGATATCAGTAACTGACAGACTTAACCTTTTAAGAAACAGAAGAAATGGACGGAACTAATTACGAAATTAAAGATTCAGATTTTCATTTGATCCCAACTTTCGATGGGTCATCCAACACTTTAGTAGATTTTATTGATAGTATAAACTTAGTATTCGAATATTCATGCAATGCTAATAATTCACATAGAATAGAAAACCATCAAAGATTATTAGCACACGTCCGCAATAAACTTGTAGGAAAAGCGAGATCATGTAAAAAATATTATACTGACATAGGACAATTACTTAATGACGTTAAAAAGAAATTTAGAGACACTAAAAGCATCGAGAAAAGCATTTGTGAAATATATGAAACCAAACCCTATTACAATGAACATCCTTTAACATATATTGACGGACTAATGATCCTACGAGAGGATTTAAGCGCTAGAATCAGAACTAATGACGAATTTACTTTAGAACAAAAAAAGCAAAAAGGGTCGAATACGATTTACAGATAGCTACCCATTGTAAGCGACATTTACACCCAGAATTAAACGCACAACTTATTCATGTAAAATACGAAACGCTTGAAGATATCGAACAATTTCTAAAAAGAGAAACCAATGAAATTATAGAAAAAATTTACGATAAACCTCAAAAAACGCACACCCCAAACTAAACAACAATCAAATTATATTTATAATTGTATAATTCCTTTATTGTGCTAAAATTACAATCTGCCTTGCTAGGCAATAAGTAATTAAGATATACTATCATTCATACCATATTTACAATTCATCATTCACTCGCTCATTCATACAATATTTACAGACAGCCCAGAGGCCTCCCAAGTCCACATGCGAAGAGAAAGCGGAGTCTTGGGAAGTCCCCCACGCTCCTCCGTCAGCCGCGTGACCGGATACTAGCCAGTGGAGACTGACCAAGAGCGCGAGAGCCACAGACGCTCAGGACATGATTGGAGAAACTGGCCATTGCCAGGACTCCCACTGTCACGCGATTATAGCAGGTCACGAGGCCACTGCCGTTTCAGTTTCCGAGGAGGATTATAGGGATGAGTGGCGCAGTGCAATGACTGTGCTACAGGATTAGGGTGATTAGCCTCGTGACCTGCTATAATCGCGTGACAGTGGGAGTCCTGGCAATGGCCAGTTTCTCCAATCATGTCCTGAGCGTCTGTGGCTCTCGCGCTCTTGGTCAGTCTCCACTGGCTAGTATCCGGTCACGCGGCTGACGGAGGAGCGTGGGGGACTTCCCAAGACTCCGCTTTCTCTTCGCATGTGGACTTGGGAGGCCTCTGGGCTGTCTGTAAATATTGTATGAATGAGCGAGTGAATGATGAATTGTAAATATGGTATGAATGATAGTATATCTTAATTACTTATTGCCTAGCAAGGCAGATTGTAATTTTAGCACAATAAAGGAATTATACAATTATAAATATAATTTGATTGTTGTTTAGTTTGGGGTGTGCGTTTTTTGAGGTTTATCGTAAATTTTTTCTATAATTTCATTGGTTTCTCTTTTTAGAAATTGTTCGATATCTTCAAGCGTTTCGTATTTTACATGAATAAGTTGTGCGTTTAATTCTGGGTGTAAATGTCGCTTACAATGGGTAGCTATCTGTAAATCGTATTCGACCCTTTTTGCTTTTTTTGTTCTAAAGTAAATTCGTCATTAGTTCTGATTCTAGCGCTTAAATCCTCTCGTAGGATCATTAGTCCGTCAATATATGTTAAAGGATGTTCATTGTAATAGGGTTTGGTTTCATATATTTCACAAATGCTTTTCTCGATGCTTTTAGTGTCTCTAAATTTCTTTTTAACGTCATTAAGTAATTGTCCTATGTCAGTATAATATTTTTTACATGATCTCGCTTTTCCTACAAGTTTATTGCGGACGTGTGCTAATAATCTTTGATGGTTTTCTATTCTATGTGAATTATTAGCATTGCATGAATATTCGAATACTAAGTTTATACTATCAATAAAATCTACTAAAGTGTTGGATGACCCATCGAAAGTTGGGATCAAATGAAAATCTGAATCTTTAATTTCGTAATTAGTTCCGTCCATTTCTTCTGTTTCTTAAAAGGTTAAGTCTGTCAGTTACTGATATCATAAAGTCAAAATGTGTACAATAAATATATTTACCAAATGAATGATGTCTTCAGTGAAGTCTAGCTTTCTTTCTTCCTTCAAACTTCCTCAGAGATATAACAAATTTCTTAAGGTGGTTTGGTAAAAATCTATTGAAATAGATCACAATCTAATATCGGTGAAGTCCTGTCCTGTGGGGTTTCTTTCCAGAGGTATTTGCATCGGTCTTCTCACGCTATTGTAGTGGTCTCACTGTCCGTTGCCAAATGAGGGATCTCTAAATGGTGGACTGCCGTGAAGTTACTGAGTATACTGCCAAGTTCCAAGTCCGGGCGCCAGTTAAATAATCTCAAACTAGGAAAGTCTTTTTAAAAAGCTTTATTATGAATAACACAAACACTGGTTAAATATATATTAAATGATCAAAATGACATACTAGATGGGATTACAATTAACAAGTTGGTCCCCGTCTTGAGAGGGGTGCTTATATAGCTAGTTATCAATGGCTGTTTATTAAGCTGTTGATATTGACTAGGCTAGATATGAGGGTTATATAACTGACGCAAACCCGAATCGTACAGGAACGATAGCAGAGTATACGCTACCCAGAACCGGCTAGGGCCAAGGAGGCACTACAGTCCCATATGTCATACGGTGGTTAATGTATAATATTAATATTTTTAAAATTGTATAAATGGGGTTTTTTTTTTTCTGGTGTGGTATGGTATCATTTGTATTCTTAGTTAAAAAAAATTATATTTGGTTCAATCATCATCTCGTGTAGTATCTAATTGATGTAGGTAGCATGTAGTTATGATGACAGCATTAAAAAAAATGTGTTATAGATGATAGATAATTTAAAACAATTTATTTTTGACAGCATAGAAAATATTATAAATAGATAATTGTCCGAAACACTAAACCGTATAAAAAATGTATAAACAAACAACTCTTATCAATTACGTGAAATTGTACAAACTTATTAAAATCTGTTAATATTATCGATTGAAAAATTAAAAAAATTTATTGCTAATTAAAATTTATAAATAAATGATTTGTCTAAGAATTACGAAGATACAACGAAGTCATGAGAGAGACTTTTAAAACAACCTGAATGGCAAATTTTAATTTATTGATTCAACCAAATTAACAGTAATTATAATATAAATCAGATCTACCGTCACTCACAAATTCATTCACGCCACCATATAATTTATGCGTTTTGATAATTTATGTCATGAATTGTATCTAGCAGAAAAATAATGCCTGGTTTTTTTCAAAATGTTTAATAATCTAGATGTTATTAAAACATACAAAAAATACTAGTTTAGATTTATACATTATTTATTAAAAGGATTATCAAATTTATTAATCTGAACAATTTATCTTAATTTTTTTTTTCTTTTAATGTTTTTTCTTTGTTAGTGGCTAACAAAAAGACGCCTCATGAAAAAAAATGTAGGATTTGTAATTAAAACTGGTCAAAAATCAGCAATAAAATCTTCACTCACAAAACTGTTCAGATGAATAATTTAATAAGATTACCTTCAGTTTAAGGAGATAAACACATAAAGGGAGTGGTATTAAAAAATTTTGTTTACTAAAAGCTTGATGAACTTGTCCATGCTGTTTGGATGGATTAATAAATACTACTTTTTTTAAACATTTAAAATATTTCATTGGTGCGAACTAATTTGTGTGTATTCACTGGTATACATATGCGCACCTACTAAATATCAACGCTAAAGATCTATATTAAAAATCATAATTAGACGTGTGGTGTACATCTCTAATGTAATCTATATTAACTAAATGAGCACTTTAGTACACCATTTTACTTAAGCTATGCTACATTTTATATATATTTGGAAAATATCAAAGATCAAAGAGCTTAATTCAAATATGTATTTCAATAATAATTATTTTTGCTATGCAATACCACTAGTTTAATAATTGTTACCCAAAGAAAAAAAAGTAAAAAGAGACGGCGCTCAAACCCAGGACTTCCCGATCTCCTGCTCCCCCCTCCATTGAGCTGTCCCTTACCCGCCACCAAGAAAATAACAAATTTCTTAGGACTACAATACGGTAAATGTTTTACCTCTGAAAAAGTGCGCCCATGGCATTTTGTTCTGCAAGTCTCATTAGTTGGCTAATGAGACTTAAAAAATAGCAATGACAGTTGAACAGGGGCGCCTAAGTGAAGAGCACACAACCAGAGATCGGGTAGTCCCCACCCTATAACTTTCTTTTTTCTTTGGCTAATAATAATTTATGAAGTTAGCCTTGATTTGACTTGTACTGTTCCTAAAACTTTGAGCGAATTTTGTTGCCTGACCAACTTATTCTAAACTTTTCCTTTAAATAACTTTTTATTTTATGTACAAAAAAGAAAATGTTGAGTATTCTTATCATATTTTCAAACTTCTATGGGTTGTTATAATCATTTTTTTTTTTCTGGCTTCTTCTCCTTTGTATATATTCGTCCGTACTTCTTTTTCTTAGGATACATAATACTGGTTTGTTCTAGTATAGGTGGTAAAGAATTAGTAAAGAGTGGTATAACTAGTAAAGAATGTGTTTATTCCCAAAGTCAAACGAAGGATACATATATTTGCATACGCAGTATATACTTAATGTTACAATATACACTGTAGGCAACTACCTCAGTCATTGCATTACCGTTTGTTCGCTCACTCATAATTGATTCATATAGTAGTAGATTAGCTGTAATTTTAAATGAACCAAAGTTTCGATACTTTTTGTCCTGTAATTTATCTCTTGAAAGTGAATTTCTAACTACCTCACATAACGTATGAATTCGTTCTACTACGAAATTCGAACTACCTCTTTGGTTAACAACCTCCTTGAACTTTATTTTGTTGTTGACGCGGCGAGTACAACCTATAGTGGAGGTTTTGATATGTCTTATTTTAAAGTGACATTGCTTTAAAGTTTACATAATGGTCAGTACTTCGGAGTTTTTTATGCAAATATTTTTTATGGCATTAGTATTTGCAATAATTATTCAAAGCTAATTTAAATAACATGAATGATCCATCCAAATTGTAGGAGTAAGACCTTATCATCTTAATAGTGGTGCAAAGTTGTGAATGTTATTTCCAATTAATATATGAATAGGCATCAGGATCATAAGATTAACATTAATGATAAACTATTATTAGTATTGTTTTTGAATTGTGCACAGCAAGTTATTTTATTTCTATACTTGTGGCATCATTTTAATAAACGAAGAATTAAGATTTATAATAAAAAATTCTTGATAACTTTTTATTCAGTGCTGTTTCAATAAAGAATCAATTCTCTGTGTTCTATAAGATATATATTTTCATTTTATATTAAATGCTGTAGCAAATCTTGGTCAAATATTTCAAATCAAACGTTCACCACTATTGCCTCCACTGTAGGCAACTACCTCAGTCATTACATTACCGTTTGTTCGCTCACTCATAATTGATTCATATAGTAGTAGATTAGCTGTAATTTTAAATGAACCAAAGTGTCGATACTTTTTGTCCTGTAATTAATCTCTATAAAGTGAATTTCTTACTGCCTCACATATTTTTATAAATCTATGAATTTTTTCAACTTATACTTTATTAATAGTAATCATTAAGTACCCAAGGAAGATCCTATGCTGCATTTCAGGTTCTAATGGGAGAATTAGAAAAAAGGACCATTATTTGAGCCAGGGGTCATATGTAGTCGAAAAAATTTGGATAGAAAAGCGTAGATGGGTTGGGTAGGCGTGGTATGTGGTCTGAATGGGAGATGTAGAAATCCTCAAAAAAACAATAGTGGTAAATACACAGCACTGGGAGAAATGGAAGATCGAAACTACCCTGGAAAGTTGGTGTGGCTATACAAGACTCCTTTAAGAAGTCTTAGAAATATTCACACAAATGTTGTCCTATGTAGTTTAATGTCTTCAACAGAGTATCAGAGGGCCACATTCCCCGCATTTGACTCCTTTCCCCAGGCTTTAGGCATGCACACTGGTTAATATCCTCCAAAAAATAATTTAGGGTTCTTACATTTTTAATTTTATCCTTCTCACCTCCCTACAACTTAAATTTTTACATATCGACTGATTCACTTAAGATATTTTTTAAATACTTTGTAGAACCTTGAATACTTTGTTAAAGGTAATGTGAGGTTGTTAAAATAAAAAATTACCCTTACCACTTTTAACTACTAAATAATGTTAGTTAAAATGTTATTTTCGATTAAAAAAAAAAATATGTTTCCTAAAAAATCGTCAATTAGCATATCAAAAATTAAATCTTATGAAATTCTTATTAAAATTAGAAGCTCTTAACATAACAACAACCTCTAGGCATTATAAAATTTAAAAGTTCACACAATCTAAAATTAAAATTGATGACTTTTCTTTAACTTTTATCATTGGAACGAATGTTTTATGTAAATCTGATAAAGTGGTCGTCCTGAGTCTTGAAATTTGTTGGTTGTGTTGGCCTGGAATCTCTTAAGTTATTGATTTAATTTTTTTTGTTTGATTTCAGTCGGCACTTTTCAACTTTAATAGCCTTTTAACTGTAGTTTTACTTCTAATCTGCACCTGCGCTTACTTAAGGTCTCTTTTTCCTTCTTTGTTGGACAGGCACAAAACTGGGTAAATATGCCTTAATTTATTATTTTTCCTTTAGTCAAACAGATATTTGCCATGTTATCTCACACATGTTAAAAAGTTGTCATTAATTGAAGAGGAACAACACAACAGTGAGGTGAAGAAGTACTTTTCAGAAAATGAGTACATATTGTTTTTATAATCCTGATAAAACAATAGCTTTAAAGTAACCACTTAGGGTATTATAATAGTAGTTTTTAAAAGCTATTTATTGTTTAAACATTTTCCCTTTAAAAAAATACTGTGTGTACTACATGCAATAATCTAAAGCAGAGCTTTGCATTGCGGACTCATCCAAAAAGGAGACACAAATATTTAGTTAATTGTTTATTTATCAATCACTCTGATTTGTTTTACATTTGATTGCAAATCGCAGGTGTAGTTAAGTAAAATTTGGCCACTGGTTTAGTAAGTATGTTTTTAATTTTGTAAAATGTGGCTGAAATTATACAATACAATTAATGCGACTTCAGAATATAATGTAGATTAATATAAGAGTTTTTTTTGTCATTTTATTGTTTCTTAATTTGTTAGTTCTTATTTTGAGAATGATATTTATATATTTTTTTTTCTCCAGATTTACTGGAATATTTTGGAAATGTGCACGAATTGGTGAAAGAAAAAGTCCTTATGTATCATTGTGTTGCATAGCAATGGCTGTAAGCATATTGCTGTGGTAATATTGTTTTATATAAATAATTTATTATTAAAATATTTTATGTCAATTTAATAAAATATTTTAAAATGTTTCATTATATAACTATCTGATTTTGCAAAATGATAAATACACATATATATATATATGTTTGATATAAGCAATTAGTTCATTTTTAACATTAACGTAATAATTGATTAATACATTCTATGATTACAATTAAATATATGTATGGGTACAAATGAAAAATATGCATTGAAATACAGTTTTATTATTTGAATTATATAACAAATATACACTAATTTGGCCATGTCACATAGAATTATAATACATAATCGAACCTATGTTTGTTTACATTTAAGACGAACTACTATGTCAACTATCAAGTTTACATGAGCTATACAAATCATTTTTATAAACAAGAAGGCTTAAGAAAATAGAATCACATTAGAGGTTTTCTAATATACAGTCGTTATCTACAAAATATAAAAAAATGTTACAAATTATATATAAAATTAAACAATCAAAGTTATATTTTCCCCCCCTCATATTTTATATAAATACTGTTACATATTTAATAAGGAAATGCATTTTTTCTTAATTTTACTTTCTATAAAATTGGTGTTAAGTATCTCTTCCCAAAGATTTAATTGTTTAGTTAAAGCCATATTATTTGGTTAGAAAGTCTTAAATAGTTATAAAATAACATGGGGAGACTAGATGAATATGAACTGGCAAAGTTTTGGAGTATTGTCCAACTTTTTAAGTGATCTGAGGAAGTGATTCATTAACCCGAGAAACTTATATAAATTTAATATTTCAAGATATTGAAATGACCTGTTAAGCAGCTAATAATTTTAAGTTCTCATATAGATAGTGTTTTTTGTTATTTTTGGGGTGCTGCAATATTGGTACAACTGTAAGACAATCAGTTATAAAATATTTATTTGAATATAGACTTGCAGTAAAATATATCTTAAACAAATTCAATTGGTATGTTGGCTAATAAGTCATTACGATAAAAATGGTGTATAATATATCATTACTTTTTTTTTTTTATTAGCTTTATGATTTATTACTCTTATTTTAGAAGTATGACTCGCTGTACAAAATTGAGAACAATTAAGAGAAGGGGGTTTGATATAAAAACTTTGATATTTCCATTAGTCTAATCAATATCTTTAGATTATTTTGTATAATCTCTGAAAAATAAGATAACAGAGCGACAATCGTTTAAAGGAAACTACAATGTAGTCTATTTAAAGTTGCAAAGTATTCTTTCGTTTTTATGGCATTATAACAAATATTAACTTCCAGTCCTTAGCGAAATTGAGATATTATGAATATTTGTTTCTAATAATAAGGGAGCACTACACAAAATAGGTACATTGTTAGATACAAAAGAATTAATCTGCAGGTTTTTTTACATTAACTCCTTCACATATTGTTTATTAGTTGCATAAAGTAAAATCTTGATATATAAAAGAATAATGGATCTGTCACTTTGAAATCATTGATCGAGACATAGTTTCATTATATTATATGTATTAATGCCAAAGATAGTATTCTTGTTGGTCTGTTATTTCTCGAGCATGACTAAATCAAGTTCTTTTTAATGAAGAAAAATGTTTCTCTACATATTTTTTTTTTGATAGCTCGAACATAACGAGAAATCGTACTTAAATCAAAATATCACACAACTCATGATAAGAGTTACCTAGTACAATCACTCATTTGTACGCTAACAACTACATATTCATATATATCAGCACAGTTCAATAACACAGTGGTGTTCTTTTCTACTCATACATATAATTAGAGGGTAAAGAAATCAAATGAGAAATTTTAAGATACGAATAAAAAACTAGACTATAGTAGTGGACCATCGATTAACCAGGCATTAAATTCAACCATCTTTTTGTATTTTTTTTTTCTCAACTGAAGAAATATTTACAATATCAGTATAAAGGCAGTATCCATTGTGATATCCATTAAACGTCCTGCCACACCTTCATCTCTTGATCTGATTAGGGCATCTACTGTGGAAACATCCATACTAAAGGTAGGGCAAGAGAAAATGTTCATCTTGGTTCTAGCATAAAGGCTGCGCCACATCGGTTATCAAAATATTTTTTTCAATTTAATCATAGTGTGACATCTTGTGGGAGGAAAATGTTTATTTATTCATTGTACAACATCAAACTTATACAATAACACTATTGTAGAACTTAATCACAACCATTAACTATGTCACCCATTGCCCCACTCCCACTGCCAATAATTTTCTGAGTAGAAGCACTTCAATGGTTCTTTCCAACTTACTCAGCGAAGCGCTATACTGGTCGTCCCTTCTCTACTGACCCAGGGAAGCGATTCTGAAGTACATCTCAAGTTACTGCTAAGTAATGACTAATTTCATGTATAACTAAATATTTACCTATTAAAGATAAATTTATCTCCCAATTCATTACTGGGTATTTGTTCTTATTACTTTCCCTACTGAAGAAAAACATGTAGAATATTCAAAAAGTATGTATGAATGTGAATACTTTTTGGAAAAGCTTTTAAATCAGTAGAGTTACCTGCAGAAAAATTGGCAAGGATTTAGTTCAGCACCTTGCACAGAACAAAAAGTCACAACCTCCACATTTCACTTCTTTCCTAATTTTCTCCCCTCAAATTCTATTTATTGTCTTAGTCGCACAAGTTTGGTAAGAATTATGTTTTCTTTAGTTCTTCTTATTTAAAAGGTAACAAAACTTCTTGCTACTTTATCATTGGTTTAAGAATAACAGCAGATCCACTGGGAATAGAGGCTGCTTTAACCTCCTGGTAAAGATTTTTCAGGAGATGAATGTCCCTCTGGCAACCTTTTAAGACCATCCATAATTTTAATTTTGTGGATAGAGTGGTTACAGAATAATGAAGGTTCTACATATCTTACTGAAACAGGGTTCGCTGTGAATCCTATTACCAAATACGTATAAATATTTTGTTGGCCAGGGTATAATTTCCTCCAAATTAACATAAATCTTTGGCTCTCAACCCTTCCCCTTAATGCAGCGGTCTCTAGATATATCATATTAAACATTGATTTAACTCTCTAAAGATGTATGTCTGTAGCTCATTGTATTATGAGCCTACACCAAAAATATATTAATAAATCATTAAGTACACAACCACAAGATTGCAAACTGGAAACAATATCAAATATATTGAGTGTATAGTAAAAAAATAACATTCCTACATAATTATTTAATAATGCCAGATCATATTAGATACACAACTAATGCCATAGAAATTATTATTTTTAGTTCACTATATTTTAATTATTTAAACCACTTTTATACTTAACAAAAAATAAAATATTATAATCATGGAAAACATAGCAATGGAAGCACTTTATCTTACAACGAAGATAAACTCAAGTTATCTACAAGGTGCAGCAAAGTGAAATTTTAAGCAAGATGGTGCAAGTAGGTTTAAATGTTTTTAATATAAAAGCCGAATAAACAACTTTCTAGAATAACTTATTCTATAATCAAATGTAAAAATTAATTTTTATATAAACTATAAAATTTTAAATAATTACCCAACCAATATATATCTCTTGATATACCAGTAAAATATTTAAACTTCTCATAAGCGTGGCCATTATCAATCTATTCACACAATATTCTGACTAAATGTTCATGGTTATCGGTTTTTATAAGTTTAATTAATTTCTGTACATTTTATCAATCTAACCAATAATCAAACTATTTTATGATAAAACTTAAGATTTTGGATCAAATGCAAAATAAAATTTGATTCAGGTTCTGAAAGTTTTTTCAATGCCTCCATATCTTCGTATTATGAGAAATTAGACCTGAATATGGCCATATTTAATCACCATAAACTTTTGAAATAATATAAGGAAAAGGAAAAGAGTGCATATATGTATAAAACTAAAGTTAGCAAAAGCTAAAAACATTTTTACATTAAAATGTTGTTATCAGTTCTTTTTTTAAGAATACACTATACAATAGAAAATTACTTTCATTAATATCTAAAAAATTTAAATCTATTTACAGGAAAACAAAGTTATTATAATCTTCCACTTAACGATACACTAAGTGTACATCATACTTTAAATGAGTTAATATTTGAATTTTATTATAACATGACCAGAAGAGATAATGTTTTGTCTGATTAACTTGATGTTTATCATCGGAATATTTACATCAGCAACTTTCTAGTCATGTAAGAGATGTGCAAGAAATAAAATAAAAATGGGTAGAAAAAAAACTTAATCTGTGCTTATCCTGGAATCGAAGTGCACCACACCAGAGAAATTATCCAATAGTTTAAATGTTTAACTCTTATACAAAAACTTACCAAGTAGATTGCTCTCATTTTCTTGATCATGTCATCTTTAAGCGTTTGAATCGACATGAAGATATGAAGAACAATCAATAAAAAAGCTGCAATATATACAATATAAAAGGAAATAAAATCATTATTTAAAATGAATATACAATGCCGCTTTACAAAACATAAGATTTAAAAAAACCTATATTTGGCAACTGAAATAAAATAATCTCATCACAATTATTTAATTAGGAATAAAAATTGTCTTATGGTTATAATAAATTGGCACAAGGTAATCTGATGCACTCTTTTATCACTCAAAAGAATCTAAAATACAGACTTAAAACTTCTTCCACACTTCTCGAAGGTCAATCAGCAGAAGCAAAAATTCAATCCTTTCCACAAATGAACACTTGTTAAGACATTGAAGCAACAGTCCTATTATTTATTTAGAGACTGAATTACACCTTATGAATTCAAAACATCAACTGTGTTGTTTAAAAGAAATTTCTTTTATAATTTTAATCATCAACACTGTTTTAAATCATCCATAAGGATCAACTAATAAAATAACATATAAATGAAATTTGACAACATAGGCCAAAGTACTTCAGTCTCATTATTATGTAATATATACATATCGATTATAGATAAAAATTGAACTGAACTGACCAAATATATAATACATAAAACTTAAAACATATATATATATATATATATTTATACAAAAGCAAATAACAGAATAACAAAACTTTCATATTAAAACAACTTAGGCCTTATATTTTAAAACAGTTATCACACATACACTGGCAACAATACCTATCAGTGGCCATGATAGTCAGCATCACTGTTAGAATTATGAATTGAGCAGAATTGTATTAAAAAAATATCTTCATCCAGTTTATTTAAAATTGTAATTTTTTTTTAAATGAAATTTTAAATGTGGATAGCATTTCAGTGTTTATAACACAACCATGGTTTGACTGCTATATAAACTAACATATACAGGAGACATGCATATGCCACTGCTCTAGCTAAATTAATGACAAGTCTAAATGAGAACAACCTCCTTTTGACAGTAGAATGGTTTCTAGATATCAAATTGTTAATTTCATGCCATATAATTTCTAAGAATTTAATTTATTTTAAACTTGTACAGGCAGTTCTTAAACATGAATTTTGAGTACTAATCTTTACAGTAACACATTAACACTCCAAATTCTGGTCAAGTTACTGGCTTGCATGAAAACTTGAATTGTGATCAGTGGACTGAATAATGTGGCAGAAAAATATCAATAGTTGGACTTCATTTTTTTGTCACCTATCGATAAGTTTTAAATTTTCATATAATTTGAAAAATTGGCAGCATTAAGGTTAATAAAGCTCAATTATTGCCCCAAATGGGAATAAATAAGAGTGAACCAACATCCCATTAAAAAAAAGTTAATAATGGTAATAATAATTATTTATAATTTCAACTTACCCGTCAAAGGTAAAATATGGTTATCTAGTAGATACTCCAATCTTAGTTTATTCTGTAACCATTGATTTCTATAAGCCCTAAGATTTGAAGAAAAAAGAACCTGATTTAAAAAAAAAAAAATCACTTATATAATTTCAATCCTTATTTACTGTAACAAATCTTTAAAAGGTTTTGTCAAGAAAAATGGGCTATTTACGAGCACCCTAGCAGCAATTTTCTACCAAAGATGTAGAAACATTAATTTTATTCTGTAGTGCTACCACAAAAAATTTCTGAGATAAGAATTAAACTTCACTCCAATGCAAGGACCAGTTAAGGTTTTACTAGACAACAGTGAATATTTAAATGTCTTAAAGTGTTGCAATTCCAAGTAATTAATAATTAAACTGTTCTCCCATTTTTTTATGGGTTGTTATTAATTGTTAGCTATTTGTTGGAGATATAAAGTGGAACTTACACATCTTTAAGTCAAACTGACACAGTATCGACAGCTTTAATGGAATTCATGTGTTCAAAAGAATAAGGATTTTTGGATTTGAAACTATAAAATAAGATTACTTATTTAGATGCATATTTGGAAATAAGACAGCTATCGACAGTTTTGAACAACTACCAAATAATAGCTGAACTATGAAAGTAAGACAAATATTAGATAGTCGATATAGAGATCGGGCATTTACAAGCAGGTAACACTGGTCAGATTGGTTAAGATAGCCATTTGGTAAATAACTGTTAGTTGTAATATTTACTTTATTTTTATACTGCTGAATGCAAATGAGTTTAGTTTATATATCCAGAAACCATTTTTATCAGATCAATTAATTAATTCAAAAAAGAACAATAATGTAAGAGCAAGAAATAGAAAATATTCTGATAAACCATTAAATATTATTGAACATAAAAATTACATTTTTTATTCATTTAACATAACATATATATTATTTAATCACACACGAAAAATAACAAAATTTCAGATTTTTATAGTGTAGAAGAAGCATTTCTTTTTTGTTTTAATTTTTTCTAGAAATTTTATTTACAAATGCTAAAGGCTAATATAACTAAAACATAATTTTTATACATCCATAAAACAAAAAACTAAAACATACTTTTTACAAATAGATAAAAGATACAAAACTAATGGCACAAATACCTCCATCTCAGTGCCAGAAGTGAGATTCTTGGAATATAAAAATAAGACTATGACTGCCAGGGATCTGCACGCAAGTGATGTGAGCAGTTATTATTTGTTTATACCCTTTCCCTGAAAACTAAATTAGAAATTTGCAATTAAAATCAACAACGATTAAGCTGGAAACTGACTTTAATGGCCACAGTTTGCTAATGAGTACAAACACTGCATCGCGAATAAAGGGAAATTTCCTAGTTAATAAACAATCAGTCCAATATCAGATTTTGAATGCATCTCTCATAGGTTCAGCATAAATCATATGCTTATGGCAAATTGTTCCCATTAAAAGTCAGTAATTGGCTTCTTAACAACCAGAATACTCCTTATGTACTTAAATTTTGATGAGAGAGAGAGAGAGGTGCTTGTTTTAGAAAATTTCATATTGCCACTTGGTTATGATTGATGAAAAGTAGTAGTTTTTTTGATTGGGAATGGTATCTGCACTAACACAGCAAATTACTTTAATGCATACTAAATAATATAATAAATAACAAATGTAGTTTAGCTTAGTCGGTTTTTTTAATAGTAAGCATGATAGGTAGGTAAAGGTCATGTTTTATTTTAAAAAAATATTTATATTTTATACCTTAAAGAAAAATAAGGTTCACACAGGTGTACAAGCAGATTCGTATTAGGTTAGAATGATTAAGAGAATCAAAAATTGTTTTCAACATACCTTGACGAGCACTGTGTCACCACCCGGCTGACTATTGTATCATCTCCAGATACTTCTGTTTATGTTTACTCAGCATGTCAGTGACAGTCACTAGCTTTTTTAAAGTCGCCTGTAAAGTTAACAGGGACTATTACAATCTCATTTTGTGACACAACAAATTTTAAGTAAAGCGTCTTCTAATAGGGACTTCCGAACTTTGACAGTTGATAGCGGCCATATTGTTGAAGCTGCATCTGTCGAATTGGCTGTCATTTATTCAGTCTGTTTTGCCAAATCACCATGGACGGATATAGCGTTCAACAACATGTGCAAATGATAAAATTGTTTTTTCAATATGGGTGTTCTGTTCGGGCCCTGGAGCAGTTGGAAACTGACCTTAATTTTCATCGAAAAATCATCTTCAGCTATGAGGCCCATTTCTGGATGAATGGGTATGTCAACAAACAAAATTGTCAAATTTGGGACGATACCAATCCACATAAGATCCTAGAGGGTCCAGTGCATCCCAAAAGTCACTGTTTGTGTGGATTTTGGGCTGGCAGTGTCATCGGTCCATATTTTTTTGAGAACAACATTGGCCAGGCCATCACCATCAACGGCGAATACTATAGGTCGATGATTACCAACTTCTTTTGGCCTGAATTGGATGATATGGACACCAACGACATGTGGTTTCAACAGGAGGGCACTATGTGCCACACAGCTCATGTCACATTGGACATTCTGCACGAGCGATTTGAGGGCGTGGTCATCTCACGTGGAGGTGATGTGAACTGGCCACCGAGATCGTGCAATTTGACCCTGGAATTTTTCTTGTGGAGTTTTCTTAAGTCGCAGGTCTATGTGAATAAGTCACAAATCACAGTGGTCCTCAAAGCCAACATAACCCATGCCATCGGTCAAATTCAACCTGATTTATGCACCTGAGTTATGGAAAATTGGACATTTTGGATGCGTGCCACCCAGCGAAACCGCGGCAGACTTTTGCACGATGTTATATTCCACACATAATGGCATCGATAGGCCTTTTAAACGAATAAAAATTTCCATGATATCTCACACACACTTTGTTTTATTTAAATATAGGAAGCGCTTGATGAAAGACACTATACAAACAGAACATGAACTACATATTTATAATTTGAGAAAAGCTAATTACTTACATGATTCTTTCCTAACTGTTGCAGCTCCTTCAAATGCGACACACATATGTGATGTAGAGTTCCGAGATCTCTTGCTGGATCCCCTTTTCCTCTTTCTCCTTCACTTTCTGGTTTCTCAGTCACACTCTTGAAAAGAAAAAAAACACTTAATAAACTTTCAAAATTATATGTTCTTATTAAAACTATTGGTTCTAACACATATGAAAAAGTAATGATGACATTGAGATGTTTAATTTGAAACTTCATTAATTAAGTACTCTTCATTATTTTCTATTTATCTGGTTTTATTTTTAGTATCACTGGATCATCAAATGGAACTACCACAAAAATCCTAATAGCTCTAAAGAAACCACAGGTTAAGTTAAAGTACCAAACACGATTTTAATGATTTCTAGTAACTGTAGTCCATTAAAGTCACAACACATGAATCAATTTATATTATTAACTAGTGCGTCAAGTCAAGCTGTATAATTTCACATCCTACTCGGTATGATAAGTATGAAATTGTTTGCATATTTTATAAATGCAGGAAATGTTAATAACTTTTAAATGGTACAATAACCATTTTTTAGAATAGTCCTACGTGTTTTGTATTCAATTTTTTTTTACAAGTTTCTTTTTTTAGTAGATGTTAAGTTATTTTTTATCCGCATATTTTACCTACTTATTGCTTACATACTTGTTGAGAAGTTCTGTTGAGCCCTAATAACTGTCATATTCGGCTTATACCAATTAACAGGAAGGAGTTTAGTCTGTTGTTTAATTAGAGGTAGAGGTTGAGTAAGAACACTCTGGATAATTAAAGAAACCAGGATTGAAATTAAGACAACCCACCACCCAACATTGAAGAATAACCATGTAATTTAAATCATTTTTTATATCAGGTATATACTAATTCAAGTCTATAAACTCTCTAGACTATTAGGTTGAGATAACATTACTTGAAATTAACTACTATTATTGATTGAATTCTTATGAATGTCCACTTACCTCTTATAAATAAGAAACTAACAATTATTTAAAATAAAAGCAGAATGTCTACAATATACATGCTCACTGATAGCAGTTGCAAGGTAAAAAATTGTTTAATTATACAGATCATTCATCTGCCTTCCCATTGATCACCAGATTCTCGTTTAAATATGATTCGCCTCCCTTTTATCTATTCCATTTATATTATATTACATGGTTTAATGTATGTTGTTTGTTTATGTTAATGACATCTGTCGTTAGTTCAGGATTAATCTTATAATTACCTTATTTTATTTTGCCTGTTTTAATTAAGTACATCACTGTACATACCGGTCTTTTTTAGTTTGTGACTTGGAAATTTGTTTTTAATATAGTGCATAACTTAATGCAATGGTAAATATAAATAGTATTGATCTTGAAAAATAAAGGAACAACTAAAAGCAATAAATACTGTAATATGACTTAAGCTTTATCTTGAAGAGTTGGGGAAAAAACTCGTATTGATTTGTATCAAATCCCAAAATCAAAGTGAGCATAATCACAGGTAACAAATTAAACTAAACAAAGTAACTGTCAGAAAGTCAAATAAAGTAATATATTAGGTACTTTTAGTACACTCATATAATTTAATATATATATATATATATATATATATATATATATATATATATATATATATATATATATTGTTATGATATTTTTAAATGACGATTTTCAATGGTGCTTGTAAATAATCTCAGAAAAAACGAGTGTTGAGGACTTTAGTAACTATCCGTGCTTCATGTTTTTGAAATTGAAATTCAAGAAGGCATCGGACAGAAGCTAGAGAAGAGTGAACCTCCTGAAAGGTCAGTCGTCGTTGAGCAGACACCGTTAGACGAGGTAGCGGACCCAAGCTGGCCCCTCGTGGTCCTTTTTCATTTTTCACCAGATGCGACAACAAGACATCTTTACTTTCACTAAGCATGAAGACAGCGAGACATTTTTACTTTCACTCAGCATGAAGACAAATCAGATCAAGCATAAGTGATATGAACAACGAAGATACCAACACGGAGAAGCACTGGCCAGTATAATACAAAATTTTAAGTACGTAATTTGTTTGTATGTCAATTTTTAGCTGTTAAATGTGTGTAATAATAAAATCAATATTCCTTTTGCCAAAAGTTTCCTAAAATAATTAACAGAACCCTGAGATAAAGTAAAAGTTATGAATATAAAGTTTTTATATAATTAAAAAAATAATGATTATTAATAAAAATAAGAAAATATTAGAACAATATATATATTAATATATTAGGTACACTCATGACATCCAACTTACAGATAACTGATCTAGAAACACAACCATCCTTTCTTTATTTTTCAATATGAACGGGTTCACTACTTCCATGTAAGGCTCTTTCCCACCGAACTCAACGAGGTTGGCAAGGTTTTGAAGACACTTAGCAACCATGATCAGGGACCTAGCGGCCATTGGAGGTGCAGGTTCTGAAAGAAAGTGACAGCTAAGTTAGTACAACTGTCTTTAAAGTAGGTAAGTTGGTAAAGTTAAAAAATTAACAAAACTAAATTGTAACAATACTTATGTAACCTAATCCCAGTTAGTGTAAAATTAAATAATTATTAGTTAAATAAAAAAGTAGTGACAAGGCCAGACTCGGGACCTAGGACCACTGCCCAGAAAACCTCCGAACAAAGCTAAGATGGTTCAAGGCCATCCTACTATTTTCACTATATATAATTATTTTTTTTTTAAAGAGATGAAGGGGTGAGCTGTGAGGATATCAATCATGGAGTCAATTGTAGAGCAAGATTAAATTGTATTCCAATCCAAGGCTTTGATAGAATCTTTTCAAGATTAAGGCTGTCTAGATTGTGGAAGTTTATGGTTTTAATAAGAAAATCAAAAAAATTTGGACTAGGTCCTGAGAGTTTTTCTTCTTCCAAATTACTCCTTAAAAATAAAATTACAATATATATTATAAAGTTTTTATTACATAAATTAATTTATTTAACATGATATTCAATCAAACACTTGAATCTCTTGAATGGTGACTTTGTTGGGGCTGGATTCTTGCAACTAAACACTCACAATACTAAAAATATTAAGTCGCAACTCCTGCAAAAAAGGAAGCTTTCACGCAATCTCTTGACTCTCTGTAAGCCACAAAAGAACTTCTTGAAAATAGTAATGCACTCTCCACTATGTGTAAATTCACTCTCTTCTCCCTAGGAACTACTGAAAATTAGAAAGCTGCCCTGCTCACTTCTCTCCAATATCCATCTGCCTAATGTTCAGACCACGCCCATAAGAAAAGCAGTCCCTGCCAGGTCACACTTTTCCCGCAATGGTTAGAATTTTACTAACTTTTTTATATTTTATTTCACTTCTTCCAAATTACTCTGTATTACAATAATAACAATCTAAGCACATTGGACAAACAGTTTAGTCTGTAATCTTAAACTAGCTTTACAAATCCAGTGTAATAATTAACAATAACCACTGAACCGAAACCAATGTAACCATCAACTAAAACATAGGATTAAATTTAATAATTATTTACCAATTATAGTCCAATATGACAAGTGAAACCTCCTTAAAAATAACATTACATTATATATTATTATTATATTATATATATATATACATTTAAAACATTACTCACACACATATATATATATAAATGTTTTATAGTACTGTTTGCTGTTACTGTAGCACAACCAACCTGATATTAGATTGAACTGCCTGGGATTGAGAATTGCTGGACACAGGAGGCGAAGGAATATGAATCCACTAACCACCCTTGTTCGCACAAACCTTTCATGGGGCCATTTACCCATCACAGATTTTTGTAAGCACCCACAGATGAATCTAACAGTTCTAAAATTAATAATAAAAATCATAACATAAATTCATTACATTGTAAAAAAAAAAGTTATTATCATAAGCGATACATACTTAGGGCAAGCCTCCGCGGACATAAATATAGAGAGAGTTACTTCATCTAGCACTTGTAGCAGAAATTCAGCATTTGCGCATGCATCATCAGGAGACTCCATCTTGTTTGGATTCAACTGTACAATATTATATTTGTTAATAACAATAGAATAAAAGCAAAAATTACTATTAATGGTAAATAATATATTTCAGAATTTAGCCTAAGGTGATAATCAATCATAAATAACAATACACATTTAAAAAAATTAACACATAAATATAAATAATAAATCAATATATCTGTGCATGATAAGAAGGGAAAGTTGAACAATTAAATTTTTATTACTTTCAATGACTGAGGTGATTGAACAAAACAAAGTAAATTGTAATGTTATTTTTAATTTCATAAAATACTAATTTTATTTGGTTTTATTAAATGAAAAATATTAAAATAGCTTAGTAAGATGAAATAAGATTAAACATAAAATTCACCAGGTCAGGTGAGGGTTAGTGCACACGCGGCAGGAATGGGTCGTGACGTAGAATAGCGGCGTACATGAACAAAGAACAGCACCAGGAAGAAAACCAATGTTAAAAATCAGTGACATAGATAGAACAGAACCAATAGGAACAAAGGTTTGGCAAATCATCAAGTAAGGGGTAAACAGCTAGAGAAAAATGAGTCCAAAATAGTCAACGACAAGGGTCGGAATGAGCAACATAGAGTTGGTACTTAGACATATTAAGAAGTCAGAACCATTGGCAGCAAAGGCTGATAGTTGGAGGCATTAAGGGGTGAGATCCCTTCATATTCCATTCTTGAAGCTTGTCAGGCAGGGAGGAAGAGTAAAGAACAGGAAACGAGATGGATGAAAGACTTTCCTTTTCAACAAGTTAATTTGTTAGGTATTTAATTATAAGGATAGTTAAGGTTAAATAGATTTAAGTGTGAGTGTTATGTTAGTATGTCAGAACCCAACCTTGAGATATTTCTTAAAAGTAATACAAAATGAACTACATCAGTGTCTAACCCACAGCACAGAGTAGCTAACTAACCTGATTGTTGACAATCCCAACGACATTTAAGCCCAAGTTTAGTCAAATAGAACTGTAAAACCTTCTGGAAATTTTTAGGAACAACTAGAACTCTGTAGAACCACCTAAAAGATTGTGGAAACGAATAGAACTCCTGTCAGAAGAGTACTTTGGAAATCAGTAGAAATAGAAAGAACACTGTAGAGCCATCAAGAAATTTATTTATTAGACACATCATCTTTTACTTAAGGTATCTTCCAATTATTTTATTGCAGCTCATAAACCAACCAAAACTTTACAACATCACAAGGCTGTTTGCAAAGAAGATGGTGGGTAATCACAGTAATAACAGAAGTATGACAGGGCGAAACATTTTTTATCCCATGAATACCACTGATTTTGACATATCTCCTATTTAATTTCCAGTAAGATTTACATTGTCGATCACAATCAACAATTCACAGGGGCAGTATGTCAAGTAGTCTAGAGTGGATTTGAGAACGCCATGTTCCTTCCATAGACAACTTTATATTGCTTGTTTAAAGGCGGGTCCCCTTAACTTTATTCATTCTTGCTCCTAGAGGTGAAACTAAAAATGTTGTGTATAATCGTGCTTTGAGTTTAATTAATATTATAGTGAAGATTTTATTTCATAACTTTTTTGATACTCTGCTTCCACTTTTAACCCCTCGACATACAATTAAAATAGAATTTGAACGTGTCTGAAATACACTATTTAATTTGGCTGATCTGAACAGTTATGTGCAAGTTTAGAAACGCAATATTTTATTTTGAAATTTACATTGCTATATAACATTTAACCTGGTCGATATATAATGTTAATGGAGAATAATTGAGTAACATTATTATATAATAAATTATTAGTTCTGTAAAGTATGAAACATTTCAAAACATTTTGGAATAGGTAGAGGGACTAGACATTTTTTTACATTTCCAAGTTTTTTTGCTTTTTATATTATTTTTTAAGTACACAAGGCATGCATCTCTTTGCAGGATGTTCTTTTTAATTTATCAAACATATATGTTGAGGAAAATGTGCCCAATGTTTTGCCTTCAGCCAACTGAGTTGGGCACTTATTTTGCGACAGATGCAACATGTCAGATAATTAGGAAGAAACAAATTACATTTCATATATATCTGCTGCACTATTTAATCGAAAATTTACAATCGATTGCTTTTTTGACTTAGGTAACTTAAAATAGAGGACATAAGCATATAAATAAACAAACAAGCATATAAAAAAAAAAATGTTTTTATATCCTTTTTTGACACTTTGGCATAAGTGGGAAACGTGCAAGAAATTGGTCTAGCTTGTTGACAACTCCCATTCCATGATAGTATACTCCATTACACAGCTAGGTTTTAAAAAAATTTCTTCCTCGCCTCCTTAATTTCTTCTTACTTTTCCCGTGTCAACTGTTTGTGCTCTTGAATGTTTAGTGCTTATTGTATATGAATCATTCTTATCAAGCCAGTGTAGGGACAGAATACCTTAAGAAGACAATGTCCTTGATTCTCCTTTTTTTAGTTTTTACAATGGTCGTTCCAACATTTGTATTATTTTCATTCAAAATGTTGAATAATTTTGGTGATGAATACCAATTGTACAATTGTCCAAACCAAAGTATATTCTTTCCCTAAAATAGGTTTGGCTAGTTTGATGACTACATTTGGTGATATTGCTTCCTTCAATTTTATATTGGCATGTATAAATTTTGAATTGAAAACAGTAACCAGAATTGGTTTCACATAATTTGTAAAATTTAATTCCAAATCTCCCACGTTTTGATGCTATAAATTGTATGTAATTCAACCCCCATCTGAATTTCATTAGGGATTTGACTATGACAACATTGTCTTTTGGAATGTATAATAGTTGGAATCTGCTTACTTGAATAGCATTAATTAATTAAACGGATCGAACCTTTCATATTCTGGCTTTTCAAAGAAATCATCTCATAATCCACAAAATGAGGAAATTGTGTTATAGACAAAAATGTCTATGATATAGTTTTATGATATATATGACAAAAATGCATAATTTACTTAAAGATGGATGTTTCCAATATTTTTCGTATTGATCAATATATGTCTATTTTAGATTTTTTTTTACCTGTGACATTATAATGTATAACAAAATATATGCTCTGATTTCATCATTTGTTACTGGAAACCACTCTTTGTGTAGTCCTTTCCAAATCTTTTCAAAAGCCAAGAGATCGAAAACAACATATGGAAATTCGATAAAGCATTAATAAATGCCACCTTTAAATGAAAATAGACAAAAAACAATCTGATTCTGAAACTCAAATACCTGCCTTGAACTGCAGAGGATACATTACTGGATGGGCAGACATGCTGGATGAGTTAGAAAAATTATCTATGTAGAGAAGTACATTTATTTTAAACACTTTAACAACTCCAAAAGTTATTGTGATTCCAGCGTGATGCTCTCACCTTTTAATGAGCAATCTATGGGTGGTGAAATCTGAGATGTGAGGTAATATGATACAAACAAAATAAGAGGAAAAAAATCATACCTCACAAGATTGTTTTGCTTCCAATAACTTGTAGATAATATCCTGTACAGCTGACTGAAGGAAGCCTGTACAAACTGATTTCATGTACAGATCCATGAGTGTCGTCGTGAGAGATGCGGCTCGAAATAGTGTGGAAGTTTCTTCCTCTTTCTCAATTTCAGCATCATTTAAAGATTTTAAAAGATCTGCTTCACGTTTTTCATGCCTGAAAACATTTATATGTCAACATCAAATAATATATTGCTTAATATGTTTTTGTTTATGGTCCATTGCAAAAGGTTAACATCAATCACTATCCATTGTAATGGCTTACATTCATGGATACAATAGAATGACTATTAACTTATAGGACTTAACCCTTAGAGGATAACTGTCAAAATTATTGAGAGCTAATTTAATTAAAGCTGCATTTTCATAACGAATCCATTTTTTATCATCTATCCTGTAGCTATACCATAAAGACATAGTTAAAACATACGCTAAATTTAATTTATGAAATTGGAGCATGTGTTCATAAGGCAGTAATCACAAGAAGTACGGTGGTATCATTTACTCAGCAGAGGCATGCGCGGAACAGAAGGAAAGGTTTTTCCATACATTATTGTCATGTCTGAGGACAATTTTCATAATCAAAACAATTACATTCTAATGAACATAGAAACAAAAACATGTTAATAAAAAGATTAATAAGAGAAACTTGAAGCTTATTACCTAAAATATAAAAAACATTTCAGTACAAAATTATAACTTTCTACATTTCACATTCTTCTACATATGTGTAATATATGAGCTTGTAATTTCTCTTTAGTTTCGGAAATTAATTTTTGTAATTACTATTAATTATCATAATTAACTATCATTACTGTGGTTCCTTAATTTGTAAACAAATAAAAACAAGAATGCCTTCCACACTTCCTTTTGATCATACTCATTTTCACCAGGATTCCATTTACCTTTTTTTTTCCAAAACAGTGGCTGCTAGGGAAGAAAAGAGCAATTCTCTAAAGATTATACAATATTTTTGGTATATGAAAACAAAAGTCTGAGAATAACTTCAGAAAAAAAAGAATTACCTGGGCCAAATATTTACCTAACAAATGCTTCAAAAAAGAGGTAATAAAAGTTGATTTGCACCATATTTTCATAAAATATAAACTGGCATATGACTCCATCGATTAGGAAACGCTGTTAAAAGACAAGATCTCTCTTGGAATTCCAATAAGACTCCATAGAAAATGCAATAAGATCAATTAAAATAGATCTTGGAGGCACTAGGGGGGCAACCAGCAGTTAGCTAAACAGAAGGCACAGACATCAATATGAAAATGGTTCCCACCCTTACCAGTCCACAAAAAGAGTCTGAACAAGCAGCCATAAGCGAGCTAAAGACAGCCTGCATTAAGATCTTAGGCAGCTGAATACTTACCTAAATACAAGCATATAAGTAAAAAATTTCAAAAATACCTGAATATTCTGAGTAAAGAATTGGCCAGTGGAACTCTGTCTAAATGGCACACATCCGCCAGAGCTCGCACAACCTCTAAAGAAGGGTCCAACACCAACTCCTGAATTGGGGAGTACTCCTCCCTTGGCATGATGAGATCATGGAGGTAACGCAGTCTTAATCTTAACGATCCCCAATCAGCCGCCATTGCCATTGGGGCGAATCCTACTAGTTTATACCAACCTTCTTCCTAGAACATATAATAACAATGAAAAACATGGAAAAAGAATTTATCAGACTGATTTTAAAAAAAATTCTACAATTTATGAGGTTTGCCTTGTTTGCTTTTTAATTATAAAACACTAAAATTTTTTATGAAAAAAATAAAAATGGCCAAAATGTTTGACTATCTTTTCTGAAAAATAATGTAGTTAGATTTTTTTAGTTCACTTCTGTTAAGCAGCTAAGCAAGGACATTTTTGAAATGACAATTTTATGTATTGTTACTTTTAATGAAACATATCCTGTGATCTTAGATGTGTTGCTAGCGTTCTTTGAGTAATGCTGCTTCAAAGCTCCTGATGGTCAGATTGGCCTCAGAGATGGTGTCCAAGGAAGCAGCCTTACTTGAAGAAAGGCAAAAAATATCTTAAGATCACATCCGAACTCTATACAGAAACTACCTCATTAGTTTAGTCTCCTTTTGTAGAATGTCTAGAACCATACTGTTACTCGTCTCATTTAAACATTTTTATAAATATGGCTCCCTCTATAACACAGAATTGATTATTAGTAATTTTAGGTTTGAAGCCGTGGGTTTCTTAAAACATAGTTTCCCCATAACGCATATTTCTCTCTCTACATTATGATTATTTTGAGAAATATATTTTCTTATAAGCTCTAACAATGGGACAACCTTAATTTAGGAATAGCCATTTACTAATAGTCTGTTAGGGCAGCCAATGGAAATGTAGGACCATTTATTGATTGTGAAATAAGCAGGCTCAATACCAAGTCTCAGACAAAATACCAGATAAGCTTCTAACCCTCATGAGACAATTTATGTTTTATGCCGGGAACAACCAGAACCCTACCCTCCTTTTAACAGCAGGCAACAATTGGTGGATTACCAGATAGGTGCAGCATATCCCTGGACGAAATATAGAGAAAAGTTAGTCTGTGGTTTTCTTTTGACAAATTTCTTTGGTGGTAGTAAAAACCTTTTCACACAAAGAGATCGCTTTTTTTTGTATTATTATTATTAAGAGTCCTGCTTATGGCTTGAAACTAATATTTTTCCACATAAACTCTATCACTTTAATTAACTGCACAGATATAAGCTAACAGTTAAGCATTACCTCGTCACCATTAGTCAAAGTTGAGAGTTCAGTGGTGACCTCCGCAACTTCTGTATCTTTTGATCTCTTTCCTTTGTTGTAAACACTGATTGTGAATGTCAACACATCTGGAGGAACGTCACTGTAAAAATAAATGTTTTCAAATCAATGTAGCTAACTGTTGAAAAATGTATCATACATATTATAGAATACACACATAAAATTAGAAATATCTGAGTGGCTGAAGAAATAACATTTGTTTCCACTTTCACATGGAATTTAAAAATCACCTTTGATTACAATATTGGTTACTTTTTCATTTATCAATTTGGATAAACAAAATCAAAATATTATGTAAGGATGTTCTGCTTAAAATATAAAAATGTTTACTTCTCTGTAATTGTTAAAATAATGTTATAAGGTTTTAATTTTGAAAACACACATATAATTCATGAATGTCACAGCACATTACTGAGGATAAAGACATAGACAGTTGAAAACATTTGAGCTAGTCAATAATAACAGAGGAGAATCAAAACGGTATTTTATCTCAACAGGGGTTATTATTTTCTATCATTTCCATATTTGTAGGATTATTTAATTCATTAATGTATAATTCAACTTTCATTTAGTTAAATAGTTAAATAGTTAAAATTTAGTTAAATAGGTCTTAGAAGCATTATTAATTTTTAATATATTTACATTTAAATGTGTCAGATGTACCATTTAATTGTTCCTATTATTAGCATTTCGACAAAACAGTGCAATCACTGTCAATCATCATACCAATTATTTATTGTATAGGTCAATTATTTACTGTAACTATTTGAATATTAGAAACAATATTGTTATTATTCGATAGAATGAACTTTATTTAATAACATTTATGGACAACATTAAGATCAACTTTTACAATACTTTAGTGGGATATGAATCTGAGGTTTGAGAAACAACTGCACACTTCAATACGAATCTGAAAGTTAAATAAATAAGAGGGTAATTGTCTCCTTAGCCTCCTGCATGCTGATTTCTAACCAAGGAGACCCCAGTTCTCGATCTCCAGCTCCCCTCAGGATTTTTTCCTTAAGGGATGGCATGTTAAGGGTTCACTCATTTTTGTGGTTATAAATGAGTAGCTACTTGAATAAAAAAGGTAGTACCTCTTTATGAGGTGTTGGGTATTTATTTTAAATAAATCGGATCTAAAATGACTTTGAAATAAAAAAAATTATGACAGATGAAGTTTCCAAGATTAAAACAATGGGCAGCCCATAGATGAGATATGTGGGGGGGAGATGGAAGGTTTACCAATACAAGAATGCTGCCTACCTGTTGCACTGCAAACCTGGAACTGGACTGCATTAGCCAAATACGGAGCATTCTCTGGTCTTCTTTTGGATATTTGTATTTAGAGATTCTTAGGAATCTTTTGGAGAAGACCCATACCCACTAGGTAGGGTTCTTGTGCCATCATGTATGTATGCAATACATTAATATAAATTTTATCTTGTTTTTCTTTTGATAATAAATATATTTATAAGAGAAAAATTCAGACAACACTCTAAAGTAAAGATAGAATATTAACAACAAAAAGTCTTACTCTAAAACAAATTCCTCATCCCAGACTGGCTCAGGTCCAGTTTTAACTTTTGTCCTCGCAACTTTGACTTGATTTAAAGAAATGACGCAAAAAGGATTTGGAACCAACTTGTAAGGCAGCCTGAAACAATTAATATATTGATATTTATAGGAATCGGTAAGAATAATGGAATGTAATTTAACTGACAGAAGTAGTACCTATGAGCATCAAGAATGTGGAGCTGAAGACATCTTAATTCTCTTAGTCGTTGAACTTTCGGAGAACGAGTCAACTGTGCTACACACAATGGTTTGATGGCAGCAATCCAATCCTAATATAAAACACACATAGTAAAATATGATAATTACTTTTAATACGAAATGTAGCATCATGTTCATCAAATTATTATTTAAAAAAAATTGCTGAGTTGATTAAAATCTAAAAACAACAACAATACCTGTGCAATATCAGCTGTGGTTGCAGATAGATATGTTGTTGTTGCTAAGCAGGGTAATGCACGTTCAACTATTTGGAAGCAATTGGGTCGTTCGAAAACACTATCGTGCACTTGGTAAAGATATGCACATGACAGATCTATAAGGCCTTTCGGTTTTGTTCTCTACGAATAATAATAGTAAATGTTTAAATAACAATCACAATAACACATTATAAAGCATAATATCAAATAATTAAATGATTAATACCTTAGGATTATCAAAAAAACATAAGTGAGTATCAGTGCCATCAACAACCAGAACAAAATACATTGACTTCCACTTCTTATTTTTTTCAATCTTTTTACACAAATACCCTTGCATCTTGATCCCTACAAAAAAAAATTTATAAAATTTCATATATTGAAGTTAAATATTACTTTAGATTGTGATAGTATACAGGCAGACAAGGTCCCAACTGGCTTTCTTTGTAACAAAAATATTTGAGGTGTCATGTCAACAGCAAAAAAAAGAGGTGGCATGTAAATTGTGTAAAATATACCTTTTTCTACACTGTATAAAAGAAGAAATGGTAAAATTTTAAATACATACAGATGGAACAACACCATGATGAGGCAATGGAGCAGATGTAGTAGAGAGGGCCCATTAGATAAGTTAAGTTAAGCAAGGTTAAGCTCTGTCAGTACTTGGTTGGGTGTGACTACCCACCCTTTGCTGTTCCGCTCCCCCAGATAAGATGGGCCCTGACAGGTTACAGGAAGCCACTCATAAGGTCATCATTAGTAGTTTTCCTCGAATGTATCACACCATATATAGCAACAATATTGTGTGATGCACAAATCGTAATTCGGGGTTTTTTACCTTTAAGAAAGTACTTCAAAAAAGGTTTGAGTGCAAAGATGGCAGCCGAAGAAATTTGTTTAGTGGATGGTGTACTACAGCATTTCTTTGGTTCAAACAATTCAATAGGTCAATGACTACTAGCCTTAATTCAAGATTAGCCTTAATCAGACAGGTCATTCAGAGGATGTTGATGAATTACTCGAGAGTGTAAGCCAGGATTCGTATGTGACCACATGAAGATTAGCAGGTGCAATAGGGGCTTAAAATGCCACCAAAGTATAATGATTTTTTAATAAACTAATTCTAAGGACAAGAACTTATGTAACAACCTAGTATAAGTTAATTGTAACCTAAATTGTACAAATGTTCTCATCTAAATACATTACCTTTAATTTTCTTTAGCCCGACTTGTTCTCTGCATTCTCTCAAAGTCGCATATATCTTTTCAGCATGTTGAACTTCCTTAGATTTAACAGGCCCGTCATTCTCGGACATAGTCTACAAAAAAGTTTGATAATTCACATTAGCTGTCTATGGAAGTAAACTGATCATTATAATTTGCAACTGTTTTATTTATTTTATTCAGGCATTGCCGTGGTAAAAACACTAACTTCTATAAAAACAATTTAATTGTAGTGACTACGCTCCAATACAAGGTTAAATGACCTTTGTGTTACAAATGTTACTCATACATAATTAATTACCAAAATTCTGTTAATATTGTGAGAATTTTCCTATCAATGTATGTAAATTTCTTATTAAATATTCATCTAAGGAAATAACCATATATATATATATATATTTAATTTATAAATAAAATAAATATTTTATGCATGTCTGTGTAAGTACAAATATTGTAATAAGCATATAAAGAAATAAAATCCACCCTTGTAAGAAGGGGAAATTACAAGATAAATTAAAATTTTCAGGATTTTCTCAAACCAGTAGAGCGTGACTGTAGTAGTTGTGAGTTGGGTATACCAAACGTGGGATCCTCCATATTACAAATCCATCTTTATTATAACTATTCTTAACTTATAAGAAACATTCCTTTTTTAAGTACCAATCCTAATACTAATAAACTTGTAATATAAAAAATATGTTTATATAAATGCTACTGTCTGAAATTGGCCCTAAGTATGGTATGTATGATGCACCATTTAGTATTTTTTTCATTTTTAGTTATTTTCTTTTTAATATCTTTTGTATAATCTCCTTATCGAACCTGTTGGCTATGTGATGTGTTCTATCTCTTTCTTGGGGGTTTCCTTTGCTCAGACATTGTTGAGACTACCTGTCAGAAGCGAAATATACCTTCTTTATGGCTGTAATATTGGACTAATTTGTTAAGAATGGTAGTGTTGGTTCATGGCTGTAATATTGGACTAATTTGCTAAGAATGGTAGTGTTGGTTCATGGCTGTTTTTTTAATATGTCAAACTTCTTTCTGTATTATATTCTTTTTAATTGTCACGTCTAAGTAATTTATACCACTACCTGATCGAATTCTGTGGTAAATTTTATGTTCACCTAAACAGCCGCATTAAAGCTGTCGAGTTAGTAACTCTCCTTGATCATAACTAATATTTGAATATTTCATAATGTAATCACTATTATTTATCTGCTTATGTAGCTTGCCCAAAACATTGAGTATTAAACAAATATTGTAAATTCAATTCAACATTTGTAATAATTTTCAATTTTTTTATTCAAGGACAATTGTAACATCCATATTAAATTGCATATTTTACAATATTAACATACAATGTACCTCTATCAATATTAGTTCTCTTTGGGTAGCTCTCCTAAAACCCTGTAACCATTGCACCAGATGTGGTGCTGTAGATTGTAGGAGTCAGAAAGAGGGAACCACCATGCAGTTCTCTAATTAAAATTTATTTCTGAGTTTGCTCTAGAATGCCTGGAGCAGTTTATACAAAACTTGGTACACATATGACTTTAAAAATTACTGAGGGGTAAGAAACTCCAGGCAATGCTAGGAGGGGTTTGAGGAAGGTGATGACATGTAAAAATAATCGAAAATAACTAATATTACTGCTGAATCTATCATTTTCGAGGTTGCTAAGCTGATAGGTGACAGTCCCAATAACATTTAAGACCCAAGTCAAGTAAAAATCTGTAGAACCTTCTAGAAATTTTTAGAAACAAATATAACTCTGTTTTGGTAAAAGGAATATTAGTATGTTCATACAAAATGAACTCGGGAACAACTGGAAGCATTTTAAAAGTAGAAGTTCCTCAAATTGTCAATCAATTAATTCTTTTAGCAGTTGGGTAGAGAAGTCAAAACTTGATGACAGGCACAATGAAAGCAGTCTTGTCTTAAGATTTTCAAGTGGGTGAGGCAGTTGACAATATATAGTGGCATATGTCCGCAAAATTGAAAAACTGCTTAGATTCATAGTAAATTAAATTATAGTTCCTTTGAATTCCACTAGATTGGATGTTTTTTTACTGTTACTATGTAGAGGGTAAATGAATATCATGCATCTGTTTACGAAAATAGTGGTGTATGTCAAGTTGCACCCTTCAAAAATAGAGAAACAGATGGGTAGTAGTAATGGGGATAGACTAAAACAATGAGATAGAAAATATTCAAGGAAACTTGAGTTTTTTATGAACAAAAATATGAAAGTGTCTTTTGCTCAAAATTCTTCAACATTGACTTACGACACTATATTTATCAACCCCTCGTATAATTGTTGTAGTAAATATTTATTCAGAGAGCTCAGTTTTTTATGAAACAGCAAAAGGGAGTATAACCCTTGTTAACAATGCAGAAACTATAAAGGCATAGAATTAATAAAACTCACCCTACAAACAGGCTGCACTAAAGTGTGCCCTTCGACAATCTGTTCCTTCCGATAACGATTGATGACAGCATCTAAGCACTCAAAAGTCCTCCCACCCATAAGATATCGGACACCTTTCTTTTCAATCCTGAACCTCTGGATTTGATTATTGATATGAAAGAAGAGTGAGTAGTCTCCAGGAGAGTTGTCTGATGGTCGGACTAGAAAGCTTCCAGGGCCACCTGAACATATTTTAATATTGAAATTTCAAAATTAAATATAAATCAAAAATAATACTGAGACATAGTTCAAGATTCTTAAAACAAACATTTTTTAAAAATTATCTTTGGTTGTACCAGAGCAAATTGAGTAGAAGTAAAATCCAATCCTGGATATATCTATCAATACATTAAATCTTCTGAAATTAAAACCACAATGTTATAAATGGACATGCTATAGTATATCATCAAATTGTATACAAAAGGAATTCTTAGTATAAGGCTTCACTTGACTTGGTTAAAAATTATTGCTCGTTCTTGCGGTTAGTTTTTTTGTTACTCTTAGGCTTTAAAAAGTTCTGAGTAGAAGTTTTGGGCCCGAATTTCAAGTCGGGTTAAGCCAGTCACAGATTCCTGAAAATGTTACACAAAATAGGGCATTGTTTTTAGAGTTAAACAATACTGCTTCTAAAGAACAGGAAACCAAAGAATATCATACAAATGCTACTCAGATGTTTTTCAAAATGGTTAGTAATTGTAAGATAATATAGTTATTGTTAGCAACACTATGTATACCAACTTTCCAGATTGCAGTTTTTTAGAATCATTAAAATCAACACTGCACTGTCCAGTACTTCCTTTTATTGATGCTAAGTCAGACTGTTACACCTAACCTGAGAGTAAATATCTACAATTTCCTCACATTATGTGCCACCTATTAATACGATTTAATTTTTATCAGACTATACAGTCCACTAATTAATACATACATAGCCACTTTCCATAGCCTGTAGTGTTGCATTACTTCAAGCAAGAGTGTAATATTATAATAAAAAAAAAGAAAAGAAAGTGCTACTTACACTTCACTAACATGTCAACAGCATCGCTTTTTGTCACTGAAGGATGAAACCAATTAAAAACAGTATTTGGATCTATGCTATCATCAAGATCATCGACAAGGTCTCTGAATATCATTCCTTGTTCGCCTGTTCTATGTGCTGTAACCCAAAGCCATCCATCACCCATATCATTGTGAACAAAAAATATATCCCCCTTCTGAAAACTAAAAAATATAATATGAAATCTGTTAGAAAACAAATATATTGTAATATTTACTTAAGGGCAAAAATAAACATATAATTATAAAAATAATAATAAGACATCACGTAGTTCACCTGATGTTTCTATCTCCTGGATCATTTCACTACCTCCCTCATCCTATTGTCTTGCAAAGCCTCATTTAACGGTAATGTTTTTATTCTACCTGCATCTCTCCTCAAGCCTTATAATTCCCATGATTAAATAATGCTCTAATACTATTACCCTTGACAGTATTCTCATTAGGTTAATAACACCCACCTGCCTGTCCTTCTATATGTATTCAATTTTCCCCTCCAGTATGCAGTCTCCCCAGTTTCTTGGAAAAAAGCTTTAGTCCAGTGCTTGAAAAAAAACCTAATCCTTCAAAACCAAAAGACTTACACACAAACTCAATCTTTTCTAACCTCTCAAAACCTCTTGAAAATTCAGTCCAATCCCAAATTATCAATTTCCTAGAAGAGTTCAAACTTTTTTCCATCCTCTTCAATATAGTTTCTGCCGTAGTTACTTCAGATAATCTACAGTACAGGATTCTGCAATAACATTCATAACAATATAGATCAACAAAAACTAACAATCCTAATTCGCCTAGATTTTTCTAAAACTTTTGACACCATAGGCCTTGGCCTTGACCTTCCTAAAACCAACATACCTTCATAATTTCTTGATGGACTATTCCACCACTCTCCCCATCTCATCTCCCAACTCCTAATATCCTATTTTCCCTCATATTGACTATGGTTGCATTTTATATGCAAGTCGGTCTCTCGGTAGTACTCGAGGAGAGAAGTTGAAGCAAACCATGACTTGATTCATGATTATATTATTATAAAATGAACATCTGATTTATGATGAAATTGATTTATTTTATGCAGTTATGATTATTGCAGCATAGGAAATTAATTTATTTCTAGAAATTTTTGATTGATGTATAACATGCAATGTAATTAGTGGAAAGCTACATCCACTGAGTAATGTGTTCTAATCAGCAAAAGATGTCACCAGTGCTAAGTACTGAGGATCATAACGCATGTTCTGAATTCACCCTAATGAATAAAATGGAAACACTAATTGGAATATTCAGAACAGAAGATAGAAGAGATATCAAGTTGCTGAACACAAATGCTAAATCAAAGTACACTCCAGATTACTAATTAGACATGACAAAGAAACAAATTGAATTAAAAAAAAGTCATTATCTCCACGGAACTTAAGCTTGAATCTTTGATAAACCGACATTTAATTTGAAATTCAAAATGTGGTTAAGGGCTCCCACTGCAGGGAAATCATTGCTGTCTAAAAATGGCATCATCTATTGCAGGCAGGGAAAAAAAAAAAAAAGAAGTGAACTGGAGGCTACTTTCCAGACTACATCAACCCTGAATATTCTAATAAAATATGGAATATAGTTTTTACTGAGGTTCAGCTGAAAATCACAACCTTTATTCAAGTTTTCAAGACATGATTTCCTTTTTTCAGCATTCAAATAGTTTTGTTTCTACCCTCCTCTGCACAAGAAAAAAAATCTTCAAATTCAAGAAAAAAAAGATAAAATCTGGATGCGAGTCTCTGTAATTAATTGATGTAAATATATAAATTTTTCTGTTAGAAAAATAGATAAATTGTAGAAATATTCTGGGTATATGTTATTACATAGGGGGACCGGAAAGTAGTGTCAGTTTTTTACACTAAATTCCAAACACATAAATTTTTAACAAGTTTTTTTTTTTAATCAATGCTGTACTCACCCTCGTTATCAACAACCTTTTGCCATCTAGTGTGCAAATTTTCAATCTTCTCGATCTGGCATTGAAAACTTGCACACTATATGGCAAAAGGTTGTTGATAACGAGGGTGATTACTTCATTGATTCAAAACAAAAACTCATTAAAAATTTTATGTTTGAATTTAATGTAAAAAAAACTTTACTTTACTTTCCGCCCCCCTTATATATATGGTACACAGAAATCTGGTGTATGGTTCAGGGACGTTCTTTAATACTGTGGTACTATATCCTAATGAACCTATAATGTCAGTTGAGAATACTTCTCGATAATAAGTTGTTTTTTTTAATCAATTCATTGGGCTTTGATTGCATGAGCAATTTTACTAACCACATTAAATTATATGCATTCAAACTTTTTATGTCAAAGGCCATTTATAGTAGAAATAATAATGAAAGCTCAATAAACTATGTTCCTAGAACGATCTAATAAAATGTCACTTTTTTATTAGCAGTGCTTTGCAGATTTAATCCTGATTATTATTTGAATTAAAAAAATCTAATGAGGATGAACAAATGGGGAAGCCCTTCATGCCCATGCACTGATTCATTGGTTGATTCTGATTCATCCGACTTTCCCATCAGGAAGCAACTCAAGGTGTAATTTGGTCCACAATGGTTAAATACTCACATGAATGAATTCATAATACATTCCTAAAAGAAAAAGATTGAAGTTTGAAGTTAAAACATACATTCACTTGACTAATGACACAACTTCACATTTATGTAATAATTGATTAATTTAAACTCATAAGACTTTATAATAGTGAACAAACAATTCTCAAGTAATATAATAAAATAGTTCCCACGTGATGTAACAAAATGCTTTTAGATGGACTGGATAAAAAAAAAAACCATAACTGATAATACACACAGAAAGTTAATAACTCTACATAGTACCATATACAGTACAAGTATTAGTAGTTGTAATACAGTACAATATGAAGTTTTAATAAGCCTCCAAAACATATAAAATTAAATAAAGAAAGTTCAATTTGTTTCCAAGAATACAAATGTGGTATTTTCTAATAGCATATTTAATTCTAGATCCTGGTTTTTTAAACCATTCATGGAAGTGAGAACAGATCCCCTGCTTCAGTAGACAATATTTCCTAGGTTAATATATTTTACAAATCATTCATTCACATCACCCTCCCAACGTACACAACCTATAGTAGTTCAATTCCTCAGTACACTTCCATATCTCAGACCTCCAGTGCAGCAAACTCTCCCATATCCGGAGCCAAATACGTAAAAAAAAATCACTTTCACCATTTTTAAAGTGAGCATTACATATCAAATAAGATGAAACTATAGTGGGAATTAACATTTTATAAATTTAAATAGATATTATGCTCATAAGGAACTGGTGAGACATCATGGCTCAGGAAAGTTTGGCATAACTAACAACAACTTGATGTAAAATTGTAGTTTATTCTAAATGTATAATTACATACATTTTTTCTTAACTTCGTACATATCCTAGTGAATCTCCCATACCCATGTCACCCCTGCCCACATTACTCCGATTGCGGGAGAGGCTAATGTCTTCCCCCGCAGAGCTATAGCTTTCGTTTGTTCATTACTTGCTTATTCTAGCATTCTGTGGTATCAGCTTCTTCACTCTCTTATCACAAAACTCTTCTCAGCGTATACTTAATGGATGATAATTTATAAACTCTTTATTTATTGATGCTGTAATTATTATTGATATCTCAATGTTTGGAATTTTATTAAAATTTATCTTTTGTCTTCATTATTGTTTTGTTTTATCCCTATAAATGCCCTCTAGTATTACAATCTAATGAAAAAGCAACCAATTATTTAAGTAACTTATTAATCCATCTTTTATTTTATTCATTGCAACACATTTATAACAATGTAAGGGATATGGTTAAAGAATAAAGGTTATTTTCTAATCTATTCCACAACTAGTGTTCTAACAGGCTCTGTACAAGGAACCCCTTGCCAAAATGCACATATTTTCTTAGAAACTATAATAAGTTCAATGTACAAATGAAATATAAACCTATTTATATTAAACTTTCAGTTCAATGTATATATGTACATATGATGGTATATATACTGATGTATACTTGTGTGTGAGTGTATGTTTTGCATAAATAAACTAGATGTAAAAATATATGTAAACTGGGTAATGTGGTTCACATAAATTGGGCCATCAAAAATAGAAATTGAATTACAACCTATGGTTGATATGATACAAACATGTTCATTTACAATCAATTGTCATTCAAAACTAGCAGCGACCATTTCTTTGTCTAAGAACATTGTCATTTAAAACAATTTATAACAGAAGCAATAGCCTATAAGAAAAATATTTGTTTGTATATTAATGAGCAAATACCTTAGTTCATCTGTATCTGGCATTTTCGTATAAGGCAGTATAGCGACAACTCTCTTTTTATCATTGACAGGTTCAGGAGGAGGCACAGGATGGACGAGCCTTTCCCTCTTCAATAAATCTGAGCAGTTGGTATAGTATCCAACCAGATCTGAGAGGGAATAGAACTGTCTTCCTCCTATGTAAAAATCTCCACAGACAGCTGTGATTCTTTAATAAAACAAATTGGTAATGGTAAAATTATTAATATTTCAGTTGAAATCGCATAACTAAAACAAAATTTAAATGAAGAACATACCGGAAATGATTTATTCCAGTTTTTCCTAGGTATGACAGCACATATGAACCAGGTTTCCTATCACTTTCCCTGACAAGATAGCTTCCCATTTTTACT
Source organism: Acanthosoma haemorrhoidale (assembly GCA_930367205.1). Taxonomy (NCBI): domain Eukaryota; kingdom Metazoa; phylum Arthropoda; class Insecta; order Hemiptera; family Acanthosomatidae; genus Acanthosoma; species Acanthosoma haemorrhoidale. Next base: position 146,418,076 of record OV884011.1, on the reverse strand, counting down.
GCTTGATAGAGACGTTCCTCTGATGTGTAGCGGTCCAATCTACCATGATACCACCTGAAATTTAAATATCGATCTTTATTTAGTACACCATTCAGTTACAATGTCTCATGACAATTTAAATACATATATGACAAAAAGATAAATGAGAGTAATATCATTATTTTTTCTAACAAGATGTAACTTTTAATTTCTTATTTCCTTACAGGAAATTGTCAATGATAAAAACTGTATGTTTTAATTAGTTAAATGTCACATAATGTCTAATCAACCTTTAACCCTAGAATGGCATACTAGGGCATGAACATCCTTTATAATGTTTGAAGGTAAATCATATCCTCTTTTTATATCTCGAGTGACATGTAAAAAAAAACTAGAGACCAACTAAACCTAGGTATTGACATTCTTCAAATTGTATTTTTGCTATTAACAATGGAAAGTAGTGCGGGATGACTAGTCCTACAAAGTGCTGAGATAACAATATTCGTATATATCTATAATAAAAATATATATAAAGTACAAGGAAAAAATCAAAAAATTAGGCTCAAAATGATAGGTAATAGGTATATTTTGAAAATAAGTTTTTGTTTTTCCTTATTTAACTATCAAATCTGAACTACAATCAAAATTTACTTAAGACCCTGCTAGATTACTTGAGAAAGAAGTTAAATGAGACTTGGTAGATTGAAAAACAAAAATAATTACGTTATAATGATAAAGGTGTAAGTTTTGAAACATGAATATTAGATAAACTGGTTTCCGCAATTAATTGTTGTATTTTTTTTTTATTCTGGAAGTTACTATTCTGAATTATCAATATTTTTAAATATTGAGAAGATAATAATTATATTCTGTCATTTGAGACAGTGAATTTATTTTTTTAATGCCTTGAACTCCTGACTAATGTTTAATGTTCTGAACTTGAGCTAATTTAATTATTTCGATTTTATTTCATGTGCCTACTTTTTCACTTTTTCTCTTTCTTCTTTGATATATAAAATGGAATCCAAGTAAAAAAAAAAAATCGGAAAATAAGAGTGATGTGTGCTGATAACAGAAGAGAAAATAATCATGCCATTCTGGGGTTAATTGTTATTGTTAGGAATGACTAACTGTGTCTCTGGAGGTGCGTTAGGGACTGTTTCGTTGCCGACAGTTTCCTCTTGGTCGGCCATAAAAGGATCGAATTCGTCAGGAATGACTCCATCGTTTGCTTCTTCACTTCCAGTGCTAGGTGATCCGTGGAGTTTCTCCTTAACTCCGCAGCCACCCCTGATGAACTCTGCCATGTTGGTAGGCCGGTATCAGCAATAAAGAAACATCGAGACCGAACCCATCTCTTGTCAACGAACCGACTTCACGACAATGAATGGACGACGTTTGCCTCGTCCAGCGGCAGATGTCACCTCCATCGAATCAATGTAGCCATCACTATTTACAAATCATTCATAGTACTACTTTTAAGTTTTTCTCACACTTTTTTCGCAAAGATTTGTACTGTACATATTCACCGAATTATATTAATTTTATATTTGTTTTTCTTAGAAGATTTTGTAGAAATGTTTTTTGTACTCTATCAACTGTGATTTCAAGGGAGTATGATTGCCTGCAAGCTAGAGCATTCGCCGAGATTTTTTTTTATGAAAAATCCATCTCCCTTTACAGGGGGTACAAAAGGTCCTGGCAAAAGTCACGTGATATTTAACTCTCCATAGAGAACTAGGGTGGTCACAGTAGCGGCTCCTAGCTCAAATTAGTGGGGGTACAGCTCTGGGAAATGTTTAGCCTTTGTTTTAAAATTGTGTAAAAGAAAACAAACATTTATAAAGAAAAAAAAATTATTCAGAAACTTTATGAAATCCTAAAAGAACAAAATAATATATTTTTGACTTACTTTAACCTAAATTGTTACAGTTCAAGCTTAATTTCATGTGACAAATGAACGCATTTCATGTGTTAACCAATGAAATCCATTCTTCTTGTTTTAATTTACGTGAAAAGATCAATAATTTTCTCCTTGGTCTCTGGATGGCAACTGAGGGAAATTTTCTCCATTGAACGCACTGCAAGAGCATTTGGTTTTTCCGAATTCATAGTACTTTCTAGACAGTTGTTTAATTTTTTCAATGTTGAAAAGCAGCGTTTTGCCTCTAATGCAGTCATGGGAACTGTATTTTTATTTTTCGTATTTCGTATTTTTAATCATATAGAACATCATCTAGATTATTGTCAAGGCGAATTTCAGCAGCTCAATTAATTTGCAATATTCATGAATATCAGATCAACCATAGAATACTTTTAGTTCAGTTTTAAGCGTTTTTTGGTCAATGATCGGCAATGCTTCAGTAGTCAGTGCTATCTCTTCTGTGAGATGTTCATTCCTAAAACTAGGGAAGCATTTCCTGTTGAACAATTTAGCAGCTACTAAGTGTTTAGTGGAAGAATATCAGTCCATTACATAGTAGAGTCACACACATCCTTAGCTTCTACCATGAGTGCCTTTGAAGGATGCTCACAGTACTTTCAGTTTCTTAATTCTAAAATACGAGTTTTGAAATGTATTATATATTCGTTAACTTTAAACACAGTGATTTATTGAGATTCCACTAAGGCTAGGGAACCTTCCCCTGGTTGTTGTTGTGTGTATCAGTTAGCGTTGAAGATGAAGCATGTGGTGTTCAATAAAAGGTGTACTCAGTAATGTGTGTTAAGTACTTTATCGAAAACCCAACAATAACAGTGATTGAAATGTACTTTACTATAAACTGCTTTTATTTTTCCTTGAATACCTGCTTTTTTACCTTTCAAGGCATTTGCCCCATGAAATAAATGTCTGAGCTTGTTGTGATCAATTTCCTTGAAGGATTACGTCCAATTGTTCTAAAATTTTTAGATTAGACTTTTTTATCATGTCCATGTAAGGAAGTTTCAAAGTTTCCCCAAGAAACTTATATATTATGCTCATTGATTGGAAATATGTATACTAAGTTTCTCCTTAATACTTATGGCTCCTAAAAGTGACAGTGAAACTATATTATCAGTGCTTCTTTGACTTATCATGTGCTTCAGTTTTTTTCTTTCAATTTGTTTATATTTTTAAAAACATCTTTTGTCCACGTTACGTCACCTTCAAACATCAAAAAAAAAGGAAGCCAACCAGTTCATTTATTTACTTCACAGCCGCAAAGCCAACTTTTCTGTTGGTGCCATTCAGAATTAAAGATATGAATATATTTCTTGTTGTTGTTCATGCCTGGCTGAGAAACTAAAATATCAGGTGTTCAACGACCTCTTTTCTTTACAGTTTCTTTGCCGATCTGTTTTGTTTTTTTCACTGTACTCAAAGTATTTTAAGCAGTGTTTTGTACTTTAGCTTTTAACATCTTTTAGTTTGGAGGGAGGGGGGAGACTCGTTAACCAAAACCACTTAACTTAAGCGTCGCCCTGGGTCGCCGTGGATGAGATATAGAGTAAAGAGCATAAGGATTACGGTGTCCAGGGAGACGGGAATGGAACTTATTAGGTGGCTAGGTCTTGAATGAATGGTATAGTAAAGAACCAGTTATATGTACCAGTGTGTTCGGGAGGTTTCAGTTGGTTAGTAACGTGTTATAGATATACAATATACCATTGCAGAGACCTGTGTCTCATGTCTCACATATTTTAACGTGTGTTGTTTTAAATAAAGTATGTAATGTTCAGATAATCATAAAATGTGTCTCATTATTCGGCTCCTTGTCACAACAGATGGAATGCGGAGATCAGCGTGAATAGTGGCTATTTTGTGGAGATTTCTAGATCAGAGGGGTTGGATACGAAGGCTATTGGAGAGCTTGGCATACCACCACACTTTTATTAATAATATATATTTTTATCCAAATACCTCTCACTGACACATCAATTTATCTCAAAAATAACAAGGCCTAGGAGTTTGAATCTTTTCATGGTGTTCCTTTTTATATTGCAGAGGTGCCAAGAAAGAAGAAAGAAGGGCACTAAGAAATATGTTTGAAAAATTCAAATTCTAGGAGGCCTAAACCTATTTATCAGCTAATTTCCAGAATGATAAGACATAGAGTGCAAATATTTCGTATGGCGGTGTGCATCATATGTTCGATTTTCATTAAAAAAGGATTTCCCAAAATTCAGACTCTAAAAGCCCTAAGGCCAAAACACATTTCGCAGTGGAAGGTTTAAATGAACAAGATGATTACTTCCAGATTCCGGAATTTTTTTTGTTGTAAAAGATTTGAAGACTTATTTACAATGTTTACACTAATTTGCTCATTAAAGTGATTCATAAATCTGCAAACTTTTCACCGATATGGTAAAATATTAGTCTTTGGAGTATGTGGTGGAGATAGATGATGTGGTCCACTATACTGTTGAGTTCCTCTTCTCTTTAGAGCCCTGAATTTATTAACATTTTACAAATTTCTATTTACTATTTCTCCTCTTTCCGCGATGCGCTGATGCATTCGAATGAGGCTGGGTTACATAACAATACAGGTTGTCGTTAAAATTACAATGCAATGAATATAATACTAGCTGATGGGGCTCACCTTCTATTTACAATACCACTAGGGCTTCCAATTCCCTAACATTGTATGAGAGTTTGAGCACCAATACGTCCGCTACGGAATAGGATTCCTTTGTAATTTCACCAAGCTGCAGGTATAGTCTTTCCATATTAACGTGTTGAAGCAACAACTATTATAGGATGTCGTGTGCGCCAGGTAGTACACAGTCTGTCCAGGCGATAGATCTCCTGACGCCTTGAGATTCTGCAGCAGGAGAAACGAACGAAAAATGTAGTATACAAGGAAGATTTATAAACATTGTTTAGCTAATTTTACAATGTTACGATGTACCTTACAATCCGCTCCTAAACTCCTATCCCTAATAGATATCGAGCAAGTTCAGGTACAAGTAGTACAAAAAATCAAATTTCCGTAAATTTATGGTTAAGAGTTCTCCGTAAGGAGGCACGGGTCTCTAGCTAGTTCATTTATATTGTTATCTCCAAAAACCTTGTTTTAAGCAATATCTTAAAATATCATTCAAATGAGTCCTTAGCCATGGGGGAAAGTCAGAAAATTGAATCTTAAGCGGCTTCTAAGCAGTGATTAGATAATTCTTAAGAGTGAGAGAAAAGCGGGTAAGATAATGGATAAGGGAACGATGTTTTTCAAATACTGCCGGTTACATCTCAACCAAAACACATACAGCATAACCCGGGTTTTTTAAATATACTTTTGAAATTTCGGATCGACTAGGTAATATTTAGATCCGTTACTGCTGAACATAGACGAAATATGATCGCTCTATACCTGAATGATAAGAAAGCCTCTTCTTACAAGCTTGGTAAATAAGGTTTGTAATCTGTCAAGCCCTCAAGTTATAAATCGACTTTTTTCACTGACACCTACATAAGAAAAGCATGGGGAAATGTTCTGAAGGTTATAACACTGTTATCACATCTATTTTTATCCATTTTACAGTACTTATTTTGAATAGCCGTAATTCTGTTAGTTTTTGACAGTATTAGTTATTTTCAGAAATGAAAATATCTTTATATTATGCATAGAGTTTTAAAATTAAGAAATTGGTCATACAGCAGCTACCAAGCTTTTAATCCACATTTGTCTTCCCTCCATGGCAATGACTCTAGATGTATTCTCTGTAATACAATTGGTAGACATCTGATTGTTGGAGGTTGGTCAGTTATTTATTTTTTGTTTTTTCATTTTCGCATTATAAATTGCAAGTTCATTAATTGTTGCCCTTTTCATCTTCAGGAAATGTTTTTGAATGCACCACTGCCTTGTACTCTACTAGAATTTCTACCAGCTTATCAGATAAACGCCTAAGTCGAAGGAAGAGAAATTGGAAGAGAAACAAATACATTGAACTTTTAGAAGGTTGAACATTCATAAATTGACCTTACTCTAATTCATGCAATAATTGACTTGATATAGTGTGTATGTTTTATTATTTTGTGAATTTTTAGTCTCATCAAACAAAACAAGTGAAAAAATAACCAAAGTAAAAACCGTAAATGCTCGAAGTTGGGCTAAATTTCAAGAATTTGAAGATATTGTTGACCAACCTGAAATCAAAGGATCTCTTGATGTGCTTGAACATGACTTCGATGGAAAACCTGCCCCTACAGAAGTTGTTGAGGAACTTGAGCCAGAGGATTGTCTTGCTGAATTTTCCGAAGATAAAATTGAACCTAAAGAGTAAGCTTTCATTTCAAACCATATTTTAAAAACCAATACTGTTTTTGCACTAGTAAGATTTGTATACTCCTATTGAATATGTAATAATACAACAATTTTATTATAAGTTTATACCCAATAACTTATCAAATTACTTTTATTTTCTTAAACATTATTCTGATTTAAAATTAATTAATTAAATATTTCATTTCCAGAAAAAGTAACAGTTGTGATTATAAAAATCTTTCTAAAAAGAACAAAGAAAAGTTGACAAGAACCTCGGTACCCGAACTTGATGATTCGGGTAAAGAAAAAAGTTTTAATTCGTCTCTAGTCAGCTATGTAGAACTTTGTGTAAGTTACCTTTATCTATTTTATAATCTATCTTTTTATAAACTGTTATAAATTGGTAAATATTATTTTTTTATTGATTTTTTTATTATTATATGGTTGATGCCGATGGATGGTTATATTTAAATATAAACTCCTCATTCATTCCACAATGAAGTCTATTAAACAATAGCTCTGAGTTGTCATTTTCAGCTGCTAAAATAAGAAGTCACTTATTCACATCGATCACATATGAGGCCAAACCAAATCATCAGTAGAAGCAAAAATAAATAAATCAAACCTCTGTGTTAAAATTTTTAAGTGCCAAACTGGACGTAAAATTCATTAAGCTCGTAATGATCTAGCTATTTTATTTATTATAATAAAAAAAAGCTGACAAATTAATAAAAACTGTAACACATGAATCTTATCCTATTACTTATCTAATCAATGGTACAAAATTTTAAAATATTCTAATTTTTATATAAAACAGAACAATAAAAAAGGATTGTTACTGGAACTGACTTCTCTCTATTACTATCTTTTATTTAGGAGGTATGGATGGGGTGGGTGGGTTTCTTAGCAATCATCTTCAATATTTCCTCTTTTCTCTTGATATTTACAGGATATAAGAGAATCTAATTTAATTTCTTTTCTTTTCAGGCTGTTAATTAATTTATTGTTATTGTTATGGTGTAGTAAGGCAACTGTGTAAATGTGTGGTGTCATGATGCCTTTCCACCCTTAGTTTTGGGCAGAACTGGCTTGTTTTTTTTAAGATGCTCTTTGCATCTGGTAAATAATTTTCTATTAGTTATGCCAATATAAGATTGATTTCATTCCCCACACTCTATTCTATAAACTCCCAATCTATCTTTTAACTGAATCGAGACTTTCGTGTGGGATATGTAGTTGTGTAAAGTGATGTTGCTCTTAAAAGCCATACCAATTCAAGCTTGCTTCAATGTATTTCTTAACTTTTTGGAAATATTGCCCAAAAATGGCATAGTGCACTATTTTATTTTATAAATCTATTATTCTATCAACAATAGATTTATTGATGTTGGATAAACAAATCTACACTAAATAAAACAATATTTAGAACAAGAAAATGATGGTGGGTGAATTAATTGAACAATATGACAATATGAACTCAAGCATTAGGAAAATACTTATAAAAATTTTACTTACACTAAAATATAATGATGTTGAAATTTCTGATTGACTATTCAAAAGACTGCAAACAAAAAAAGTGCGGCAGACGGTGTCACTGTAACTGTTTTGGTTCTGTATGGAACAAGCATGAACTGACTTATTGAGTACACTGTGGACTTTTTGGCGTATTTTTCTACATGTGCTCCTAGATGGATCCCCAGGAACTACATATTCCTAAAAAAAACCTAGCCTTTTTTCAATGAGGCCTTTTGGTGCCAGTAGTAAATATCTCATAAAATATTCCCTCGTAATAGTATGTAATTGGCCAATGGGTACTAGTTATGTTCTCTAAACAAAAGTCATTTGTGATCCATAATATGTTTTGAAGTGACATTTTTATTTGGTTTCATATTAGCATTTTCATTAGTAGTTCATCAGTAATCTTATAATATATATGAAATATTTTTCATTCAATGAAATGAATATAAATATTTATTATCTTTGGTTTTGCAGATGAACTGTGGTTTCTTAAATAGAGGATGGTATACTGTGCTTTACTACTTGAAAAATAAAAAAGCTTTAGTCATAAAAGATGAGAGAGTATTCACTATTTTGATGGAATGCTGTGCTAAGAATGTTTGTACACTTTTCTTCTTTTTTTTTTTTTAATTTATTAATTTATAGATTATAAGTTTTTCCATCTTTTTTGCATCTGGAGTTTATAAATCCTTCATTATTGAAATAAGAGTTTACTTTTTTTAATATTAATGCTCAACATTTTTGGCAGTCACTTCAGTGGACTAAATGACCCTTCATAATTTAGGTACCCATTGACTGGGCAGATACCATTCCTGTAGTTTAGTGGTTAGCATGCTCTGTCTGATAACTCTGGAGACCTGGAGTCAATCCCTGGCTCAATCTTGGTTTTTTTTATTTAGGGGTTGGGTTTGGTCAAGGTTAATTTAGCGAATCTAGCATGAAAGATGTTTCGTACCTCACATAAACTTTGTGGGGGTCACAATGTAGTTCAGTATGTTATTGCCCTTTTCTACCCTCAATTATTTTTCATTTTTAGATTCACATCAAGTACATTAATACTGTTCCATAGCAAAAAATACTGTGGTTGTAACCTTGAAATTAACCTCTTCTACCCCCAACTACTCTCAATTCCTATTATTGACAGATTTGCACAATATTTGACTCAATGACTGTTCAGTTCTTTACAAAAATAATGCTGGGGTTATGGGTTCCCTCCTTAAGGCACTATATGTCTATTTATTGCCACCTTTAGACCAAATTTGACTAAAATATTGTTTATTATTTCATGACAAAATACCATGGTGGATGGTAGGCTTAAGTCCAACTCAGAAGGGTTCTATTGGACTGGACAAAGCCACCCACCTACTAAGGATACTTTCTCTCCACATAATTAGTTGCATTATATAATTGTGAGTTAAAGTTGCAGAGAAGACCAAGTAACAAAGCCTAGCATTTTATAATAATTGTATAGAGAGAAATAAATGTATTTTATTTTGATTATAAATTGTGATACTTAACTTGTCAAACCCTAACAAGGTAGCTGCACTTGTTGGCTCCTCTTTCATTCTTTACTTGGCTCCACTTTACATGTCATAATGGTTTGGAACGTTTTCCCCACTTGTCAAGGAGACACCACACACAGATAAGCTTCCTTCTGTGTTACTCTGGAGAGCATTGAGTTGCCAAATTACAAGAAAGGCACCCATCCAATAACTTACTGGGATTGATTTTGTTTACCAACTGGTATCTGCAGTGTGATTAATTAAACTATTTAGCCGGCAACTCCTTAAAATACAAAATAAAAATGTGAATCTTTGTGTGGGATAAAAAGTAATTTAACTAAAGTTTCTTCTAATTTAAATTTTTTTTCTTTGAAGGGAAACATTGAAAAACTGTTAGAAATTTGGAAGACAATGGTAGAAACTGCCAAAATCGAGCCCTCAGCAGTTTCATATGCCCGAAGGTTAGTGTCTACGTAACAAGATGTGAAGAAATTAATAAAATATATGAGTTTTGTGCTTTCTTTGCTAGTCATTTTCGGTTTAATATGATAAAAATTACTTTGATTTGTAATTTATTTTTTATTTAGGTTTGAGTCTATTGCAAGGAGTACTAAAAAGGATAAAGCCCATATGATCAATTCTACAATTAGATTAATGCGTGATCAAGTATGTTTAATATTTTTATTTATTTAAATGTTCTTAATAATTAGTAATAATAATAGTAGTAATTAATAATCTGTCATACAAAAACAAAGGAATTTTATAATTTGTGTAAGCTTAAATTTTTGGATTGTATTTTATATTAAATAAAAATGATGATAAATTTTTCTGTTACAGGGGATATCATGCAATGATATTTTTGAACGAACTGAGTGGAAACAAGATTCGCGAGAAGTAGTTCTGAGTGCAATAAGAGCCGTCCAGCCACAGTTCACACCAGAAATGAAATTAGCAGATACAGAATATAAATGTGCCATTGTCAACCACTTAAACAAGAAATCAGTAAATATACTCAATACAATTTGAATTGTTATATTTTATTTTAATGACTTGAGTTTAAAACTATCTTCTCAATTCATGAAGTCTTAACCTTTTATCCCTGTTATCTGATGTAGAAGATACCATGGAGGAAGACCTCATTTAAAATCAAACTTCAAAAAGTAGATTTACATTTATAAACAAATCTTAACAACAGGATTTGATTTGATTTGATGTCCAGGAAATGGTTACACCTGTTGAACCAGACGAAAACCATGTAGCTCTGGTCATTAAATTAAGCTATAGTCATTAGAGTGAATTAAGACTCAATCTTCTATTGAGAAGACGTTGCTATGTTGGCTATGCACAAAGATTTTGCCCTTACCCTGTTCATGACATTCCCTTTCCTCCCTGAATCATAGGGTTTTCACGAACAGAGGGAAATCTCATCACTCGGGGGTGGTGAAGTTTTGCAGGAATCCTCACATTATACTATAATATCAAAAATAAACATTTAGCTGAGGTGAGAAGATTGCATAATTTAGAGTGGAAGCCCAATGTTTTTTTGTATTTTCTGTGGGGATTGAAAGAATTAGAGACTAAATCTGAATCAGTCAGGTCATCCATGAGGCTCTTCTTTCATTTAGGTACTGGCTCATCTATTTTGTCTGTCTGTCGTTTCAACAATAGTGGTCAGTAAAATTATTCAATTGACCTGAAATTTTAGAGGTATATCCAACAACACTTAGACATATGCTGTCTGGTATTTGGTTAAAATTCAAAAGTAGGAAGTAATAAAAATATAGCATAAAAAAGTCGTGCCCTACCTTTGCTAACATTTCCCAAGTCCTAGTTCAAAAAATATTTATGATTAAAGTATTTATAATTATGATTTTTCAGTATATATTATTGTACACGCCAAAACACCCAACACCCTGGTATTTGACTGTACAAATGGACTGTATAATATCCCACACCGGGGAGATAGAGAAAGATAGTTCGCTTACCTTGGTCTCGCACCTTTGCCAACAATGTTCCTCTCACTTCTCATTGTTGTAACTAGCATATCACTGCTTGATACCACCTTCAAATTCTGTAATGTCAAGGTAACGCAATGGGAAAAACAAAACCTCACGAATAAGGCTCCCAATTTATCACTAATGAGACTTTATTACGCCGACAAGATGGCTACAACACAGGTGACTCAGACCTCGACTCGCTTTTGTCCTCTCCACTCTACTCCCCACCAGGTGCCACGTGACGACCCAAAATGACGTTGCACTGGTGTGAACATTATTCATATACATATATATTATATTATTAAAAATATATGTAAAGGGTTGGCCAAAAAGTCCGTTTGGTTTTTTAAGCAAAAATAAGACACAACGTTTAAACACAAAGTGATTTATTCAATCAATGATATAATTGCCGTTTTGTTCCAGTATCTTCTGCCATCTCATGGGCCGATTCATAATTCCATGCTCAAAGGATTTCCTATCTTTACTGGCAAAAAAATTGTCCAAGTGGATTTTTACATCTTCTTTAGAGTTGAAGGTCTGTCCATTCAATGAATTTTGAAGAGACTGAGACAGGTGGAAATCTGAAGGTGCAAGGTTAGGCGAATATGGAGGGTACGGCAAAACTTCCCATCCAAGCTCCAGTAACTTCTGCCGCGTCTGCAAAGTAAAGAAGTGTGCGGTCTGGCATTGTCGTGATCGAAGACAATCCCCTTATGGTTGGCTAGTTCTGGACGCTTCTGGTTGATTGCTGCATTTAATTTGTCCAGCTGGTCACAGTACACATCCGAATTGATGGTCCTGTTCGTGGGAAGAAGTTTGTAAAGGACAACACCCCTTCAATCCCACCAAATCAAGAGCATAACCTTCTTTAGGTGAAGTCCTGCTTTGAGGGTTGTTTGTGGTAATTCACCGCGCTTCCCCCATGAGCGTTAGCGCACCACACTGTTATAGAGATCCACTTTTCGTCCCCTGTCATCATTCTCTTCAAAAAAGGATCATTTTTTTCACGTTTCCGCAACGAATCGGAGATGGAAATCCTTTGGGCGAGGTTAGCCTTACAATGTTGATGGGGAACCCAAATATCGGGTCTGCTCACGTAGCAAAGTTGATGCAGATGGTTTTCAACACTCCATTTGGATATTTTGAGGATAACTGCGATCGATCTCCCTAGTTGTATAACGGGGATTGATGTCAACTAACTCCTTTACTTTGTCGCTGTTAATCTCAGTTGGCCGGCCAGAGCGAGGTGCGTCTTGAACCGAAAAATTTGCCGATCGAAATCTTGAAAACCACTTCTGGCACACACGTTCTGTAACAGCATCCTCTCCGTATACAGCCCATATCTTCCTGCAAGTGTCCACTGCTTTCTTGCCTTTTTTAAAATAAAAAAGCATGAGTTGTCGATAATGTTCGTTTTGGTTTTCCATTTTCAGGATGATCCTAAACACACAAAATACAATCAGTCTCGTCGGAATTTCGCAGAACTACGTTGAAGTGTCTAGTATCTGACGAGAGCGCACTAAGTAGGGGTGGACTGAAATTAGCTACATATTAGACTGCTTGAAGTTTCGTGACGACAAAAACCGAACGGACTTTTTGGCCAACCTGATATATTTAAAATTAAGATTTTTCCGCATGTCTAAGAATACTCTTACAATGGCAAGGAAAAAATAATTTCAAAGATATTTCAAAAAATAATGTTATAGTTCTAAAAATGGAAATCAAATATTTAATTTTGTTTCAGCCACTTTAATTTGTTTATTTTTACGTTACTGTAATTATTTTTTGTTTCTGTGTTATACCAGTTGTGGAATAAGTTTTATGGATAAATTGAAATGGTTACCCACAAATTGTTATTATTTTTATTATCAGTTTTATATTTATATTATGGTATTTCTTAATTCTTCAATGCCCTCTATTTCCTTCTTTCCTCGTGTTTTTCCCCCCCAGTGGATGTGCTTTTTGTCCCTTTTCTGTTGATGTACATCTACTCAGTCTCCCTTATGGTTCTTCTGAATTATATTTTTATTAGCTATATAAGGATTTGACTCTTATTTAAGAGAGAAATACTTTATTATGTAATGCTGTCTAACATAGATTTCTGTGACAACATAATAATCAATCTTTGACAAAACATTTAAAAACAACATTAGTTTATCTTTTTTATTCATGATCCCTCTTACTGCTAAATTTATTTATCATTGAAAGCATAATCGCTTGTGATCCTATGTGTGTCCATAGGCCAGAATTTGGCTCTACATTAATCAACATATTTGCTATACTTAAAGGTCTTATGCCCCAGACCTATGTTTATTTTTTCATGTTAATTACATTTCATAATTCTTTGCCTCTGCCTTATCTTGACTAGCACAATGAGCCATAATTAATCCAGAAATTGGTCTGAATCCATATTTTCTCCCCCTTTTCCGTTAACCAAAAATTTAGTATTTATATGTTGTAAAAAATTATATAAAACATTAATTTGCTCCCCTTTCAGAAAGAGATAGTCTCTCCTGCACAATCTATGTTCGAACCTTGTGAAATAAATGATTTATTTAAAAAACAGTTGGAATTGGAAAAAAGTGCATTTGTGAAAATCAATTCAATTGAAAAAATAACAGAAGTTACAGAACAGACACAATTCTGCGTAAGTATTGTATTATTTAATTTATTATATTTCAACACCAGATTATCAACCTTTTAAGTTTCTGAATTTTCAAAATAAATTTGTAAGCTTATTATTAACATGAACATGATTATTATTTCCTCAATTACTGAAACATTCATTGCAGGACATTTATTTAATTTTGTTTTTTATTGGGGTTTTATGCCTTAATATGTTATTTTCATGAAGTGCACAAAAGACCATTTATTCTATTTAGTTCCATTGATTTCTGTTTATAACAGTGAAATTAAATGTATTGTCAATTAAATCTACATACGTGCATAAATCACATCAATGGATTTTAACCCAGAACTTTCATTATGTGTCATATTTAAGCCAGTCACTACACCTTATGAGTATCCTGTTATGTATTTTTTCTTATAGGGAATAGGGATGAGTGCTAAAAGAATTATTTATTTAAGTGTGCTAAAAAAGTAATCTGCTTCCACTGACTCCATAATGCCGTTAGATATGGAGAGCCCACCACAGTTCATGACCCAACCAACAAATTTCTTGAGTCATTCATGCTCTAGAGAGATAATTATACCATTGCTAGAAGCCCCGTTACCCTGTACAACTGGCTAGGATATAGGATGTAGAGATACAGTTGGGATAAAGTCAGGATGGATGGATCAGGGCAGGGAAACAATTCTCTTTTAACATAGGAGAGAGGGAAATTTCCAATTGGCAAGGGCTCTAGATCCCTGAAATAAGTGTTCTCACCGGAATCATGAAAAATACCTCATAACCTTATCACCTAAGAAACATAATCAAATTATTTTTAACTATAACTTTTTAAGTAGGCCTTTTTGGACCTATAATTTGCTATAAAATCCTAAAGTTTTGTTTACCTGAACTTGGCATATCTACATATCTGTTTATACTTCTATAAAAAAAGTTTGTGATCTTGAGGGAGGGTCTTGAAACTCTGACTCACCATTCTACAATTGCAAACTTAAGTGTTAATTAAATTAAACCCATGGCACAACACCCCATAAAGAGATAGGTTGTTGACTTAGTTGGTAGTTAGTGCTAAGGTGCATTAGTAATAGCATTAGGTATTAGAGGTACCTCTCAACTTTAAATTTGGTTTCCTTTCACTACTTCTTTATTCAAGCAAAAAAATAATCGTTGGGGGGTCGGGAGGAGGGGGGGGGGGGTTGAATCCGGGTCTCTACAGTTAGAAATCTATTTGTTAGCTATAGTCATTAGACTACAGGAAAGGTCACAAATTAAAATGTACCTTTCTGATAATATGCACTGATTCATTAGCCTCTCTAGCTAAAATTATGTTAATTGGCCAAGTTACTTTTGGAAAACTCTAATTCTTTTGCCATGCCACAAGGAATCATAGGATCATGGAAACGTTGTTCTTCTAAAATTATTTATTGACTTTTTTAGAGGAAAGCATTGGAAGAACTAGAAAAGGACTGGGAGAAAGCAATTGCAGCCGCCTTTCATAAAGATTTAGTTAATTTATGTAGTTTGCAACATAAATTACATAGGTCACATTGTCCTATAAACATCTACCCCTATCTTACAGTGTTGGACAAAAGTGACTATGTTGAAATCATCAAACAAGCAAGTGTATTAATAATATTTTATAATAAAATATTTTTGAAGTGATTTTATTTTTTATTTATTTTTAATTGATTTTAGGAAGTCCTCAAGCTGGCAACAGGCTCTGAATCATACAGTCCAACAGTTTCTTTTCTCTGCCGTGATTTGGGTAACATGGTAAAAATAAGGTAATCACAGGTGAATAGGTGACCATAATAAACATAATATTAATTCATTTGTTGATGCTGTTATTTTTCTTTAGAAATAATATGTCGTTTTCAAGAATCGCAGTAGTACTAGTGGATATTAGAATTTTATTTTAATTCCCTAACCAATTCTAACTCAGTACATGCTGTTTCCTCAAAAAAAAAAAATGAAGTCTTCTACCTTCAAAGGATTAGTGGTGTTGTGCTATGGCTTCCACATTTTGTTTTATTTCTTTGTATTGACAATTGATATAATTTTTTTTAATTTATAGTCTAATGTAGTTAAAAATTGTGGTAATCCAAAGAATAAATGCTAGTTCAAAGAATGTTTAAATTTAATAAAATCTGTATAGAAAATTAATGAGGTGCTGAGTTTTACTTCATGAAGAGGAGATAATGCTGACCTAGGTTCCACTATTATTGTTGAATATAGGGCTGAAGAACTAGTGTGTTCAACATTAATTTGTGACCTCGTAGCCTTTATTTAAGTTTATAGACATGTCCAATCCATCAATCAAGGTCTGCCAGGCATATCCCTGTCCTATTGTTATCTTCTCTAGCTGATTGGTCAAATCTTACCCCACATCTTAGAGAAACGTCAGGAAAAGTCATCTATTCCAGGGTTGTTCTTCATAATTCTTCCATCCTGAATCCTTGCTGGATCCATTCTGTATAGGTGTCCCAATCATCTGAGTTTTCCACTTTTATGGACTTCTTGTTCTTTTTTATTTGGTATTTGGTTCTTCTTTCATAGGATCATATATCTGCCCTCTTCCAGCAATGCAAGATACGCCAGTCATTACAGGGTATAGCACATTTTTAATGTATACAGTACCCTTACTATTCCTATAAAGGCCAAACTTCTTTTGGAAAGGAGGGTTTGGAAATATCTCTTCTTTCCTTTTATTTTTTTGTTGTTTAGACAGCTCAGTAGAATTATCTGCTTGTTATCTGCAATGCTTTGTTTTCTCATAATTCCGCTCTTTTTTTATTCCGACATAGATATTTTGCAATTATTTCGCACAACATATATCTTTGAACGCTTCCTCATGTGATTTCTCAACAATTCAGCGACCATCAACGACAAGTTTGACTTTGTTAGAATAGTTAAAAATCAGGGTATTTTTCAGTAATTGGGATAGATTTTGTGGTTTTAAATGAAGTCCTGGCTTCTTCTGCAGAATTTTTGCATTCATCAGTCCCTGTCAGTTATATAATATTCTATAAATTATTATTCAAATTTTAACCTTAATAATTTTTAAACTATTATTGCTATTGATAATAATATGCTTCATTTGAGTATTATTCAATTCCTATATGATATAATAGCTTATCTTTATTGAACAATTAGTATGTCAAAATAATGTATTTGCAGCTTGGAAGATTTCTGTCAACCATGAGCAAAATTACTTTGAATGGTTTAACAGTTTTTGCTAATAAATACTAACATTCAATTTCATATCTATTTTAGGTATGATATAAAAACAAGGTCCTCGAATGGGGTTCTTGAAAAATTAGAGAAAGTGTATGGTAGTTATTCTAAATGGTACTTGAATCCTGAAAAACATTCATATGGTTACAATCCCCGCCATACTTGGCAGCTTTTGAAACAAGAGCACTTGAAAGGACCTACTTTGGTGAGTCATTTCATCTGTACAAATTAAAAAAAAAAAAAATTATTATGTTGTTTATTTTTATGTCCAGGGTTAAGAAAATAATGTATTAATCTTTAACAGCAGCAGTTATTTTGTTTTTCTAAGTTAAATTATATTATTAATAAGTCTTGGGGAGTTCCAAGCCCTCCAATATTCTTCACGTCCAATTCCTGCAATCCTCTGCGTTAGCAAATGCTCCCTTCTATATCAATAACCATACCCATCACGCTGATTTCAAAATCTCAATCATTCAAGACCTAGACACCTTTCACTACCTGACCTTCCATTCCTGCCTCCATGGGCATCTTAATCAGTATGCTAATGCTCTATACTTCCATCTTATCCCTGGCAATCAAGATTGACATCTAAGGCGGAGGTAGCTGCTCGACCTCCTCCAAACACACAAGCATTTTATCTATTGGAGAAAATATTGTTAATTTGAGAATTTGTAATTTGCAAATTGTAAAATTTGTAATTAAAAATGTTTAATTAAAGGGGTGTAGGAAAAAAAAAAAACATGAATGTGAGGTGTGGGATAGACAATAATTTGTTCTTCACCTGTAATGGAATTTATCTAATAAATAATGATCTAATTACAATTGTTTTCCTATTTTTTAAGGATATTGATACTGAGCCTTGGCCAATTACAACACTGACTGCTGTGGGAAAATTTCTCTATAATATTATTTTAAGAGATATTAAAATAGATGTGAACATATTGAAACAAAACAATAAAAAAAAGTAAGTAAAACTTCAAAAGAAATTTATATCAAGCAATTTTTGTTGATATTTAAGTTAAGGGACTTAAGTCTGAATAGGAATATTCAATAGTAGAAATTTTAATTATGAAAATTGAGTAGTATTTTTATTTAGACCTGAAAAAAAACATCAGTTATTGTTGAAAAGAGGACAATTTTATCTTAAACTATCTGTTTTTGACAAATTAATTTTTGAGTGCTTAAGCTCTCCGAATGAGGTCCTGGAGGGCTGGCGCCCACTCTGTCTCCCACTCTAGTAATACAGGTTCAAATCCTCTGGGAGTTTTTTTTTTTTTATTTCAGTATTAAATTATCTCTCTCTCAGTGCCATAGATGTTAGAATAGGGTGGCTACCTATAGATACCCAATCTTCGGTGATGTAGTCCAGTCTGCCTATGTAGTGCTTAAATAAAAGAAACGAGCTACACCTGGCACTTGTGGAAAGCCTGAAGGAGTCAAAGTCCATAAAAATGCATTAAAAAAAAATTTATCTACCCACAGTCCATTTCATCTATCAATAAAACAAAACCAACTGACATACCACAGGAAAAAAGGTAATCGTATGTTAATATTGAGTTACTTTGACTAATTTGTTAGATTCTGAGGAATTGTAAACAAATTAAGCTTATATTTTTATGTAACCATTTTATTATTAATTGTAATATTGTTCTGAAGTATCGTTAGTGATTTCTAAAAAGACTTGTTTGTGATTCACATGATACTTAGCATTACTACAGTACATGAGTGTCTGCTCTCAGACAAGTAGACTTGTTTTACAGTTTTATTTCTGCGGTTTTTTTTTTCATTAAATTACTTCATTGTAATTTTTTGATGATTCTACAAAATTAGGCTAATACAGAAACAAGAAATATCACTTAACAATGTTTGTTTCATTAAACCATCAGTAATAAAATAAGTAAGGGAATTAATTATAAGAGAAGCAAAGTACTGGAGTAAAATTGAAAGGCCCCAATCCTATGTAATGTTTTGTTGGGACCGAAAAAAACAATTTTGTAGGATATGAGCTAAGGGGGGGGGGCGTTAAAATCTCGAGTTTGTGACCATCACAGCATTTTTTTTATGAGGTGCTAGTTAGTATTTTTACTGAACTTTGTGTGAATCTGAATATGAATAAAAATGAAGTAATGGAAAGGGGGTGGAATCTTGTGGTCAGGCTCCAAACATTATTTTTGTAAGATAATAAACAATTTTTCCATATACCTACATTTTTACTGTATTTCTTAAATTATTTTAATGACTTAATTTTAACAGTTTACATTTATCAAAACCTAATTTTTCTATTATAACATAAAGTTTTGGAACTGTCTACAGGCATTACCTACCTGCATTTTACACTCTGTTCCGCTACCAGATGAATTCTTCTAAAGAGGAAGTTAAACCCCACCCTGTCCTCTCAAGGCTGTTTAAGACTGCGAGTTGGCCACACCTTTTCTTCTCTGTCACTGACCTACCAATGTTATCACCTCCACTTCCGTGGTCCACCCCAGCATCTGGAGGCTACCTTGTGGCAAGGTCTCCGCTCATTCGGTAAAACACCTTGTTTATTTAGATTAAACCCTTATATATTTAAATTAAAAGCTTTAATTAGTATTAGTATGTCTAAGTGCATGATAACCAAAAAATCTGCTCTATTGCAGCTAGCTAATAGACAAGGCAACATAGAGTTTGAGGACTGATTAATTCTCAGAAAGCTGGAAAGGGTTTTAATCTATTTATTTGCATGTAAAGAGAGTTTATTGAAGTTAACACCCATTTTCAAAACCAAGAAATTCTGACTTTTTTCTCTTTTTCACTAATAACTGCTGATGTGAGTGGGTATCCAAATCATAAAAAATAATTTACACTGAACAAAAATACCTTAAGTAAAGTTGCTCTCTGTCTTCCCATTACTCTTCAACAGGAGATAGATTTTCTGGGACTGAGTTGCAGAACCTCTACATTGAGCTAAACATAACCTATTAAGAGTATGGTGCAGGAAAAATAAAATCAGCTTCATAAAATTAAAAAGAAAAAAATTGAGTGGGTATGGCCAAGTAATGACAATGAGTGAGGTTCATAAATAACCGAGGAATCAATCTAGGAAAATAAACATTTTCGACACATTTTACTTTTTTATTTTCATAAAGGCAAGAAAGTGGCTGAGGCTCACAAAGAGATATGTGAAGTTTATGGTGTTGATTGTTTGACAGAACGCATGTCTCAGAATTGGTTTAAAAATTTTGTTCTGGAGATTTTTCACTGAAAGATGACCAACGTTCTGGTTGACCTTTTGAAGTTGATTATGACAAAATGAAAGCCATAATTGAATCGACTCGTCATATAACTGTGCGAGAGATCACAAAACAGTTAAATGTATCACACACAACAATTGAAAATCATATAAGATGTCTTGGACTTGTTAAAAACCTGGATATTTGGGTTTGCCACGACAATTCGAGGCCTCAGACATCTCTAGCAACAGGTACAAAACAATTGGAGCTTGGTTGGAAAGTGATCTCACATCCCCCATACAGCCCCGACCTTGCACTATCGGATTATCATTTATTTTGAAGTTTACAAAACTTCTTAAATGGTAAAAATTTCAGTAATAACAATGACCTCAAATCGCACTTGGTTAAGTTTTTTTTTTGCTGATAAGGGCCAGAAGTTCTAAGGCGCAGGATCATGAAGTTACTAGAAATATGGTAAAAGTTCATTGAACAGAATGGAAGATATTTAATTGATTAAAGTTCATTTTTTGTATAGAAAATATTGAGTTTTATTTCACACTAAAAAACTGAAATTACTTTCTTGCCAACCTCAATACGATTACTCTGTATCTTGACAGAGCAGCAAGAATTGGGAATTTTTGCTACCTTGTTCCTCCTGTTACGCAAAGACCTTGTCTAAAAATGTTAGGTGTGAATATTTTTAAATCATTGCAATATAGTTAAAAAGATAAAGATTCTTTACAAGTTAACACCCTTTTACAGCCAGAACCGAAAATTGCCATAAAAATTTCTTTCAATCTGTTACAAAACATGTAAGAATCAAAATTTCACCACTTCAGCCTCATAGGCCAACAAAAGGGGGTGTAGGCTAATTAGTTCCCGGAAAGCTGAAAGTTAAAAAAGCATCCTCTATCTTATTTATAATAAAATATAAATTCAATAGCATATTAATCTTGGGACATCTCACCTAATTAATTGGCTTTAAAATATTTCACAAATCACTCTATAATATTTTTAATTTAAACTAATAATTTTTATCTGTTTATTTTAGATTGCCACATTCAGCTGTCTTGCAGAGGGAGCGACTTAGAGAGGGATTGCCAAATCAAATTTACCCCTGCTTAGATTCGCTCAACCAGTTAGGTTCTATTCCTTGGAAAGTCAATAAGCTTGTAAGTTATTAAATTATAAATGATTATAGTGGGTAGTTGTAACCTGTAGGGCTCCAATAAATGTATAGTTCTCCCAAGCCAGGGGTTTTCAGGTACATTTTAATGATAAAAAAAGAAGAAGAAACTCCTAAAGAACTGACTTTAATCATTCAATTCACAAGAGCATATGTGAACATAACAAAACGACTCATGATGTCATCACCCTTATACACACAACTAATAAACAAGAAAGTAAGAAGGTTACAAAGTATCTATCAGGTTGGCCAAAAAGTCCGTTCGGTTTTTTAGGGGGAAATAAGATACAACTTTTAAACACAAAGCGATTTATTCTATCAATGATATAATTGCCGTTTTGTTCCAGTATCTTCTGCCATCTCATGGGCAGATTCATAATTCCATGCTCAAAGAATTTCCTATCTTTACCGGCAAACAAATTTTCCAAGTGGGTTTTTACATCTTCAGATTGAAGATGAAGGGTTGTCCATTCAATGAATTTTGAAGAGACCGAAATAGGTGGAAATCTGAAGGTACAAAGTCGGTCAAATATGGAGGGTGCTGCAAAACTTCCCAGCCAAGCTCCAGTAACTTCTGCCACGTCTGCAATGTAAAGAAGTGTAGTAAGTAAAGAAGTGTAGTAATGTAAAGAAGCAATGTAAGTATGGCATTGTCGTGATGGAAGACAATCCCCTTACGGTTGGCTAGTTCTGGACTCTTCTGGTTGATTGCTGCATTTAATTTGTCCAGCTGGTCACAGTACACATCCGAATTGATGGTCCTGTTCGTGGGAACAAGTTCGTAAAAGACAACACCCCTCCAATCCCACCAAATCGAGAGCATAACCTTGTTTAGGTGAAGTCCTGCTTTGGGGGTTGTTTGTGGTAATTCGCCGCGCTTCCCCCCTGAGCGTTAGCGCTCCACATTGTTATACGATCCACATTTCGTCCCCTGTCATCATTCTCTTCAAAAAAGGATCATTTTCTTCACGTGTCCGCTATGAATCGGAGATGGAAATCCTTTGGGCGAGGTTAGCCTTACAATGTTGATGGGGAACCCAAACATCGGGTCTGCTCACGTAGCAAAGTTGATGCAGATGGTTTTTAACACTCAATTTGGATATTTTTAGGATAACTGCAATCTCCCTAGTTGTATAACGGGGATTGGTGTCGACGAATTCCTTTACTTTGTCGCTGTTAATCTCAGTTGGCCAGCCAGAGCGAGGTGCGCCTTGAACCGAAAAATTTCCCCATCGAAATCTTGAAAACCACTTCTGGCACACACGTTCTGTAACAGCATCCTGCATATCTTCCTGCAAGTTTCCACTGCTTTCTTGCCTCTTTTAAAATAAAAAAACATGAGGTGTCGATAATGTTCGTTTTGGTTTTCCATTTTCAGGATGATCCTAAACACACAAAATACAATCAGTCTCGTCAGAATTTCGCGTCAAACTATGTTGAAGTGTCTAGTATCTGATGAGACCGTACTCGCAAGGGACAGACTGAAGTTAGCTACATATTACACTGCTTGAAATTTCGTGACGACAAAAACTGAATGGACTTCTTGGCCAACCCTTTACAAGGAGTAAAATTGATTTGACAATAAATGATGTTTGTACTTCAACACTTTCCTTCATTATTTACTTGTTAAATAATCAAAACTATTAAATTTAAGAAAATAAAAATAAAGGCTTAAAAAACTACCAAATCTTGATTTAGCTTCTTTAGTCTTGGACTCAGCAGGGGGTTCGTTGAACCATCAGCAACTTGATTTTAGCTATACACTCTCCAGTTGTGTACTTCTTCCTCTGAACCATTTCTCTGTTGAAGAAGTGGCAAATCGATATAGGTTTAGTGAGTTTGTGCCACACAGGTCACCAAGGTCTGCATCAGAGTACCATTGAAGAATTCCTCTGCTATAGTTTTTAGTACAATATTCCAAGTTCAGAAGTCCTCTTTAAATAACGGAATATTCGTTTGACTCTGACTATGTCCCCATTGGAAGGATTCTCAAACTCTTGAAGCTGTGTTGATAGAATAAGCAATAATAATATATAATAATAATAATAATAAATGCCTGGTTTTTTACAAGCCATCAAATATATAAAGGAGCCAGAGCCCACTACTTGTTAATATTGAAAATTTGATATCTTGTCATTTTCGATTTTCTTATCATTTTCAAATCATCCTTCAAAATTGGAGTACTCACAAATTGACTCTCATCCATCTGGAATGCTCAGAGAAGCTTCTTAACCCCTTGACATACAAATAAAATGCGTGTTGACGTGATATATATATTTTGCGAAGATAGTGCGATTTGGTCAAAAAACGTTTACAAGGCATAATTTTCGAAAAATGGGTGTTTTTATTATTTTTCGCTTTGACCAATACATATCTATTTTAGATTTTTTTTTATCTGTGACATTATAATGCATAATATGCTTTAACTTCATCATTTGTTAGTGGATACCAGTCCTTGTTCATTTTTGTATTCTGTTCCATTTCCATTTGTGTTGCATATCTATTCGTTTCTCTGACTATCATTTCAAAAAAGTCATCACATAAAACTTGTTTGAAAACATGCAGAGGTGTTGTATTTGTATGCAGCCTTCGTAAAACAGAGCAGTTCATGCCTGCAGTTTCAGTAAATTGTTTTATATTGAAAATATTTTCTTTTTCTTTCCAATTGCATTCATCCTCTGGTACATCAGATTCGTCACTACTTGAAATAGGTCTTGCAAATTTACGCACATTTTGTCGAATATTCAACAGTATAAACATTTTGATGACCATTTTCAATCTCACTATCATCACTAGAGTAATCTAATACACTTCCATTGTCACTTTCATATAATACATCCAACTGAGATATGTTGGGAGCACTATTTCTAATTTTTACTAATTTCAAATATGTACTATGGCGTTTGTAGCGCGAGGTCAGTACTTTACTGATTACCGCTTTCATTGTGCGTCGTTTATTGGTTTGGCTGATGCGATTTAGTTTATCGGTACTGTTTAGTAGGGGATAACATCTTAAACCAAACAGGATCAAGGCACGACTGCAACATTCAAAGAACCTAATAGTATACTGTGTGGCATTCCCCGAAGAAAGTTTAAGAACTTCTTAAAGTTTAAGCCGTCTCGGAGACGTCAAAGTCTACAATCACACATGAAATGAATGATGTCTCCCAGACGTCATTGTATGTCAAGGGGTTAATGTAGGAATTTTGGCTTATTTTGATACCTTCCTTGATCCTATTAAGGAATCCAAGATAAAAATCAGCTGGCTTAGTCTTGATTTAGAACTCCTGTTTTAATTTTCCTAAGAGCTCCATTGCTTCTCTTCTGAAGCAGTGATTAATCCAGTGTTGACCTATAGACATAACCATCTTTTTATACGAGTAAGTAGGCAAGGGTCTGCTGAGGTAATTTTAAAACTAATACTTGGTAAGTATTTCTTTATTTTCTCGTTCCAACAATATGGAGCCTGTTTGCATCCTCACAGTTCATCACCTCGTGAAAATCCAACAGAACAACTTCACTACCTTCAACAATGTTGACATAATCACTCATTAAGTGAGCATAGCTTATTAAAAAGTTACAAAACTAGTTAAAACCATTGAAAAGTTTAACTTCTTCCCTTTTAGTATAAGTCAACAGAAATTAGGTTTGTAGTCTTTATAAGTAAGAAAAATAACTATGAACTTGAAAGAAGAGAATTTTTATTTTATCTATCCATTTCTAATTTATTTATGGAGACCAGTAACATTGGACAGTTAGTATTAATTGAAATTGGTAACCCCGTAATTGTAGTCTTCTTTCCTCTTGTAAGTTGAATAATTTTATGGATTTGTTGACATAGGAATTATCTAAGCATAGCAAACATCATTGTTTCCCTGGCTATGATTATTGAACAGTTCAATAGATTTTCAGTTCAACAGGAACAGTTTAATTGGAAAAAATTCATGATTCCCATGATGGGAAAAATTCCAGTATTCCCAAAATCAAAATTGGGTATGTCAGGTTGTCACGAGGGGGGCTAGTTGTCCTGGCTGTGAAAGTTGAATAGTCTATGACCTGGATGATTGTTTAATGACGAGTCTTACTACTGAGCTATATGACTCCATATCTGATAGTTATGTGCACTATGTTCAGGAGGAGAGGTAAAGGGTAGGTATTATAAGTAGTTTATGTGGTCCTGGAATGACCTCAAATTCACACTCCGGAATCCCAAAGGGAAGTGTGAACCGGAGGGGCTGAATTGCTGGGGGAGACGCAGACGCTACTAGGTACAGTTTGTAGGGCCCCAGAGACGGTCATTTGCAAGGAAGGGATCCCTCCCAAAGATGTGCTAGTGTTAGCAAGATGAAAGCAGAGAATACCACTGGAAGGTGTGGGGTCTGACAATGCCGGACTAAAACAAAGCAAGGTTAGGATAGAAGTGTAGAGGGTTTCGCGAATGAGAAGGTAATATCTTGAAATATCAGTGCAGCTGCAAGTACCAGCCCAGAGGGAAACGGTAGCTTGAATGAATAGTCGGCTAAAAATAAGGGGTATATATAGCCCAAAGCAACCAATGAGCTGGGGTTTTATTTTGGTCAATTGCAGGCCTAGCTGCTGGCTGCCTCTGAACTCGTATGCAGCTATGTCATTTATTGTTTACAGTATTTACACTGATATGACTTTGTGGTTTGGTAATATTATTTACATTTGTTTAATTTAATTTACAACATATTATAACTAATTTACAATGTATACAATAGAGTAGAGGGCGATTTATCTTATTTAGTTAGCGGTCGCTGCAGGGTATAATAATTAGTTAAACAGGAAAAAAAAATACTGAAACCCTGACCTGAGGGGTCTTCTAGTCATGCAGTGAACTAGGTGCTCCGTTGGAAAAGGTATGTGAACAGTAACCAAATGGTCTTTGATCGAATCCCAGCCATGTCACTATATTTGTGTTTTAACAAATAATTATTTCAAAAAAGTAATGGTTTACAAATGTTAAATCTAAGAAAACAAAGATGTCACTATTGTATTTTCACTGGCCCTTAAAAACTGATAAGGTAGTTGTGTTTTTTTTCAGTGTTTATGTGTAAATTAATATTCCATTAGTAATATTAACTAAAGTCGCATTATAATATCATCTTATATTTCTGATGCTCTTCCTTCATATTGACCATGTTCTGCATCCATGTATTTCTTCAATTTCATTATTGTATGCTCACCAGGTTGAATTCCTCTTAAAAAAAATAACTACAATTAAAGAACGTGGTAGCATTTTATAGTTTCATAACATTTATGCCATCAAATAGTTGTTAGTAATTGTAATTGGTAGAATAAGCAATCTATATAATTTCATGAATTTATTTGTTCGTTTAAGACCTTTATGTACTCTAATTCTGGGACTGAGCCTATGAATTATGAGTTATATATAGCTTACCTAAACGGGTTAGAGGAAGGTTGTGTAAAGTCAACTCGCCTATTAAGTAATAACTAGGGCTACTTAAACGATAATGAGCATTATTTTATTACCTTTTTTTGGATTGGAATTTCGTCTTTAACCATTTTTGGTTATATATCTCTTCTTCAGATACACTTTTTAACATACCGAGTGCTTTCATAGGTAATAGAACTATTACTCCTATCAGTATTCCTATTGAGAAAACTGTAAAGCTGAAAATAGCTCCTATTAAAGATTTCTTTAAATCAATTTCTGTTTGGCAGACAGGTATAAGTATAAGAGGCATAGACCCAGCGATTCCATGTATAGCCAACACATTGCAGTAGTCCTCGAGTCGAGACGATCTTATTAATCTTGCTATAGAGGCATATAAAATTGTTGTGCAGGAGGCTGTGATAATGATCTCATATGGCTTGAAACACTGGACATTGCTAATAACTGCAGCACAACCACTTTGGAGAACCCATATAGAGCCCCAATAGTCTACTTCTTTTCTGCTTAAACAATAAATTAAAAGCATTGTGAGCATTCCAGTTGAAAGAGCGAATAGATTTTTTATCACATCACTGTTCATCATGAACCCTACTATAATGAATATGTATCCTAAAAAGCTTGTGGAATGGGCATTAATTGGCACTGAACTGAGATCCATGTCTTTTATGTTGACGATTCTTTGTCCAAATATTAAAGAAGTGATGAACGAGAAGCCTGCAGGGAATATGTGGATAATTGATGTCTTAGTGCTGTCTTCGAATTCAAATATATCACGTCCTAAGCTGTTTAAGTTGGTGCCGACAGTAATCAAGTTGGTCATCAACGGTTGAATTAAGGATGAAGTTGTTACACTGACAACAAGGTTTGTGGTAAAATGAGCTCTACCGGCGATACAAATGGATATTAAACCCTCGCAGAGAATCATTAATCTCCAACTGTGTAATATTTCTGATGGATCATCACTGTTACTGATAATTATCCATCCTTCTGAAAAGTCAAATATATTTATGATCCAACTCAGTCTGTAGCCAACAGCTAGATAACAGAAGGTTGACACTGTAATACTGAGGATATGTTGGATTGTAATTAGGTTTACATCAGTTGATGGGATTATGTTGACGTGAACCAAGAGCATGCCAGCACGAGCTAATAAAATTAACAATACCTGAAGAAGGTTGGTTACTTGTTCCATGCTTACTAATCATCTAATATATTACTGCTTACTTAACATATCACCACTTTTCAAAAATTTATGAATTATAGAATATTATGCTCATAACTATTTTTTCAAATCATGTGGATAAATATTCAGTTGTTACAAAAGCATAATATTACAAATTCCTAGGAAAAAAATATAAATTGAGTCTCAAGCAATATAATTTAAATGGAAATATTATTTATTTTTTGTTTCCATGGCGACTGTTGTAAATTCAATCTATAATCACATGGTTTTAATAGTTTGCTTAAGAACAACTTTGTAACAAACTTAAATCATATGGTTCCTAATAAATGTTGGTAATAATTTTTTTTTGCTTGAAAAATCTTTATTTGAAAAAAATTACAAGCATGACAATGAATAATAGTGATAAATGATCGTAATCTATCTGATATCTATTTACAATGTTGCATCCACTGTCTCATACATACATTATTTACAATACAGACACAGATGCTTAACTTCTTTAAAATAATGACAGGCTGCCTAATTTTGATTGGGTCGCTAAAATACAGCAATCAAATCAGTCAGATGACAACAATTTTATGAAATAAAAATCTAATATATATATATTAATAACTGGTAGAGTAAACAATAATATGATCAGTCAGAAGATGACAGCTTTTTGTGGTCAATCCCCACTTAGTATATAAATTCATGTGTTTTCTTTGATATTATGCCTCGAGCACCAAACCATACATCACGCACCTCATACTGCTTCACTCTGTACCCACTATGGAATTTTACTTGGTGGAAGGACGTGGTACTACTAATCTATGAGCACAACTCTTTTCCTTTGATCCTTTGAAGAGCGTTTACTGTATATCCTTTTTAAATGGGAAATTTTTACTGTGGTATTGGTCCCACAACTATTTATAATTCTGCAATTCTTTATATGAAATATTATGCTAAAAGTAATTTGTATTTTTTACAGCTGCTTGATACTGTTCTAAACCTTTTTAACACGGGCGGCCATGAGAAGCTAGGAGTTCCATCCCCCCCACCAGCTATTCCTCAATTAGAGCTCTCCACGATGTGTACCAAAGAAGAGAAGTACGAGGCCTTCAGATCAAGAATATTGTTCAAAAGGAAGAGGGCAGAAATGTATTCACTGTGGTGTGATGCTCTTTACAGGTTATCCTTGGCTAATCATGTATGTGTTATATTTATTTATTTAAGCTGTAATGCATGTATTATTATTATACTACCTACTAGTTTTCTAAATATAATTTTCCCCATTGACTCTAAGATTACATGTGTGTTTTAGTTGCTATAATTAATTTATAAACTAACTTTTATGAACATATGCATATTTAAAATGTGTATCAAGGCTATCGGCTTGATAAAACTCGGTACTTGCAGAAAGATGCAAAGGTCCCAGAATGGTCAAGCGTGGCTTGATTTTTTTCATTCTAATGGCGATATCTCTGTAATATGTTACCATTAAAAGATGGCTTATGGATTGCTTTAAAAGATTTAGCATTTCCTAGAAAATAGCTAATTTGAAAACATTTAAAAAAAATAAAGACTTCTGTACAATAACAATAAACAGCTGATGGGCCTGGAGTTGTGGGCAATGGGAAGAAATTGTCACTTTTCGAAGCTTTTCTTCTCCAGAATAAAAAAGTATATTTTTAAAATCTCACAACAGATTCTTCCAGGAACTCTGGTAGAGTTTTCCCTTATAGAGGTTTTTGCCTACCCTTAGATATCGAGTGTGAATTTTAAGTCATTACATACAAGACCACACGAACTGTTCCTCTAGCTCTTTTCCTGGTCACAGTGCACTGTTAGGGCACACCTTCTTTGAGTCAGATCAACAAACTGCTGGCCGTGGACCACCAGGTCATTAACTCTTTCTTAATGGCCACCAGGCTGACTAGGTTGCCGAGACATCACCTAGTGGCCTGCCCTAGAACATCTTGGCAAGCAGCAGGCGACTTTACATTTTGATATGTTTTATGTTTATTTATTTTACTAAGAATATATAAATACTTTATTTACAGTTCAGGGATAGGATATTCTGGTTACCACACAATATGGATTTCAGAGGAAGAGTGTATCCCTGCCCTCCTCATTTGAACCACCTTGGTTCTGATCTTTACAGAGCTCTCTTGGTGTTTGCCCAATCCAGGCCACTAGGTCCTAATGGCCTTGATTGGCTTAAGGTAATAATTTTTTAATATTTTTTCCATCTGGGATATTTGTATTTATGGGGTATTTTTTATAAATATATGAATGTGATTTTTGGTTACTTATGCCACAATTATTTTTTATTTTGCCTCTATCGTTTTCGGCATTAAACATACAACATGACTATATCCGTCATCTTCAGTTGGTGAAATAAAAAAATATGATAGGTGGACATTACATTTATTTATAAGATTTCTTTGTAAGATATCACTATATCAATTAGGAACAAATTAAATATGTGTAATGTAAGTATGACCATACAGTGGTAATTTTTGATAGTACAAAAATCAAACTATTATTGAAGGTTGGCCCAGTGGTATTTTGGAGCAAAATAAATAAATTGTTAACACCTAAACCTATTATAATAACATAATAACCTAAACCATTACCTGAAAAAAAATAAAACTAGTAAAATTTACTGGTCTCAAAACTTATTTTTTTAGAGTATTTTTAATTTAAATACCATCTTTAATACTTTAGAACTCTCTTTTTAAAAAATTAGTGAACAGCTTGCTACAGTATGTTAAGACATATTGAAATCATTTTTGAATAAAGAACTGATAAACCTTTAAAATAAGGTAGGTGAAAATAATGTTTTTAGTAAGAAACCAAGTTCTTGTTAGTTTTAGCTCTCACCCCAAACACCTCTAATACAATTTTTTGAGAAAAAAAAAAATGTTCACTCAACATTTTCTTGTATCATTTCTTTTGTTTTTTGTTTGAAACCATAAAAATGGGGTAACTTCAGAATGATCCCACCAATCATATCAAACTTAACAGGAATCTAGACCCTATCAAATACCCTTGAGTAGCAAACCCACTCTCCATAAATAAAGTAGAAATGTAGATAGAAAAGAACGGTTTTAGGTTTTTTTGTTAATACCAATCTTTTTTTTTTATTTATAAAGATTTAAAACCTAATTGCTGTTGACCTGTGACCTTACATGTGTGAAATATGATATGACCTAGTATCACTAAAAGAAGTTTCATTGAAATTGTTGTCCCCATGAATGTAGTCTCCCTTTTTCAGAACCACTTGCCATCTATGGCTGTTACCTTTATAGTACTTCCCTTTAATTTGAAACACTGTGCCAATTTTTTTATTAATTGTAATTTTAAAGGAGAATGTACATGCTTTCTGTGTATGTATTCTGTGTATGTATTTTCAAATAGTACTTTTTGCCAGGTTCTTTCTTCATAGCTTTATAAAAAGGGACCTATTTATTAAAAAAACTTTATATTAATCAAAACTCTCTTTTTACTTAAGAATTTTTTGTTATTTGGTTTTATCCAGGATTGTTTTCTTATAGATACATGCAATTAATCTGACTGGCCTCAAGAAAAGAGATTCGGTCCATGATAGGCTGGAATATGCAAATTCCATTCTTCCATCAATACTGGAGTCAGCTGATAAACCATTTGAGGTTTGTTTGTTATTTATTAAATTTGTAACGTTATACGAATTGTTGTCCTCTGACTCAGGGGCAAGTATGAACAGAATTTCATAAGCATAATTTTTATTTATTTGTAAAACAACAATTCATTTCATATTTGATTTTTCAATTAAGAGGTAAGAACCCACCAGAGATTTTACGCTTTAAATTTTTGCATACAAATATTTTTTTTCAAATGCATATTATTTCATTATATTTTTAGGCCTCAATTTAGCTCAAATTATAAATGGCCAGAAGTAAAAATCAGTACAATTATTATTGTATACATCAGTACTAATTATTATTATGAGCTACAGTGACCATACAACTTACAGGAATTTATCGTGCACTTTTTTTTTGTAGAAAGGGTCCTGGTGGATGGAAAGTGAAAAGCCTTGGCAAACGCTGGCTACCTGCTTTGAGATTCGTGATGCTCTTTGCTATGATGGTGGTCATGAGGCTTACCCCAGTTGCTTTCCTGTTCACCAGGATGGCTCATGTAATGGATTACAGCACTACGCTGCTCTCGGCAGAGATGCTTCAGGGGCGGAGTCGGTCAACCTTGCACCTTCAGATGTACCTCAAGATGTTTATTCCTGTGTAGCAGCTATTGTAAGTTGTTGGAAATCATAAATTCATAATGCTTTATGAAATAATTACATTATGCACAATTATGTGAGGTATTCTAGTGGCTGAAATTAAAGAACATAATTGCATGATTAATCACACATCGTTTGTAGAATATAGCAGTATCTTTTTATTTAGGCTCTTACGTAGAAAAAATGTGTACTCCCATTAAAAATAATAAATTGTATGTTGTGTTGCATGAAGAGAGGATCTCTGATTGAGGAAGACTGATTTATGGCGCGTTATATCTCCAACTTCTTTTCTAATTTTCCTCTATGCAGTTATGAGGTCTCTCATATTGTGCTAGAAAGGAATCTATAATATTTTATTATGTACTGATTTGTTTGTTAATCAACTCAGAGATCAGTAGTTCCTCATCCTCTAAAAAGATGATTGTTACCTGGTCCTTCACAAGGTAGTAGGATACACCTGGCTGTATTAGCATAGTACCTCCCATTTCAACCACTGGGAAAAAATAAAAATCCTTGTAGAAAAAACATTAGAATATTAACTTCTATGGGCTACATTAGTACAGTTTTTTTTTTGTTTTGGTTTTTTTATTGCTGTATCCAAATATATTAGAAATATTTTAATATATCTTATTTAAATAACAGATTTTTATTGTGGTGTTGGTATTTCAAATATTTTATATATTGCCTTAACTTTGGCAAACTAACTCTGAAAATTAACTTAGAGATCACTCACTGTGTCTGCCTCTGTGCCCATTGTATACATTGGGTAGATTTGTGAGAGTTGTCACTAGTGGCAGGATAGCTAAGTTGGTAGTGCCCCTAACTAGAGATATTAGGAAGGAGGTCCTGGCTTTGAGTAACAGTCTTGTCAATAATGTTTTATTTAGCTGTTAATTGTAATTAATTATTAAAATATTACGTTTTTATAGAAATTGTTAATTTTATCTTTATATTTAAAATTTTTCTTATCTTATTATTTATTATCTGAGATTTTTAAGGTTCTGCTAATAAAAAATAATTCTGGCAAAAGGTGAATTTAATTACAAATAAAACAAAAACTTATTATTATATTAATTATATATAAATACTTGTTTACAATTTTGCTTCTTCTTCTTCTTTCCTCATCAATTATCTTCAAACCAAATCAATTCTTTTTCTTTTCGTGCAATGTCTCTTTTTGGTTTTGCTATAAGCCCAATACCACTAACCAAAAGAAATTTTAAAGCTTTTCTGGCACACAATTTACAGCTAACATGTATCACAGGCTGATCCCAAAACTAGAGTGACGTTCACTTACTCTGTTCACTTGAACAACAACAACCAATAGCCATTTTGTTTTTCATCCTTCCTCTTTTGATTTCATTGCCTTCTTGATACAAGGTTGGATTAAATCTTAATATTTCAATTTCTTATACGCAAATTTTACAATATCTAATATCACAACAATATATTTCATTAAATATATATAAGTTATTAGTATGGTAATAATTGAGTAGTTTTGATTTAGGTTGATAGGGAGAGGGCCATTGATGCTTCAAAAGGCGTAGAAATTGCCAAGGTACTCGAAGGATTTGTAAAAAGGAAAGTAATCAAGCAAACTGTGATGACCACTGTTTACGGAGTTACTCGTTTTGGTGCTAGATTACAAATTGCCAAGCAGTTGAAAGGTAGCTATGAATCACTTAATTTTACTTAAACTTTCATCATTGTTACTGTTATTGTAGTTTTGAAAACACATTTAATGGTCCCTTTTTTAATGAATATCATTGCTGGTTCATTCAGTTCCTCACAATTAACTTATTGCTCCCTAAAATTATAGTGACGGTTATCAATGTAATTCATAGTAATTATTCAATCGTATTATTTGCTTACATCTTGAGAAAAACTGGAAACTAAAGGATTCAGTTTAAGGTTGAATAGAAAACCACATACACTTTCATCATATTTTAATGTTATTTTTAAGTTGTGATTTGAAATGAGGATTATTTTATAATATAAAATAAATTATAAACAGTTTAAATCCAAAACAAGTGAATATAACAGCAGGAACTAAGTCAGTAATTGGAACAACTGAGAGGAACGCGGGGACTTCAGTTGCTTATAGACTGGAGATGGAAGTTGCTTAGGGTTGCTATAAATGAGAGTTTGTCAGTTTTGGAATCGTTTTGAGATGAGAGATGTTGATGACAATTTTGTGCAGTTTGTGGATGGTCAAAGATATTTGACGTGAGGCCCATGGGGATATCAAAACTAAATACTTGGATGGAGCAAGGCAAACACTCAACAGAAAATTTGTAAACGACTCATAACCTGTATATGTATTAAATTTTTATTTTTGTTTCTTTCATGTAAATGTTTGGTTGTCAAGGACCCCTATGAGATTTAATAAATTATAAGTTTGATTTATATTTTTTTTTATTAGTAAATGAAAGACCTATTACAATATGTATTGTACCTTTCAGATCTTAAAGATTTTCCAAAGGAACATGTCTGGCAAGGATCTCAATATCTTGTTCATAAGACTTTTGACAGTATCCGAGAAATGTTCACTTCGACCAGAGAAATTCAAGTAAGACTGGCATTGTTTTTAGTAAATTCATATAATGAATACTTCAAAGCCTACTATTATTTAGTAAGCATCTTTTAAAGTTTTGGGTCAATTACTTGTATAAACTTTAAAAAACATAAAACAATAATATTGATAAGAACTATAGAAATTTTTATTTCTTTACTAAGAGGTGTTCCATTTATCATTTCAGTTTTACTGACTTGCATTAGATACTTTTTTTTAAGGGTATCCTTGACTTTTTCAAAAACAAATACCCTTATGTTTTCACATCTGTTTCTGTCTTCTTTCTTGAAGATAGTTTATAGATCAAGCAGGAGATTGATCTGTAAACATAAAATTTTATTTGTAGATTCAATTTGATTAACCGATAACATTTGTGAATTGCTCGATACAGTACAACAATCAAAAATCATAAACTCTATTCTCTCTCTTATAAAATTCTCACATGACATGAATAGTTTTCTAGTAAATAAATTTAATGAGTTTGTAATCTTGAATTTTTTTTATTGTTTACTTGATTGAAATACATTAAAATGATTCCTTAGATTTTTCTTGTAAATTATTTTGAGAAATAGACAATTGATTGTAATTCAAATAGTGCAAGGAGAAATTTTTTTAAAAATAAGTGTTGATGTGTTTTAAAGAATTTGTTCAATTGTTTTTTGTTCTATGGATTGTTTTTGAAATGTTAAAATGTAGCTAGTTAAACTCAGGAAAGATGAGTAACCAAATGTAAAATAAAAATGTGTAAACATTTTAGATGATTTGTAAACAGTATTGTCCTTTTTTTTCCTTGTTATTGTTCTTTCTTTTTTTTTGCAAGCCATTGTCCTTTTTGGTGTGATTTTGATGAGCTGTGAAACAGACCCCTGTTTGTAAGTAAACATGTTGAATAGTTTTCCTATTAGTTAGTGAATTGCCATTCCCAGCTGGATTGCAAAACTGTGGATTGTTTTTAGAAGATATGTATGCTATTTGTTTGAAAGTTAAGCTATTAAAGGATCAAATTATTTGATAAAAGTTAATTATTTTTATATTTGTATGGTTTTAATATTACTCAATTGTAATTTGGCTAATGTTTGTATTTAGTTCAAATGTTGGAGTGATATGTCACTGTTATGATTTCAAACCAATTATAATATTTATTTTTCCTATTTAAAAAAAAATAGATTTTCTTCTACAAGTAGTTATGAATTTATATATTTTTTTTAAACTGTAAGAGGGAAAATGAAATGTTATTTTAAAGGAGGTTACAGTTGTGATACTGGGCTAAAATTTATAAATAAACGTTAAATTTAATCCTATATTTTAGTTTATGGTTATACCGGTTTTGGTTCAGTGGTTTTCATTAATTCTTACACTGGAATTGTAAAGCTAGTTGCTGACCAAGCTGTTTGTCGAATGTGATTAGGTTGCTACTGTTGTGATTAGGAGTAATTTGGAAGAAGTAAGTTATTTTGTCATCAGATAAAATTTGTTACCCTGTTACCTTGGAATCAATTTTTTATTCTTCTAACAACCCTGAATCAATATACCTTGAAAATTTTGCAATTTTTGTGTAGCTTTTGAAACATCAACAATATCTCCTTCAATATTGTCTTTTTTATAGATAAAATGTTATGAAATATTTTTATAGCGGGTTTTAATAATTGGAAAACAGCTGGTGCTGGTTACTGAAGTAGCATCTAAAGAAATTTAAATAATAATGGTTTACAATTACTGACCATAAGAGAGAACTTAGCACTACAAGTAACGCTCCCAGACAAACCTTCTTTTTGTCCAACACAAGCTAGGTACAGACCTGACATACTGGACATGACATTAATTCATAGCTTCACTTACTTACCCTCTTTATCATGACAATATTAATGACTAGGACTCGGACCACCTCCCCGTTCTATGCACCTTCAGGGGTACGAGCACTGACAAACACAGCATTATACATAAGTCGACTGGGAAGTATTTGCTCCAGAAATAAATTATAACTTTACAGTACCCCTTACATATATTCCTGATGATATTGATATAAAAATTTAAGGTTTCACAATGCCATTTATTTATTTCCATGCATAGTTCTGCATACAAAAAATATAAGGATAGACCAAAAAATACGGCTCATAAGGCACAGAATAATATACTACTAATTATACACAATAAAAACTGAATTTGAAAGAGATGGATATGAAAGAGAGACCCGAATGACAAAACTGTGTGCAATCAACTATCATGACTTATTCGACAGGGATTAGGCAGAAACAGGATAAATAATTATGTACAATACTTAAGCTCTATGGAACCTGGCTACAACAGACAGTGGAGAGAAACAAAACAAATTTTAGGACATATATCTGCAGTTCTACCACTGACACATAACGGACAGATAGCCACTCAAGCCAAAGATAAATGTTCACTTTTAACAAACTATCTGATTTGGTTTCCCTTTATAATTGAAATGACGAATACACCAACCGTGTTTGCAAATTTAATCTAACCTGTTTTCAGAGGGCAATTTTCCAGTGATATTTTCATTGATGCTCCTCAAAAAAAAATATAACCTTTTTTTTCTCCCCCTTTGTGGGTCGGTATCCCATAACAGGGTTTTCCCGTGGGTCTGTATAATGGGCACAAAAATATATAACCAGCTCCATGAAAGGTAATAAAAGGTCATTAATTGATTGATTACTTGGTAATTAACAAAAAATACTTTCCTGTCATATTGAGTAAGGTATCAAATTAAAGATCTTGTTGTCCTGATCAGTAATAATTAATATGTGTTGTGACTTAAGTGGACTATAATTACAAAAAGGCATTAAAACAGTTTTTGTAGGCCTAACAAAACCCTAAATCACACTTTACTTGAATTTTTTAACATGTTAAAATAGTAACACAAGAAGAAATTCAAAGTTAATCTTAAAAATAAAGGTTTAATAGCTGCCAATAGAAAGTGTTCTACCTGCTTCTCCAATTTAGTAGTTTATTTTGAAAACCTTTTAGGTATTAACTATCATAATTTTTTAGTCAATAAAATAATCTTTGATATAATGAAAAAAAATGGCGAGGCCATCGATTCTTGAATCTACTTATTATAGATTTTCTTTTAGGATTGGTTTACTGAATCTGCTCGATTGATAGCAGGTATAAGAGGTGAAAACTTGGAATATATTACACCGTTAGGGCTCCCTGTTGTCCAACCTTACAGCAAGAATTTCACCAGAGCAACTCCATCAATGGTGAAGACGACTGGAGTAGTCTCCCATGACTTTAAATATGATAAGTTTGAGTGAGTCCCTCCTTATAATTTTTTTATTATTCTAATTATAAGTCTTTATTTCAACTTTTCAACTGTCATAAATGGAGTGTTAGGATAGGTTTATTAGGGTCTAAACTCAAAACCCTGACTGTGACATTTGTTAACCATGGATCAAATGGGACTGCGGATGACAGCATCCAGAAATCGGACTGCAAGGGCGTAATTAAGTCCCTTATAAAACAAATTTGCAGGGTTGAGACTGAAGTGAATTATGTTTGTTTTGTCAAATATTGTTAGATTTATAGTAATAAAATTAGTATTTCAGAAAAAAAAAGTTCATTACTGCAATAAAAGTTAATTACAGCTAGGAGTTACTTTAACCTTTCATTGAGTTCATTTCAAAAAAAGGCACAAGAAAAAACTTTATAGAGTATAGGTTTATTCCAGTATAAAATTAGTTTTTACATTTTCCCAAAAAAATTACTGATTTAATATTTATGGTGTAACCCAACAGTGATAAACAAACAAAAAAAAATTAAAATACTTGAGGGGCAAAATTACTGAAGAAACTGAGTTTGATATTTAAGATATTAAAAATTAAATAATAGATAGAAGGTAATTATTTTTTTATTCCTTCTTAATCAAAATCAAAGATAAGAATTAATAATCACATGATAATTTATAAGGTACATAAGTTTTAGTAGGATGTGTGTGCTGGTTGTGGGTTGAGCTTATGTTAATAATAAACATCTGCCTACAAAGTGGTCCAATCGGTGGGCATACATTGTTAATTATTAACACAAATTATTGTAAGTTTGGACAAACAATAAATGCAGGTGTAGTATATTGGTATGAACTTAATAATGAAAATGTTTATTCAATCAAGTTGATCGAATCTTTTGGCCTTTTACTATTTATTCTCTCCAACCAGCATTATTAAAATGCACTAGTGGGATTACATACTGCAAATAACAGTTTCTAATACTTTATTTAAATTTTTTAATTCTTTTCGAAGGAAATAAGGTCTCAAAACAATTAAAATAATGGCAGTTTCGAAGAAATATCCCAATTTAAAATTTTTTCAGTAAATTAAGAAGATACAGAAGTAATTGAGCCAGAAGGGTACTAATTCAGGTCCTGTTACCACTTTTTTCTGCTTAGCCAATAATTATCAATATTTACACCAGTGGGATTACATACCACAATTAATAATTATTAATAAAAGACACATTTAATTATTATTCTGCCAATCTGAATTTTGTTTGAAACCTTTGCAATGCTGAAATACTTTGAATATATTTTGTACTCCCTCTTCTAAAATTATTAAATGATTGTTATTCAGGAGGCCTAATATAGTCAAACAGAAGAATGCATTTCCACCGAATTTCATCCATTCCTTGGATTCCTCTCACATGATGCTTACATCTCTTAACTGTCAACGAGAAGGGATCACATTTGTCTCCGTTCACGATTGCTACTGGACACACCCTGATACTGTCCATATAATGAACAAAGTTAGTTTCTTTCATTTAATTATCATAAATTTGAACTGATCATCACCCTATAATGGGAACCTTGTATTTCCTTTTCAAAATACCAGAAATCAGCATAAAATAACTGCCTAAGTAGGACTGAGAACCTTGTTTCATTGTTTTCTTACATATTCCTATAATGTTGTTAATTAGATAACATTTTTATTTTATGATTAGGAAATATTCATATCATATTAAAAAAATAATAATAATCTAGTCTAAATTTGAGTTGGATAATTTTTTTTTGTTTTTTTTTAATTACTTTACTGATACAGACTTATGTAGTGGCAAATGTACATAAATACAATCAGGTAGTAAGAACATCTTTTTGTATACAAACAAAGTCTGATGGTCAACTAAAAGTAGTTCTCAAATAAGTCAACAAGAGAATAAAGATGAAATATTAACTATACACATAAGAATACAAAACGAAATTTTCTTAAAATGAAGAATTACTAGCCGTTGTTCTTACCCAATATTAATATTATATTACAAAAATTGAAACAGTTTTTCAACTAATAAGTTGTTTTGATCATTGAATGCGAATCAACAAAGTTCAACTTCATTAATAAAATTCTGTTTTTGTTAAATCATATGTAGCAAGTAAAATTACTTACTTTACTTAATTTTTCCTTTATTGTTTGATAAAGTTACTATCTTATATTTAATCATTAATTATTTCATTTAAATTCTTTATCAATCTCTCATCTACAAATTGTAAATGTGTGGGTTTTATATTCATATAAGTGTGTCA
Source organism: Acanthosoma haemorrhoidale (assembly GCA_930367205.1). NCBI lineage: Eukaryota > Metazoa > Arthropoda > Insecta > Hemiptera > Acanthosomatidae > Acanthosoma > Acanthosoma haemorrhoidale. The sequence continues at coordinate 146,377,591 of OV884011.1, read as the reverse complement.
AATAATGTTTGTTTCTTTCAGATTTGCAGAGAACAGTTTGTTTCACTTCACTCACAGAAAATTCTTCAAGAGCTTTCAGAATTTCTGATGTCTCGATATGGATTTAATGAGAAGTAATTCTATGTTAATATTAATAATAATGCATATTAGACTTTGCTGTAATGAATGCTGTTTTCATCAACTTATATTTTTTACTCAGTTTTGTCCTAAGTGGTGCAAGTATTCATGACCTCAGGTAGACTAATTAAAATAGAATTCATAATAAAAAAATTGAGTTAATTGTGATGTATTTCACAATTTAGAGCTTTGTGAAGGCTGGAAAACAAATTGTGAATATGATTTCAATGACTTATTGTGATTGTGGCTCACTAAAATCTCATTATAACATCACATCAATCTGGACAGCAAGATATTTAATTTAATACACTAATATGAAAAGAAAATATTAATTGTTTTATTACCAGGTATTTGTGAGTATTTAATGACGCTTTCCTTGGATTCCTTTTCATGGGATTGCTGATATTTTTAGCATCTTTGGGACATCAAATAAAACTTTAGTGCAAAATATTGTCCTTCTAGGCCAACAAAATGTCAATAACAGGATTTTTGTAACTATATTTTTCTAACGTCCTAATCAATTTCACTTAATACTGAACACAAATGCAGAGGGCTTTAATTTAGTACCCTACACAAGATAAGAGTATTTATTTTTTTAATTACCACATAATTGATTAATGGCCATCAACTCTTGATAAAGGAATCTCTTACATATTTGAGTATCTGGAACAGGTCAGACATCAATGTCAGATAACTGACGCTATAGTGAATACGAATATTTGAATTTATTAGTTAGATTATTTTTATTGTAAAATTAATTTTTGGTTTGTTTTTCATTCCAGAATTGACCCTGAACTCAATTCAGAAGCAGTTGTTAAGGCAATGAAGAAACTTAATACAGTCTTAAAAAATATTCCGCCTACTGGCAATTTCGAACTCAAAAAAGTATTAGATTCTGTATATTTTTTTAGTTGATGCAATGATACTTCAGTAATGACATTGTTTTGTAAATAATCTTTGTACTTCATATAGTAATCATGCTAATAAATAATGTTGCTATTGCAAAAAGTTTTTTTTCACCTTTATTACAATGCACGAGTAATTACTTTTTCTTTGTATCTGTTAGTTGGCTCACAATTAAACAGAATGTTTTACTCACAAGCATTAAAAAACATTTAGTTGCTTAATTAAATTAATGTTTCTTGATTTTAAGATTAAATTAAAATTATATTATTAACATAGTTTTGCAGTATTATTTGCTCAAATTATGATATTTGCCAATTCCGAAAAGAGAGGATCTACTTTCATATTTCATTCAGGCTCATCATCTTTCATCTATCTGTCTATATGTTTGTTCTACGATAGCAATAAAGAGGATTCAGTTAATTTAAAATTATAAAGTTCTGTTCTACAATACCTCAAAAGATGCTTTTGGTTGAAAATAAAATAACAGTAAGTATGGAAAAGAAATTAAAATGTAAAAAAAAAATAGTTAAACTAAATTTTAATATTTTATAAGCCCAAGTCAGAAACTATTTATGATTGAGGGTTTCTTACAGTTGCAGAAATGATTTTAATCACTATTTGTATTTATAATTCACTATAATTATAAGTCCTAACATACGATTTGATATCTGCTCAAAATGGTAAAAAATATTTAATTTTTTTTTGGCGCTATGTAATTTTCATTTTGCAAGGTGATCGATCGAATGGAACCTATATTTAAAAATTCATATCTCTGGGTTAAACAGTTGCTATTATTTATTATTACTTTTACTCCTTTGTTTTTTTGAGGATTGACCTTTTATAGGACTCTAAGAAAGCAGAAAGTTCAGTTAAACATGCAAATTAAATTCCTATAAATTGATAAACATTGAAGCTGCCCAATTATGCAAAGCTGTTAAATAAAAATCCATGATCAACACATTGAGCCATCGGGGAATGGTTTTAAACTAATCCTTGACTCTACAGAGGTTAGTTAGTACTAAGGCTGAATGCTAGGTGTGCTGAAGAGATCAAGCTGAAAAATTGGTACTGAAAACATTATCTAAACTCAGGTTGCCTTGTCTGTCTGACTTCCTGGTTCATAGGCAGAAGAAATGGATACAAGTGTGATGGTGAAAACCAAAGGCATAGGAAGACTTGGGAACATTGCAATAGAGAATTTTCAGGACAAATAGAAATTGTTCTATCAGAATGTTAACAGGGAGAACTAAATAATACTAAAACAAATAGGAGAACGCTCTCCGTAGAACAGAAAAAGTCGTGAATCAGTTTGTGTACTTCAGAGAGCTTCTGGGCCCTGGCATAGAAGAATAAGAAGAGTAGTCACAACCAGTTGTTAAGTGGGAAAACGTTTATGGGATCCCCCCCCTCCAGAAATGGTCAAGTTCAAGGGAATGGAGAGAAAATGAAACACACCAACATCTATTGCATATCACATGGAATCCAAAGAAAAAAACTAGGAAGGTTCTTTAATTCTTCCAATATTCAAGAAATGTCTTAACCATCCCAGCACTTCCCTTTTAAGTGTAACCAGCAAAATTTCTCGAAAGTCATTGTTTGTTTATTTTTTTTGGAAGTTAATTTTAGATGGTTATATTATTAGCAGTTAAAAATATTAGAAAAGATTATTTATTGAATTACTACATTTTTTCTTTTCATCAAGTAGACCCTTCTTGTAAAATTCTATCTGTGTCTCTAGGTCCAAAAAGAGATATTCATTATCCAGACCGACAGATATAAGAACAGGATGTTATTTATTTACTAACCAACAAAACTCTAAAGTAAGTAATGATACATTAATTGAGTAATTTGTATAAATATGTTATATACTAATATAATTACTTTAGGACTGTCATCAATGAGATATAATACTCAACCTATTGATAAGAAAATGTGTGGGTTAGCTAAAGAATGAGACTTAGTATTATATTAATTTGCAGTTCTTCAAATTTGTATTGAAAAATAAAAAATTAAATTCATTGAGTAGTGTAACTCCTGATGGTGATACATTACACTTTTAGAAAATAAATATGTAACTATTAAAAATGAATGTCAAATATGCGTTTTACTGATAATCAAACCATTGAGATTTATCACCTTTTCTTTAGTTATAAAATTTCGACTGTAATCTGCTATTAAACTAAGTACAGTATTAGATATCAATCGCCCGTTCGGCGCCGTGGCTTAGTTGGTTAAAGCGCCTGTCTTGTAAACAGGAGATCGCGAGTTCGAATCTCGCCGGTGCCTGTGCAATTCAAAATTTTTTAACTCTTTGTTGAATTACAAGCTTTTTTTATGACGATATCTTGATGAAGGTATGTAACTCTTGTGGAGTAGAGTAAAGAGGTTTTGTTATGATGATGTTCTTATGGTAGTATCTTCCTTGATGTTCATGAATCGATTTTATTTTTTTTAATATCTTAACGTACTCTTAACTAAAGTGTATTGATTAGTTTTAAAAAGTGCTTGCCAAATATATTACATTTCACTAATTTGTTGAATAATTTGAAGCGTTGATTTGCCCAAACTGGGATAAATCCAATTTACAATGCACTATAGATATAGAGATAACATAAACATTTTTTTTGAGTTTATTGCTAAAACATGAAATAGTTATTGACTATATTGATATTATCTATATATTTTCCTGATATTTGTATCACATTTCTTGCAGGACAGTACACTCTTATCACCTTTTGTTGTGTAAACAATCTGCCACGTTATTAAGGACCTTTTAAATAAATAAAAAAAAAAAAAACTGTTCGCTCAATGTGAATTATCCCATTCAATGGCACCGAATTTCAAATATTTAGCTGCTGGCTTCATGGATTATTGTTACATGATTAATTGCATGAAATGCATTATTAATAAACTCAACTACTGGTACAGATAAGTGGACTATGTAACTTTACTGATTGATGGATTAAAACCGTACATAAATAATAAGACATATACAAATATGAAAAAAAAATTTACCAAGAGGTTTCAAAAAGATTATTTTTCCCGATCAACCAGAGGTCAGATTTTCTGCTCAATCCTGGTGCGCTGTGAAATTAAAGTGGTTCTTTATGCCTTGTAACCTTTCTCAAATCTCGGCTCACGTGCTATTTAAAATTTTATGTTTTCTGTTAATCTGTTTTGATGTTTAGTTAATTACACGAAATTGAGGATACGTTAATGACTAATGCACTGAGAAATTCAAAGGTAGGCCCAGAAATAAAGTTTTAGGGCCCAACAATAGAAATCGTGTTCTTAGTATGGTTTCGGCCGATCGCGATAAGTTTGTTTTTGTCAATATTTTAGCTATTTTTATCATTTCGGTAGGTAATTTTAAGTGGCAGGGATGATAAAACAAATAAATAAAGTATCTAGTAGTTAAATTAAAATGTGTTATAGAACCCACTAATATTGATAATTAACATACAAAGAAAAAATAAAACACCAATCGGGGAGGTCCCGGGTCCCTTATCCGGACCCGCACTAAATCCTGTTTTTGTGCATTTTATAAATTAAATTTAGTTCATAATTGATGTAACAAAAGTTTAAGTGGTAAACTAAACATGAGCTGAATCAGAGTTGTACACACGATTGTAATTGAAGTCTTATTACTTCATCCAAGTATCGCCTAATTATGTTATAACGTAAGCCCGCTCACCAAGTAAGCAATTAATTATTAAATAGCATTTAATTATGGGTTATATCGTCGGGTAAGCAAATGGAAACTCCATATAAAATTGCATGTTTATAAATCGAAAAGGGAGTCTCCAGGACAGACACCTAGACATACTAGTGAGAACATGAATGAAAACGTAAGGCTTTCTGAATTAAAAACCAGCAACGAAACCCTAAAAATAACCAGGGCACTGACCCTTTGATCAACTACTGGTAAAATTAATGTACTGTTTAAATTCTCATTCAATTTTAATAAAGTAGGGATTAGTGATATGCATTTATATTAGCACAGGAAGACATAATATGTCACATCACACACACTGTAGCATGCAGTGGATTTTCTATCCCCACCCCAGGCAATTATAAAGACTCGCGCTCCACCAAGTCTGGAAAACGCTAACTATCTGTGGTCGTGAGCGTTTCAGGGGGTCTTTAGCAAGAGAGACAGCGGCTTGTTCTTTTGGCAATCATTTATATTTTGCACAGGTTAGTGAAATTAGTTAAAAAAATACTAATGTTGAAGACAAATATACACGTTAGGTAAAAGGGTTTTGTTTATTTAGTGAGCAAGTCATCTAAACATGACTCATTTTAATATAATTTTGGTTAATCCAGGCCAGTAGCATGACCATTTTTTTTTTATTTGAATGTTTTTTTTAGAACAATTATGAAATAAATTGTTTTATTAATAATATATATTAACGTAAACAAAGGCCTAGAAAACGAATAAACTGTATCCTATGATACTAACTTGTCTTCACGAGTGTTATTGTTAAATAAACATTAAATTATTAAGAAACAGACAAAAAATTCTTCATTTTATCCATTTAGCCTTCTCGGCCTCTGAAAATCTATTGTTAAAAAACACGTAAACAGCTAAAATAATTTTTACAAAAATTAAAACCGGCAGGGAACTTTAATAATAAATTTAATAAAAAAACATTTCTTTCCAGGGCTTTCAAATCTTTATTTTTTGGGACATCTAAATTCTTAGTTAGACTAATTATGGTTTATTTCGTTGATTTTTATCAAAATGGAAACCTTTTGTTTTCGTATACATGTCTTTCTTTCGTTTCATATCCAGGCTATTATGGACTCCCTGATTTTATATTAAGATTACATTTGATTGCATGACAGCAGGAAAATATTTTCAACTCGATATACCTTACTAAGAGTTATTAATTAATTAATTACTTGGTAGTAAAAAAATATTGTGGTATCACTATATAGTGTCAAATTAAAGATCCAGTAACCCTGTTTAATAATATCTAATTGTTGTTTTCCAAATTTTAAACTATAATTACACAAATTAATTAAACTGTTATTAAAATCATGTACCCTAATTTTACAAAGATAGATCTCATGCTAGCTTCATTTTATACTCCGCTGGTACTAAAAATAAAAGTAATCCTAGAAAAAATAATAAGTGCCATTAATCAGTTAATTACCATGTAGTAAAATAAAATGTTTTCATAGTATATTGTGTTGGGTGTCAAATTAAAGATCTCTGTACGCTTATTAGGAATATGTACAATATCTTGGGGGTTTAATGTAGTAATATAACACAAAAAAAAAAAAATCAGATTATTAACAATTGTTTTCAAACAATTAAATAATTCAATTATGGGTGTGATGGGAAATTGCCGAGTACAGTACTAGTCCAGTGGGCGAGTTAGAGAAACTACTTTTGAATATTTGTGTTAATAAAAATAATAATAAAGCATAAATCAAGAGGGAGTAATTAAAACATCGACGCTTGTTCTATTGTGAGATGTTGCTCACTAATCTAACTTTTTCGTCAAATATTTAAATAAAACAGCTATAGCTGTGGTTTCGAATTTCCATGTGCATGCAGCATGGAATGGAATGAACGGGGTGAGATAGAAAAACTGCATAAGAACGTTATTATGATGTGTTGCCAAACGATTCAACGAAACTCAATCAAGGGCCAATAATTAGTCAATTGTTGAAACCTTTATTTTTGCTGTACTGCATACTTAAATATGTCTATGTGAAATAAAAGACGTGGATAATGAAGAAAAAATATCCCGAACTACACGCGGAATGTGGCTTATGTATCTTAAAAACTACTTGGAATTTGTTTTAATCAAAAACCTTCATTTTATTTTTTAAGTCATATATATCATTGAATATAAACGTTTGAATAAATAAAATCAATTGTTAATTGCCAAAAAGACTTAAAACTTATTGGGTAAGTGGTTTCTATTGTAAGCAAACCTTGCATAATACATAAAAATTCATAAATTTGGAAAAACTTTGGAATCCATTTCGATACCGTGTTTAATGCCATATTGACCGTAGGTGAAAATCAGAACTTTAAATCATCAGTGCCAAGATTTGAGAAATCTTAAAACTGAGCAGAACGGGCATGACTTTTTTTACTTTAATTTTTATCCTATACTTCCCGTAATTGTATTTGTGGTGTGTGAAATCTAACGCACATATTTCGAAGCGTTCTGTAACGTATCTTAAAAATTTTAAATCGTTTGAATCAATCTTATGACCGCAATCGCAAGAAATTACCAGTTTGGCAATGGGACAGCCATTAGACAAATCATAAGCTTACTTAAAAAAAAAATGAGTAACTATTTGCACCGTTATAAATGCAAATTATCATCAATAATTAATGAAAATAAAAAACAAATCGGAGCTCTGACTCGATTCAATTTAGTTTGCCTATGTACCCTCTTAGTGTGGAATTGAGCTATTTTAAAAATTAATTTTATAACTCTGAGGGAATCACGAATTTTGAAAAAAAAAATGCTCTCTTCTAATAATGCGAATTTTGATATTAGTCCTATATTAGTACATGAAAGTTTCACATTTAAAGAAAGCAATATTTCCCTTTTTATACACCAAAAAATGGTAACACTTTTTCAATACAGGTTTAATAAAATTTACATTTTGTACAAAATGTGTCTCAGTTTTGAAATTGTACTTAGAATAATATTTAGGACACAACAGATAGGATTTATCACACGAGAAGTTTAAAAAAAAAATCATTAGAACCCTCTTTGATAGTTTATAAATAATAAATTGACAGTATTATGATGGAGATTTGTAACTTTTCTTTTTTTCTTTTAAATGTTTGTCTGAAAGTGAAAATCTGGGTCTAATAGTCCAAATTCAAGCTAAGGGTCATAGAGGAAAATCTTAGCCTAAGTTTAAAAGTGCCAAGAGGCAGAATTAGGCATGGCCTTCGCCCTAAAAAACTATGAAGATCATAAGCTTAACTTTGTTTACTGTTGAACTGTTTGTTACTACTAAACTGCTACATAATAGAACATAAACATATTTACTTAATAAGTCTGTTTATATCTTTTGCTTTTCTCCTTCACGGTTTATACAAAATGGAGCTGCTTACAATTGGGGAAAATATATTTATCATGCGACATATATCGTCGATCAGCGGATCAGTAGTCTCATTCGAACATGGATTTTTTTTATTGTGACCAAAATTTGTTTACTACCATTATGAACTAAATATATATAAATGTAATTAAGGGGGTAGAAAGTTCAGAAACGATATGAAGAGATGACCGGATTCGGACCGGGGTCTCCACGGCAGTTTCTTATTAAATGAAAGTAATCCCATGGAAAATAATAACTGCCATTAATCAATTAATTACTTTGTGATGAAAAAAATCCGCATCATATTGTGCAGTATTTCAAATTAAAGGTCTGGAGTTAGTATTTATTGATATGTATGATATTTTGGGGTTTTAATTGACTGTAAATACAAAAAAAAACATAAAATCATATTAATGAGAATTAAATGATTGGCTGGAAGAACGCGGTACATTTATTTCAAGAAGTTTTTATCTTCCACAGCTGTACATGTGGTTTTTCATCAGTCCCGGCTCTCCTGTTATTATTTCCATATTATTCTAAAGTCTCCATATTATTACAGCCATTGTTTTAGAGGTAACTTTTATTTTTTTATTTTAAACGTTTGTCTTAAAGTTGGTGCTAGAAAGGAGGTTAGGAGTGATCATTAACGTAGGTACCTACCTCGTTTTTCCCGGATAAAATAATAAGGATAAAAACAATATCGATATCATTGACAAACTGCATTCTTCCAGCCATTCAATTATTAAAAAAATATTTATGGAAAATTATCTGTGGCCTACAACTTCCCTTGTAAAGTATAAATTAATCGGGGACATGAGAGAAAGGTTAACTTAAGAAATCAATCAAAAGGGGGTAATTAGTAAGATCATCAAGCCCTTTCATTGTGTGGTACTGCACACTTCTCTACCTTTTTTAGAGGATGATACTGAAAATAACGAAGGAGTATAATTCAATAAAAAGTAGAAAAATATGTATGAGTCGGGTATCAAATAGAATCCTTTACAATTTCTTGATTAACAAATGGCAGAACATTGTCATTGCTCATTGTGTGACCTCGATATTTTAACATCGGTGTGACAATGAAGACATAAAATCATTAATATAAAATTATAAAGTTAATTGTGCTAGGCTGGTAGTCCGGTTGTATCCTGTAATTTCCAGCTCACTGCATGAGCATCTATTGCCTGCCTTTAGAGCAAATTCATTATGAATCAGCACCAATTTTATCTAATATGTAATATTGTATATCTAATATTAAACATTAAAAAATACTGTTTGAGTCATCTATATTAAACTATAGAAATAACATTTATGATTTCGTTGTAGCTTTTAATTGAATTTTTTCAATATTTGTTATATGGGAATTGATATTTAAACTGTGTACGAAAATAGAACAATAATCAGTGGAACGTTCTCACAGGCTTACAGGATGAAAACGAAAATAAATGTTTCTGTGGGAACGCAGACTTTTAATGAGGTAAGTTTGATATGTACAAACTCTCACGTTTTTAGTTCTATATATTTTACATTAGTGAATTTATATATAATGTTGTGTTTACAGGATTGCAATAATCTTACCCCCTTAGGTACACATTCCTTTTTAGAGGTATTTACATGTTCAGAAAATTACTTCATATTGGAAGTCCGCCTTTCCATTACTGGAAATGACCAAATGGGATAGTAACAAACAGTCTAGTTTCTTCCCCGAATAGCTGTGATTACACTGGATTTCGTGCATTTCTGGAGTGATTGGGTCTTTCGTATTATCATTTAATATCACTTAATCATCATCTTGAATTCCTCTTCTGATCTATTCCGATGCATATTAAATTGTTATTGTTTCGCCAGTAAATACAAGGACTTGGACAAGGTGCAACCTTGGATTTGCTCTGTCCACCATAACACATCCTATTTTCCTGCCTGCTTTTGATGCACCTATGACATATATAATTATATATGTATTGTGATTGTTGAAGTACTTATCCACCGGAGACACATCAAGTTTTAGAATCGTTGCAGCACCTCACAAACCCAGTGTTTAACACTATGGCCCCAATACCCCCTCCCGCATCGATGGCAACAGACTGTCGGGGTAAATTAGGTTAAGATTTAGTTTACGTTTTTATTGTTACATGTAAGTTAGTTTTAAGTTTATGATAAATAAGGTAAGCCCCATCACTTTTAATAAATTCAGTCCATTAATGTATAATGTACATCATTATACTTTCGTACAATGCAGATCACTATTTTGTATAAAATGTAGCCAGACTACAGGAAATACAATGAAGCAATTATAAATAGATTCGTTTGTAGAATCTATATTTTATGCATATATAAATTTGTAAAAAGGGGATATGGAGCAGAAAAATAAAATAAAAGATGGCCTAATTTTAATTTTTATTGATTGCGTTTTTGGCTTTCTATTTTTTCGGTATTTCCTATCAGAGTTGAACTGTTGAAGTTTAATGGAACTCGATAAGGTAACTTTGGTTTTCAGTTTTTTAAGTGCCTTATAATAAACTTGTAGTAAGTAATTATAGTATTTAATTATGAGTTCGATGTGATACATAATAATGTTGCGTAACTAAAATTGGGCGTTTCAGGAATCCGGTACAGATTGTCGTCGATCAATGAGCACACAAACAAAACCGATGGCAGTTGTAAGGCCAGGAATAAGGGTAAAAAATATTTAAATAACTTTTTAATATTCTGAAGTTTTCTAACTTGTTAACTATTCTCTTATTTATCAATTCCGGAAAAAAAAATGACAAGTAGTTTTAACAGAGGTAAAACTTCATTTCTGTTTTTAAGAGATTTTCCTAGGATGGTGTTATCCTCATTAAATATTTGATAATCATCTTTTCTTGTGACCTCAATAACTGAGGGCTCATCAAGCCACGTTTTCTTTAACTATGTCTCCCACGCGACCAATTTAGGTCACTGTTTACTTACCTGGGTATGGGAGTTCATTAAATTGCTATTTTAGCTTAATATTTTGAACGGAAACCCCAAAGATGTTTAAAATAAAAGCTACTCAATAAAATGGGGCCCCTTAAGAAGGATCATTAATTAATTTGTGATTTAATAAAAAATGGGGTCATGTGATGAATCACACAATTGAGGGGTTTGCTAAAATTGGGAAACCGGTTTTCTTAAAATAAAAATCCGAACAATACAATGAATATTATTAATCGGGACGTCGAGACCTTAAATTTGATAACCTACCTGATGTGATTGGGAAATATTTATTTTATAGTTACAAGCAAATGAATAATAATTGACCCTTTATTGTGTTTCACAAATTTGCTTTTATTTTTGGTTTCATTTGGGTATCAATTCAAACATTCATGAAATATATCATATGTAGATATGGATGATTATTAACCTGCAGACCCGCCAAACAAGTCACTTCTATTACATATACCACTGTGTTATCTGATCCCCCCCCCCCTAGAGCTACGCCTAAGACGGAAGTGGCTTCGCTACCTCCTTCAAACTAAGTTGCATTTTGTTTAAAGTGAGCTGCAAAGAGCGGTTGGTGATTATTAAAGTGTCAAGTTGAGTGACCTTGGCTACTGAGCCTTTTTCCTTCCAAAAAAGTAACAAGACGTCAAAAACCGGAGTTATATGCACAGTGGGCGTCTTATTTTTGAGAAGAGGGTGGAACCTGTTTGATCAGTATTGAGAAAACATCTAAAGCTCCACAATATAGTTTTGAATGTACTATTTTATATACATATTCCATATTAGCGATATTATACCGGCTAATTTTAGAATTTAAGCATTTTTTTTTTTTGTTTAAGAATACAGAATACACTAAACTCCAGTTTATAAAGGAATTTAATAAATCCCATGTAAACTTTTCTCAATAGTCACTTATTGTATACTTTTTTTATTAAAAAGACATGTTCATATAGTTTAATGGGTTGAATTTTTGTAAAATCCACCACCAACTCATATATTTTAAATGTCAGTAATAATAATAAAGTTAATTATTCCTATAAAATTTATGGTTTAAAATAATTCAGCCCAATAAACAACTTCAAAATCTCTAAAGAAATTTCAAAAACTTAAGTAATCACATTATTTATCGTAACTCTTATAACTTTCCTCTTGGGGAAGTAAGGTATATGTAGAGTCTATCAAAATTGATCTCCCTAATAAAGTTCTTGTAGTTAAATTGTGTTTGTTCTTTATATGTTATTATATATAGACGGAGGTACAAGCCACACAGGGACAAGAAACCAGCGAACACCCGCCTCATTTGAACCCCAGTACCGGTTTCATCGAGGTTATGCCAGTAAGTGTAAACTGGAGTTATTATCCATAAGAACTATTTCCTCTGGGGTGCCGATTGATACATGGATGCTGAAATGACTTGTTTACCCAAAATTTCTGAAAATAACAATTGGAGGAGGGTTCGGCCGAATAAGTTCTATGTTTCCCTAACTTGTGCCTCACTAAACTACAGCATAGACCGTCGTTCCAATTATTCACCATTCCAGCTGTGTAAGGATGCAAAACCACGAAATGTTCTGGTTTCTGTAGGAACTTAATTACTTTAACTTAAAATGTAATATGGACCGATATTGGAGAAAGCCCTTCATATATCTTTATAGTGTACTATCCTGAGCGCTTTGTCAATACAACTGTTAGGGAGCGTCACAAACGCCTGGACGATGTATGATTAATTATTTAAAGCTTTCTGGGTTGGATAATAAAAATATTACAATACAATAAATTGTAGTTATGCACGATGAAACATAATAAGCATAGGTAATTTGATTACTTGTAATTCATAAAATTATAAATTCCACTTTTATGATAAAAGGCTTAATTTATCAATCTAAGGGTAGGTAAGCGTGATTAATTAATGATAATAGATGTACTCCAACCTATAGGTGAAAAAGTGTTGTTGTTTTTTCACTTTTAATAAGTACTATTTTAGCAATACTTATTTAGAGATCATAAATGTTTTGATTACTTAACTTTGAGGTTGATTGTTTATGTACTTTCATTTACGCGAGGCACGCTGAAGTACGGTTTTGCTAGCAGCTCACTAAATAGGGAAGTGAATAAATTTAATAACCATTTTGGGATTTGAACCTAGAACATTCATATCAAGTATAACGAAACAAAAACGTAGTTATCCAGACCTTCGCTCAAGTCAGACGTGGCGTATATTAGAGCAAGTTTGGTTTGTTATCAGACTGTGGTTTTCAGATATCAGCAGTTTATAGTCCTCCTTTAATATTCACCTCCTTGCTTCTCAAACGTTCTTTCTACATAATAATTACCACAGGTAGGAGATTAAGATAGAGAATGAGACACTGAAGGAGATCAAATTAATTTTACTGTTTTATTGTTACATCGTATTATTTTATATTGCAAATCAAGCCCTTAACTAGCACATAAAATACCTATGCGCATTCAACAGGTCCATCGGCTGTTGGTCGTTTTGGTGTTTTTCTTCTCCTTTTTGAGTTGTGTCCGTTGATCGTTCAGTCTATAGTATTCCGCGATTATATGCACATATTATGCGAGTGTATTATCCTTCTAAAATCTATTAGTCCGAGTCAATGTCGATTACAAATTTGAATGATGATTTTGAATAGACTAGATGTATTTCTTTGTTCAAAAGATGTATGTTCTGTTTTTCTGACCAAATATCATCAATTAATACCTGATTTATAATCTTATAAGGCTTGAGTTTCTACAGGTAACGTCTAACCTCGTGGAAGACTTGTGGCACGTTGAGAAAAACGGTTGGGTAATTCTGTTTATTTGTTTCCAAGCAGTAGTTAGTTGGGTCAAAAGAACTTCACTGGGTCAAACGACACTTACTGGTGTAAGTAACCGTACTGAAGTAAGGTTCTTCAAACGCTTATGTTATCATTTAAGAATATAATATAATTATAAATATGTAAAAATATTCCCATAGTATGCAATGGATGGAACATGTGATAACGTCCCTTAAACAGCATTTTAGTGTCTTCTGTTCTTTTAGCGCAATCGAAGCTCGATTCCGCAACCCCCAGTAAACCTACCGGATTATTACCTCCGTGCACTAAGGGTATGTCAAATTATTTTTTTTTTAATTTAACAAATATTTATTTTAAACGTTGTCCTAGTTTAAGGACAATTGATTAACTGATGAACCTAGATGATAACCAAGTGTGCCTTGCTGCCACAATTACCATGCAAAAACAAGAAACAAACAAAAAATTTACTTATAAATCAACTTTTGCTTCTTAAAAATACAACAACTTAATGTTTGGAGCTCCAATTTAGGAGGTAAATATTCGAGCCACGACAAGACTTACTTTAAGTCTAAGTTTGGAACATGTCTTATAAATCTAAATGAGTTGTCAAACAGTTCTGTTATTATTTAACAATATATCATCATTTTAAAGAAGTATTAATTTGCAAATAGCATGTAATAGACAGAAGATATGATAATACATATATCTAAAACTGAATCTTAGTGTATTCTACTGTTCTAGCCCAATCAAAGCTTGTTTACGTCAACCCATGTAAACCTACCAGATTATCCCCCCCAAACACTTAGGGTAAGTCAAATTAATTTTATTTTAATTTAACAAATATTTATATTAAACGTTGTCCTAGTTTAAAGAAGGTGTCGGGTCCTGATTTACCGATAGACGAACCTGTGTGATCACCCAAGAGTGCCTTGATACCATAGTTACCAAACAAATCTAGATATCCCTCATCTCAAAATAAAAAAAAAACTTACTTGATATTTGGAGCTCTAATGTACCTAGTTAATAAATATTAGATGGCTTTATCCCTTCGGCTGAAACTTAATATATAAGAGCGTCCTGAGGCCAGCTCTACTGTTTGGGACACCACTCTTCCGATTCCTACACACTAGCACAATAACTCGACTCCAGAGCTTCCAGAACAATATCCAGCGCACGGCACTATGGAATACTCCTTTTCGTGATATGAAGGCTCCCAACATCCACGAAAAGTTCGAGGTCCCCACCATCACCGAAGCCATCCAAAGAAGACACATCAAGTTCTTTGACTCGATGAAACATAGCCAAAACCCTCTATTCCGAGACATGTCACCCCCACCGCTACCGGCAAGATGGCAGCTCTCAAGATCTGGTAAAGCAGACCAAATGGTGGACATCACGGCTTGGCCCACCAACAACAAGCCTCTAACGGGCACCCAACACTGCTATCCGACTAAATAAGACTGCACTACACGCCTAGAGGGAATCTAGGCCAAGCCACCAGTGGACTCTCACCACTGTACCGCAACTATCAACCTCTACCGAGGCTTCCCACACTCCTTAATTCTCTCACACCACCTTCAAGCAGGTGCTCCTAGTACAAGGATCCGCTCAACCCAAATATTCCTTTATTTTCCCCTCATTCTTAATCTTATAATTAGAGAGCTAAGAAAAAAAAAAATAGATAGACATTACTTTCTTGAATTAAAGTTTTTAAATCGTCTTGTATGTCTGCATGAGTTTTCAAATACCTTTGTAATTTATTAAAACTAAAAATCCGTTGTAAAGATGTATAAACATGCACGTAGTAACAAATGGATGGCCTATTTAGTACTAATAAAACAATTAAAACCCAAGTCTACTTACGGCATTATTATTAAATACTTTTACTACAATAATTAACATATCCTGCTGTATTCGGTTGATCCCAGATGTCGAACCGAAGCCTGAATGCCCTGCGAACTTCTGCAAGAAGAGATCCCGTCTTGCACGAATTAAGAACGGTGAGCTCTGAATTTTTTTTTTTTTAATTAACGATTGATTTTATTCATTTGGTGAGGGTGGGTTTCAGGGTCCTCTTTGCAAATAGTTTCTCATTATTACAGAACAAGTTCCAAACAGAATCAAACCTAAATATTATCTCTAAGGAAGCTGTTCAGCTGCGGGTACCGGGAAATTATAAAATACTGAGGAAAGAAATAACTGACTCTGCTGCTAATCTCCACTTATCAGTTGTCAGTGATCTGACATTGAACATTTGCTACAGCCTATCGGAGAAAGTGTTTTCTTTCACAAACTGTCATAACCGACAATATTGTTTACTTTTCACTAAGGACTCTTTCTCATGTGAGTGGAATTGCAATGTATTGAGCATGGGTGATTGTCATTACTCCTTCAAACATCTTCCTTCATAGGATAGCGTGCTGGATAGCTCGCTGCGCCATGCCTTCATGACCCACATCTTGGAGCACATTTTTTTATTATGTACACTTATAACTCCTTTAACGACTGCACTGATCTACTGAGGTAGGTCTTGCTTGGAAGGCAAGCCTTCACGAGGCAGGTATACAGTTCTGCTCAGGTCCCTTCTACTTGTTCTTAGCAAGATCATAAATATTAAATATAAAGTAAGCATTATAAAACTGGTAATACATAATTAAGGGTTTTAGATTTTTCTGCTGATTTAATCGTTATCTGTCTTACTTATTGACCCATCAAACCTGATTGATAATGAAAGAGAAAAAATAAGCTTTCAAACAGTGGTAACAAATTTAAATTTTGACAAAACTTAGCCAAGTTTTGCAGGTTTAACCGGGATAAAAGACAATAACGAACAAATCTTGCTCCCTCGGCAAGTTTAACCAGAAACAATTTGTATTTCTAGGTTTATGGGTTAGAGGTCCTAAAAACATATACGACCTTTTTTTCCCCCAATCTTATTTTTGCTTAGGCACTTTGCTTGAAATGTCTTCTGGTTATTCATGTTCATTTAATAAAATTCGGCCTGTTGTTTTTGTATTTTAAAAACACAAACTGTTGATGTAAAATAAACATGATGTAACATATTGTAACATGTTGATAAATGTTAACTGCACTGTACACAGACAACAACACTGAAGAGTTACTAAGAAATAACATGGAGTTTTTAAACATAATTGTTTTTGTTGGCTCCCATTGACCACAGTGCTCAGTCATATGTCAAATACCTTGGGACTCAGTATTACAAAAACAAGTTCAATTGAAATCGGTGACCTCATAACCGTTCTCCCATTGTTAGTCAAAGTTAGTGACATTTTTTTTTAAGTATAGAGAGTACGAATTTGTTAGTGTTGTATTATATTTAACCGTAAAATAATTTTCCCAATGAATAAATATTCATTTATTAAATTGGGATGGATCATATATCATGCATAAAATAGTAAAAAATTACTCATGAACTATTCTGGTGTTTTAACAGATCGAAACCAGGCTTCGAAATTATTGTAACAGGCCACAATCAGCTAGTAATGAATAAAGAACTGTAAGTATTTTTATTGAATGTTTTAATAATTTATCATCATTTATTCATTGTAGATGAGATATAAAACTAATGTTACACACAACTAACGTCCCAGATTATCATACATAAACATCAACCCATAACGAACAGACTAGATCTCTGGAGGTCAGGCAAACAGTTCCAAAAAATTTCTGTGCCAACTAACAAAAACCCTTTGAAAAATAATCAATGTCCCTTTCTATGTTTCCAATTACATCCACCATTCTAACCCAACTTAACCAATGGTCCAAGACCTGGGCAGTAGAAATTAACGCTAATTCTTATTCATGGTGTTCACTCTTCCAAGTGGTAAACGTCCTCTCGTAAAGATTAACAACTAATCTTTAGAAAAACTGACATGGTTAAATAGCTAAAACCTGCAGTTGCTTAGCATTGCAGCTTTTGTTTATTTCTACCTTTTAAGGACGGGGAGGAACATTTCCCTTATGAATTGCAGCTTTTCAGAATAAACGTTCAGGTCCCTCTCCTGGATGTCTCCGAAACATGTAGAGTAAGCAGGGTAATGAAAGACAATTTACACATGGGTAAGGTAATAACCACAATTTATTAATTGGCGCCTAAGGAGAATCATCAGAATCTGATGACCAGAGGTTCTTTGCAATCACAAATGATGGTAACAATACTGGAAAAGGGTCTATTGACGTTCTGATAAAAAAAAAATAAATGGAATGCATTGGGCACTCTCTTTGGAATCACGATGGAGCAGCTGAAAACTATCAATCCGCTGACGAATAGTACGTCAGCAGATTGAGAAGATCAGTGATAGATGAGATGAAGAGGGCTGGTAAGACTTAAGAAGTTATATATTCAACCCCCGACACGTGGAAGTTAATGTACAATTGTTAAATTACTTTAAGGAACTGAGTCAAGAGGAGCGAAGGCCGGATGTAGGTATGAACCCCCCTTTTGAAGTAGGCCGACCGATGTACCCCATCTGTTGTGGTATGGGTGGTGCTAAGTGCAACATGGTGCGGAAAAGACATGAACGGTCACAAAGAGCTTTAAAGAAAAAAACCTGTTGAGAGTGAAAAATACGGTCCAAGACGAGAAGATGTATACGTGTAATTGACATTCTCAGTCGGTAGTCGCCCTGATGGGAGGAGACGCTACAGTGACGGGTTGTGGAGGATTGCTTTTGTTTTTGACCTCTTGGTTTTGAGGTAGCTTCTGCATCAGATTGAAGACATCGATGTACACTAGTATGATTTAAGCTTTATTTATAGTTAGTACAATAGATGAAATCTGTTCATCATTTTAAGTAAACAGTAAAATCAGTCATTCCTCGATAAAACATTTTAATATTTTGTTGTTTTGTCTAGCAAATTCTATTTTACAATTGAATGCCTTTCGTTTGATCACCACGTTAATTTATTAAGACAAATTACTTTGGGATTAGATTCAATTGGGACCAATAGTAAGTAAATATAGAAACACTGTTTGGAATGATTGAGATAACTATTTAATGAACTATAAACAAGTCGCATGAGATAGCAAGAAAGTGGGCTCTCTGGAACGACAGTCTGTACGCCATCAGTGTCCACACCAGACTCTACTGGGCCGTCCAACAGACCATCTAAGTTTGAGGGAGCGGCCGCAAGGTGACGCTGGTTGCGTATTCTTGCATATCCGACTCTGCTAATTGGTCCAGACTCCACACCCATATATATGTCTAGGTTTTCTTTGACAAAATTTTAGTTTTAATTATGATATTGACTAAACATTTCTGACAGTCAGAGTAAAAAAAATAAAAAAAGGTTCATTCATATAAAATAATAATGCAAAGTTACTTCCCCAAACTGTAGAAAATATAAATTATACGACTGATCACGAAACATGAAAATATGGATCTACCTTGCTTTAATAACTGATAAAATCTGCTGTTGTAATTATCATAATATAAATGATTCAATTCGTACAATATCAACCATGATTGTTTGATAGTCATTATGTCATGTTGTAGGTCACGAGAACCCCTCCGTGGTTAATGGAGGTGGACAACACAGAATGGTATCCAGGTTCCCCCCAGTCTGTCTAGGTTTCCTTATACTTGGGTATAATGGCTTAAACAGAAGAGCTTCATGAACTAGGCAGGAGCAAAGAACCATTAGCCACCGTGCTACAGAGCAGCGTTTCATATTTTATAGTCACACGGACAGTACAACATCTAAATCAACGGTGGTCAAGTGTTATGTAGTACTGACATTTTAACAAATAGCTGAAATAAAAAAGGTTACAAATATTCAATTATAATAATCATTTAATCAAACATGTTATCTCTCTAGTAAAATGTTAATTATTTGTAATGCAATTAGCAAAAGCAGAAATATATGCTATTAGATCGGAAATTGCCTTCTTAATTATTTTTCATACTTACTTATACCACCTGTTTCTGAAAGTGGATTTATCCTCACGAGTAACATTTTAGGACAAATCAGGAACGCCAATTAGAATGAATGGTTCAAGTTAGTATGAATGTTCCGGCGTAAATACAGCTGCGTTATCAAAATGTGGTCAAACTGATTCGTAGCTAACCAAATAATGGAGAGCAGTCATGGATATTACGTTTTGTCCGATTGTTCAACCACCCCAATACACATTTCCTTATTGAATGTATTTTTTTCCTTCACAAGTTGACACTTGTTGCCAATATCGGGCAATAATCTTTCAGAATGAGTGGACTTAAAAACGAATGTAGCTTAGTGGTATAATTTATCTGAAAGCTTAAAAGCAAATACCACTCTTTCCAAACCTTGACTGATAGAACATCTAGGCTGTTAGTACGTTCATCTGGAAATTGAAGTATTGGTTGTTTGGGTAGAGTGCATGTATGGTACATTTGACAGTAAGTACTTGGGTAGTCTGCATCCTCATTATTAACTCGACTATCATCCCTTACTGCTTGTTAGCGTCTGTGCACCTTCAGCTGAGCTCGTAGGCTTTTTGATTGGCTATATTATAAAAAAAGGGCATCGAATACACACTTTACAACACACGTTGAGTATCTGTTGTCAAACTTATCCATCATTCAAAGAATTTTAACCCTCTACGTTATCATCCACTTTAATAGCTGCACTTCAATTACTTATTATTTTGTCCCAGATCAGATGAAGTCACGAGGTGTTAATTTAAGCACGCTGAAGATTGCCTTGTAGAATCGGGATGGAATACTTGCTATGTCAGTTGTGAACTGGCGAACTCATATTTCTGCGCCGTACAGAGCTATGGAATGTAGCAAATTCATCTGTATCTGGATATCTGACCAAGAGTTAGTAAAGACCTTTTTACTTGTATGAATAGAGCAATTGATTTTTGAGATGGTATAAACAAAGTTCTTATTCAAGCAGCTACATGTTGAAAAAATTATCTTTAATCACTGTAGCAATGCCAATTTACTTTCATTTGGATTTTGTGGGCCCTTCTCAGGAGCCCCTTACGCTAGGTACTAC
This sequence comes from Acanthosoma haemorrhoidale, assembly GCA_930367205.1. Lineage (NCBI taxonomy): Eukaryota > Metazoa > Arthropoda > Insecta > Hemiptera > Acanthosomatidae > Acanthosoma > Acanthosoma haemorrhoidale. Next base: position 146,356,721 of record OV884011.1, on the reverse strand, counting down.
CCATACGGCCCTACGACATAGCTCAGACAACGTTGACAACACATAATAAACAACATGACTGTTATGTAAACTTCTTCTTGGTTCAAGGACCACCAAGCAAGGTTCCAAGAGGTCACCCTAAAGATGAAAAAATTACAGCAACGAAGGAGAGATATTTGGGTGAACACGATTTCTTAGGATGAACTGATGGAGCAATCAGACAAAAAGCCAACGGTGGCTATTATTGGAGTGAGGTTAACCCAAAAATGAGCGTGTAATCTTAAGACAATCCCCTCACTGGTAGTGACAACTCCAATGAACAACTGTACTAAAATTTAGAAGTATATGATTTTTTAAAAATATTTTTCCATTGTTCCATATACTAACATAGGTTAGTGTCAACACCCCTGTGTTTCCAGTGAACACAGATAAATAGTTTTAATACTATTTATATTGATGGATTGTACATATTACAATAAATAAATAATAATAAATGAAAAAAAGAAAATGCGCAAATTATGTTAGTAAATTATTTTTGTGGTAGAATAACATTAACCTGCAAAATAATTTGTTATACGTTTGCATTGTGAAAAAGAAAGGTTCTGTACATAATGTAGTTTTATTAAATAATACCTTTTTTTTTTTTTTTTTTTAGCTTATATTTTTTCAATTACAAGATATTGTTTTTTTTTTAATTTTATTTTCTGTAATTTAAACGTGACAAAACATTTTATCAATAATTGGTTCAATATTTTTTATGACATTCTTGCAGGGAGAATTTTCAAATAGTGCTTTATTTCAATTTATGTTATTTTTGAAGTTAATCATAATGATATTAAGAATAGCATTAGGCCAAATTCACCCATGCAATCATAAAACAATTTAACAAGCTATATATTTATCTATATATTTAAAACTAAGGAGAATTTTAAAAGAAGAATGTTCACATAAAGAAAGTTTTAATATTCTATGCAAGCTTAATCTCACAACATACATTTTATATTTTAACAAACTGGGAGTCGTGACTTCAAATGTGTGTTGCTGGAATGTCCAATAATAAATAATCTCAATAAAATAATATCCATCAATAAAATTGATGAAAATCTAAAGTGGTTCTTTTATCAACCAAAGTTGGTATAACAATAAATACACCCACACATGTCTAACTTGTAATGCTTATTCATTGCTATATTTTGGGTTACAGAAGGTCTCGTAACTTTTATTATTCCTTTTCATTTACTCATATGACTTAAAGCAGATTTAATCAGTTCTCAGAGCTAGAAATGAATTACTTAGATTGGTTAAAAAACCTCAACACAGTTAGGTAAATAAACAATCTGCGGAAAATACGCGAGAGCATTATTGTTGTATTTAGTTCTTGGGTTGATTTTCCAAGCAGCACCTGCAACCAAAATTAGAACTTTGGCGACATGCGGAGGGTAATCCGGTTAATATGATCTATATCTAGGTGTCAGATGCGTGCGATCTGGTGAAGAGACTTCCCTACTAACCAGACACATGTAGGGCTTATTAGCCACCTACCTATTAAATAATAGCACTGGAGATAGGGAGATCCCGGATTTGATCCCATGTTAGTATTTGTTGATAATAAATAATTTTTACTTGTGTCGGGAATGTTCCCAAGGGGTGGGGGGGGAGAATGCCCACCGCGGGCTAGGGTCTACGACCCGGCCGCCGTCCAGCGAGCGCCAAGAAAGAGATGAAATGGGTTGACCTGTAGTCTTTAACTTTTGCCTAGTCGGCAGGTAGTTTATTCTTATTGATCTGACTCCATGAGATCTTAGAAGTTGTGCACTATGTTCAGGAGAAGTGTAACAGGGTAGGTATCATAGGTAGTTTATGTGGTCTTGGAATGATAACGAATTCACACTCGGTATCTAAGGGTAGGCGAAAACCGTCCGAATCCCAAAGGTGAGTGTTAACCGGAGAGAGGGAGACTGGATCGCTGGGGGAGACGCTACTAGGTACAGTTTGTAGGACCCCAGAGACCGTCGTCTACATGGAAGCGATCCCTTCCAAGGGTGTACTAGTTTTAGTGAAACGAAGACAGAGAATCCCACTAGGAAGGTATGTGGTATGGGAGAGAGAGAGATAGAGATAGTTTAGAGTTTGGCAAAAAGCCCCAAATCTGGCCCTTATATAGGCAGGTCAGAGACGGGGGTAGCATCGCCGCGCCACCTAGTGGCTTCAGCTGTTTCGTACACGAGTTTTCCCCTCTCTTAACTGACTCTTTTGAAGGTTTTTATTATTAAAACATGGAAACATAGGTGGATATTTTCTGGGCCGAGAAGAGGGTAACTTCTACTTATTTGTGGTTAGGAAGTTGACACAACTTGTTTATTTATACAGCTCTCCATAGTAACAGCAAATAGTATTGCTATTAATCTATAGGTCTGGTTAATGAAAGGAGCAGTAATATCTCCAATCTGCTTCACATCCGTATGTCTTATACCCCACAATAATTACACTCTCACAAACACAAGGGGCGGAGTCTTATAGAGCAGCTAAAGAGATATGTTATTGGAAACTATGTGAATTTATGGAAATATTCCGTATTGTGAAATCTGTACTGATGAAAACAGTATATTTATTCAATAAAAGGATTTGAAAGAATACTATTGGTAAGGATATAATGACAACGGGACTTCGAATCCAGACTGGATTAGAATCAACTATAGAATGGACTACTCAGAAAAACAGACAACTACATTGGATGAAGACAGAAATTGGTAGTATCAGGAGTAGAATACATATCGAATGTGGTGAAGCATTGCATATCAAAGCACAAGTTTGAAGACACACAAAAAATACGATATCATACGCGCAAGCAACAGATTTGAAAAGACAATAAAGGATCCCAGCTGGCTGCCCCAAGATCCAAACATTAAACCAAAAAAAACAAACTACCTCCAACACTATATTTGCCGCCCTGAAATTACGCTTCGGAAGAAGGGGCTACTTCATCGGGGCTGCTTTTACGGTATTGCCGCATACGGTTGGTGGGGGAGGGACTAATCATTAATTTCCTTATTGCTTAATGATTGACATTATCGACGTAAAAGGGTCACGTAGATAGAAGAAAACTAATGCACATCGCGTCATTTGCCATGTATTGTGGGTCTCGTCCTTCTGATTTCGTGACGGCAACCATAGACACCAATGGGTTCCAGAAAGTGGAGTAAACCTAGCCTGCTTGCCAGACGGCTCCGGCAGTCATTAAGACTACCATCGCCAAGAGTTGCATTCTAGCTGGAGTGCCCGTCTTAGACACGGAAATCACGAGACCTAGTGGTTCGGCAGGGGGCGCCAGCAACATGGCGGGCATCAATACAACTCCAGAAAAACTGATACCAAACAGACTATATCGTGTTAAGCAGTTAAACCTAAACCATGTTGACCCCGCAACGCTAGGGGAAAAACTACCCAGGGCGATTAAATGTACTTAGTATTGCACAAAGATTTTATTTACGAATTAAAGTTAGAAACAGTAATGAGGCCTGAATGTGTGAAACTTACTGTTAAATGATATATTGCCAATGAGAGAAAATTTTGTAGATACGAAAGCTTGAAAAACAATAGCAAATATTCACTTCTCTGAAGTTGCGGTATACCTCTTTGGATTAATGGGAAGGTTTTATTATTGTTACCACTTATTTTGAACTTTGAAAAGGATTCAAATATGTCAAATATTATCATTGTCGCTAAACAGTGCTTTATTGATAAGCGTCTCTAAACAAAAAGCAGATTTTTAATTCTTGGCATGGATAATTTACGAACAGACGATCCTCCTGATGATTGGCAGGTTTTTTTAAATAACATATCAGCTAGAGCTGAAGTCTCAGGGGATGTGGACAGAGTTAAAAGTGCAAATTCTTTAAAAGAAAAAGTGGAAATTTGTTACAATGAAGACTATATTTAGTAAGAAAGAGTTTCACTTATTTATTCATTATCTTTTATCATAAACTATTTACTAAACTACTGATTTGTTAGCAATGGGCTGAGACAGTGGCTCTTAAGATGTCTTCAAAGGCCTATAGCTGCTAAAAAATCATCTATCTCTGTAAAGTTTAGATTGAAAGGAAACAGGCATATGAAAAATAATGATAAAGTAATGGCTCTTAGTTGCTACAACAAGTCATTATTTTATGCTCCTTTGAACTCAGATGAACTGCGTTCAGCATATGGGAACAGGTCTTATCTGTTATTGGAAATGAATCATTATGCGGTAATTATAACATCATTAATTAATTCTTGTTAACTTTTCTAAGCTGTAGTTGTGATTGAGAAAGTGTACCAAATATCAAGTCTTCCATTTAAAATATAAGTCTTCCATTACTTTAATATTCTATCTTTGGAAAGGTTCCAGTAGTAAAGACTTCATCCAACTGCTACTATACCCCTCTTACTGCATATCAGGTGGTTTTAGTATGATTTACTTAACATAAGTGTTGTATATAAATTAAGAAAATTAAAATGTAGGCCTTCTGGATCTCAATCTGATGAAATGAGCTCCAATTATCTAGCCAACATTGGTCACGCACCTTTATGCTAATGTCGCATAGAGTTAACTAGTGTTTTGAGCTTCAATCTCTCTTGATAGCTTCATGAAAACTGGAACTGAATTGATACGTGAGCCTTCCTCCAAAATTACGATTCAATGCGGACAAATCAAAGTCAAAATCTTAAACCATGTTTTTGGTCATTTACCAAACCATATCCTAAAAAAACCCAAAAAGCAGGTACCAAATCGCCTTCCAATCTATCTTTAACCTCAAACCGCACAATTGTTCACCGCCATATCTATCTCACCAGCTCCTAGTCACCTCTTCCCTATTTTGGCCATTGTTTTGTGATGCATGAGGGCTTCTCTTACGGGAATTTCAATCGTTAGGTAAAGCCCTTAGTTGTTTAAAAAAATTTGTACTTGAGATCCATCCACAGAAGTTGTTGCAAATCACATTGCTATCTCAATTTGGAATGGTGTAATCTTCTGCTTGTTGCCAATATTTTCTTGGATCTCTTCTTAGGACTTTAACTAATATGCTCCCTCGTCTTTTTTACCTTTTCCAACTCAAATCAACTATTACATCTTGTAACAACACTTCTTGGAATAACCCTCTTCGCATAGAGCTGCTTCCATTGGTCATTCTTTTCTAATACCCACCAGAAACCTGTGTGGGTTTTTTCATTCATCAACATATTCATGTTGTTCCCATTAATATTCAACAATACCCATCATTCCTCTTCAGTCCAAGCATTCATTATCTTATTTATATACTGTATATTTTTATTATTATTATTCACTTGATTGCTCCCTTTTATTATCTTTTATTTATCCTGTATTTTATCCTATCCCTTTGTTATTGCAAATGATTTTAATTTCTATTTGTTTTTGTATTTTGGTTTATTCAATATTGTGTTTTGGTTCATTTTTTTCACTGGATATGTACACATTTTTAATATTATTATAGATTAACCCTGAGACAAATTATATTACATTCCAAGCTAGTTAGACAAATTCCTTTGTATTATTCATTTATATTATTCTTTGGGGGCAACACTCCAAAGTTAGGGCTTTTTTGAGTTCATTTAAAAAAAAAAAACTTAGCGCCAAAAGTATATTCCGATTTGTATTGTTATTATCAATTGTTTTTAATTTTTATTTATCAGTGTTGGTGGGTTTTATCATACTTTTTTTTTTTGTTTTAAGGAATGTGTTGAAGATGTAGATAGAGCATTAAATGGAGATCATGCTAGTTTAAGGCAGTTGAAATTACTTTCTCGAAAAGGACAAGCTTTAGTGGCTTTAAAGAATTATTCAGTAGCACTACCTGTATTAGAAACAGCCATCTCTCTAAATAGAAACTTAAATGATGATCTGAAGCGAAGTGAGATATATTTTATTTTGTTTTAATCATCAGGAAAATATTATTATTTGTACGTGTATTAACTTGATTTTATTGTTTTAGAGGCACAAAAGGAAGTATCTGAAATAATTTTACTTACACAGAAGATCAAAAGTGAAGTTAGTAAAAACCATAATCTCATAACTTCTCAAAGTAATGATGTGAACATAACAATCGAACCAAATTTCAATTTTGAAGAAAATAGCAATTTTCCTAGTGCTTCCGAAGCTATTAGTCTTGTGTAAGTGTTATTAAGTATAAAGGTTATTTCAATGACCCATTTTCTGAAATCTGATGCATATTCCAGTTTTGAAACCTTAAACTAAAAAAAAAAAAAGTCTGCAGGATTGCAATTCCTGCTTAATTTTGCCTGTAGGCATTAGTTACCAGTTCAGATTTACAGAGCAATTTCTTGAATTGTCTCCAAATAAAAAAGGGGGGGATCTGTTTACATTGACGATGTATGGGCTTGTAGCAATCATAGACACGAGCAGTGAATTTAATTTTAATTGCAATGAATAAACACTATTTTATGATTGTACTCGAATCTAATGCACATCCTAATTATGCCAACAGAACTTAGCCTAAATAGGTAATTCAAATTGATTAAAATAAAAATGATATGTTATCTTGGCTACATGTATTCTGTTAGGACATCTCTAAATTTGGTTGTTGTTTACTTGTTTTAAAACTATTTCCAGCACACATAATGATTTTAGGAGTAATGAAACAAAAGGCAGATATGTTATTGCTAATAAAAATATTAATGTTGGTGGTGTACTTTTTGCTGAGAGACCGTTTGCTTTTGTTGTGCTTCCAGAAATGGCTGACAAATATTGCAGTTATTGCTGTAAGGCATTATATGCCCCTGTTCCGTAAGTTTTAATTGTTATTATTTAGATATCTTTAAACATTGTAAAAATATTATTTTGTTCATTTATACATTATTATGTCAATTTCCTATGAACCCATTGTTTTAGTTTTAAAGAATTGCTTACAATCAGCTGAAGTTATTATGATTATCAGGTTATATTTTATTGATATGTTTTACATATACATATATAATTACTTTCTTAATAAATTACTTCTTATGACAATAGTCTTCTGTTTTTCACGAAACATAGTAATATGTTATTAAAATTTTTATTATTCATATATTTTAATTATATATATTTTATATAATTTATATTTTATTTTTATTATTTACTTAATCTTAAGGTTCTGTTAATAAAAATAGGATACTTCTGGTAAAAAGAATAATAATTTATTACACATATGTTCATTAAAGTTAATATACAAATTAAATACGTACGTAATAAATGAATACTATTAAATCTAAAATTAAAATGGTACCTTATAATTATTCGCGGCTGGCCAGCTGTTCTTGGCTGAACTCTTCGTGGTGTGTCCTTTGTTCTAAACTGCAGCGCATGGTTCCATATGTCTCGTCTTTGGTTGGTGTCGAGCGTGTCCCTTAATTATTAAACGCGCGGATGGCCAGCTTTCTGTTGTGGCGTCCTCGATGCGGCGTCTTCTGTGTGTGGTTCGGATTGCGTCTTCTATTGTCTTGAGCGTCAGTGAAAGAGTGCGTGATCTTGTCTCGTGGCCAGGGTCGGATGTAAGTGCCCCACGAGGCAAATACACGTACCTGGACTAGCGTCCCTCCTGCTGCTTCCTCGTCTCCTGCCGGGTCTAGCTAGAATGATTGCCTCTACTAGCCGGGCTGCTTTTTCTCTTTCCAACCTATCCGATGCCTTCTTGATCTTGATCTTCTTGAACTGGTCCAATGCCAGTTGTTTCGGATATTATTAACTTTTATTGTTTTGAAGTTAATAAATCCGATATTAATATATTTATATGATCAATATTAATAGTCGATATAACGGCAATAAAAACGTTCATCCTTTCATAGGCATGAACCACGGATCGTTTTTACGTTCTTCAACGCTCGCTAATTTTGAGTTTATCTCAAAAACACCATCAAAAATCATAACATTAAAATATCACAACATTTGGGTCCGCTCTGATTTAAAAAAAAGTTTGAGCTTGTCTAAAAAAAATTTTTTGTTTCACTTTACTATTGATTTTACTTTTACTAAATTACAATACCAAAATGTGTGTAATCAAAATTTTACATGTTTCCAAAAGTAATTGTACCATACAGAGAGTTTAACATTTAATTATATTAGAATAAATTTTTCATTTTCAAGTCTTTACATTGCTTGATTGCGATTATTTTCATAATAAGATTTTAAATTAAATTTAATTCTCTAGTTTTTAGAAAGACTTTAACACATTTTCAACTTTGATTGTATAATTAAACATTCTACATTTTAATGCACTACAATAATAAACTTTAATTTCCAAATTTTTACATGTGCCTGATTGATGTTATTCTATAATAAATTCTTTCAATTGATTTTAATTTTCAACCTTTTAAATATGTTTTAACATATTTTCAAATTTGATTGTACAACTAAACATTTTAACACTTTAATACACTATAATAAACTTTAATTTCCAAATTGTTACATGTGCCTGATTGATGTTATTTTATAATAAGTTCTTTCACTGATTTTAATTTTCAAGATTTTAAATATCTTTTAACATATTTTCAATTTTGATTGTACACTATAATAAACTTTAATTTCCAAATTTTACACGTGCCTAATTGCCATTATTTAAAAATAGATTTCTATTAATTTAAAATTTTTATTTTATTTATTTTTTAGATTACTTTTTTATATTCATCCGATTACCATTATTTCATAATAATAAAGTATAACTCTTTTTTCTTTTCTTTTTATAATTATACTCTATGGTATTAAAAACATCCCTGAAGTTATTTTTAAAGGCTTTCCTTTTATTTATTTTCATGCTATTCCCACTAAACTCGCCAAGGGGAATTTCACTAAAATGAGATAAAATTTTAAATTCAAATTTATTCCAATTCAAACTTGGAACAGTTGTACTTTTAAATTTTATTCTTATTACTCATTATTTTCTTTTTTATATGGACCTAAATCATTATTAATTAATTTTTGTTCATAATATACGAGTTTATTTTCGGTTTCTAAGTTCCGGTTTTAAATCCGTTTCTAAAGGATGTATTTTGTTTTCAAGGGTTATATTAAATTCTTTGAAAGAGTTTTGTAATTTTTGTTCAATACTCTCGAATCTATTGTCAATTTTTTCGAATTTTTTATTATTATTCTCTTCCAATTCATCGAATTTTTTATTAGTATCCTCTGACAATTTATCGATTTTATCAGATAATTTTTTAGTTTCTTCGCCATTTTGTTTAGTTTCTTCATATATTAATCTCATCATCTTTTCCATCCTACTTTCCTCCGGACTTGATTCATTTAAACTAAAATTTTGACTATTATTGGATACGCTCGGACTAGCAAGTGGTTGCCTTTTGTTAACCTCATTCTCTTTATTATCTACATATCTATTAATTATGCTTTGCTCATTTGGATCAATATTGACACTACGCTTATCGTTTTCCATAACCGAATTTTAACAATACAAATCTTAACCACAAATACAAATTTTAAACTTTGCACCTAACCTTTATATCAAATTAAATACAATTTTCGTGACACACTTTGATCCAATCAATCCTTTAACCAGATTTCCTCATTAACATGTCCTTATGTCGGGCGCCAAATATTAAAATTTTTATTATTGATATATTTTAATTATATATTTTTTATATAATTTATATTTTATTTTTATTCTTTACTTTATCTTAGGGTTCTGTTCCTAAGGTTGTAACGCTCGCTAATTTTGAGTTTATCTCAAAAACACCATCAAAAATCATAACATTAAAATATATTGTTGTGATATTAGAGATTGTGGAGTTTTTATATAATATTTAATCCAACTTATCAAGAAGGCAAAATAAAAACAAGTGAGAGCGTATGAAAAAAACAAAAGATAGTATAGTTGTTGTTGTATCATAATGAACACACACAAAATTACTCTCTAGTTTTAGCCAGTTATAGTATCGTTGTTGTTGTATCATAATGAACACACACAGAATTACTCTCTAGTTTTAGCCAGTTATAGTATAGTTTTTGTTGTGTCACGGTGAACACACACAAAATTACTCTCTAGTTTTAGCCAGTTATAATTAGTTGTTGTAGTTCTGAGAGAACACACACAGTTAGACTCTGGTTTTGGGATCGGCCCGTGATACATGTTAGCTGTAAACTGTGAGTCAGAAAGAATTTAAAATTTCTTTTGGTTAGTGGTATTGGACTTGGCAGAACCAAGAAGAGCCATTGCAAGAAATGAAAAAGAATTGATTTGGTTTGGAAATAATTGATGAGGATAAAAGAAGAAGAAGAAGCAAAATTGTAAACAAGTAGATATAAATAATTAATTTAAGTTTTTTTTTGTAATTAAATTCATCTTTTTGCCAGATTTATTTTTGTTAATAGAACCTAATAGTAAATAGTAAATAAAATAAATTTAAAGTTAACAATAAAACTAATTTATTTAAATAACGTAATAATATATCTATATATATATATATATATATATATATATATATATATTACTATGTTTCGTGGAAAACAGAAGAGTATTGTTATGTGATTTCCCAACAAAAGACGAGTGACACAAACAGAGAAAGGAGAAGGTGGAAGGAAACCCAGAGAGAGGGTCATCCTCAATAGAGTAGAGGCCTAGAGAAGTGTCTTTGTCTAGGTAGAGATTGGATTCAACCCATTGCCTCAGTTGTAAAGGTATTAAAAATATGTTAGCCCCAAAACCAGAAAGTCCATGTAGTATACTCAAAAGGTTAGTTGTAATTACTTGATGTGAAACAATTTGATCTCACCAGAAAGACTTGGAATCATAACACTATTGTAACAATTGTGTTTTTATGGTAAATCACTCTAGCTGATTAACCCAAGAACCCTAGATTCTAATAAACCTTTTCATGCCCCCCCCTCTTCCAATCCAATAGAGTTATTCAAGGATTTTCGGTCTCCTCAACTCTTTTCTACCTTTGCATAGTTAAGCTTCACCACCAAATTAAAGCTTGTTCTTTCCATGCGTTTAATGATGACATACAAGTATACCTGTCGTTGTATCCCTCACAGCTCCATGCTACTGCCTTTAAATCCTGGAAGAAAGATTTCTATAGAATTAGTTCTTTGGCTAAGAGGAATGAAGTGAACTTAACTCTCTTTTAATGGGCTTCAAACTCATTATCCACTCCCTTCTAGACCAACCTATTTTTTAAATTGAGTCCAGACTTAAACTCTTTTCTCCCACTTCTAATTTAAAATGACAACAAATAAGCCATGGATACCTGGTAGAGTAATAAAGGAAAGTGAGTGTCCTAGACAATATATAATAGAAAATGACGATGGAAAATTATTTAAGAGAACTAGGGAACACATAATGTTACCAACTAAGACTAACAATCAAAACCAAGAAAACATTGTAACGGAAGAAAATAGTACCAGATCATCTGGTAGGACTGTTAAACCCCCTAAAAGATTCAGTCATTCCGACTATACTAAAGATGTTAATAAAAATTTAATAAGAAAGTAATAAGAGACTTACATGTTGTAAGAATTTATCTTTTAAGAAATTTCATGTAATAAAAGACTTATATGTTGTAAAAAAAAAAAAAGTAATGATATAGTCATCACTGTTCAATGTAACCAGTGGGGGAGTATATAAAAAAATATATTCTTGTTACCAATGTTAACATGTGTTATTTTGTGTCCCTGGTTCATAATATGTTTAACACTCAAAATACTCCTCATGCATCAGAAATCTTGCCCAGACCTTAGGTCAGTCCCTAACATGAAATAAGCATCTATCTAAAATTACTAGATGCTCCATACCTCCTAAACCTTTTCAACCTCTCCCGTCATCTCCTACAACAAACCTGCGACCTTCTTATTTCCTCTGTTATCCTTCCCATTTTAATTTCTGCTATTTATGGCGGCCTCTCCTGGGATTTAATTAATTAACTAGTTGAAACAGAAATAAATTACTTTAATATCTTAACTCTCCTTCTCCTCAGTTTTTCATCATGGTCTAGTGTTCTTAAGGTGAATTGGAATTTGTCTGTAATGATGACACTTGCTCATTGCTCTTTGGACCATTTTATGTTTAGTTCCCTATCTTTTTAAGCAAGGTGATGTTCTTTAATAGATTGGTTCTCTCACTAGAATTTGATGGTTTTTTATGTTAATCTCCTTTGAGCAATCCTTTCGGAAATGGAAACATCCTAAAGATGATGAACATCTCCAACAACTGTCAGATCTTAAAATTGGTAATTATAAAAATGGTCTTCCTTATCTCCAATAGCTTCGGAACCTGGGCTTAAATCCAATATAACCTCTGGGATATCTTTGAGAAGTGAGTAAAATATCAAAAAATCCTTCCTGAAACACTTCAAGATCTTCAATTTGAATAGAACAGCATTGCCTAGATTGAGCTATCTTGTCTCTAGTGTAGATCATATTGTCACATTTTTTTATAAAAATTATTTCAATAACTTTTATTTCAAAAACTATTTGCCCTAGAAAGCTGCAAATAGTGCCATTCTTTTCAGAATTTCAAGGAATTTAATTTGATAAGTTCCTTGCCTTTACCAAACCAATCTTAAAATGTTTCAAAAAGTTATTTTTTTAAAACACAAAAACTAAATTTTGAATTTTTTGGATGTACATGTTATTAGATTGTAAGGGCTAAATTCCATGATGGTATTTTTTTTTTTTTATTGGTTGATTTGGTGTGGAATGACCCTTTTATATTTACAATATTATAATATATCACACAAATTTCTCTTCCGCAGCTGTGAAAATTGCCCATTAGCATGCTTCTGTAATGAGTCATGCCGAAATTTGGCATGTTTTCATAAATGGGAATGTGGAGGACTTGAAATCTGCTATAGTATTGGAATTGTACACCTTGCCTTGAGGGTCGCACTAATGGGTCTTCAGGATGAGAATAAAGAGAAGTACAAGGAAGTGATGAACCTGGTGTCACATATAAATGACTGTAATGACTCAGATTTATTCAACTATACAGCAGTAGGTTTTTAATGTTCACACATGCTTGTGAGTTAAATTAATTATAGTGAATAAGGGAGGTATAATGAATGAATGTTTCAAACAAATAAATCTGAAATTGGGAAATAAATGAGAAAGTGGGGCATAAGGGGTTACAATTTTGTGTTTTGACTCGACAGTATTTTATGGGCGTGAATAGACATTATTAACAGCAAATTTGGAATGATATAACAACAGATTGTAATGTGTGTGGGGTGGGAGGTTTAGAGGTACTTTTGTGGTTATGTTCACTACAGATGACGAATAATCGTAGTGTTTCATTATCGATTGTCCTTATTATATCAACTTCATACCATCTATTAACCAATCAACAATCAAACATTTCGGAGATATCAAAATGCTGTTTCAAAATGTTTCATATTGCTGCTCCATATTCAGATAAAACATAAAAGCTTACTTTATTGCAAGTTATACATTTTATATTTGTATTACTTTATTGTATATTGTAAATACAGGTATAATGCATAAATATAGCCATAAAATGAACAGTGATGAAAAAAGGAAAACAAATATATTTAATAATAATAATTATCATAAAAAGATTTAGAGTATAGTAGCTTAATTAGAACGTCCAAACATTAGTGTGGAAATATCAATAAACAAAAAATGGAACTGAAATACTGGCCCCTCTCCCATAAATTAAATTTAAAAAGATTTTTTTCCTAATTGGTTGAATTTAAAATCTCAAACCTTGTAATTTATTAAAAAAATAACTTGGAAATACTTTGTAACATAGTTTTACTGTTTTTTGTAAGCAAAATTTCCTTTAGAAATAAAAAAAAATATAATTTTTCACTTTTATGTTTCTTTTTTTCTCATTTTCTAATGAAAATTTTTGTAAGAGCTCAATTGGCCTAGGAATTTTTTTTTTAAGTAAGAGCAGAAAGTTTACATAATGGCTTTGAGGTAAGAAAAAATTTATATTCAGTTTTCACAAAAAAAAAGAAAAAAAAGTGAGGTCAAATTAAAGACCAAAATAAAGGAAAAATATCGTTACATATTACTTTGTGGATGCATTAGTGTAATTTTTGGAGAGATGGTTTGCATGATTTAGAACGATAAGCATATAATATAAAATATTAGACATATACCAAATTTATATTATTAATTCTTATTTCTTGTATTTTTATTATTGGTCCCTTTATTTTTCATAATAATTAATACCAACGAAAACATATTTTGACTGGGGTGGGTCTAGAATGTGAGACAACCCCATTTTCTTTGGCTAATAATTAGAAAAAAAAGCGGGCATCAATCACCCTCAGGTTGACATGCCCCTTTACTTTATCTTGTCTGAAATTGAATAAAATAGACTAGAGAACAGTAATGGTGTAATAGTTTAGTGTAAAAGTAGTGTAGGGTTAGTACTTTCTGACTGTATTATTGCTATGTAATTTCAGACTGCTGCTTTGTTGATTGTGTATTTAGAGGATTATACAAACCTTTTTAAAGGTTCACAGAGGAGAGAACAGCTTTTAGATTTTGGAGGAGTACTACTGCTTCACATCGCTCAGTTAATATGTAACGGTCATGCCATCACAGACATTGAGTCTGAATGTGATTCTGACTCTAGTTTATTGATTGAAAATCAAGTTAGGGTTGCCACCGCGATCTATCCATCAGCCAGTATGATGAATCATTCATGTGATCCAAGTATTATAAATAGGTGACAAATCTTTGTTTATCTCTTAAATATTCTTCCTTATTTATTTTTTTTATAAAATTATGTAATATAATTTTCATTGCAATATTTGTTTCAGTTTTTTTGAATCTCTTTTAATTGTCAGGGCTTCTAAAGATTTGAAAAAAGGAGAAGAGGTGTACAATTGTTATGGTAACTTTCTACAATATTAGTTGTCGATTCACCTGTCCAAATAGTAAAATCATTAATTCCAAATAGTCTTCAAGTTCTTACAATCAATCTATACAAACCAGCTCAATGTAGTTTCACAAAACGAAAAATAAAATTCCATACATTACTAATGTCAACTTTACACATAAATAGATTTGACTTTAATGACTTAGCCACTTAATTTATAAAACGTCCCAACACATTTTATATATTATAAGCCATTTAATTTAATAACCTACTAAATGGTTTTAAAGAAAATATTTATGTATACAACCAGCCTCTAAAAACAACTTCTAATTTTTGTTTCAAATGCATATATGGTGTATGGTGTGGACAAATGCTCTTACTTATTCAAATTTTTTTCTAAAGGGCCAATGGTTCAGAAAATGAACTTTCAAGACAGGCAGGAACTACTTCTTAGTCAGTACATGTTTGTTTGTGATTGTATTGGCTGCAAAAAAAAAAAAGGACCAGTATCAGATTCTATCATTTGCGAGTCATGCTCTGCTCATCTGCTGCTCGGTCAACAATCTTGCAGCAGTTGTATGAAGAGAGTAAACATACATTCTCTTAAGGCTGACCTCAACACTGCGAGTAATCATTTTAATGAAGGTTGGTAAAATTGATATTTTTCTGTTTACGAAATAAGTGGCTCTATTTCCAAACATCTAACGGGCAATTGTCTTTCATACTACACATTCTATGATAGCGTTCATAAAATGATTAAATCCAAAATTTAAATATATTTTACATCACCTTGGATCAGACTGATTATTCGTTGATATTTAAAAGAATAAAGTTTATAGAGCCAATAATAAGAATTTAAGAAACTGAGGAAACGTCACTGGCTTGCATCCACACCATTTCTCTGTATTGTTCTTCACTTTCTAAGTCCTTTATTTTATATATTATAGGGATATTTTGAATTTAAATTAAATAGATATTGGGATGATTTGTGAAGCCATCACATTAGACAATGTTTTGGGGTATAGACTATTTTTGGCTGGAGTTACAGTCTGTGTGTCATGTGAAAGCATTGGTTTGTTAGTAGCTAGCTTCTTGTATTCCATTTCCCTTACATTGGTTCCCCCCCACTAAAGGTGGAGATGATTCATTCGATAAAAGGGGGAACATTACAACATAAAGGGTAACTCGTTGATGGCCTTTGAGATTTTTTTTTTGGTATGCTAGACCAAGCAGGTATCAATGCTTTACTGATTTATGAGTATAAATCAGTTATAAGTCAAGTGAAACAATAAGATTTATTGAAAAATCTTGGGATGCCTTAAACCTCATGTCGAGTGACAACTCCAGGGAAATTTACATCGTCAGCTGAGAGAAAATAATCATCAGTTCCTCACCCTTCCAGAGCCAGAAGAAGGTTCAGAACCACCATCCAATGTAATAAAGCTGGTCAGGTGAATATTATATCCTAGAGAAAAGGATAGTAAAGTAAAAACAGTTTGTGCAAAGTGCAGTAATCCAGTGTGTGCTGAATATCAACGTGACACTTGTATTTCTTATCTAAAATATTTCTGTAAAATTCTTTTGTTTTTAAATAAACATTTAATTTGTACCAAAACTTTCCTTTAAATGTACTTAAGAAAATAAGCTGTTTGATTTTGATAGTACACAATTTTTTTTCTTTGTATTTTGCTAATAAAATATGTGGGGTGACATTCATTTGATCACCCCTGTTACCTTAATAATGGGGTTCATTCATGTTAACTTCCTAGGATTAACTAAATTGGGTATTAGTTTATAAGGATTTAGTTTAATCCAAAGTAATTTGGTTTTTGTGCCCTACAATAGTATTTGACTGCTAAATATTGTTGTGATATTTTGACGTGATGATTTTTGATGGTGTTTTAAAGATAAACTCGAAATTAGCGAGCGTACATGAAAAATATACGACCCGTGGTTCTCGATTCATGAATGTTTAAACACTATTCGTTGCGTTGTATCTACCATTAATATTCATAATAAAAATAATATCAATAATTAAATATAAATATTTTATTTTAATAACTTCAAAACAAGAAAAGGAATCATATATGAGCCAAAGAGGTCAAGAGATCAAGATGGCAGCAAAAAGGTAATAAGAAAAAGAACAAGGCCACAAGGTCACTCTTTCATCTGAGACCGAGGAGACAAGACCTAGGTAGAAGTGGGGCACTCGTTCTTTTCAGAACATTTCATTATATTTTTTTTATGTTACAGGACTGAATTTATTGAATGATGGGAAGTACTCAGAATCATGTGATAGTTTGAAAAATTCTCTACTTTTATATCAGAAACACTGTCATAAAAATCATCAAAAGATTTTAGAATGCAGAGATAGCCTTGCTCAAGCCTATGCCAATATGGGTAAGTTCAGTCATTGTTTGATGAATTGTTTTTATTGTTGACTTTTTTTTCTCCCCTGTTATAGGATCGATGTCTCAGAGGGTATGCCTTCATGATCCTAGATCATTGTTAGACATTAAGGTCCATATGATTTTTTTAGCCTGTAGTACGTGCATGCAGTTGGGTTTACTGCATGAGTCAGCTGCTAATTCTGTTAAGCCGGTCTTATTATTCTCAATTTTTTTATAACCTAACTATCTATAAAATCACATCTAAACAGCTTACAGTTTCCCTCATCTTAATGCTGTGTAAAGATGAGTGCCTCATCCTCTATCTTAAAACTATTTATAAAAGATAATTTATCCTTTTCCCCTTTATACCTAATGATTTCTTCGTTTCATTGTCACCACCCTTGTCATGGTCGCTCTTCATAATGTTGGCAGTTAAGGGCATCTACTTGGTGCCCTCTGTTATGAACCTTCCTTCGATATCCAGGCTGCTAGAGTGGGGATGGCCTGGCATCTTCCCTCTCAGCAGAACATTATTTACATGCCTCGCTGGGTTGATGGGATGGGGAAGGGTATATTACCTCACTGGTGACCTAGTTAATGATTAGTGATCTGCTGATCTGACTATATATATTATCCAAGAAGGTATGCCCTGACATTGCACTGTGATCAGAAAAAGATGTATAGATAGTGTGGTTTTAGATTGATTAAAAATTCACACTAGGTATCTAAGGGTAGGCGAAAAACGACTGGATCCCAAACGCAAATGTGAACCATAGAGAACCAGAGTAGAGACCAAGCAGAGTGTCTAATTCAAACTTCAGAGTGAGAATGTAAAATATGAATGTTATGAGCCATCAAATGTCCGGATGGGTATATATATATCCAGGTTCCGAACGGCAGGAGCCAATCAGGAGCTTAAATGAACCCTACACCATCAGGTCTGACCTAATTCTCACTTGTTAAAGCTGCTTGTGGCAGGACTGTGAACAAATTCTGTCTCTCATTACACTGACCCGCAGTAATTTAAGGTAATATCAAACACATACATACAAATTGGTCGGGTTTTCTAGATCCGTGGAGAGGGTAGTTTCTCCAGGTGTTAGCAATGGCAAAGTTCCTGGTCATTGTCAGATCATCCATATAAGTCACCTTTGGGATCCCATGGTCATTAAGGATTATTAGGAACTTGTTGAATACTACCTCAACTTCAAAAGGGCAAGGCTGACCTGACTGACCCCTTGATTGTGAGATCCTCACTCGATGGATGCCTACGCGTGACTCTTCATCCATGACTCTCATCTGAAGGTGACCCTCCATTGATTCAGGTAGATGTCCACCAGGCCGTAGAGGTAATTCTTGCACCTTCCTGATGATAAAGAGCCACCACACTGCATTGAAAGAGGAAGAGATGTCATAGGTCATAACTTAGTGTCATCTACTATATGTGTACATATATAAAGTGTAATTATCTTTGTCCTGTTTTAATACTTTTAGGCTCCTTCAAACCCAACATAAATTCTTGTTAATGAAGGCTGTGTTTCAGCTAGATAATGTGATCAGTGACCCTAAAAAACATTTTGAGTCTGAAATATGTTGGTTTAAATCGACCTCAAGATGTCCAACAATGATCAAACTCAATAAATAGATCAGATCAGGTGATAGAAGTTTTGGCTGGATAATTGCAACTGTTGAAAATATCTGCACTAAATTCTTCATTGGTGTCATTCTATTGGGATTGTAACTAATAAAATCATCATGATTTTTGCTGAAAAATTTTATTTATTACATTGTGTCTATTTATTACTACTTTGTATGATATTAAATGTGTGACCTTGGAACTATTCTAGTCCCATAACCACACTTAAAACAAACATGCTTTATTGCTTTATTTGTTATTACCATTTCACATTTTTAAGGTTCATGATCAATGTTTGTATTTTTACTAGCAATCTGAAATCAAATTTGCTTTTCTTTCTGTCAATATGCTTGTTGTTTATTATATTCATTGAATTATATCTTTTTCAGGTGAAGAAGAAGAAGCATACAGATATATAACAGTAAATATAGCATGTATTGAAGACGTTTATGGAAAAACTGCTGTTGAAGTCGGGCAGGAAATTTTAAAACTTCTCACTGTTGCAACAAATCTTACAAATAAAAATAAGAATCAGTCCTCAAAAGACAGGTATCATTTCATGTTTCATCACATTTAAAAAGACTACTTTAAAATGTACTGGAAATCATTTTGTGAATTTATTTATTTATCTATTCGTTTATTAAAACAATCCCTTAGAAATAAACCTTGGCTGAAATGTTGATTTAAAAAACAAAAACAAATACCATCACTGGATATTGTTTATTATCATATAATATTTAGATATTGTTGAGGTGCAAATAAAAGTTACAAACTCGAGTCATATATTAGGCTTTAGCTTAATAGTAAAAAAATTATTTAAAATTATTAAATAGTAAAAAAGTTATTTGTTACAGAATGAAAACACTTATTAATTCATGGTAGTTTATCTAAGATAAGGATGAATGGATATTAAGTAAAATAAAAATTGACTGTGGTAAAAAATTTTATTTTCTACCAAATCAGCTATTTTTCAACTCTGTGGTTGGAATTTCCTAGGGAGTTCCTCCTGTCTCTATAAACTGGGCTTATTACCCATCACTAGCTAGGGAAAAATGTAACCATTAGAGTGTGATTATGGTGAGTGACCAAAAATAGTGGTAGCAGAATTAGAACCCTGGGCACTATGTTTGCAATCTCAGACCCTTATGACTTAATAGTGGTACCAATACCATAAAAAAATTCCTCATATATTCATTATAGTTTTTTTGAGAACTCATTTGCTTTTAATAGCATTGTTGACTTTAAAAATTTGGCATAAGTCACAAATGTATTAATAATTATTAGTTACCTTTTATACCACAACTAATACATACGAGGGCGTACCCCAAAAGAAACCGAACTATTTTTGTACAAAGTGATTTATTTAGTTATTTTACAAAAAACGTTTAATCTCCTTCAAAGTACTCTCCTTTGTAGTCAATACACTTGTCCAATCTTTTATTCCATTGTTCAAAATTTTTTTTAAATTCCTCTTTTGTGATGCCATTCATTGCCTCTCTCGGTTTTGTCTTTACTTCTTCTACATGTTCGTTCATGTCTCTTTTCATTCGGGGAATAAAAAGAAGTCACAGGAGGCTAGATCGGGGGAATAGGGAGGGGGCAAAGAGGCTGCTTTACATGGTCCTACTGGCGAAACCCGGTACTACAAAAACTCTGCCACCTGCAACATCAGTTTAGTATCTTTTGGGTTCGCCCTTTTATACATATACTGTTAAAAACCAACATGTTCTTGAAAAAATTGTAATAAATTATAAATCACAGCTAGTAATCATTAATATAACATTTTATCTGCAACTATTAATTAATGACATAATTATTTTAGGAAAATCTTAGAAAACTGTATCCAACTTGGTAAAAGAGGGAAGTTCATATTAGAGTTGTCATATGGAAACTGGCACCCACGATATAAGGATTTCTGCAAACATTTAGATTATTTGTGTATGTGTAATATGTAAGGCAAAGAAAAGGTGTTTGCTAACGACAGAGACAGTTAAAATCAATTTGTTGAGACCCTTTTCTCTACTACACGCACAGATTACATATTCTGTTGAAGATTCAGAAAAATATTATGTCTAATCCTGTGTTATGTATTACAGGATTGTTTCATATAGATAATTTATTTTTATCATTTGGCTGCCTGGAAATTAAAATATGCAATTTTTACTTATGGAGCCCAGTGAATATGTATAATATGTAAATACATATAAAAAAATTGTTGAATCAAACTAACTTTTTCTTTTCTTTTATCATTCCAATTATGAAATGAGTGTGTATAAATATATATTTCAAACTCTGTTGTTATTAAATTAAAATGTTTACTTAAGTACTTGCCCTACGATTTAACTTTCAGTTGCCGTGCCAGGCTCTACAATATAACATGCGGTATTACATTAAATCGTACCGATAATGTTGGGTGTAATAAGAAAACCAACATTTTTTACACATGGCCAATCAATTACATGCTATTCTTTCAATGGCTAGAAAACAATGAAAAGCAAAAACATACTATATAGATAATTATCAAATAGGGGTAAAGATCAAGAGCTAATAAAACAACAAACACACAACACAACACTCCCGTTTTTGAAAATGGGATAGCTTTGCTAGTTAATTAATAATCTACTTCTGTATGGTAACTTTCAAAACATTTTGCAATATGTAATGCCACAAGGCATTCCTTGCACTCCCAAGTAGTCTCGCTGCATTTTTTATGTTTGGCACACACTTTACACCCTCTTTGAGGATTTTTTTAGCTTCTGTGGGTGGAGTGTTCCTTGGAAAATGGCCCCATTGTTTTGATTGTAATTGAAGTGGTATATCACTAGCTGATAGCCTTTCACGCTTCACGAGTATTCAGAGTATTCAGGCAAACATACACTTTCTAAAATCTGTTCTGCCACATCTAATCAAAATTTTGAAAACGTGTATTTTTTGCTATTTGGTATATTCCATGTCTTCTAAAGTATAACATAAGCATTAAAAAGTGCAATCCATTAGGTAAAAAAATATTTTTTTATAACTTTTTATGTATTTTCTCATAAGTGAGAAAGAATATAAGTCTATCTTGATGATCTACCCCACCCATGCCATCATTATACTCCAACATGATATTGTGCTTTGTAACAGTGATATTATTTTTCTGTCTCTTCTTCTCCACTTCCATCATTTCAATTTTTTTATGTTTCGCAGACAAAAATATATTTCTTTTTTATCCTTCGACTTTGCAGCTAAAATACCTTTGCACAATCTTGAAATAGCTTCTGATTTTTTCAACTTTATCATTGCGAACTCTTTTGGCATATACTTTCTATTGCATCTTACTGTCCCTATGGCAATAATTGCAATATTTGAAACAGGTTTGGCGAAGAATACCAGTTATCCATTGTCGGGCTCAGATAACTGAGTATCCCCAAAGTGGGGAGGAGACGCCCGCCGCGGGCTAGGGTCACTAAAACCTCTTAGCCGCTGTCCAGCGAGCGCCTAGAAAGAGATAAGGCGGGCGGACCTGTGGTCTTTCACCCTGGCTGCCGACCTAGTCGGCGGGCAGCCTAATTCGTTTTGATCTGACTCCATAAGATCTTTAGAAGGTGTGTGCCCTGACAAAGCACTATGTTCAGGAGAAGAGGTACAGGGTAGGTTTATAGGTAGTTTATGTGGTCTTGGAATGACCACGAATTCACACTCGGTGTCTAAGGGTAGGCGAAAACCATCCGGATCCCAAAGGCGAGTGTGAACAGGAGAGAAGCAGACTGGATTGCTGTGGGAGACGCTAATGGTAAGTTTGTAGGGCCACGGCAACCATCGTCCGCGAGGGAGAAGTCTCTCTCCCAAGGAAGTGCTAGTTTTAGCGAGACAAAGGCAGGGATTCCCACTAGGAAGGTGTGGGGTCTGACAACGCCGGTCTAAGACATAGCGAGGTTAGGAGAGAGAGACAGTCTCGCCCATCAAAAACACAGGATCATGAGTAGGAAGAGCCTTGAGAACCCTCCCACTCTTTTTAGATTATTTTAAACTACACTTTCTTATGAGTGATGAAAACTTGTTGATTGAAGATGTGTTCAGAGAGAGGTCTGAGAAATAACGTGTGTTTTTACACTTATTTGTAGTTCACAATTTCCCGAATCTGCTGCCGCCCTTCCTTTCTCGTTTGGGGTCTTGGTGCATGGCTGACATCTTATTACTTTACTTCTTACTTGCACATGGGTACCGATCTCATGGTTGTGCAGTGGGAGCACGAGGCGATGCGTCCACCTGCCCACATGGCTGGACTGTTGCTCAACTGGTTGGTGTTGAATCTTCATTCACTACTCAAAGACCCACTGTCGACCCTTTCTGGCTCCTTCCGACAGAGTGGGTATTGATCCGTCCAGAACTGCAGATAGACTGGTGTTTGTATTTATTGCTCCTGAGGTTGCTTTTGCTGGCTGTTGGTGGCATTGATGTAACCGCAACCTGAGACATTTGACAGTGTTGCAAAATGTTGTGTCTTAGTGCTTCGATGATAGTTCTGAGCACCCCTTTTCTGGCTTCTGAATTCTGTCTGGGGCGGTAAGTATGTAATTTTACAAAAATCTGACCGTACTCGATGTCTACATTTGATGCTGTCCATTATGCAGCCATGTGCAATAGCCCCACTAGTCCAAGTTATGTGTTTATATCTATTATTCCCTTCTAAAAAAGTGCTTATTAAAACCTAACTGTTTGAAATTTTTTTGTGAGATTCATCAAGATTTTACCTTTTGGTTTATAACAATGGGGATTTGTTCTGCTTATGGATGTTCTAATAGAACATACGTCATGTGAAAACTTGTAGTTTCATTCCAAAAGTAAGTTTGACTATGTATTTATTTATTCATTTTTTTAATTCAGTGCTAAAGGAATTCTTCAAGCCCAAATAATAATAAATATCTGCTGAGAGGAGGATATTAGACCGTCCACCAAATTCGTTCGGTTTTAATTTTTTTTTCAAGATTTCTTCACATATGTTTGAGGGAAAGTATTTTGAGGATGAATCCGAATATAAAATAATAAATAGAGTCCCTTTAAAAAAAAAAAGAAGTTGAATTACGCTGCTCCGCAGTTAGAGGCTTCTACGTTGAGTTTCATACCTTAAAATAAACTATCAAAAATGCTGAAGGCTGGTTTTTCTCCCTGATCGAACCGTCAACTGAGTCAAAAGATAAGAGGGGGGATATCAAACTCACTGTGTATGTCGATTTGCTTATTAAATTTACATTTATTATTGTTGTTAAACTATTTTCCTTCACTACCTTGCCCACACAAAAAACAATTTTCTTAAAAGTTCTAAATGGAAAGTTATTTTCTGTTTTCATTCCTCTTCTAAAAAAAGAAAAAAAAAACAAGTTTTTCTTAATCAGTAATTATTCTTAAAGCTCAAGAAGTAAACTAGAATTTAGGGTAAAGTTTCCCTTATAATTTTTTTTTTTTTTTGGAAATCGTTGGGACAAATTATAAGAAAGCGACGGTAATCGCTTTTGCCGACGCCATTGTGGTTTACAGCAGCAGCATGAATGCAGAAAGAGCACTCACACAGGCTGAGCCAGTTTGCAACGCAATCAGTGACATGCTGGGCAAGTTAGTGTGAACACCGGGAAGACCGACTGCGTAATCTTCTCTTAACGCCAAGAGGGCAAAAAAGCTTTGCCAAAATCATATAGTATAGCAGGGGAAGAGAACTCACCAGATTTCTCATTGTACTATCTGGGCATAAAAATGTATGGGTATCTCCATTTCTCTACTAATTTTAGTAATAAAATTTTGGTAACTAAAACCAGTACGAGAGAGGACTTACTGGCTTTTGCACTTGCTAACATCACCCAATCTGTCGCTGTGCCTCAAACTGATGATCTATAAATGTATCCTGCTGTACGGTGCCCTGCTATTTGCCCACTTGACTGACGCTACAGCCACAAGTCTCTAACGTTTCCAGAATGGGATCATGCGAAAAGTGGTCCGACATACCTCTCTCGAGAGGTTGAAGAACGCTGACTTGCACCCGTTGCTTGATGTGCCGTCGGTGGATGAGTTCATCCACCGGAGATTTAGGTTAAGAATTAGTATGTAAGTTAGTTTTTAAGTGTTTTGTTTGATCAAAAAGGTGGTCCCCATCACCTTGTAGAGTCTTGTCAATGAAACCAAATACATTGTGTATCATTGTACCGAATGCAGACCTTGTATAGAATGTACCGATGGTACAGGAAATATAAAATGTAATATGTTAGATTCGCCTGAGAATCTATAGTAAATAATAATTTAGTCATTTTTAAGGGGATTGGAGGGGGCAATTAAAAAAACAAGTATCTTTTATTCGTGAGTTATATAATGCTAAGAATATCATAATGCTAATGTTATATATAATGCTAAAAGTATCAGCAAGCCCCTTCTAGTGTATACCTGCCTCGTGACTTCATGGAAGTCAATGGTGTTTCCTGTTATTTTTTTAAGTAAGCGACCGCATCCTTCAAGACCTCGCTCCCTATTCTTGGAACTACCTTTTCTTATACATATATATCTCAGCTTTAGTCCCAGACCACACGTGTTCCCAGACACTCGTCCCTTCACATCCAACCCAGTATGTAGTAACATAACTCTTTATATTTATATATACCAGTGTTTTGCTTGTACTTCATAATAAAGCTTATCTTTTAATTCTTGTAAAAGACTCTCCTTTACAAAGATTATTTAACTGTGGACAAACAAAGAGTGCTGTTAATGAGGTGTTTCACCGTGATTTCCCCCGCCCCTCCCCCACTAGCACTATAAGCTAGATAATACGTCAGATACCCCACGCATTGTCCAAAGGTGGAAAGCCAAAAGAGTTGAATTAGATAAGAAAAAACACTGGGAGATCATTCCTACCAGGATGAAGACACAAAATTTATTTTATGAATTTTTTATTTTTTTCAACAGGCCTCTTTCTTATGATCCTCTAGACTAGGATATATAATTATGCCTTCCTGTGTGATGAAATAACATGTCTCTAGCATTTGAAAAAATACCATTAGATGAAAAATACAAGTTGATAACAATGTGAAGTGTCCTGAGAGCTTTGATTGTACTTTACACATTAAATCACGGGATATTAAATGATGTCAAGTAAAGCTTACGAAAATTTAAATTTAGCAAATGGCGAGGAAATGAAATGATAAGTGCCTAGCGGAGAAATGATTAGTGCACTGTATCAACTTGCCAGTAAGACTACTAACCGCTTCGGCAAGGCCGACGGTCAAAGTGGTGGGGGCCAGTGGGATGGAGAGAGCTCAGTGGGCCATTGTGTGCCTGTGATCAGGGGTCCCAATCAGACCTCCGCAGACAGTTATGTGGAATGAGCCTGATCATCGCGAGAGAAGAACCAACAGCAACTGCAGTCAATAAGGCGTTAGAGCTGAAACTACCGCCGCCTGGAGACTTCACACTTGGTAACAATGTATCCCTCAAGAACTGCCACAACTCAACAATCGGAACTAAAGTCGACTTAACAGTGAACCAGTATGTCAGTGTTGGAGGTGACAAGTTCACGGGGGAGCATTTCGATCTCAAGAAAGGATTGAACGGACTCATAGTAACAGGTCAGCGCTTTTATTAAATTTACTTGGTGATAAATTGAAATAAACAATGTGCACTACAATAAATAGCCTGTGCATAAGGGTAATTGCATACTGGTGCATTATGTTTTATACAAGTGTCGTAAACGCACAAGCACATTGAATTAGATATAGGCTGATACACCTCTATACAATTAGTATAAAGTGATGTATTGATAGGATAAATAATTCATTTGGAAATTATCAGAAATACTTTAAAATATGCACTCAAATCCCAACAAACATCATGTATTCTAAATAAGAACGAAATGTCCTTCAATCCGATACCCTGCACGAAATTATAGGAGATATTCATTTTTAATTTATTTCCAAGTAATTGATTCATAATTTATGTGTTAGTTATTATTTTTCAAGTGATTTATAAATCAAACTGGATGGCCGTGAAAATTTCGAATCAAACAGACCGGTATAAAAAGTGTTTACGTGATATTTTTTAATGCCTTTTCGAAGGTAAAGCCCCAGGAGACATTTCTTATTCCTTATCAATTCATCGTCCTTAGAGAGTGATGGTGGCAGCATTGACTAGCGCAACACTCGAGTGAGATATTACGACGGTTAGGTTACTGTCTGATCCTTATTGCATATTACGTGTTGTAAATAGCACCAGCGTGTGACGGCTTAAAGCTGGAATGTTTAAAATATTGTTGCAACTTCAAATCTCAATATGAAAAGTGATCTTGTTTTATTTCCATAAAAAGTGTGGCTCCTGATAGCCTAGCCTGGTTATCAACCTGAAATGGGAGTTAATGAGGGTGTAAATAGCCTAACAATGTACTATCTATTATTATTGTCACCGCACACAGGTAGAGGAAATTATGACTTATTCACTGTCACCGTGGTTAGGATGCTGACTTTTAACTGCAGAGACCCTGGTTCTATCCCCCCGCGGCTCGCTCAAGGATTTTTTCTTTGGGGATGGGCCTGTTCAGGGTTCCAACAACCTCACGTAGATACATGAGTAGCTACTTGAATAAGAAAGTAGGGAATTCTATTAAGACAGCCAAATAGCATCTCAGCGCCAACTATTAGCCACGGCGACAACCTCCAGTCGGTCTCTGTCTGCCTCTTCATGAGATTTTGCGCCATGGATTTATTTATTTGTTTGTTTGTTTTTTTATGAATTATAATTCATAGTATTTGGAGCTGATATGATATGGAATTCAAATATTGCATTAGTTTTTGCCTAGGAGCTCAAATTTCTACAACATAACGTTTTAGTGAAATATACGTTAAACTATTTTTAGTTAAATCCATGGATCAAATAAAAAAAACTATACGCGGATTTCACTGAACACTTCGGAAGTTTCTTTGGATGCTTGGAACAGGTCCCTTTTCAATAGGTGAAATATTTCACTTTGTTCCTCACTGGTGTCTATTAAATTGTCAAGAAAACGTTCTAAGTGTAAATATTTCACCCTAACACTCATGCTACACCCAAGGGATTTGAAACTGTTAAGATTCTTGTTTACCAGTTCAACATATTTTTCAGTTTTGTCTCGAAAATTTCCAACTACTGCAACGAATGAAGCCCAGGCATTTCGCGGAGCCTCATTAATCGAATTTACAAAGGTGTGATCCTTGATGAGTTGTCATATTTGTTGGCCGTCAAATATTCCTGCTTTAATTTTATCCGTGCTCAACTAAGGCATTTTTTCCCTGTATATGCAAAGCATGATCCGTTTTTATCAAGAGCCTTTACAAACTGCTTCATAAGGCCCAGCTTTGTATGCAGTGGATGAATGATGATATTCCCTATATGATATTCAACTAAGGGGTCGTTAATGACATTATTTTCTCCAACGTTGTCTCTCAGGCCACTCTTTTCTAACTCAGTGGTGTGTTTTGTCTCTGCTATCCCAGAAGCCCAAGAAGCAGGGATATTTGGTGTGGTCACTTTGCTGTCCAAGGAGAAAGTTTACCATTTTAAAGTACACACAGATCAGCCATTGATGTTCATGATGCTTTATCTTTTTCAAGACCAAAGCTATAGTGTTATATTCTTCTTTCATTTTCGTTGAGTGGGCCATTGGTATTGAACCATTTTTATTAAGTGTTTGTAGACAAGTAGTAATTTGGTGAATCGTAAAATAATTTTAAGTGAAATTAGAGCGATCAAGTAACCAATGAAAGGGAATACGCCTACTGGTGCGGACTCTCCCGTGCTATTGCACGCAAACATAACTAAAAATACATAGTTAATTAATGGCCTGGAGTCAATTCTATTCGTGGTTACCGCTGCAGTTAAGTAGATTGACCCAAGGAGGTAGAGTACATGTTATTGTTATAACTACCAATCTCTACATCAGGGGTCTCCGACCATTTTTTTTTGGTTCTAAACTTCTAGAATATGTATTGAGAGCAGATACCATTTTTTAAGGTAAATTTATAGTTGGACATATATAATGCAGATAATATGAAAAAAAAATTCCAAAAATCCAATTTTAACATATGAAAGTTATTGTTTATATTATTATGTAAAACAAATAATTATTTAATAATACATACAATAATTCATATTGAACTAAAATTCACTATAAAAAATGTAAATCTCTAAATTAATTTTTTGGCATTGGCTTTCATTGGCCATATTTTATAATTTGTTATGAATATGTTCCTGGTCGTAAGCAATCATCAAGATGTCCATTCGTAAGTCGAAATCTGTATTTTGATTGTAAGATATTCATTGTTAAAAACAATGATTCACATAAGTAAATCGAATAATGAACTTCCGGAAAACGAAACCATGTACACCAGTTCGGCTGCTGTTACCGTTTAGTATTTGTCCATGTGTGATGCTTACATTTTTTCAAAATATCTCTTTTAAACGTGCCCTTTCGCATCTATTAGAATATTTTGGGTACTGTGGTCTTTAATGTACATACGGATCGTTATGCTCAATGACTGGTAAAATTGTGGAATTTAATAAAGAAAAATGAAAGGAAACCTCTAAAACAAAAAAAAAAAAGGAAAATACCTTCGCAAATTCTTTTAGATCGAAAAATGTTTTTTCCTTGGCTGTTCTGTCAAAACTCTATAGTGTGAAAGGAATATATGCCATTTTATCTCAAAATGGCATAGAAATTCTCACAGTATATTTTTTTACTTAACTATTCAAAGCTTGTATTAATAAATTCATCAGCGTCCCCTGTGCTTTAAACTAGGGTCTAACATCAGGAACAGGCAGAAAAACAATCATCTGTTACGGTCAGCTGTTGGGGAAAACCCAGAATATGCAGCAGTCAGCCAAAGGTCAAAGAAGATAGCAGATAAAAACGGAGCCTCTATCCTCGACCTTTTATCTTTTTAAAATAAACATTATACATATATAAATGTATTCCTGTTTCTAAACGATTTTAGGGATTTCTCTGAAGAATTTGTCTCTGATCTATAAGTCAGTTTGTGGTTGCATGGTTTCATCAAATTCAATTTTAAATAGTTAATGATATATTATGCACCTGGAGGGTCACTTTGTTTAATAATATACACTAAGCCATTTGTTTATAGTGAAATATTTTATTAATAGATATAATAAATGTTCATAAAAAGTTGAATTAAACAGAAATACGTACAATTGTTTCACTGCAGTGTACATCAATACATGGATCATAGATTACCACAACGTTCTATGAATCTACAATATGGAATGTTGACTGGAAAAAAAAAAATGACCGAATTCTCGAATAGAAACGAATCTGGCAGGTCTGTTGTGCAGCGGCTAAGTTAAACCGAGCATAGCCCAGCAGTCACTCAAGGCTTGCTGCCAGGGAGCTATGTGAGCCGAGCACTGACAGAGAGTTTTTTTTTTTTTTTTTTTTTTTTTATTTCAAAACCTCAACAAAACAATACAATGTACAAAAGAAAAATAACAAAATATTTGGATTACATATTTCTCCTCTTACTGCATTTACATACTGACAGAGAGAAATACCTAAGACCCCTTTATATCCCAACCTCCGGAAAAAGTAGGGGTGGATCTGACTGTTAATTGCCGCCTGAGCTAATGTCCATCGCATTCAGCAACAGTGTTTGATATCTGCTTCCTTTGCCTAGTTAAGGTTCAGAAATATCAAGGAGCCTGCAGGTAAGGTCATAGAAAAAAAGAGGCCAGAAACAAGATTAATAGTCAGAAATTAATAAATTACTTGGCAATAAATATTTTCCAAAGTCCTTGGGTACGGCACCAAATGAAAAATTTCTATTTCCTGTGTGTAATTTAAAGGACTATAACTACAAAAAACCAAAAATGCCATTAAAATCGACGCGTCGATTTGAATAGTGATTTTTTGTCAATTTGATAGCAATCAAATTCTTTTCTTTTTTGTTACTTTGACGATATGCAGTAATCTACACTTTGAAAGAAAGCAAATAAGAATTTTCCCCCAATGTACCGTGTAATTTATAAGTATTTAAAAAACATGGAATCATCCCAACATGGACCGCTTCATTTTTTCTCTTTTATTTTCTTATTTTTCTGGAAAATAATTTTTGTTTTTTTCATGGGATTAACATAAATGATATAACAATATTTGCCAATAAAAATAGTGTACCTATAGTTTTGGAATATTTTCCCATCATCAAGAAACGACACAAAATTTAATTTTTTTTATTAATTACTAATAAAGGAAGGCTATTTATACTTTACAAAAACATTTTTCTTCACTTTATATGAACTATATTTTGTTTACATAAATTTCTAAAACTATAATACAGTTAATAATCGATTTTAAAAATCAAGCAAATTTAGTCAATGTGATATACCCCACAATTAAGGGTTTTGTTATGGTTATATAAATGATTTAACAAAACGAAAATAAACGGTAAATGAAACGATTTTATTGACAATTATGACGACTTTCTACTAAAGCCGTGACATAGTACATGTTATTAACCAGTATCTGTAATTTGATGACTTACTCAATGTAATAGAAACATAATTTGCAAGTAAATTGATTTATAATTGGTTATTTTTCGTAGGTTTTCCTTAAGGTAGGATTTATTTTTATCATCTCTGTGATATTAAGTAAAACTTTCATGCATAATATCATCCCTCTTATGAAACCGAGGCTACAAAAAACTTTCGAAGAAAGTTTTAATGACTTATAGTGCAATTCTCAATGAAATAGAAAAATATTTATTGTTTTATTACTAATTAATTTATTAATGACTTTTATTATTTATCAAACGACTGGTTTGTAACTCATAATAGTCATGTTTGGGTTGGTTGTAACATTACTATGGCATGAAATCACCATGTAAACTATAAAGCCTTTAAAAAAATGTCTGTTTGAATTAAAGTAACCAACAAGATGTGGCAATTTTTATAATCGACTCCTTGTTTGGTGGCATTAAAAATATCAAAACAAAAAAAAATATATTGTTGATAAGATCGTCGAGATATTTAATTTGGGATCTTACTCAAAATTATAAATTGATGTATTGTTCACTTGGAAGAAGAGTGAACACAACACACAATACGAAAGTGGAATTTTACAAGAGAAGCGTTTTAAGTTTGCCTATTTAAGCTTATCGCTGTCCTGTTACACTGTAACGATTGCTTCCCAGCGGTAAGTATTGAAACTGAAAATCTGACATTTTTGTTCAAAGAAATATACGGGAATGGAAGATTTCCAAGCAAAAAAAAGAACGTACTGTGCACTCTTCCTCCAAATGAACGATATATATATATATTAATAGCAGATTATTAATTAATCAATGACACTTACTTATGTTTTATGGATTTATGTATTTTTTTATGTCAAACGGGATCTTCATGTAAAATTTTATGTATTTACCTTGAATAGGATATGCACAAAGAGCATTACAAGCAAACATTAGGGTTCTAACTTTGAAAATTTTTTTCTAAAAATGTATTCAGTAATAATGAAAAAAAAAAAATATGGCAAGGCTGATTATTTTACCAACTAGTTAAATTAAAACGGTTTCATT
Organism: Acanthosoma haemorrhoidale; assembly: GCA_930367205.1. NCBI lineage: Eukaryota > Metazoa > Arthropoda > Insecta > Hemiptera > Acanthosomatidae > Acanthosoma > Acanthosoma haemorrhoidale. Next base: position 146,324,293 of record OV884011.1, on the reverse strand, counting down.
TATTTTTATAAATCCTTATTTTTTCATCGTCAGCCGTCCTGGAGATTGTGGGTTGCCTGTTCAACCTATAAAGTTTGAATTTTATTAAATTAATGATCTCGATGTCCTAATAAATAATACATATTATCTATAACTTCATAAAAAAGTCATTAAAATCGTGTTCACAACTTTAACTTAACTCATGTTGTACAATTGTGAGGTAGTTTGATTTGATCTCAGCTAATTAATGATAAATTAATAAGTAATCCGATAAAAAAAATAATTGAGGGTCCTGAATTAACTTTGGTAATAAAAAATAAGTACTAAAATAAAGTATATTGTGTAGGGTATCGAATTAAACAGTTTCTGATTAAAGGCATGTATTGTATACAGCATGCAATGGTGTATAAAGCTCTCAAAACCTTATATTAACGTGGGCGAAATATCGGAAATTTTTTTTTAATATTTCTCGTCAATGTGTTTTACCTAACGCCTACATGGTATATTTATAGTTGTGGAGTATACCTTTAAAATCTCAGAAAGATCGGAATTTTTATATACACTCGTGTGCCTATCTGTCTCCTGATCGACTCAAATTTCATATCGAGGTTCAATTTGATCACCTGAAGACGTCACAGCAACAATAAAACTTTTATTTTTCAAAATATCTTCTAGCTATTAGCTATAAAAATTGTTATTCCTAAAAGAGTCCATTAGTATGCGAGTTATCTTTATTGGTCCTGACCGTGTGACGGATCGCGACCAAATTTGGCTCAGCGATTTATTAGAACATATTGTAGTTAATATGCAGTAAAAATAATTTTAAAATTTCAACTATTTTGTTGAGAGCTAAAATTTCTTGACTTTGCCATTCTTTTTGTTCGTTCTTTGCCTCCTAACTATTCATTGGAAAGAGCATTTTCGAATGCTTGCTTCTCTTTAGAGGGGGGGGGGGTATTTTAATTCCATTCCTATCCCTGTATCCGATTTAGTACGGTACTTAGGCTTCCATCTCGACAAACGGCTGACCTGGAACCCACGAACGAGGCTAAAAAGACAAGAACTAACAGACGCTTTGGGCAACTGTACAGACTACTTCAAAGGAAATCCCATCTCTGAATAGAAAACAAATTACTAATTTACAAAGTTATACTTAAGCCAATCTGGACATACGGAATAGAGCTATGGGGGATAGAAAAAAAGTCGAGCATCAAGCGTATCCAATCCTTTCAATAAAAAGTCCTGGGAACAATAGTAAATGCCCCTTATTACGTCATCAACAAAACCCTGAATAACGATCTCAATATACCTCACATTCTCAAACTCATCTCTTTCGAGTTCATGAAATTCCATAGTAACCTATTCAACCACCCTAATCCCCTAACACAGTCATTGCACTGTACAACTCATCCCTATAATCCTCCTCGGAGACTAAAACGGCAGTGGCCTCGTGACCTGTTATAGACGCGTAACAGTGGGAGTCCTGGCAATGGCCGGTTTCTCCAATCATGTCCTGAGCGTATGTGGCTCTCGCGCTCTTGGTCAGCCTCCGCTAGCTCGTATCCGGTGACGCGGCTGACGAAGGAGCGTGGGGGACTTCCCAAGACTGCGCTTCCTCTTTCGCACGTGAGGGAGGATGTGAATTTGGAGGTCTCTGGGCTGTTTGTAAATAATGTATGAATGAGCGAGTGAATGAAAATTGTAAATATGGAATGAATGAAAACATTTATCACAATTACTTATAGACCAATGAGGCAGATTGAAATTTTTTCAGAATAAAGCTTTTAAATAAAAATATTTGAAAAATAGGTACACAATATCTCAGGTTTGTTATTGTAATATTTTTGGGCATCATGTTTATTGTTATGGTTAAAATACCACATAAATAAAAAGTTGTTATTATTTGCCAAAGTAGCGGATTTATATAAACGATAGATGCCTGTATTTAAGAAAATTCCTATTTACTGAGAGCCCTTGATTGGAGTACATAAAAATATACATATGATACAATCTAATAGTTATAAAAAATCATTATTAAATAAGATTAACTTTTTTATTTTTGTTTCCTCCGGAAAACACATAAGAAAAAAAAACGAAACTAATAAGTTAACCTCACGCAAATTCCGTATTAATTATATAAAATAAACCATATATTACATTTTATTAACATAATAAATTCAATACTTTTAATGTAATAAATTTATAAATTAGTCTTAATCTTCTTGAAAGTACGAGCGTTCCAGATGTCCTGGAGTTATTATATTTTTTATTAACTTAGACAAAAATGTAAAAATATGTCGCCTCAAAACATGTGCTACCTATGGCGAGCCGAGCCCGACGTCTCATACCTTTGGGTACGCTACTGAATTGTACTCGTAACACTTTCAGTCTGATAAGAAAAGGGCTCTTTTGTAACTTTTTTCAGTACAACAAGAATAAATCGATGCAGTCAGTTTACTGTGTGTAATTATTATTTACAAGTATTTATCACAATTACTTATTTCCCCATTTTTTTATTGTAATTTGATCACAATAAAGACGTTTCATTTATATTTACAAATAATTCATGATTCCGGGAAGTGATATAAACATATATACTATATAGTATCGCTGATTTTATGTTAACGGCAATTCATGAGGGGCTACCTAGCTAGCCGCAGTGTTGAATCACCAATAAAAAAATTATTTGGGTTGATCGAGGACAAATTTAAGAAGAGTCACCTTAAAGAAAAATAATTAGATAAATAGTAGTTTTGGTAAATTATTACATCTAATAGTGATTGGTATGGCAAAAAGAGTATGAATAAGATTGTCGTAAGGGCTTATAAATAATTTTTGTAGTGGTAAAGATCCCTCTGTTATTAGCCTATAACATAACTGGCAGGACTGTGACTCGAACCTGAGACCTCATCAATATCTCGGTGGCTCTACCAACTAAGCTAGTCTGCACGACAATAAGGTTTTTATGCTGTGTTAACATTTTATTACAATGAACGTTTATGTCTAAACGCAATGCCAATTGTAGAGTCCTGCAAGCAAGAGAATTAGTATACATGTTCTATGTGAGCTTCGCATTGAAATCCCCCCCCCTCCAAAAAAAAAACTTGTGCTCAAATGGCTATCTTAGGAAATGGTGATTGAAATGTTTTTTTTCTTTTTCCTCCTAGTTTGGAAAACAAAATGTTCGCCTTCCTAGGAAATTTGTCTTAGCAATCTTCTGGGGACAACTATAGAGGCACAAAATTCACTTCGTACTTTTTTCAATGCGACTTCTGTAATTAAGTTAATTTAGCTATTTAAACAGTAATTATGAGTAATGTGGTTGTAGGAAATATGCCATTAATTTTTTTTTCTTTCATAGTCCCTTTAAATTTACAGATAATTATAGATTCTCAGGCGAATCTATTTACAAATTATTTTTGTATTTCCTGTAGCATATACAGATTTTGTTATTTTATAAAAATTATATAATGAATAAACAAGTATAATGATACACATTATACGTGACTGGACTAAACTGACTAATAAAGGTCATGGGGCTTACCTTTTTGATCAACCTTAAAACTAGCTTACATACTAATGCCAATTATTATATAATGTTGTTAATTTGCTTATCCACCTATTGAGCTAGTATGCGGGAGAGGACTATCTTCCAGCAGTATATAGCTTCTTCTAAAATATTATTTTATTACAATGCGCATACCTAACGAAACGTGAGCACCCGTTTTGCATTCATACCTTTGGCGTCTCCAGTCATTCTATAATATTTATTAGAACTTTATTGTGCAATAATTACAATCTGCCTTTTATAAGGTAATAATAATACAGATAAATGATCTCATTCATACCATATTTACAGTCATCATTCACTCGCTCATTCATACAATAGGACATGATTGGAGAAACTGGCCATTGCCAGGACTCCCACTGTCACGCGATTATAGCAGGTCACGAGGCCACTGCCGTTTCAGTCTCCGAGGAGGATTATAGGGATGAGTGGCGCAGTGCAAAGACTGTGCTACAGGATTAGGGTGGTTGGAAAGGCTGCTGTGGAATTTCATAAACTTGGAAGGGATGAGTTCTAGAATGTAGGGTATATTAAGGTCGTTATGAAGGGTTTTGTTGCTGACATAATAAGGGGCATTTACTATTGTTCTCAGGACTTTGGATTGAAAGGATTGGATACGCTTGATGTTCGACTTTTTTGCTGTCCCCCATAGCTCTATTCCGTATGTCCAGATTGGTTTAAGAATAACTTTGTAGATTAGTAGTTTATTTTCTATTGAGAGATGGGATGTCCTTTGAAGTAGTCTGTACAGTTGTCCAAAGCGTCTGTATAGTTCTTGTCTTTTTAGTCTCGTATGTGGGTTCCAGGTCAGTCGTTTGTCGAGATGGAAGCCTAAGTACCGTACTGTCTCGGGTACTGGGAGAGGAATAGAATTAAAATAAACTAATGGACAAGTCTTGCGACAAAGGGTGAAGGTAATGTGGGAGCATTTTGCTTCATTAACTTTGATCCGCCATTGATTGCACCAATACTCGATCTCGTCAAGGTGTTTTTGAAGGTTATGGGATGCTATGTCGGGGTCTGGGTGGGATGACAAGACTGCAGTGTCATCTGCAAATGTGGCCAAGCAGGTGTTGGAAGTATAGGGGACATCAGCGGTGTATAGGTTATAGAGGATGGGGCCTAGGACACTGCCCTGTGGAACTCCTGCATTTATGGGATAGTAGTTAGAGTATTCTAAGCCACAGCAGACTTGGAAGAAGCGGTTTGAAAGGTAGGACTGTAGGATTAGGAAAAGGGTCTGTGGTAAATGTCTTTTGAGCTTGTAGAGCAAACCTGCGTGCCAAACCCTGTCAAAAGCTTGAGCTATATCAAGAAAGGCAGCAGTGCAATACTTTTTGGTTTCAAGGGCTGAGGAGATGTGATCAACAACGCGAAGGCCTTGTTGAGCAGTGGAATGTCGTTGGCGGAAACCAAACTGGTGTGTGGGAAAAAGGTTTTTGGATTCAACAATTGGAAGTAGACGTTTTAGTAGGAGTTTCTCAAATATTTTTGAGAGGATAGGGAGTAGGCTAATTGGACGGTAAGATGAGGCGTAATTGGGTGGTTTACCGGGTTTGGCAAATAGGACAATAATGGAATGTTTCCAGAGGAGAGGAAAGTGTGTTGTTCGGATAATGCAATTATATATATAGGTTAGGAAGATTATGGCTTTAGGAGGAAGTTGTTTGAGAATTTGAGGAGTTAGGAGATCATATCCAGGGGATTTTCTGTAAGGTAGGTTTTTCAGAAGGTATTTGACCTCAGAGGGATTAACGGCTTTTGGTGGAAGAGAGAGAGGAATAGGTGAAGTGAGGAAATCTTCCACAGTTTTGCTGTGAGTATGGCTTTGATGAGAAAGGTGAGGTGTGAAAGTATGGGTAAGATGCAGAGCAAATTCCTCTGACCTATCCCCATCCGAGGCCGCCCAGGACCCATCATCACGACGGAGTGGATGTGAAACAGGTTGATACTTTAGGATTTTTTTGGTTACATTCCACAAGGAGTTATCCCTGGTAGACAGAGAGGAGAGGTAGGAATTGAAAGAATCAGAACGGAAGGATGCCAATCGCCGCTTTACCAATCGGCAGTACTGATTGTACGAGCGGCGATCAGCAGGATGCCGGGATCTTTGCCACACTGTTCTAGAGCGGCGTTTGGATTTGATTAGATCTTTGAGATGCTGAGGTAAACGATTATGATTGTGGATTCTTGGGTGACGATGGGGTGACGATGCCTCCCAAGCCGACCTCTGGACCAGAGTAGTGAAAGAATGCACTGCATCGTCTAGGTCTTGGGATGTTTTCAGGGATAATTTGAGGTTTACGGACTCTGTAAGAAGCTGACTGAAGTGGTCCCAGTCAACTGGGCCCCTAATAAATGAAGGAGGAGGCAGTTTGTGTAATGGTCTTAGGGAAATGGTTAATAATAAAGGACTATGATCAGAGGAGAGGTCATCGAGGCGCTTGGGTGAATAGTTTAGTGTTCCTAAACTATTGTAGAAGAAAAAGTCAAGGAGATCTGGATTTCGGTTGGGATCTGATGGCCAATAGGTGGCTGTGTCAGGAGAGATAGTGGAGCAATGTTTCCGTGTGAGTGCAGACAGCAAAGCACGTCCTCGTGTATTTGTGGATCTTGAGCCCCAGTGTTGGTGCTTTGCGTTAAAGTCCCCACCCACAAGGAAACGATGCCCGATGGAGTCTAGAAAGGAGATGAATTGGGAATCGGGAATGGATTTATTGGGAGGGCAGTAGACTGATGCTAGAGTAAGGGGAAAAGTGAGGGTGGTGATTGACACTGCAGTGGATTGAAGGAAATCATGTGCTACCAAAGGAACTATGTGATGGGATATGGAGTTATGGACAATGACAGCGGTACCTGCATGAGCTCTTCCATCTGGGTGATCAGTTCGATAAGTCTGGTACTGTCGAACAGTAAATGGTCGTTTACTTGTAAGTCTTGTTTCAGTAATAAGAGCTACATCAATGTTTTTGTCATGGAGTAGTGCTGTCAGTTCGTTAGTGTGGGTGCGAACACCATTCGCATTCCAAAGGAGAATGGATAAGGAGTCGGAAGGATCCACTTATGGATTTTGTTTAACGGGGATAAGGTAGGAGACAAGATTTGTAAGAAGGGAAATGAGAGGTGTAATTAGGGTTCTGAACTCTGTAAGGAATGAGGTTAAAAGGCTGGTGAGATCTGAAGAGCTTGAAGGTGGCGGGATATGCGAGATGTGTGGTTGAGGATGGGATTGAGTTTGCCGATTGCTGGGATGAGCGGAGTGCTGGGAAAGAAGAACTTGCGGAGGAGGTGTGGGCAATGCCTGTGACTGCTCTCTGTTCCGAACTGCGTCAGCAAAAGAGACTGAAGGCCTCAAACTTCTGGTGGGGGCGCTTCTTGGGCTACCTGTGGCTGATGTTTCTTCTTCAGGACGACGACGTTGTTCACTTCTGGACTTTAGAATTCTATAAGCCTCACAGCCTTTATAGTTTGCCGGGTGGCCTTGCTGACAGAGCACGCATACAGCAGGTGATTTTAGGGGCTTCTTGCACAATTCACTTTTGTGCTGCCCACTGCACTTTACACACCTGGGAGGGTGGTAGCAGTATGATTTTGTGTGCCCATATGCCTGGCAATTATGGCATTGGACGATGTCTCGTTTCGGGTAAGGCTTTTCGACCTGTACTCTTGTGTAGTATAAGTGGTTAAGCTCGTAGATTTTCTCCACTCCAGCTGTTCGCTCTAGATCGACAAAGAATAAGGGCATTGGTTTCTTGATACTTGTATCATTTTCTTGTCTTTCCTCACGGAGGACATTCGTGATTTGGCGAACCTTGTACCCTAAACTTATCAGCTCATTTTCTATCTCGTCCGCTGGTGTTGTGGGATGCAGGTTTCTAATCACCACCCGCAGCGATCTTTCTTGCTTTAGTTGGTAGGTATGAAAATCAGCCTTGGTTTCTTCTAGGTATTTTATAATTCCTCGGTATGTTTCAGGAGTGTCCGGAGAAACTTTTGTGTCCCGAGATCGATTGAGGCAAGTATATTTGCCTGTACCTACAACTTTGCTCAATTGAGTGCATAGTAATTTGAAATTACTAATGTTGCGAACGAATATCGCTGGTGGCTTGGGCTGTGTGGGTGTTGTTGTAGATTCCATGTCCTCTACCTCAATATTTTTCAACACCTCGTAACTATTGGGTGTGAAAAAGGGAGACTCATGAGTTACTGTTGTTTGTTTTGATGTGGTGGGTTGTGGTGGTATCTCTTCCATAGAGCTGCTAGGTGCTGAGGAATTTATTGGGATATTCCGATTAGATCGCCGTGGCTTGCGTTTGACTGGTGACATAGTGGGCGTAGGTCCCAATGATCTTGAGCGTTTTTTTTTATTTTCTGATATAACTTGTTGATAGAAACGCATGTTTCATATTCTTGTAAATAGTTTTTAATTGAATAAAAAAAAAAAAAAAAATTCAATATAATGTAGAGCCTCGAACACAGGTATTTGTGTTAATAGCTTGTGGCGTAATTAGAGGCCTGAACAGAGTCTACTGAGGGCCAGCTGGACTCCCCACTCCTATCCCCACTCTCAGCACAGCTGACTGATATCTTGCAATATGGCCGCCCTCTGTATGAATTGTGAGATGAAAAACTTACGTTAGCAATAATAATGTTCCTCTTTCCACTGACCTGTAGACAGTCCACCGCGAACGGTTCGCCCAAGGGTCGGTTGGGACAGTTTTGCGAACTAGGCACTTCCTACGAACGGTAACAAGAACAGTTTGTTGCAGAGCGATGTGAAAAACGACTTCTATAGTTAGCGCAGGCGCAGTACTCTCTATAATATTATGAAAAATACTTCAACTCTTTTTTACCAGTGCTTTATTTATAAATCCACGGACAAGTCAATACTTATTTTTCTGAGATAATATTGCTGTTTTCTAGGAATCACCACAACCCCCATTGCGTTCCTTATCTCGGGCTGGTGACTGTATCGAATCTGTCGTGCACTCGGTTATTGAAAGCTATATATATCTGTGAGCTCATTCATTTGTATATACGTTCACAGTGAAGGAAGAAAGTTCCAAAAACAATTCCATTGGTGTCCTCGGGGACATTTTCCCTTGATGACTGTTGGCAAAATAAACTAATACGTACGACGAGATGTCATTGAACAGGAAATAAAATATATATTGTTTTGGAAATGTATCTTTTATTGTATCACCCACGGGACATCATAATAGTTTCTTTTAGGACAATGTACTTATCATATATCTTGCTATAGTTTATAATTTTAAATATGTTAATTGTAATGTTTCACAAAAGTAGTGCGTTAAGTTTCACTGTTGTAAAAAGACACATAAATTTTTACCAACAAAGTATTTGTGTCCACTATATTTCGATTAATGGTGTGAAAATTGAAACTTCTTTATTTATCTACTCAGGAATTTCCCACAAACAATCCATTAATGTTTATAATTAATTACTAGAATTCCCCCTTCTCATTTTTAACGGCTTCTCGGTAAATTGTCATTTTATGGTTCGCCAAAAGACCCTTCAAACCTCAATGGATATAACAACTTAACAGCTCATGGGTAACAACTCAACTAGATACTCAACGACCAAGATGCATCATGCGTTTTACTCTTGGATTTTACACAAGGTCTTCTGAATCACGGGTTTCTTTTTCTTTTTAATTTCCTGCTCAATTAAATGCTGAATTACGCCGTGTCTTCGTATTTCACAGAGGATCAAAACGGCATTTCTCCTCGAATCAACAATTTATCTGATTGGTTAGAAGTTTTTAAGTTCAAGAAGTTTTAATTTTAAGGTGATATTATGTAAATTTTCGCGCACGATGGAAGATGCTCTATTATTATTCGGGCAGGGGGGATAATTAATCACCTTTCGTTTGTGTTTACGTTCTGCAACAGCGGTTGTAAAAATGATTGAATCGATATGAAATTTTAAAAGTATGTAAATTCGTACAACTCAACGAAATATAGTCGACTAGTTAATTGTTAGAATACAATAACAAGATGTGTGAAACTAAATTATAGATGAAAGTTGAGTTCGCAAACATTTCATCGTTTGGATCAATACGTAAATAATGAGAAATATTTTACAGTATATTTGAGCGAAAAACGGCATATTAATTTTTTTTTTTTGGTTACCGATAGAATGATGATTCTACTAGGGAATTTGACAGATAATGTACAACTAAACGATACTATAGTAAAATACAGCTAAAGTTCGAGATTTTTGTTTTTGAGCAATTTGCATTTTTTTATTTCCACTGTGCCCTGGACAGGTTTGGTGTGAAGCTTTGCAGTGGGATTATCCCACCTTGGGTTTAATTATTACAGTTACAATTATTTGGGCTTGCTACTGAATTTACCATGTCCTGTTACGATTTTTGAACTTCAATAGTCAGGTTTTCCATTTTCATTGGGCCTATCCTTAACTAATTGGGAGTACTTGCAAAAGGCGTGCTGCTCAACTTCGAGTTACGCCCAATTTTCAAGATGACACTTCTTCTTTCTAAGATTCTTCTTTCCGATGCCTTCTGCTCTTGTTTTGTTTTATTTTCTCTTGGAGTAGTCTTCACCTTGTAGGGTTTTTCAGGACCTCTACAGTTGCTTAGCACAACAGATTTCGTATGTCGGGCTCTGTAGACATTTCTCTTCAGTGTTGTTAGGAGGTAGCAGTAATACCGGCCGGGGCCATTCGTGGGGTATCATTTCAAGGAAGGGGGACTTAAAATTGACTGAGCGACTTAAAATAAAAAAAAAAGATGTGCTGACTCTCGAGTTAAGGAAATAGCAAGCAAAAACAATTGTTGTGCTGGTACTTTAAACAATGTTTGCACGTAATTGCTATCGAAGTAGATTGCATCGAACACTTGGCAGCAGCCAATTTGTGAGAGCATAGCATAAAGCTGTATTCTTGCGAACAAGAGTGGAAATTGAATAGCATGGAAGTTCCATTAGGTGGAAAATGCTTAATTTTACACCACGTGTAGTGTATTTGTGATGGAGAATTTGGTGCGTGTGAATGACCACTATCTTACATGCATACATGCAGAAGCAATACGATCGACTCGCACCGGTTTGAAAGTGAGTTTCTACTTTCGGTCTCCAGAATAATTGACATAAGGCTTTTCACATTTCAGTAATAATCTTTCGATGCCTGTACTACTGTCTGAACTAGAATAAATTAAACCTACATAGTTACCCCGATGGGCGAAAAAGGATACTAAATCAATTAAACAAATGCCTACAGTATTTTTATTATTACCTGGATTTCACAACAAACATTTTTATAGCCTCGTGAGTTCTTAGTCAGAAAATACACGGGCTTATAGAGACATCTATTTTATCACAGTCTTCAGACACTGGTCTAATCCATCTGGATTTTCTCGGATGGTAATGGTTTTCATATTCCTTCTTTAAAACGGGCTGTTCGGATTTCTGTTTCAATATTTTCACACGATCGTCCAATGACTACTTTTTTTCTGTGCTGTTATAAACTCTTATTCAACAGGGCCATAGATCCACCTCATGTCGTCCTCGCTGCAGACTACAGATCCTCCGTTAATCAAAATTTACCATGAGATAACAGATAAAACTGGTACTGTTTTCAATAACAACTGCAGAAATATGACCATGGACGATAACCTGAAATAAATTTGACCCCGCACTATCTCTCAAGATGATGTTTTTGGTTTTTCGCAGCACTCCTATAAAATACAAAGCATACACGGATGGCTTCATTTGATTGTGTTAATTAATTGATACAAGTTTTGTTAAATATTATGGGTTACATTAAATTGTGCGCTTTCTACATCATCACTACGTGTTTATACCCTACGATAAATTATAAGCAATTTATGAGAAAGCTACTTTATCTGCGTTAAATAGAATCATGCTGCTCCTAGACTTCGGCCAGGGAGTGCGGGCCATCTACGTTTACATAATTTTCCAGCCATAGTGGTTATGGTAGATTTACGTCATAGGGCCTTGGTGAAATTAAATCTTGTTATTTGAGCTGGTTATGGATGGATTTGTGGGTTACCATGTGATTGGCACATCTCTTGGTCCACGGAAGTATCCTCCTGATCTCGGCTTGATGACCTCAGTTTACACTCATTGAGTTCCTAGAGCACTCAAGTATACCTGATTCGAGTATGCTCTTGTACCACGAAAGTACTGTACTTCCACAGAATGCCCACTTACCAGTGTTTATTATTTGAATATCAGTTGCCATCCTATTGCGTTCACAACTGGCACAGAATGGTCATTGACAATGTGCAATGGGGTACTAAAATCGGGAGTGCAATACCAATCATTTTTTAGTTTACTAGTTGATTTGTGAAATAGTATACCTGCCATCTTTTTAAAAAAATAAACCGACTAAAATTTATTTAACAGAACTGTATTTTTAAAAGTATTTTTACACTGAATAAAACTTCGAGTTTAACTTCATTTACAAAAAACAGGTTAGTCACTGAAAATAGCTTTTTCAACCAATAAAATAAGTGTTATTGGGCTGTCGGTTACGGGTTGGTTGCTTTTTGAGTAAAATACTTACATGTGAAAATTATCTTTATTAAATTACTAGTACGTTTGACGGGTTTTACCGTCAACTTCAGGAGCTAAAATGAACAAAATATATCACTCAACAACACAATATTTATTACTCAAAATCAATCAAAGTTACAGAAAATAAACGGTTAAATATACGATTTATATTGTTTTGTGTTACCATTTATAAAGTGTCCTTAACCATGTATAGAAATATTGGAACTTAATATCTTAATTATATCGTTCCTGACCTGGGACTTAAGGGCAATTATAATGACAGTCAGATAAACAGACCCGATATTTTTTCCATACTTCCCGATATTAAATTTTGGCCCCAAAAATAATTAGTATATTTTAAGATGTCAAATATACCTATAAAATTTCAGATCGATTGAATGTTATTATTTCAGACCACTATCATAAAATACTCAGAAAACTTCTCGTTCCTGGATGAAAGTAGCATCTCCTCCTTCGGGTTAAACAATATAATCATCAATTGCTTTATGAAAGATCAAAGTAGTGACAAAAATAAACAACTTGTTTAAGCTGAAAAAAACAACAAAAAAACTGTACTGTCCCAGGAACAAGTCAATTTCGCTTATCTTTCTCAAACAAAGTGTAGATAACGCGGGTGGGAGGACATTTCATTAGCAGTTAATTCGTTTATGACTGTCTCTATTGTGTTCAATGCGTAAGTGTTCACATATCTGGTTTAAAATAACAAAAAAAAAATCCCAAAGGACCACTGTCCTTCCTAGGTTATAATTACCGCTTCCTTACTGTAAATGAGAAGGGGTAACTTGAAACATAGGATGAATCCACTTTAGGGAAAATAACTTTTTTTTTTCAAGTTTAAAAGGCCCTCCACATTGAAAGGTTATTCGAATTTTCAAAGTTGTCATATAATGACAAAACACTATATATAAATATATATAAAATATATTTATGTTTTATGGAAATATTTGTTAATTAGATTTATTTTATCTAGACGCCTCATATCAAAGATTAAATATTCGTAAAGAATTGTATTGACTGTGAACTGTAGCTCTAAAACCGGCATTATATATTAACAAATACTACACTATAATAATACTACATAAATATAATACATGCATGGAATATGAAAATAAATAAATTAAGAAACCTAATAATTTTTGTTAAAATACGGATTAAAACACAAATATATGAAGCATGCATGATAAATATTATTTATGTATAAAGTAGAATTTTGAGAAGGAACTATTAAAAAGTTTAGGCATGAAATATAAACCTTGACATTCTAATTGATAGGGTAACTTAATAAAAGTTAAGTCTCAATAACCCAAGTATGAAAGGAGATTGAATCTATTTTCATTTAAGTACAGGGCCTGATAACATATTTATTAATCAGGACGTCAAGATATTTAATTAAATGCAATACTCGATATGATATGTACATATTTATTTTTATTACCAAATAGGTAATTAATGATGCTTTATCCGTATTCACCGGGATACTTTTATTATTATCCCCATCGAAACATCAAATTAAACTAACACAAAATATCTCGCTACGTAAAACATGGGTTGCGGAAAAATTGTGAACACGATTTTAAGGTAACTCACCAGTGTAAGGTAATGCACCATATGAAGTTCCCATTCGTAATACTTATTATTGAATTTAATAAAATTCAATGTTAATACGTTGAACATGGGGCTCATAATCTCCGCGAGCGACCGGGAAAGTCTGTAAATCGACACTGGTCAATACATAAGGGTTTATTGTCATTAATAATTATTATCTGTTATCATAATTCATTATTTTTATTTTTCCTGGAGTTGGTGTGATTTTTACTATCACGAGAGCACCATATGGAATTACCGTTAAAAATTTCAACGCTATAAAAACATCACTGGTTAAGTAATGTTAAGTTACGAACACGATTAAAAATAACATATTGCTAATCATTTAGTTGAGATCTTAAATTTGATACCTCATTGAAAATTAGAGAAAAATATTAATATTTATAATATTAATACCTAATAATTATTTTATTAATTACACCAATCATGTATTATGGAGGTGACCATATTCGTTCTACCTTTCCAAAGTCGTAGAGGTCTTAAGTGCATGTCTCTCAGAAGTATTTCGCGTTTCGCACCCTAAAAATAGTGCAATTTTGACGTGATAGGTTGGAATGATCTTAAAGCACATAATCCTAATAATTTGTACCACTTAAATTTGCCGGACTTCATCAACGTATCCGACCAAGTAGTTCATGGTTTTGAAAAATTGGTCAACAACTATAGAGTTTATGCCAAAATAGTCAATGGCAATTCCGACTGCTAACAAGTTATAAGTCAACCTGATACCTTTACCAGTTATAAACAATTAGTTGTGATATAATATACTAGTTTGAGTGAGATATAATAAATAGTTATGGTTCCTCGAGACAACTGAGAAGGATGCGTGTGAGTTTAATTTAAGACCTAGTCTTACAGGAGAGGGATGGAGGAAGGCCATCGTTAAGCAAGGTCAGGGCGGAGATTTCCTCGTTTGTTGGCCCGCAAGGATGGCAACCGAGCTTAACATTGACAGATATATTATTATCATCGACGTTGTGTAATGTACATATTAAAAATTACATTATTGATATTTTACTCGTATCTTACAAAACAATAGCAACAGTTTCTAAAATCCACGATTTAAGCAGCGGCCAACAAATGGTTTGAAATGTTTATATCCTCTATAAAAGTTGCAGTCATGAACGCTTGAGATGAAGGGACTACTTGGCGCAGTGGGTGATATCACTAATTTGCTTATTTTTTAATGATTGACATTACAATGATCACGTGGATAGAAGAGATGTAGTGCCCAGAGCGGAAACAGGGCTTGTCATGCATGTATCGCGGGTCTCAAGCTTCGTCATAATTTCGTTATGGCAACTGCACTATAGTTTAACTGTGTAACAAAAGCAGCCTATAATCAGTGAAGTGTTCAGAAATAGACGCGATGACGAGGCTCCTATTACTGGAACGACACTGCTATGGATACAATCAACTAAGTGACAAAGAACGTTTCCCCACAACTACACATTATAGTTGTGATAGAGACGCAGAATGGCTCATCATTTGTGCTTTTGAGTAAAGTTCAGTTTAAAACTATTGTTGTTATAATAGTGCACCACATTTCAGTAAAATCGTATTTTGAAAAATAAAATAAAATATACAAGTTTCTATAATCAGATATTTATTTACTGTAAAATTTCTGAAGACATTAAAAACTAATAAAAAAATTTATGATTTCTCTTTACGAACCCGATGTGGAAACAATCATTAATCGACCCTTATGGACTCCATTCTTCAATTTAAGTGCATTTAAAACAAATAGAAATTGTTCTTCATTTCTAAAGGTTGAGAGATAGAGTGCTGGTAGGAGCACTTTACCATATTAATGGTATTTTTAACCAGATTGAACAAAATTAACCAGCAATTAAATCAATGGAACAAAATATATTTCTAAAGGCAATGATTTCGGAATATATCGTTATTTGTTTTTTGCTTAAATTTGTAGGATTTAAGAAGTCATTCTAATAAAATGTGTATCCCATTTCACATAAAGGAAATCGTGTCTTTCTTGTTCTGATTGCAGTAAGGGATTTGCAAGACCTATAAGTAATAATTTAAGAATTATAATTTTTGCTTACATTATACTATAATGGATCATAGGTTTTTTCCTAACCAGATAAATTGTAATTTTAGTCAAGTGTCTACGATTTTCGGCTCATAGACAAGAAATCTTACAAAAATATTAAATGCAATAATGAAGACATGAAAAATATTGCCTCTTTTTGTCAGTAAAATTCAATAAAGTTTCATTGATTAATTACTTACTAAAAACTCATCCCCATCTCCTAGAAATATACATACAGACTTAGTATGTCGAAACCTTGTACATTGGTAAACTTAATGAAAATCTAACAACTCCCCATCATCAAATCAATCAAGGCGATCTCCCAATAAAACCGTTTGCTCATCAGTTATGTGCAGTGAGGTCTGCAAAAGCTCCAAACAAAGGGTATAATGAAAGTTATTGAACTTATTCTCTGGTAGAAAAGTTTCTTAAAGATCATGAGTTTTATAATGCTTGCTTTATATATAATATTTATAATCTTGCTGAGAACAAGTAAGAGGGGCTTTGTATTACACTTTGTATTTTTCACGGGATTGCTTTTCACTCTGGCATCGTCGTAAGCTATGTAATGCTAAGAATATTACTATATATAATGTTAAAAGTAGAAGCAACCCCCTTCTACCGTATACCTGTATCGAGACTTTATGGCAGTCACTGATGATTCCTGTAATTTTTTAAGTAAGCGACCGCATCCCTCCAACATCTCCCTCCCTACTTCCCAGAACTACCCTTTTCTTACACATATATGTCTCAGCTTTAGCCCCAGACCCCACTTGTTCCCACACATTCCACCCAGTATGTAGTAACGTAACTCTTAATATTTGTATATACCAGTGTTTTGCTTGTATTTCATAATAAAGCTTTTCTTTCTTTTCTTTTAAAAGACTCTCCTCTACAAAGAGTATTTAAGTGGCGCCCCGAACAGGCACCTGGCAGTATACTCAGTAACTTCACGGTAGTCCACCACTTAGAGATCCCTCATTTGGAAACGGACAGTGAGATCACTCCAATAGCGTGAGAAGGCCGATGAAATACCTCTGGAAAGATACCCCACAGGACAGGACTTCACCGATATTGGGTACTAATCTATTTCTATAAATTATCACCTAACGAAATTCGTTATATATCTGAGGAAGTTGAGGGCAGAATGAAAGCTGTACTTCTTTGAAGACATCATTCACTTGGGACCTGCGAACTTCAAGTCAAACTGAGAAGATCCGAAGAAATATTCTATGCATCTGTGAGTAATTCCTGAATTATAAGATTGCTTAGATAACAGGATCTAGGATTATTTGGCTCCCACTCTGACGGGCAGGCTAAGAAGGCTCGAGGAAATATTGACAGAGCTGGGAATGTTCACTTGAAGGTGCGTTTCAACGCTTTATGCCGGTTATGCAGAAGCGATAAATTTAATATAGACCACACGGAAGACTTCGTCAACAGCAATAATGACTTTAAGGTATTATTTTTGCATACAGTGTAATTTTATATTTTTATTTTTATGACAAGAACAGGTATAAAAGATATTTTAGATAAAAAACAGACACATTAACATTCATTAAACCTCTAGAAAAAATATATTCGACAGTATCTAACGAAACAATCACTAACAGAATACATAACGAACAAAGACTCATACAAATAGCTCTTTCTAGACTCACTTGTGACGCGAACAATTATGCATGTATGAAGATTTCCTATCAATAAAAGACTTAAAATTACATTTAGTAAATCACTTTAAGGATAGTCGGACAACATCACACCTACAACATGAAAGTCTCAGATTCATATGTACAGAAACGAACACCCAATTGACTTTATTAAAAGAACTATCCTACTTAAAATTGTAATTCAGAACCGTATAATAATTGACACCTCTATCTATAATAAAGAACAAGAAATATTCTTCTATATTCTATCACAAACGGTACTAAATGTGGACCACGTTCTCAGAAATTTACCACCAAGACTTAATTAAGGACGCACTCAACCATCTTATTATACACGACCTGATACAAATGAAAAACGTTTTGTACAATAACTGTAGGATTATATTGGAAGACATGTATCCTCAAGGTAATACTAACAGCAGTCAAAAAGAATACCGACCTAGACAAAACTTCAGACTAACAATTATAGGAAAATGACTATAATGGGCCACAATTTCAACCCCGACAGTACCAAAATAACTATAAACATAATTTTCAACAAAACAATGACTTTCAACATCGCAATAATTACCAAAATAACTATAGACCTAATTTCCAACAAAACAATTACTTTCAACATGTCAATAACTATCAGCAACGTTATGAACCCGGTCAGAACTTTAGCAATAATGAACAATGACTTAACCTTCAAAGACCTCAACAAACATCATTCCCATCACAACCCTTCAATCCACATTCACAAAACACCGTGTCAATGCGAACTGTTCGAAGTAACGAAGTACATCACTTAGACGAACCTCGCACACTAGAACAAGAGAACGAAACATCGAAAGATAAAGTTAAAGACTTGGAGGACAAACTTGAATATATTTTTAGGACTAGGCAAACCACAACCGTCCCCCAACATCAACTAAAACTACATCATTTACTGAAATTCTCGGAGACAATTGGTTAATAGACAAAGGATGAGCAACTAACTACATACACCCATGTTCCGTACCCGTAGGAACTGAAATTAAGTCGGAAGATTTCATAGTGGTAACAACAGCTGGTAGCGAAAAAGGCAATGGCTCAGTCATTCTAAATTTGGCACCAAGATTGGGTTTGACCCGTGATCTATCAGTTAAGTTTAAAATTTACAACTTTAGTAACAAATACGAAATATTATAGGGATGAAAACAATGCAAACCCTAGAAACAGAGATTAAATTGGGAATGAATAAGGAAATTAAAATGAATAAAATAAATGTAATAATTAATAATGGCCAAATAATATATAATGAATTATATTTAATAAAGTATAAAAAAGAACTGAAAACTCTTGTAAGACATGAACATACAACTAAAGATAATCAAATAAATTCATCACATGATGAAAACCAACACCTTATGACTCAGAAGAATACAAATAAACTTCACAAGAACCTAACCCAGAAGCCATGGAAGGCGAAATTAGTGTAATAGCTACACAGCACTCCCAAGACTCTAGTAACGAACAAATTTTTATAGCCCAATACGACAAAGCAATAAATGTTGAAAAAAATCAAATATTTATACAACGAGGAGAAAAGAACATTGTTACAACAGAACCTTTTCAAAAAACAAGACACGTTATAGATACAGCATACCCCTGGACTATGGACATGGACGAAATCATGTTAGAAATTTTAAGACCAAATACTACTTACGGAATTTATCGTGAACCGAATGTTAAAACCACCAGAAGTGAATTTGAAGGAATTTATAACAAAATACAAAAATTAATAAGTGAAAAATTTCCGACTGTAAAGATAAAACGTTACAAGAAAACACTTTTAGGCGTACTTGATGCAAACGAACAAAGAGGAATCGTTGAACATTATCATACTGGTAAATCATTTCACAGAGAAATAATTGAAACGTACGAAAAACTAAAACTGACTTATAATTGGCCTAATATGAGAGACCACATTTCAGACTTTATCAAGAACTGCCCTATAAGTAAAACAGTGAAATATGAACGCAAACCTATTAAAACAAAATACCAAGTTACCCCAAACGACAGACAGACCATTCGAAGAATTAATAATGGACACCCTTAGGTATGAAGGAAAACAAATTTTCACAATGGTAGACACCTTTTCAAAAAGAATGTTCGCGAGAACTGGAAAAGCCTGTAACGCTATCAATGTATTGTCTACTTGTCTCATTTCCCCAGCCCGATTCGTGTAAAAATGGACATCGGACGAGAATACAATAACAACCTTATAAAGAACTTACTGACATCCCTAGGGATCAAACCATACTACATAACACCTAATTCACTAGGACTACTTAATAAAGCACAATCCACTTTGGTAGAAATTTTACGAACTGTAAAAAATATTAAATTACTGAACTGTACAAATACTAGACATAGAACCGTCTTTGGAAACATGTAGAATGGGAATCCCTCATGCTCACGTGATAAAACATACCGACTTAATTGATGACCAAGTTATGTCACAAGACTTGGAAATCATTTGGTTAACAAGTAAAATTTCAGTTGATATACAAAACGGACTCATTCATTACATCATACAATTACCAAAGAAAAGACCAAAACTAAGTTCAATCTATCTTTTACCTGCGCCTGTACGAAAGGACAATCATGAAATAACCACTATAACACCAAACAATTTCTTGGAACATGTAACTATATAAAATCCTACTCATTTTGTATTTTAACATTAAGAATATTAGCAATTATTGCATATCTAACGCATTGCATAAAAACTTAGATGAATGTATCACCACAACTATTGTAACTCCTACTCCTTTCATTCAGTATTTCAATTTTATAGATATATGTTTAACTTTGAATTTGTCATATATATTCATTGTATGCTATAGTACCTTGCCTACACACTTACTCTTCTCTCCTATTATTAAGTCAGATACTAAGGGAATCATGTATAACCAAGTAGAGAAAAATGTATTTAGAAACTAATGTATTTTCTATAAAACATGTTATTTCTTAATATCACCATCCTGTCCAGGAGTTCTGGAATTAAAAACGGGAGAAGTTTATAATGCTTGATTTATATATAATATTTATAATCTTGCTAAGAACAATTAGATGAGGCTTAAGCAGAACTGTATACGTGTCTCGTGACTTCATGGAAGTCACTGGTGGTTCCCTGTTATTTTTAAGTAAGCAACCGCATCCCTCCAAGACCTTCCTCCCTACTTCCAAGAATCTTATCCTTTTCTTATACATATATGTCTGAGTTTTAGCCCCAGCCCACTCGTTCCCACACATTCTACCCAGAATGTAGTTACGTAACTCTTAATATTTGTATATACCAGTGTTTTGCTTGTACTTCATAATTAAGCTTTCCTTTTAAAAGACTCTCCTTTACAAAGATTATTGAACTATGGGCTGTTGTCATGGACTGTTTGTCGATATCTCTGGGAATGGAATTGCTAGAATTAGTATTCCGCCTGTGTGGCTTTTATGTTCTGTAGCGATTTTTGTACTTTTTACACAAACCAGGATTTTTATGTTTGACTCTCACTTAAGAGGACAGTTAAATTTATGTAGAGTTCCTCCGGCAATGGACTGTTATGATGAAATCAGGAAGAAGGAATTAATCAGAAGACATTCTTATTAGAAATGATTATGACTCACAGAATAGCTGTAAAGCGCAAAATCAGATCTTGGTTGAAATCTCAACAGATCTGAGATATATTTTATGTTAACCACTCCGGATAAAATGTAGGTTGTGAATTGTTTCTTCTTCAGTAAATGTTATGAGAAGACAACCAACTTGTATATATTAACTATTATGTTCCCTCATTGGAAAATGTCTAAGTTCTATATTCCTCAAGGAAAAATGACATTAGTTTAAACGGTGATTCAATTTTCAGGTAAATATTAAGACGATGATAGCTTATCACAATTGCACGTTCCGCATTGTAGTTCTATGAAACTCTTGAATACCATGAAATAATTCGTATGTAAGACAAAAAAAAAATGCCAAACGTGAAACCAATAAAGCTAATAAAAAAACATTTAAGCTATGAAAATCCATTCAATCAAAACGTTATTTAACTTGAAAGTTAATTATTGCAAACAGGAATGTGGGGGGTGGGGAACGGAAAGGGAACCAAGTCTACCTAATGGTCAAAATAAATAATTCAATATCTAAGAACATTTTTTGTGCATAATTAGTTTAGTCTATTGATATTAAATATTTATTGGTTTATTTTCGTGCAGTGAAATCAATGGCTTTTACATGGGGAAGGAATTTCCACTCCAAACATGTCCACAAACGGCAGTCTACTATAAGTTTCTAGGCAGTTTTACATTCATCGAGTCATGCTAAAAATGTATTCAATAAAATCTAGTAAATTAAAATAGTCCATCGTAGGACCTTTGACGTAATAGGAAATAAATTAAAGATTTGGTTATTTTTCTAATAGTGGGTTGCACTTGATGAAATGTTTTGTCTACATTTGTCTTTTATTTATTAAAAGTTTTGTTGCCGGGTGAAATTATATAAGAAAAACTAATCAAAATTCATTGAAATGATTGTTGATTTAAATTTGGTTTCCTATTAGACATAAGCACAGAAATTGGAATTTAGATAAATATAATTAAATTCATAATTGTTGAAAACAAGCTGTTTTTTTTGTTCTTGCTATTTAAGCATGCTAGAACTTCATGGCGAAGAAATGCCTACACACATTTACAATCACCATGAAAATTATTGGAACGTTTCTTACAGATCATACTCAATAATTTTCTCTATATATTTTACACTGAAATGGGAATGTGTTACTTATTATCTCCAGTGTTATTTAATGAAATACGTATTTCTTCGTCATAGGGTATACAAGTGTAAAAACGTTCCACTAGAACATAATTTAAAAAATAAAAAAAACATTTATTTTCCTGGAACTCAGATGTATAAAAAGCTATCTCGCATTCTATGAACTGGAAATATCAAGGTTACAGTCTTTAACAAAGCCAGTTGATGCCTGTTTACCAATCAGTACAGCTCTGATGAATAAATTACTCATAAGAGGTTAACGGATACCAAGAATAGCAATTAGTTTGACAACAATGAACAAAGGAAGGTGAAAAAAATACAGATTTTTCTGTCCTAGTGTCAAATATCAAATATATGTTAGGTCGTCGGTGTACTTTATTACAAGCTGTCATTAAAATAGTTTTCGCATTTCGTGTTTGATAGAAAGGAATAATAGTTTTCATTTTCCGTTTCAAACTACAGTTAAATAATCTTTGTAGAGGAGAGCCTTTTAAAAAAAAAGAAAGAAAAGCTTTATTATGAAATACAAGCAAAACACTGGTATATACAAATATTAAGAGTTACGTTACTACATACTGGGTGGGATGTGTGGGAACAAGTGGGGTCTGGGGCTAAAGCTGAGACATATATGTGTAAGAAAAGAGTAGTTCTGGGAAGTAGGGAGGGAGATGTTGGAGGGATGCGGTCGCTTACTTAAAAAATTACAGGAATCATCAGTGACTGCCATGAAGTCTCGATACAGGTATACGGTAGAAGGGGGTTGCTTCTACTTTTAGCATTATATATAGTAATATTCTTAGCATTACATAGCTTACGATGATGCCAGAAAGAAAAGCAATCCCGTGAAAAATACAAAGTGTAATACAAAGCCCCTCTTACTTGTTCTCATCAAGATTATAAATATTATATATAAAGCAATCATTATAAAACTCATGATCTTTAAGACACTTTTCTACCAGAGAATAAGTTCAATAACTTTCATTATACCCTTTGTTTGGAGCTTTTGCAGACCTCACTGCACATAACTGATGAGCAAACGGTTTTATTGGGAGATCGCCTTGATTGATTTGATGATGGGGAGTTGTTAGATTTTCATTAAGTTTACCAATGTACAAGGTTTCGACATACTAAGTAAGTCTGTATGTATATTTCTAGGAGAGGGGGATGAGTTTCTGGTATCCAAGACCATACTGTAAAGCATGAACGAGTTCCGGTTTATTTGAATAAATTAATTTTATTCTGATATGGCGAATTCCCAAAAAACATTACATTTCTTCTGTCATAGTTTAATAAATTAATTTGAGATTATTACATATTACCAATTTAGGTGTCAAGACCATTAATTTTATACTCATTTTAACAGGATATAAAACCAGCTATATTTTTTTATTAGTAAGTAATTAATCAATGACACTTTATTGGATTTTACTGACAAAAGAGGCAATATTTTTCATGTCTTCATTATTGCATTTAATATTTTTGTAAGATTTCTTGTCTATGAGCCGAAAATTGTAGACACTTGACTAAAACTAAAATTTATCTGGTTAGGAAAAAAACTATGATCCATTATAGTATAATCTAAGCAAAAATTATGCTTCTTAAATTATTACTTATAGGTCTTGCAAATCCCTTACTGCAATCAGAACAAGAAATACACGATTTCCTTTACGTGAAATGTGATACACATTTTATTAGAATGACTTTTTGAAGCCTACAAATTTAAGCAAAAAACAAATAATGATGTATTCCGAAATCATTGCCTTTAGAAATATATTTTGTTCCATTGATTTAATTGCTGGTTAATTTTGTTCCTTAAAAATACCATTAATATCGTAAAGTGCTCCTACCAGCACTCTATCTCTCATCCTTTAGAAATAATCTTTGTAGAGGAGAGTCTTTTAAAAGAAAAGAAAGAAAAGCTTTATTATGAAATACAAGCAAAACACTAGTATATACAAATATTAAGAGTTACGTTACTACATACTGGGTGGGATGTGTGGGAACAAGTGGGGTCTGGGGCTAAAGCTGAGACATATATGTGTAAGAAAAGGGTAGTTCTGGGAAGTAGGGAGGGAGATGTTGGAGGGATGCGGTCGCTTACTTAAAAAATTACAGGAATCATCAGTGACTGCCATAAAGTCTCGATACAGGTATACGGTAGAAGGGGGTTGCTTCTACTTTTAGCATTATATATAGTAATATTCTTAGCATTACATAGCTTACGATGATGCCAGAAAGAAAAGCAATCCCGTGAAAAATACAAAGTGTAAAAAAATAATTAATTAATGTATTTTTCTCAATTGCTATGAACATTACACAGAGTATTGTATTCCCTAGAAACTTGTATTTATGTTCACTTAAAAATTAAAACGTACTATCTGTATAAATCGTATTGATCACGGTATAAAATTACAGATCTCGACGTCCTGATTATTAATACCGAGAAGTAGGATATTGTTGGGTCTCAAGTGAACTACAATTACGGAATGTTATTCATCTTAAGGTACATATTGCTTGAGAATTTCGATTTATCCCCAAATGATGCTAAAAATAGAAGCAATAATTAGTCTGATTATATATTAGTGCTTTAGGATAATGTAACAAAAAAAACTGAAGTCAGAATGATAATTCGTATGTAAACACAATATTTATAACATTATAACAGTTGTGGCCCAATTATTTTGATTACGAGTGCTGGTAAAAATAATTTATTTGATTGATCAAAGGGCAGATATCCGGCTCCTTACATTACATATTATTTTTTTTAATGTGTAATGTTAGCCGTAATTTAGTTTGTTAAAACCAAGTATATTTTAAAGGATCACGATGAAATTAAAACTAAAACTGCGGCATAGCTGTTCAGAAACAGCTTTTACTTTCGCTCAAGACAGCAACTACGTCATTGGCACAAACAGGTTTTCTAGAACCCGAACTAGGAAAATATACTCAAAACTTATAGTGACTTTTAAAAACGGACGAATCATTTGGACTTAATACATCTACTTGCATTACTTTTTAATTTCTTCTTAATTTCTGTGAACACTCTACAGAGTATTAATACACTTGTATTAACAATACTTAAAAAATGAAAAGTACGATCATATATATCGCAAACTATGTCTTTAATTGTTTTATTCAATTCGGTTAGAGTTTTGGTCGTTGGTTTTTTTTCACCAGGCGTAACCATTGGTAACCTTATGTATTCGGATCTTACCATTAGCAGACATCACCAAAGAAGGCCGATCTAATCGTGGGTGGATACATAAAATAAAAATTAAATACATTACACTATTAAGTGATTAAGTTAGGATCCAAAAACGATTTTAATGGCTTAGTTAAATTATAGCTCTGTAAAGTCCCAAGACATGATACCTTTAGGGGACTTCTATTGATCCGTGAGCAGCTGTTGTTCTTTAACCGGAATGATACATTAATAAATAAAATATTTACATCACAAATAAATAATAATTAAGTAAATTCTTTCTGTTGAAATAAATATTTAAATATAAACTTATGAAGTATATGTTATAAAAAAGATTTCCACTATTCTGAGAAGGGACTCACAAAAATTAGAGGCATCAAATATAAGGTTTTGACATTCTAATTAACTAGTTATGTTTCCATAATTAATTAATATCTCAGCTTGGGAGGGTTATACGTTTATTCAAATATCGAGCCCGATTACATATTATCAATCAGGTTAAGAAGATTAGTAATTTGCTATCCAACTCTGTATGACTTTTTTTTACTAAGTAACGTACTATTCATAAATTTCAATGGGGCAGATATTGTTTGTAGCATGATTGGGGCATCAAAGAAGAAACTACCATAAAAAAAAAAAATGACGTGGTTAATTACAGTTTTAATGACTTAGCTAAAAAAAATAAACATATCATAAATCAAGACGTCTAGTCCTTTAATTTAATTTCCTACTCAAAGTTATAGACAAATATTTTTTTAATTCCATGTAATTAATTAATGACACTTAATTTTATAAAGTGGACACAGGTATATTTATTATCCTTTCCAACAAATGAAAATTTAAAATATTAGGTATGGATCTAGCTTGAAAAGGGGACTCCAGGGTACAATCCAGAATGTGCCAACTGAAGGACATGATGACAGGCGGACGGGTGAAGATATAAGGTTTCTGGTTAAATAAAAACTAACTATAAACCTTAAAGGCAAGGTGTAAGAGCTAATTATATCCATGATTTTTTTGACATTAAGTAGTACTTCTTTCTACCAATATGTCAGGCTTTAATAATAATAATAATAATATATTATTGATCCTTAGGCTACGTCCCTTAAGAACAAACATTTTTTATACTTAATGTGGGTTATTCTTGAAAGTATCAGTCACCGCTGGTTTTAAAATCGGTGTGAATAAAATAAAAAAAAATAAAATGAAACAAGAGAAGAAAAAACAATGTAAATAAATGAAAGGAAAGTATGAAGAATTAACAGTAGAAAATATGAAGAAAATAATAGAATAATCTGCTTGAAAAGTAAAAATAAAATAAAAACACCAACATATATGAAAATGCACATCCACCTAGATTTAAACACTAAAATAAAAATAACTATAAATATAAAATATTTAGATATATATATACATACGCATAATAGTAAACCGTGTAATGTAAAACTAAGATTCAAATGTGTGATAATTAATGTAAAAAATGAAATAAAATTCATCAATTTATGATCATACGAAGTAATACAAACTAAAGTTAGTGCTTATACCTGTTATACGAGTACAGTTCGTGTACTGTCAGTTACATTCCACTTAACAGATAATAGTGATCAATTTGGTTAAATTTATATAATAACAAATATCAATTGGTTTATAAAAGTGGCACTCTCTTTAAACTAAGTGATTCTTTCTACTAAGCGTTTTACTCTCTCGACTAGAACGTTTAATACAAAGAATAACTGATTTTGATCCGAGTACTACTGATGATTTCAGTGGTAGACATCTTGGTTCACGCGACATCTAGCGGAGGTTGTTTGTAACAATTACAAGGTAGCTCTGTATTTTCAGTCGATGCCACCAGGTAGCGGTCGAATGAAGACACGACTGCACCGTTGCAGTATTATATAGAACAAATTTAATAATGCAAAAGTTATTTTTAGCACTAAATATTTTAGGTATCCAATTGAATATGTAGCAAACAAAAATAAAATAAATATTAGACAAATATGATATTAAGCAATAATTGAACCCCGAAATTGGAGATATTTTAAGTTTTAAGTGTCATCATGTATCGGGTGAAGATACAAATTTATTTCCTACAACACATGGAAGAAACAACATCTCCCAAGAGCCTGTCTGTCGTCTTGATTTAGTGAGTGGCCACTCAGTCATCCAGCGTCGTTGTCAATGAGTTGTGTCAGTGTGAGCTGTCAGTGCAATGTGTCCCCGTGAGCCAATCTGTCTTCGGGTAGAGACAGGTAAACTATTAATTCCATACTACAGTGCCGCGTTTCAGTGCAGTGCCGCCGCGAATGGTATTTTTTGGTCTGTGCGCCACTCCGAATGTTTATTGGCTTGGAACCCTACCGCTAACCCTACCGTAGAGTTCAATCTTCAACACGGGCACAGTACGTCGATTAACATGGAGGTTGACCCCGCGTCGCTAAAGCGTACCCACCAAACTTCCCCGACGCCAGTCGAAACAAATACCGACGGGTTCATGCTCGCCCCAAAAAATAGAGCGCCGAGCGTGGTGCGGCAACCAACAAAAAATAACCTAGAGGTGAAGAACAGATATGACCTGCTACCCAATGTAGCGGTAGATGGTGCCAGGTATCAAAATGACAGTGCGGTGAAAAAAACACCACCGGTTGTCATCACCGTTCAAGAACCTCTCTCTACCACCAGGGCGAGATTGACGCAACTTGGGGTTGCGTCGTTTACCTTTAAAAAGGGTTCAGAGTTTTTGTCAACAACGAGTATTAAAGCACAAATTCCCCACCACACGTATGCCCCGCGAGGATATCCAAAAGTACTTAATTAATTAAGGGATTTGACGTGAGTGAGGATATCATTCTCATCAAAGAGACTATAAAAACCGCCCTGGGAGTCATGGACTCTCCCCATTGCCCTGGCATCTTCGAAAGAATGACTTCCATGGCGTGAAGATGGAGATATCCCTGATACAGTTCACGGTAGCACCCACCACTGGAATTGAATCGATGCCACCATCAATCCAACTGGGAGATAATTAGTAAAGGTGCCCTATATC
The DNA here is from genome assembly GCA_930367205.1 of Acanthosoma haemorrhoidale. Classification (NCBI taxonomy): domain Eukaryota; kingdom Metazoa; phylum Arthropoda; class Insecta; order Hemiptera; family Acanthosomatidae; genus Acanthosoma; species Acanthosoma haemorrhoidale. Next base: position 146,295,802 of record OV884011.1, on the reverse strand, counting down.
ACACAAATATGGATGACATACAAAAACTAAGGTCCATAAATCTTCCTTTATAGGGTGGTCCCCTACACATAACAACAAGGGATCCCAAAATACCACCGTTTCAAAGAGTTTGGCAACACGAAGAATCACTGTGGCAAAAAAATTGTCTACTTCCGGTGCTTGCAGGCCTACAGATTGAGTGACTCCTACAGAGTACAATTAACTAAGTGCTCCAATTGTGGAGGTCTACACGTCGCTTCCTACAAAGTGTGCCCATGTCGAATGAAGCTTCAGGGCGCTGAGGACCAGAAGAAGAAGACGGAGAAAACGCCGAGGCCTCACGCCAACAACACCAGGAGCCCGTCATAAGGAGGAACCCACAGCCAACACTGAACGCCAGGAACTTCTTATGTAGCGGCAGCCACTTCTTATCCTCCCCCTTGTTCACCCGATACTCCTAGCCCCGCCGTGGTTCTCGATAGATGGCAACAGGCTGTCCGGGAATCCTGGCTTAAGTTAGTTAATTTAAATTTTGATTAGTATTAGCACAGCTCTTTCATGAACTGAACCCAATCACTTTCTCAATGTGCAGAAGCAAGCGAACATCAGCTATATATAAGTGCAGAAGATATATGATCAACAACTTAGAGGCCTAATCCAACTTTTGAAAATAAAATCCTAAGCCTACATTATAACATAATGGGAGGCAGATTTCTAACCTCTCCTGAACTCCAGAAATATTTGTCCGATCCTAAATCTCAAAATCCCTTAAATAGTCCAAACTTCTCAATCCTTTATAATCTGGTTACCGTCTCGGTTACTCCACACAAGTTTTTATCATTAGGGACATTCATACCGCCTTTGTTTACCAAAAACTCATAATTCTCTTAGATTGATTCAAAGGTTTTGAATAGCATAGACCATCCCATCACACTTTCCAAGTATCTATCCCTAACGAACCCATCTGCTTCCCTTACTTTTTCCTTAGGTGGAAAGCATTTCTCTTGTACAATTTAGGTCTTATATCAACGATGTCTCTTATTCCATGATTGTTGTTCCCATCAACTTTACATTGGCGACTCACTAAAGCCTATCCTTTTTTCCCTCATAGTCATCAACAGTGTTTGCCAATACTCAGGAAAGCCTAGATTGGATTAGGGACTGGACCAAAAGAAACAAATGTAGGTTAAACGCCTACCTTTTTTTATATGGTCCATTTCCTTCCTCAGGTCCTTTACAGATTTCCCAACTTTGACCTTAATGGCCGTTCGATCACTTTTGTTCCTCGTAAAAGTCATCTCCTGGAGATGACTAACAATATAAACAGGTTTGACGACACGGAAAAAATGGCGCTCACTGCCTTACATAAATTTGGGAAACTCTTAAAAAAATGCAACATAATACTTAATTACATAATACTACCACTATAAATTATTTAAAATCCGACATCAAAACCAAAAGGTCCAGCACACGTTTTTGATCGCTTTGGTGTTCATAGAATTGAAGGGTCACCTAAACGCACAAAACTTAATGTACCTACAATACTATGAAAATAATAAAAAAAAAAAAAAATGAACGTGCTGGAAAGTTTGAAAATTAAAAAAAATTAGAACATGTTAAGCGATTTAAGTACGATGTTCCTAAAGGAAGCTGGGAATAAGAAAATTGATTATTATAAATAATAGTGAGACCAATAAAAACCACAATAAAAAAAAATTACCTTTTATTATATGGAATATTTTAAAAATATTTCTTTACAATTAAACTAGAAACTTAAAATTGATTGTTTATCTTTACTTAAATTCGCTGAAACCTACATTACACTTGAAAAAAAAATCGTTTCGATCTGATGTTAGGTACAGTTGTTGGGGGAATTGTCCTGTACAGCATACTAAAAGTTCCCAAGTATGGGGGGGGGGGTAACCAGAGGGAGGGGACTAGCGATATTATTTTCGGGTTTTCTCAAATATCTCGCAAACTAGTGGTTTTAGCAAAATTTACTTTTTATACAAAAGTGCATCAAATTGTTTATAAAATATTTTATTCATTGTTCCCGATGAAATAGGTTTAGGAGACAGTGGGGGGTTAAAAATCGGAATTTTTATAATTATGATTATTATGTTTTAACCTCGCCCTCACCACTCACCCTCGGAGACATTTAGTGCGTTGCACTGGACACTCCCCCTCATTGTTCACCTGTTTGTCAATTTTGATTAATAAAGGGGTTATGGGGGGAAAAAAAACATCATTACAGCTGTTCGAAAAGTCATAACTGCATATTTCTTTTTCTAATTGACATATTTTGATATTCGTTCCCTAGACTAGTGTAAAAAAAAATACTTAGTTCTTGCTTAAGTACACATATTAGTAACTGATGTTTTATGCTAATATGCTAAATGTATACACTGTATTTCTCTTTACCAGTTCATATTGGTGAATCTATTTTTTTCCATATGAATAAACTACTTTAATAAAAAGTGTTAAAACTGCTTTTTTTTTAAAACCCTCGCTATCTCCTTTTCTAATTTTCTAATTAGTAATTTTTGCTAAAAGTTTACAAAATATTTAAGAAACCCCGAATAAACCCCCCCCCCCTCGGGGCCTTTTAGTAAGTTTTACAGGATACTACCTCTACTTTTCAACAAATCAGAACTACACGATTTTTTTCTTTCTCTGAGGTATGAAAGTACTCTATTAAATTGTGAGGGTTCACGATTTAGAAGGTGTTGCCTTCGAAAAACCACTCATTAATTTATGAGGAACAGAATCTATATTTTATTCGAAACGTGTTTAATATTTAGTTTGGTAAGATACTATTTTATATCAGCAATTTTTTTTTTCAAATATAACTTTTCTAATGGTCATCATTTAATATTAATCCTTTCTATTTTTAACAAACAGATTTGCAATTATCAACAATGAACAGTCACAGGGTCGTCAAGATTTAATCTCTGATAAAGATTTAAATGAATAAAGCAAAAATCACCAGGACTTTGCGGATTCTTAAAAAATCTGAAACATGATTTTTATTGTTTTCTAATACAAAGAGTATTACAATATGAAGTTTAGTTAAAGATGAGCTGGGAGTGTTTTATTGGGAATCAGTTTTTGTTAATGAAAAAAGATTATATATTTCCATCGAATATATTTAGCGTCGATCATCCCCTGACCATCTCAAGTACAAGTACCTCACATGCAGACATAAATATTATATGTATCGGAGTTAATGTACAAACATGGTGGAAATATAACAGTTTTTTCATCAAACCAAGCCGATTCCCCTTATAACACTCATTTATAAAATAGATAAATAGTAGATTTCTCAGAAATCAATCAATTGAATTTCACGTTCTAATCTTCCTCAGACCAGTTGTTCCCATAAACAACTATCTGACCATTATTCTTCAGTAACCTTCTACGCTGCCGCAAACAACAATCTTATTAGAGTAAATTAGATTCGTAGACGGCGCTCCGCGAAATCGCTGATGATACCTGAGCCCAAACTCTTAGTTAGTCCAAGGTTTGCGGGGATAAATTGTTGAAGGGGTAATACCCCGCTCTTAATTGTCACCGAGGGAAAACGTGAGCACCCTCAGTCAAGGATTTGTGAATAACATGAACGGAGATCGACTCAGGAGCCAGTGTTCGACCGACCGACGTCGTGGTGTGACTGATGGCCGTAAAGTCCGAGTACAAGTGCAGTGTCGTGTCCGACAAACATGGGAACATCAGTGTACTCATATCCTACAAGCATCAAACAAGTAATGTACTACATCATATTGATTGATACATTGATACAAATACATCTTGTCATGCAACATGCTCATTCCCAAAGCTGGTAATGGAATCATCCGGTAAAACCACATCCTCCTCCGAGGCTTTCTTCACAATTCATTAAGAAAAAAAAAATCGTCAACTGTTTTTTTTCTCCAGATTTTCATAACGTCAAATTTTTATTTGGTCTAATAGATTTTTTTTTTCTCGAACACTAATTAGTTAGATGCACCTATGTTTTCTGTTACTAAGTTACTGATGGATTAATAGTTACAAACATTTTAATTGAATAGGTTATGTCTCATAGAAATTTCAATGGTTTTATGGAACCTGGGTCGTCAGTCAAGTTCTCCAGCCTGTCACTCTGATGCTGACGCCCTCTGAAGGATATCTGGGACATCCTTGTAGGAGTGGTTTCCCAGATTTAAGGATCAGGTTTCTTATGTAACAGATAGCTGTATGGGGCCGAATCTTAGGCCAACTAGAATAATTTATTTCATTATAATTAGACGGTTGATGTGTCGATTGTTTTATAAAAAAAAAAATGGATTGATAAACTATCCAGGTCATCGAAACAGTGATAAACATTATAGATACAAACTGGAACGCAAAAGAAGTTCACCTGAGGATTGCAGTTGAAGCTCAGCTTGCTACTCGCAGGATTTGTGAAATGATCATGTGAGGCCCAAGAGAGGAGAATTTTTGAAATCATATTTTCTCTTCTTGGACATTACGCGTATATTCTGATATGCGTGTTTTCTATTTTATTTATTATTCCGTCGTAGTTCCCACTACATAGGAGATTTAGGGTGACGGAGACGGAAATATTGTGTTCAGTATTGAATATTAATATAAATATATTCATTCGATCCAGTCAATATAAATTGTACATAACAGCTGACACGTGCAATGAGTAAGTTTCCTGTGTCGAGCTATAGATTGATAGTTTTGTCTTTCATGTGTATTTTAATGATTGATAATACGTTCCTTTTAAATTGGTTTGTTATTAATCCTTATGTAATATATTGGTTGGTAGATTTTAATTTTAATTAGTGTGAAATGTTTTTAACAACGTAAGACTTATTATTATCAAGTATTTATTCGCTAAAATGTATTACAGTGAACTGCGTTCTGAAAACTCTTTGTTTTATTATAAAAATTCAACTCATTTAAATGCTACCGTGAAATTATAATATTAATAGTAAAAAAGGAGCTATATTGACCAAAAATCGGCTTAGACAACATTAAATACGTGATTTACGTTGTTGGCTGCTAGTTGTTACACACATTATTTTCACTATCTTATTCATGTGCTATTATTTAAGGATTGTGGTTTCAGATATAAAAACCTCTTTTTTGGTCGGCAAACAAGATAAAAACATTTAATTCTAAGAAATAAATTACGTTATTATTAATTTAGTTTTTTTATAATACGTCTAAAATAATTTTGTTCAATTAAGAAAATTCATAAAACGTTAAAGAAACTTTATTCTATTAATTGGCTCTCCTAAAGGCGAAAACATCTTGGAGTGTATATTTAACCATACACATATTCATAATGTTGAACGAAATTTCTTAAAGCCAGGCCAATGACGTGTAATCTATGACGTCAAAAAAATTGCGGTTTATTTCCGGTGTAGTAATTAGGTTTGGCAATCAATCTACAAAAGCCTATAAGGATCAGTTTAAAAAGAGTTCATTACAACATGCATATTTTTATATTATCTAAAAATGTTTTATAAATGTATAATTAACTATTTGATATATAGTTTGGTAGCCTTCCTATGTAGTTTTGACTTAACCTTAAATTTTACTAACTAAGCTTACAAACTTAAATTTTGTAGTAGGTATCAATTATGAAAATAATTGTATTTTTTATGTTGTTAAAAAGAATAAAGCGAGCTTGTTCGAGTAATCATGCGTGTTTCTGTGAAATATAAAAGGCTTGTCTTTGATAAGTTCATAGCAATCATTGTGTAATGTCCTATTCGGTGTCATGTTTTTTGTAACTGGACGCGTCCGTGATATGGTGTGATGCAATTGATTTAGTAGCTAGTGTAGGTTGTATGCTTTTCTTTTGAATATAAGCCTTGAATTTCGGGATCATAAATCCAGAATGTTTTATGAATATGTTATAATATCTGCAATTACCAAGCAGAAGGCAGGGTCTCTACTTTCATGAGGTATCGTCGATTCAATCAACCTGAAATTTAAAAATTGTATTTATTGCACAACCCAAAATATGATGAGCTGAATTTGATTAAAATAGAATAACAGGAAGTGTTCTATCTATGATTGTGAAAAACTAGTTTTCTTCTAAATTATGGAAATCAGTATAGACTTTATAAATGAATATATTTACAATATGTCGTTATATGTCCTGTAGCTTGGCTACATTTTATACAATTTTTAATAATTTAACATTGCGATTTGTGATTGTTACAAAAGTATAATGTACATTACACACTGATTGTCTAAACATGTTTAAAAGTGACGGAGTTCACTTTATGAATCATACACTTAACATTTTACATTGAAAAACGTATAACAAAGATGTTCCAATAATTAGTTTTAGAGGCCTACCCAGAATTCGGGTACTTATAATTGTTCCAGTCAATTTCAATAGGTTTTTTCCTAATAATGTTTTAACTATTAAAAATTATTTTTTTATTGCCCAATAAGCTAATTTTTAGACTCCAACAACGAAAGTCCCGTTCAATTGTTTCATCTCAGGTTCATACAGTAAATAAATATTCGAAATATAATAACAATTAGTTCCTAATCGATGTAAAAAAATTGAATCTGTAATGAATAAAAAAACTTTTAAATAATAAAACAGAAATCGTGAAACTACTAATACAATTAGTAAAGTAATAGGTTTCACTTGTAAATAGTAGAATAATGTTTATTGAATTTTTAAGGTTTCGTTGATTTTTTTATATAACAGAAACCCTTCGATTTCACCCGAGTGTTTATCTGTCTGTCTTTACTGGTATTTCCAAACTATAACAGAAAAATGTCATTAAAAGTGTCATCAACACCATGTTCAACTATAACTTAAATAATGATTTTTATTGAGGCATTTTATTTTACATGGTAATTCTATTGTGCAACGACGATGTTAAAAATAAAATCAGCCCAAAGGGTCAATAATAATTTAATTATTAACGTAAATCGAGCCGTGACAATTCAATGTCCAAGGATTGTTAGTCTAAGGAAAAATAACTTCCAGATAACTGAAAGGGATCTTGTATATTCACTAATAAAAGCTGTAGCAAGTGTTTTGTAGTTAACAATTACATTGCTTATAATTAAATTAACATGCATTGAAACAATTATTTCTCACATAAGTCTTAGAGCAAAATAAGCTTATCAAAACCAAAAAGTTAAGCTATATACGTATTTCATTTTATCGACAGAGAGATGTTTATCTTCGAGACAGAACTGAACCTTGAAACCAGTCCTGCAGCCATCTTAAAACCGGATCTTATTAAACACTTTTTTCTTTTTCGTCAAATCTCTTTTTTTCTATAATAATAACCGTATAGGATAGAATTTTATGAAGGTGGTCAACGATTTTTTTTTATAATTATATTTTCCCTGCGTTATTCAAAACAATAAAATAAATTATAGGGAACAAAAAAAATTATCAATGTTAAATAGTAGATCATCCTTGTCCCTTGAAAAATGTGTGTTTTTTCTTCTTAATGTTCATCTTTAAAGGATTAAAATATCACATAGCAGATGAATGTGTAGTAATATTATTATAAATAATCGTATAATTTTGTTGAATGGAAGATTTGTACGTTTCCACGTCAATGGAAATGTTAACATAGGTGATTTACATGGTTTTTATTCGCATCCTCCGATCTTGTCCTATAAAACACTATCTATAGCCACAGCCTGACAATTGGAACTCGGGTGCCTCCTGGTTCCAGGTCGGAGACCCTGGGTTTCTCCTTCTCGTCATTGGTACTATCTCAGGCTCATTTCGGTGGGCTGCCCAAAATGATCATAAAAATACAAAAAAAAAAACGTTGATTACTCAAGGGGTTAACGCCAAATTAAATCCCAAAATTAAAACAATAACTCGTATTGTATAGGCTTCCTTTATAATTCAATCCTCTCCGTTCCCTTGTATGGAATTGAGAGCGGCGAACTTCGAGTTGAAACCCTTCAGTCCCTAAGGGGCGATAGCCCTTCAAGAAAGTCATAAATCCTTCCACCAGTTAAGGCCTGGCACTTGCTACTAACAATGTTTTTTTTCTATCTTTTAGCTTTACTAATAATCTCTCTTTCTCCCTTCCACCCATTAGTCCTTGTTTGGAGAAATGTGAGACACTGCCAAAAATTGTCTTTAATGATCGAATTTTTCCATGTCATTTTTAAGTAATTCATCACAAATGTATCTGGTACAAAATATTCAGAAATGTATATTTTCCAAGAAGAACAGCACTTTATACTTTCCAATCCCTCAGGAAAAAAAAAGGCAAAACGACTTTCAAACAGCAATAGTACGTACAATGGTGTCTCAACGAGCCGAAAATTATGCATTTTCAGTTAAATTTTGATTGTTAATTTTTATCTATTTTAAATAAAATGATAATAGTTGTTGGGGGGAGGGGTAACTTAGGATCCCAAAATGCAAATCTCCAACCCCGTTTCGAGCTGATCCGTATCACTAGCAAAGGGCACTGAATTAGATGGCTGAAAAGAACTTGAAGGTATAGGGAACGAAACTGTGATTAGCTGATTCACCAGACGTTGGACTGGAATTGTAAATATTGTTGTTGTATAAACTTCGCCAAATCGGTGAGCCAAAGACGTTGAGTAGGATTTGAAAATTTGGCTTCCCCTTAGTCTTTGAATCCAATAGCCTAAGTACCAAAGTGCACAAAATAAATTCTGGAGAATTCATCAAATGTAAATTTAATGAGGCTTGAGCATTCTCAAGTACTACTGCAGAAAACTATTCCAAAGAGGATAAGTTGTTTTTATGATCGGTTTAGAATTCAGAATTTTCATCAAATTATTGGTTGCCTAAATTCTTTTGTTATCAAAGCGCTGTTTTTTAAAGTTTCCAATGCTTGATTATATCTGGTGGAGGAAATTTCTATTGCCGATACAGCCTGGGTGGCTGTAGCAATTGAAGACGACTTCAGATAATGGAATTTGTGTACTAAATCAAGATCGGGATTTGAATGAATCAAATAAATAAAGGTGGGCCGTTTTGTAATTCCCATCATAAGTAGGCACCTTGATGGAAGGCAATTTTCGAAAAGCCGCTTGTTTCACTGCTTCCCCAATCGCGGTTTCATGACTATCAAGAGTTGTATCTTGGGTGGTAGGAACTCCAAAAGCGATAGTTTCATAATATAAGGTGAACTTTTTTTCCTTTAAGGTTTGATAAGAAGAGAAGTCGAGGGAAAGTTGTTACTTAACCTCTTCAATTCCAATACTCGTGATCTAAATTTTTCACAACTATCCAGTCGAGAAAGGCGGGCACTAAAAGTATTTTCTTGTGATGAGTCGGTGAGAGCTTTTTGTCTAGTATGAGGAGGCTCATACTCACTCACCGGCGGCTCCAGCAATTACATTTCAACATATCGTACCTAATAGGTGTAAATGTAAACCTAAATCAAACGAGGTTCACAACCGCACTAGATGAAGCAAGATGTGATGTCGAAGAGTGAGGTCGATACAGTAATATCGATGGTACGGAGAGCATCGATGGTCATTAGTGTGAGGACTAGTACTGTACCGGTCGACAAACTAAGGTGGACTGACTGTCGGAGCCCTTCTTGAGACGGATTACGACGCATCTTTTGATCGTTCACCATAAACTTCGGGCACTTGTTTACACACCAGCACAATGATTTATTTTAAGATTCACCCACCAATGGAATTAACCATGTACACAAACAACATTATTTATTACTAAAAATATATAATATAAATTAATATTATCTATCGCGGAGTTAATGTTTATCGGATTTCGAATTAAAAAAAAAAGGTTCAGAGAAGCAACACGCAAGAAAGTTAGAACTAGACTGTTTATTTCAAGTCTATAACTCTGTATATTTACATTCGGGATGTTTACATCCCGATATCGGGGATTAAGGTTGAATACTGATGCTGCCCGGAGCTTAACTGCGAAACAATGAAACATCCTTGTTTGAACTGAATTGAACATTTTTCATTTCCAATAAATCAAAATAAATGTTTTTCTTTCAATAATCTTACTCTCAAGGGAAACAATAAAAACTTTATTTTTAATATTAAAGGCCTTAACAATAGTTATAAGTTCAAAATACTGACTGACAGTGAGAAAGTTCCTGAGAAAATCTGAATAGTTAAAATGATGTATCTCCAAGCATAAAAGAATTTAAAAGACACGCATGAAAAACAACAACATATTATGAAAACAAATTGCATAATGAATTCAAGTTAGTAAAAGACGCTTTTGATCTTTAGTTAAAGCAATATGCCGCACAAATTTCTTTGTTAGTAGCAATATTTTGGTTTATAATTGGATCGAATATTTCAAAAGCATATTAAATTCGGAGATTAATTATAATTGAAAGAGATTAATTAAATGCAAAGCGATGATTCTAATCAGTGAGATGGAACATCCATTCAAACTTGATGTCTCGAAAACAGCTAAACACTATAAAGTGCCAAATTCAAAGAAGAATTGATAGAATTTCGTAAATATGCACCAGACAAGTTTCTAAAATATCTTTTGAAATTTATAATTCAATTCAATTCTTAATTGCGTTACCCCGTTTAAGAGGGAGTAAGTGCCATTTTACAGGAGGAACGAAAAACTTTTAGGCTTAGCACTAAAACATACTTAGGAATGTGGACTTACGAACAAGGACTAAGGAATGAAACTGTCCCTGAGAGCTTTACTAAAGCAATTAATTATCTTTCCTCTGTATAAGAAAGGAGACTTGAATTGTGCTCAAAACATATGCTCTGGGATGTTTCTTTAAAGAATTGAGTGTTTTATAAAAAAAAAAAAATTTTGCCGGGTGCCCAGGATGGTTTTTGAAAGGGATATTCAACAGTGGATATTGTTTTTAACCTGATAAATTTAGCTCAAACTTTCCAAGAAGAGAGTTAAAGTGTGTTCATTTTTTGTTGATATGAAGTCTACTTTTGACTCACCAAGCCGCCAGGTACTCTTATTTAAATTGACGAAGATTGGTCTATTAACACAAATTATAAATATCATAGAGCAGTTGTATAGTATAAGTCAGCTGTCTGGGCGAACAATAAAATATCTGAATTCTTTGAAGTAAACAACGGAGAAGGCAGGGAAATGTATTAAGTCCTTTGCTGTTCATTATTTATACGTATACTAGATTTGCCGGAATATGTAGGAGGAGGGATCAGAATAAAATATATTACGTATCCAAGTCAATCTAATTTATTGTAAATATCAAAAGTTTTCATTTAGGCTTTGCTGTTTAAAAGGGCGCTACAAATGAAATTTTACAGGAGGAGGGAAAAACGTTTAGGCTTTGGAATAAAACTTAGTTACAATGAAATAACTGTATATCTTGGCGACGATCAGAATTAAACCAAACTAGCTAGGCTCACACCTTCTTTTCTGCGCTATTGGGCTTGGAACAAACCATTGTATCAGGGAAAAAAAAATACTTTTCGGAAATTTTGGCACTTAGTTCCTTTTCAACGGCAACGCCTCAATCGTATCTGTATATAATACAATTTCCTTTACTGTTACTATAATAATTTAAAAATAATATTACAATATATACATGTAGATATTAGCTAGACAAACTGTTAAGGTTAGTTTAGTTTATAAACAACAGCAAACTCAAATTCTTTAAACTAGAATGATTTTAATGGACTGTATTTACAAAAAAACATATTATGCCCAAAAGGTCTTTAATTAATCTTAAAATTACGTTAGTGTACAAAAATCAAATGTATTATTTGATTTTTGCAACCTACTTTTAATTAAAAGATTGATTAGTATGTTATTTTTTAATAATGTTTTGTTTTCTTAATTATAGATTCTGCGGTCAGACCAGATTGGAAAGAAAAACTTCTAAGATACAAATACATTTGGCTAGCCCTCCTATTAGCTGCCTTGGTCACAGTTGTTTCCTGTGCATTGTTCTTACCTCCACGCCATTTAAAGGAAAGAAAACAAGGTAAACATCAGAAGGAATTAAACCTGATTAGTACAGTGGTTATTAACCTTTTCTCTGATAGGCTTCTAACTGAACCTTAAAATCAGTTCTTGGACCGAAATAAACTTTGAAAGTCCAAAGTTCTGCTTAAGAACCGATTAGCACATAGATCAGTGGCCTTGGCATTTTTGTTTGGTTAATAAATGAGTAGCCAATTAATTTTATGTGATTAGGACTAAAATAATTATTTTGGTAATTAAACATTCCTTGAACAAATCATTGGAGTAAATGTTGCTTGAACAAAAATGATAATAAACAAGCTGGTCATGTTAATTATTAGTTTAATAATTAATGTAGGAAACTTTAGTTACACGGCAGTTATTTGTTATTTCTACTATTGCTAGCGCTCGCGATAGGTTAAAGTATAATCTCGGGTCCATGGAAGAGCTGTTACATCCACAGCTTTCACCCCACGACAGCTGTTTAAAAAATATTATTTATTTGTAATTCTTATTAAACTTACTCCGGAACTTTTTGTATAAACGATTGTGTAACTCGTTGAAGCGGGAGATTAGAAGGGGTTTCGGAAAATTCGAACTTCGACTATATATCAAAACTACGTGCCTGATCTTTATCCCAAACATTCGCTTTGGAAAGCTAACAAACGATTACTGAAAAAAAAAAAATGACAGATACCATGTTTAGCAGCAAATGTTTTATTAATTACCAGTGGCCAAGGTAATGGTGTTGCTTTCGCCCACCAGTATGAAACGTATTTATCAATCTCGAATGTAAAAGAAGCTTTAATAGAAAACGAAGTAAAGTCTAATTTTAAGCAAGTTGATAAAATCAGTTATATAAAAGAGGATCTCCTCGACTTTCCATGCAAATCGAATAATTCCCGACTTCCAGTTTGGATTATAGTACGAACATTCAACTTCAAACCAACTATCAAGATTGACCGACTACATTGTACACGGCATTAAGATAAAAAAAAACATATAATTACCACATTTTTTGAATTCCTTGAGCGAGCATTCGATAAGTCTGGCACTCCGGACCTCTGTACAAGTAAAAAAAAAAGATATTACTCTTAACGTATTTAAAATTCTAAATACATTTTTTCAAGGAACGAATCTTTTCAAGACGAATAAATAACAATTTCTCTTCGACCAGATGTATTTTGCAGGTGCTCCGCAGTGTTCTGTTTTTTCACCACTTGTATTTAACTGCATGGTATTACACAGGCCTACAAGAAAAAACTTTTTTTTTTTGGTGCATAGGAATTTAGAACTGATTTTAGCTTTATTTGGAGCACTGAATCTAAATATCAAATCAGTTTTTTCTCTATCTGCTTTACTTTTTGAGATTGTTTGATAGTTTTTTTTTTTTTAAAGTGCAGTTCTAAATAACATATAGAAGGGATTGGTTCCTGTATATTTGTCCTATTGTTAGTCTGCTGTCTACTTAGTTCCAGTAAAATGCACAAGATGGAATAATCATCCGGTAACTTAAGTGATCTTAAACGCTTCAACTAAAGTTGAGGTAAGTTTGTGAGTTCTCGCCGTGCACGGTAGATCGAAGTTGGGGTGATATTTGTTTTTAGGAAAGAGTTGTTATAAAGTTAGCCTAGTACTTACTGTGTTGATGAATATAAATAAAATGAGTTCAAGTAGAAGAAGTTTTGTAAATCATCCTGATGTGTTTTGCTATATATGCGGATAATACACCTTACAATAAAATATTTTATTTTTATACCTTACCAATTACTTTTAACTTTACTTTTACTAAATAAAAAAAACTCAATGCATAAAACTCAAATACTAAAATCCTCTTGAAATCTGCTGCAATCCCTATAAATTCACAATTTCAATTATTGGCCCTTAAAACAGAATATATCTAGGTGTTATCTAATATACCTTTACGATTTCAGATCGATTGATTTTACATTTATATTTAATAATTTTACAACCAATATCGTAGAGCATAAATACAAACGAAAAACGATTGTCAAGTTTCTGGAATGAAAATAAGACTCTCTTCCATTGGGCTCAACAATTACTCACGAGTGTAATGTTCCACACTAATTACATAAAGATATAATAAAAAATACTATTTTACCACAACGTATAGTTACAGGTTCATTTTCATTTTAACATCGAAGTATGACAGTTGTAGCAATCGAATGTGCTGAAAATATTCATAAGAGATTGTAAGGATTTTTCTGCTACTTTATTATTCAATGTGTGTCTTTTTTTAGAGCATTACACAAGCAATACTTATTAAATTAGTCTTTTTTAGTAGTTTAAAGTTTAATAATCTACCCAGTTTTTTCTTAAGAAGTTTTTTTATTTAAGTTTGAGAACCGAAACGATTTTCGAAGTTAATGCCATGGTTCTTGTTGCTGATCAAACGGCAGTACTACTATAAAATAAGTTCATAACGATTTAGTTCATAGTAGTGGGAGTCCTAACTACCGCTCATAGTTCAATCACATAAAATTATTGATGGCTGATTCTGAGACCTGATGAACATACAATAATCTTTCCAATAATTTATATTTTTTCAGATACCCATATCAAAATAAGCCAATGGACAAAAAATAAGATTGATCATTCATGGTTGAAACAACCTTTTTTTTTTAATTCCGTATTTTTAACAAAATTAGATTATGGAAAATGTTGAAAAGGAGCCAGAGTCATTTCTTTTACAATATCTTGCTTTAAAAGTTAAAAACGGCTTTAGCTTAACTTGTTTAGTTTTTATCGTTATTCAACTGAAAAATAAAATTTTTCAAAGTGAAAATTGCAGACAAGACTGTGCTTGTCTTTAGATTGTTTTGATGTGGGTATGTTTCATATTTTAATTCTGATAATCTATATAGGTAGCTATATTAAATATTCATATTATTATAATTATTGGTTAAAGAGAAATTATAGTTACCAAAGCCGGGATTAAAGCCCAGAATTAGCATTCAGGTGCCCTGAAGGTCGATTGCACTATCCATTCTGTTTGTGGTTCTCGCCAATTTAGTATTGCAATGCTCTATTTTTTCTGTTTAACCAATGATTATTTCTGTTTTTTATATCGGTTACAATGTGATGCTGAAGTATATCTGACATTTTTTCTTTTTATTTCATGAATTCTGACTCGAATGAATGGGTCTATTAGGTTATTGATGTATTGAAAGTTATCGTGCTATCTACTACTACCTCTGAAATACTGGTTCTATTCCCAACTACAGGACGGGATTTTTCTGATCAGGCTAGAGGAGGAAATATGTTGTTATTCCAACTAAATGCCTAGTTGAATTCGACTAAAAAAGTATTGACTCCAGTCTACTAAACCAAAATAAAGTTTGCGACAGTAGCTCCTATAAGACTTTACCACGACCTGCTAAGTGAACCTGAGTAGGTTATAGGACTGGAACATCGATGAAAATGCAGTTTGGATTGATTAAATCATAAGTAGAACACACTAATATTAGCCAACAAAATCCGAATTTACCTCACGACACTTCGACACATCCTGCTTGACTCAGGGGTCAAAATATAGTATTCCTCCACTCAAGGCTATTCAGTCGATAATATTAATACATAAAAAACGCACCATACTACATCTCGAACCTAACAGTTCAAGACGACCTGGAGAAAAAGTACGTCGAAATGTGATCAGACAGATGTGCATAATATTCCACAACAAACTGCATAAACTTCCTGACCCTTCTTTATAGACTCTTATTGACTTCGACACTACTGACAAACTAACATCGACATTCAAAAAAAAAAATGACATTGTATTTCCTGAAGGCTCAAACTACCCGGTGTGTAACAAATGCCAAGTGCAGCCAGAGTGAACATACCGTTCTCTCATACCAATTGAAGGGTTTGCTGCAAAAAGGAGGTAGCTCCAATTTTTCCATTTGTTGGGAAACCAAACAAAACGTTTAAAAAATTCAAATTTTAAGTTATGTAAAAATATTGTTGTTGCTTACTATCAATTATGGTGTTTACATATTACGATTGGAGCTGCATCCTTTTTGTGCCAAATAAAAGAGGTTTTTTTTTGACACAAGAAAGTGTTTCTAACTCCCAACAGCTATGGGATGGAGCTACCTCCTTTTTGCAGCAAACCCTTCAATTGTTACTAGAAGCTCTAACAGCTGTGGTGTCATATTTGTCAGGAGTAACCTCTTTGGATATTGTGTATTGATAGGTGAATCTCTATGGTGGTTATCAGTGATAAGTGAGTTAGCGCCTGGCACAGCCCTCGGTCATTTTTCGATTGTTCTGTTTGATAAGATAATATATGTTTTCTACCCATTGAACTCTTTTTATTATATAACCCACTAACAGGTTATGGGCCCAGGCTGTGTAAATCAGTGAAAGTATTCGGGAATCGTGTAGTGTTCGCTCCGAGTCGGTTTACCGGTATCCGTGAGAGGTTAAGATGGCGTCGTCAACCGTGTACCCCCAGTTGGACGACTCAAACTATAAAAACTGGAAATTTAGAGTTATGTGCCTTTTAGAAGAAAAGGGAGTTGAGCACACTATGAAAGAAGAATGGGAAGCTAAAACAACAGCAGATAAAGAAGCGGAAAAGAAAGCGAAGAACTTGGTGATTAACTGCGGACCGATCGCCATATTGACTATGTCCGAGATGCTAAAACTGGACGAGAGATGCTATCTCGCTTGAGTAAAGTTTTCGAAAGGAAGAGCACCATTTCAAAACTCCTCGTACGGAAGAGACTTTTATCATTAAAGTGTACTACACAACTTCAAGAACACTTCAACAAGTTTGACTCATTGGTGCGAGATCTGAAAGCGATGGGATCCAAGTTGGAAGAGGACGACCTCGTTTGCCACTTGTTGCTCACCATACCGGAGAAATATGAAAAAGTTGTTACGGTTTTGGAGGCGATAGACACCGACCTAACCCTGGACTTCGTGAAATCTAGATTGTTGGACGCCGAACTGAAGAATGAAATGCAGTCGGAAAACCACGAAGATGACATTTCTTTTAATGCAAGGACAGTATTTAACAAGTTCAGAAAGTGCTACGGATGTGGTGAATCAGGACATTTGTTAGCGAATTGCCCTAAAAAGCGCGATCACAAGCCGCTATCGAGAGGAGGTTATCGATGGGAAAATAAATCGAGAGAGTCGAAATCGAAAGGTTTTACATGTGAAGAGGTAACCTTCGTAGCTGTAAATAATGATGAAGGTTGTGCTTTTACCAGAAAAAGTGAACTTGAGAACGAAATCACTTTTATTTTAGACTCAGGTTGCACAGACCATCTTGTTAAGACGGATCTGTTGCCGTTTGTCACGAACATTGAGAATTTAAAGCTCCCCATTAGGATTAAAGTGGCCAATGGACAAGATCTGGAAGCCAGGCAAAAGGGATTAATGCGACTCTCAAACGATTCTACGATGATAAAACTGGAAGTGTTGATTGTACCGGATTTGACTTTGAATTTGTTATCAGTGAAGAAAATTGTTAATGCTGGTAAGAAAGTTGTTTTTTCTTCTGAAAGTGTCTATATATCTGGCGAAAATTTTAAACTTAATTGCCAAAGTGTTGGAAAATTGTATGCTGTTAAATTGACAATACCTGAAGAGACTCATAGGACATATTCTGCTGTACAGTCAAATATTTGGCACTTGCGTTTGGGCCATGTGAATCGAAATAGTTTACGTCAAATGGGATTGCCCTACTCTACCGATGTATGTGACTCGTGTCGACAGGCCAAGGCTGTTCGTCAACCGTTTCGCTCTGTTATTGGACCACGATCAAGGAGAGTTGGAGAACTGCTACACACTGATGTAGGTGGACCTGTAAAGACTGCTACAATTAATGGTGAGAAGTATTATCTTTGTGTAATTGATGACTTTTCACATTTCTGTGTTATATTCCTTATGAAAAATAAAAGTGAAGCTGCAGATAATCTTATGAAATTTATCAAAGAACTTTCAAACCGAATCGGGAACTCTGTCAGTCGCATTAGACTTGACAATGGGGGAGAATTTAGGTCTGCTATTTTTAAAAGCTTTTGTCAAAATAATGGCATACGATTGGAATATACGGCTCCTTACTCACCTTCTATGAACGGGGTAAGTGAGAGAATAAATAAAACTTTAATGGACAAGGTCCGAGCTATGTTTGTGGACACAGGCTTGCCTAAAACACTATGGGGTGAAGCTATAAGGACAGCAGCCTTCCAGCTAAATCGTTCACCAACAGTTGCACTTGGAGGAAAAATCCCGACAGATATTTTCTCTGGAAAAGATGATTTAAGTAGGCTGCGGGTATTTGGATGTAAGGCTTGGACACTAAAGCTTCCTCGGGCAAATAAATTAGATCCTAGAGCCAAGTTTGGCATATTTGTGGGCTATGGTGCTAACGGATATAGAATTTGGGACCCTAAAACAAACAATGTCTATGTTTCCCGAGATGTCACCTTTGACGAAAATAATTTTCGCTATGATAATGATCCCGATATAAACAATAAAAGAATTATTGGAGAGGAGACTTTGGATGAATCCAAACCACCTCAAGAAAAGAATAATGAAAATAAAAATAAAGAACAAGAAGTAGAACAAGAAGTGGAAAATATTTTTGAAGAAGAGGAAGAAGACTTCTATGGTTTTGAGGAAGAAGAGGATAAGAAAGTAAAGAGAAAAAAGATAAAGCCCAAATATTTAAAAGACTTGGAGGTTTATTCAGCCTATTGTTTATCGAGCCAAGAAACTCCAGTGAATTTTGAAGAAGCAACCAAAGACAGTCAATGGAGAGAAGCCATCAACAAAGAACTACTCGCTCACGAAACTATGAAGACATGGACTCCTGAAGACGTCCCTGAAGGAGAGAAGGCCATCTCGACAAAATGGGTTTTTACGATGAAGGAAGACGGCATGAAGAAGGCGAGGCTGGTCGCTCGTGGCTTTCAAGAGGATAACCCAGGTGAAAATAATTTTATTTATTCCCCAGTATGTAGGGTTGAAACAATTAGGGTGCTATTGTCAATTGCCTGCCAGAGAGACTGGAAAATGAGACAGGTGGATGTCCCCACTGCCTTCCTGAATGGGAACATTGATTATCCCGTTTACATTAAGACTCCTAAGGGTGTAAACTCACCTACTAAAACATTAAAATTAAATAGACCCCTTTATGGTCTAAAAAAGGCCCCTAAATTTTGGAATGAGAGGTTTAATAGTTTTATGATTGATATTGGTTTCAAGAGGTCCAATTACGACTTCTGTTTTTATTCCAAAAAGGAAGTATTTTTTGTATTGTATGTGGATGACGGTTTGGTAGTTGGAGAAGATGAGAGTGTTCAGGAATTCATCAACCAATTAAAGGATGAATTCAACATTAGAGAGATGGAAGTGGCTAGCTTTCTGGGTATGAAGTTTGAAAGAAATAATAATACAATTAAAGTAACCCAGGCTCATGTTGTGGAAAAACTTCTTAAAAACTATAATATGCAGGATTGCAAAAGGGTCACCACCCCCATGGAAGTTGGTTGTAGGTTTGAGGAAACCAAAGGTCTTGAGGAGAAGATTCCATACAGGAGTTTGGTATGCAGCTTGTTGTATTTAAGTACAATGACAAGGCCGGACTTATCATTTTGTGTCAGCTTCTTGGCACGTTACTTAGACAAAGGGACACAACAAACGTGGAAAGCAGTAAAGCGTGTTCTACGCTACCTTAAAGACACAAAAGAAAAGGGGATTATCTTCAGAAAAAACGAGGATATAGACTTGATTGGCTTTTCGGACGCAGACTGGGCAGGAGACATCGAGACCAGAAGAAGTGTGAGCGGCTTTGTGGCATTCTTGGCTGGCAACCCGGTGGCATGGCACTCAAGAAAACAAACCTGTGTTGCGTTATCAACCATGGAGGCAGAATACATTGCTGCTGGTATCGCTGCTCAGGAGTTGGTGAATTTGTGCGGTTTGATAAGTGAGTTTAAGTGTGGTGAAGTGAGTGCTAGATTAAGTGTTGATAACAATAGTGCTATTGCTCAGATTAAAAATCCAGAAAATTCAAAAAGAGCCAAACATATTGATATTAAATATCATTTTGTCAAAGAACTTGTAGATAATAAGAAAATTGTAATAGACTATGTTAGTTCTGAAGAAAATATTGCGGACTTATTCACAAAACCACTGGTCTATGAAAAATTTAAAAAGTTTCGAGAATTGTTAATTGTTTAATTTTTTTTCAAATGTAAATTTTGAGTTACTTTGCAATTGAATCTTTACTTTTCCTTTTGTGTATATAAAGTTTCAATTGAGGAGGTGTGTCAGGAGTAACCTCTTTGGATATTGTGTATTGATAGGTGAATCTCTATGGTGGTTATCAGTGATAAGTGAGTTAGCGCCTGGCACAGCCCTCGGTCATTTTTCGATTGTTCTGTTTGATAAGATAATATATGTTTTCTACCCATTGAACTCTTTTTATTATATAACCCACTAACAATATTGTGTAGTATAAAGTAAATAATTTATTGATTTTATCTTAGACAACGTTTTAGTTACGGTTAAGTTTATACAATTAACAATCATTTACTTATAGATGATAAACTGTTTATCTTGCGGCGCACGATCGAATCTGGGTACATATACATTCACTTGTCTTAAGGACGACCTTATACTAATTTTCAAAAAAGTATGGTGAATATATTTACGTTATTGAAATAAAACAAAAAAAAATTAATGTGATGGCATTAATAGGTTACATCCTTACAGTGCGAGCTTGATATTATTTCATAATCACCATAAGGCATTTACCCAGATAAAAATAGATAAACCTGTTTATAATGTCACATTAATTATTCAACACTATGTGGCTGTTTTTCACTCAAAGAAATTTCGTGTTGATCAGTGAAAGGTTACCTTGTAAAAGGAATCGTAATCATTAAATGTGATACAATAAAGAACTTTATTATTTTAAGAGAAAATTAACGATATATACGTAATTGAAGTTGATACTTCAAAAAAAATCTGACTGTAGATAATAAAAATCTTCAGTATTTAGTTAAAATTTATATGAGCAGAAATACATTACTCTACCTAGAAAATTGTTCTTTGCCTGGAAGCTGACCATCTTGTAATCATCTAACAAGTTGAGGCTGCTTGAAGAATTGTTCTTGTTCTTGAAGAAATGCACAAATCTAGAGAAAAAAGGAAGTTCAAGACGAGAGTTGCCCCAAAGAAGCGTCTTGTGAAGAGGAGTATAGTTATTTTTTCAAAACACCCTTATTTATTTTTATATATTTACGATCCTTTCTAGAAGTTCGGGCGTACGTATTTATTCAACCAGCCCATCCCAACTGTTTTAATTGTCAGGCTGCCTCCATTTTTCAGAGCTGTGCCTATCAATATACCTGTTCCAGGTAGAAATATCAAATCCGACCATGGGTTTATCCTCCCGTTTCCACTATCTTGCTCCTTTGGCAAGCCGGCTTTCAGGTGTTTGCTTAATAGAGGGTGCATCAATGACTAGTTAAGGTTTGAAAAAGTCAGATTTTTTTGTCGCAGATACGACCTTTTATGTTATTTAGCTAGTTGAAATTTTCTTCTGGCAACGCCACGCGGAGTTTTAATCTCCAGGTGGGAAGCCGCAAACAGCGTATCATGGCTTGTGAGGGTCGGCTGCATTTTATCCTAACATCTCTATTGCAACTTTTATTTACTATTTCAATTTGTGTTCTTAAAAGCCGAGAAGTCAAGACAGATTTAACATTTTAATATAGCATTCAAATAGAACGTGTTGTTTATTTCTAGGTAAACTCTTAAAAGTTCCAAGAGCCTTCTAAAGCAAGTTTACTCTCGGTATCTAAGGGTAGGTGAAAACCGTCCGGATCCCAAAGGCAAATGTGAACCGGAGAGAGGCAGACGGGATCGCTGGGGGCGACGCTACTAGGTTCAGTTTGTAGGGACACAGAGACCGTCGTCCGCAGGGATCCCTACCAAGATTGTGCTAGTTTTAGCGTGAAGAAGGCATAGAATCCCACTAGCAAGTTGTGGGGCCTGACAACACCGGACTAAAACAGAGCAAGTTGCAGAGGTAGTTGAATCAGAAAGCTATGGTTCGGGTAGAGCAGCAAGCACCAGTGAATGATTTTTTTTTTTTTTCAAAACCCCTTTATTTTAACATTTTTACAATCAAATTTACAATTGAACAAAATTTACAGAATAATTACTTCTCTTGCATACTAATGCATACTATGATGCATTTGAAGGAGGGTAGAATTACAATTACAATTATCTTTTTACAGTGAAAATTTCAATAATAAAAAAACTGGACTAGGTGATGGGGCTCACCTTTGGTTTACAAAAATGGGGCCGAATAAATGTAAAAATATCCGAATTTTGGCCTTATATAGGCAGGTCAGAGGCCGGGCTATTCCCGCGCCCTTTAATGAGCTTCCCGTGTCGTGAACCAGGTCCCCCTTCTAACGGACGCCTACGGTTTTTATTATTACAATATGGAAACATAGGTGGGTATTTTCTGGCAGGAGAAGATGGAAACGTCTATTTATTCGTGGTGAGAGGTTGGGACAACAACACACATTGTTACTTAACTAAATATTTATAAAGCTTATCTTACTCAGTGAAGTTTACATAAAATACTCATCAACGTCCCTTAATCGGGTATCCTGGCGTCTCTTCCTCTCATTCCGCTTAAATAACCGAACCCAGACTATCCCTGGTTCTATATAGTGGATTCGTTCCATTCTCTATCGTCTCTCCAACTTTTGCTTTAAAATCAAAGTCTGTATCTTCCTCAACCTCTTCATCTCAAAAACTGATCTGATATCATTCCCACACTCCAAGAACCATTCTTTGTCCTCTCTGTCCTCTTATATCTTCTTCCCCCTTTTCTCTACCTGTGCTTGACCCGGTGTTAAAAAGGGGTGGTTATGCCCATCACTGTCGAAAAACTACAAGTGGTGGTAGATGGGCGGTTATTTAATTACATTTACGAAAAAATAAGTGGGTGCCTACCGATATAAATCAGTCTTTCCTAATCTCAAAAAATAAAGAATTTTTGAAACAAATATTCTTGATTTTTCAAAGCTCTCAGATTTAAAATTAGAGGAAGAAGGAACAATTAAATTTGGGTAATAGAATCATTTTTCTATGAAAAGCTTGAAACAAATGTCAAGAATACTTCATCATTTGAGTAACTCATATTCTTTTAATATGGTGAATATAAAAACAAAATGAAATGCTCATCCCTATGTTTGATCTTTTCAGATGTTGAACTCCCAAACAATTACACTCTGCGCCTGCGAACGAGACCTGAATGGTTTTCACTTAAACCAGAAATCGATTGTAAGAATCTTTCCACATACCAAGCTAAGTACATACTGGTTGCGCACACCGTCACCACCAACTGTGCAAAGCAAATTAATTGCGAGAATGTCATAAAAGGAATACAAAGTTATCATTTGAGTTTGAAATTTTGTGACATAGCCTATAACTTTATAATTGCTGGAGACGGGTTCATCTATGAGGGAATAGGCTGGGGGAAATCTGGTCGTCATACCAAAGGCTTCAACTGTGACAGTATTGGAGTGGCTTTTTTGGGTAATTATGATCTGCAACACTCCACTGCTAAAATGGAAGAAGCATTCCATCTTCTCATTGAAGAAGGGCTAAAATTGAATACTATCTCTTCTGAGTATAAGCTCCTAGGTCAGTATCAGGTTAGATCCTCAAAAAGTCCAGGATTAAATTTGATCGAAAAAATTAAACATTGGAAAAACTGGTCTGAAGCGAAACCTGAAAATCGTTCATGTGATTATTAACAACTAAACAATATAATAATTATAATGTTATGAATAAGAAAGGTGTTATGGACTGTTAACAGTGTCAGATTTGTATCAATTGATGTATTTTAAAAGAAAGTTTACTTAAATTTGATATTAAAATTGAAATATTTAATTCTGTTGAATGTTTGTTTAAAAATGTTCACATTTTCTTCATAAAAGAAACGGCTATTACATAATTAATAAAAGATTATTTATAGTTCGCTGTATATGCGAGTAGAGTACAATCAAGGCATACATAAATTAGAGATGATTAAATTGGAAAATAAAAGGAACGACAGTGTAATTCGAATAACGGAACCATGTGATATAGAAGTTTTAATTCCACCAAACAAGTTCTTAAGTAAGAGGGATTTAATGCAACTACGCAAGGCACGTTTATTTTAAAATACTTGCCACCTTTAAAATTATATGCACACACTACTACGTTTGGAAGTAAGACCGATTAGTTAGTATTGAAACATATTGTAAGTATTTTGGAATTGAATAATGAATGACTTAGGTCACTTGGGAAACAAGTGTGGACCGAAGAATATTTCGCTGGTCGAAAATAATATTAGAGAAGTTGAAGGCTTTGGTCGACAACCGAGATACTCTGATCAGGATCCTCAAACTTCACATTGTTAAAAGATAAATATGTAATATGTACAGTGTCAATATGTACATTTATTTATAATAAGTCAGTTGGATACAGGGAGGTTTTTTATTACGAATTTTAAGTATACTCATAACAGCAACAACAAACAAACATTCATGAAGAAATTTTTAGAGCTCATAAGATCATGTTATGGAATATATAATGACCACTAATAGATATTTATTGGATTGGTCAAAAATCTTCAAACATTTATGTCATTAAGGACAGTATTGTCGACATGATTGAGGTGAGCCACGTAATTGAACTGGAAGATAATTGAATATCATAAATCCATTATTCTTCGAGGTAAAGAAATGAGGGACGACCCCTTAAGCCAAATCTTACAGATCTGTATGGATCGATTCCAGAAGCTATCTGCAACAGCGGAGGAAGAAGGTGACGGATAGTGATTAGTTGTGGTAGAGATTCTGAATAAAGAAAACAATGAAAACCATTATTCGTCAGCCATCAGAATCATTATTATATGAAATGGTGCACTGGCAGCGCAAATAAATTTTGATGCGCGATGAATGTACTTATATGATGTTGAAAAAATGTAATGTACTAATTTTAAAATGTGACATGTTTGAATTAAACACTAATAAATTTATGGGTTTATTGCTTATAAAAAAATCGATTAAAATTGTTTTCTAGTTATTCAGTTTGCTGTGATAAAACGTGTTTTTAATCAATAAAACATAGGTCCGTGATACTTATCCTAGGATTGACTAGTTACGAATCTATGTCGGATATGCTTCAGCAGCTTCATTGAAAAAAATCGTTAGTAACGCAAATATGTTTCTACATCTCTCCTCGCTGCATTATGTTTCAATTTAAAGAACATGCATTTATTTATTGTTTTCAGAGGTAAATCTTCCACGTAATTACACACAACGTATTCGAGCAAGATCTGAATGGCTGTCGCCAACCACCGAAACAAACTGTAATGATCTCTTACTGCCAGCTAAGTTCGTCATAGTAGCCCACACCCAAACTACGCACTGTGGCAATCAGTTTGATTGTGAAAGTATAATAAAATCGATACAAAATTATAATATCAAGCAAGATCATTGCGACATAAATTACAACTTTATAATAGCTGGAGACGGTTACATTTATGAAGGTGTTGGGTGGGGAAAGCAAGGTACACACACCTCTGGCTTCGACTGCAACAGTATTGGTATAGCCTTCTTAGGCAATTATGATCAACAATACCTCACAGACGAAATGGAGGAAGCTTTCCACATATTGATTGAAGAAGGACTAATGCTAAACCAAATCTCTCCAGACTATAAACTTTTTGGTCAGTACCAAGTTAATGCTTTAAGGAGTCCTGGTCAGAATGTACAACAACAAATGAAGCATTGGCAGCATTGGTGTGAAGCGAAAAAAGAAGATAGAATGTGCAATATTTACAATAATAAGCAGCTGCATTTGCTTGATTTATACATTTGAAAGTCACTTGGTTGTGATCTGAGATTTGAGATAAATATTGTAAGATAAATATGTACATTAAAAAATGTATTGTATATACATAGTATTATATTAAATTCATCTCAACAAACCATTTTTTATTGTATTTTTTTTATCAAATAAAGATTTGAACAAAATATGTCAACTAAAGTGTAAAAGTATCTCGTTAACGAAACAAAATACTTTCCTTAAAAATTTAACATTACTTTTAAATGAACCATTGGTGTTTTTTCTGGTTGTTGGCAGTAGTGATGAAGTAAATGTCAGCTATATTAGCATTACCACAATTAGTAAACTTTTGTACACAAGCGCTTTCGGTGGATCATACTGCCATTATCAAGTGTGTTTATACTTCTTGTCTGGGCAATGTAGGACCTATTAAGCGCTTTATTATACAAATATATTAATTTTGAGAAGAAAATATAGCTGAAACTTAACTAGTTTAAAATAGCCTTTTTGTTAATTAATGCGATTTTTTTTATGTATGTTTTCATATTAATGGCATACTAGACAGGACATTCAGGGCTGATTTACAGAATACTAGAGATTGGAACCAGTTTTATAAAACTGCTTATTACATAATGAATGAATTTGTTGCCGACAAAACAATGTCTCCTCGGTTTTTGGTATATTGCATTTGTCTCATCTGCACTAAATTTGACATTAGTCCTTACTTTAATTTAATTTAAGTAATTTAGGAATATATGTTTGATTTGTTTTAGTTCCATAGATAACACACATACCCATATGAATTTTTTCCTGATGATTTCAGATAGCCTACCAACAATAAATTTTACTTTGAAGCTTCAAACGAGACAACAATGGTCAATCTCTAAGCCAGACTTAAACCTAGGTTGCTTGGATCTGAAAATACGTCCAGCAAAATACGTTGTTCTCTCTCACACCGTTACTCAACCATGTTTGAATCCTGTAGCTTGTCAAACACTTATGACCAATATGCAGAGCTATCATATCAGCCAGGGTTCTTGTGACATTGGGTACAACTTTGTTATAGCTGGAGATGGCTATGTGTATGAGGGCCTTGGATGGGGAAAGTATGGAGCTCACACCTTCGGTTTCAACTGTGACAGTGTAGGAATCGCCTTTGTTGGAAATTTTAATATAGACTACCTAACTGATGAAATGATGCATCTTTTTAACCTTACCATCGAAGAAGGGCTGAAAGTGAATGGAATATCAAAGGACTACAAATTAATAGGACAAGGACAAGTGCTTAATGTTGGGAGTCCAGGCATTCATATAGAAGAGCTGATGAAAAATTTTGAACATTGGTCAGTTGTGACCAAAACAGATTACTTATGTAATAATAATAATAATATTTCGTACGTTTAGTCATCTTCCAACCATCCAACCCTTGAATTTTCAAGATCTCCCCTATTCAGTTTCAAACAGACAGAATGGTTAGAATATTTCAAAATTAACCTAAATTCTATTAATACCAACATCTTAAACAATAAAGCGGGCCCCTACTCAGTGCTCCGCCACCCCTGCCCCTGACATCAAATCCCTAACTCATTAGGTCTGACACCGTTGTCAGCAAGCATCAAAATTTAAGTCATACAATTTTATTTTTTAAAGTTTTGTTTAATTTTTTTTTAAATTTAATCTATCATGTGTTTGTGTAATTAAAATAAACTGACTATTTTAGTCATTGACTATTAAATAGTTGTTGACTATTTTATTGTATAAAATTTAAGGTTTTGATAAAGATTAAAAATTTGTTGTTGTTATGTAGATAATTTGACATGTAATATTTATTTTATTGAGATCTTATTCTTAACATCATAATTAATATGCTTACCTTTTTGAGAAATTTAATGTCATATTGTTTGTCATATTTTCACTAAATGATAGAAGCGTGTGTAGGAAAAAAGCGTTGGTGTGTTTGTACAACTTATGTTTTGTTGTATATGGATCCCTCACATATTCATAATTGTAAATAAGTGAAAGTAATGTACGAGAGGCTTCCCCCCTGTAAGATAGAATTAGCCGATTTTTGTTTGTCTAAAGTGAAATTAGCATAACTTTCTACTTCCAATTTATGAAAGATCTCAGTTAAGTCACATAAATAATTATAAATATGTTTTACATATGAGATCTTAAGGATACAAATTGTTCATTTATATCAATGTATAGTTTTATTATTATTATATCGATTAAGAAATGATTTTAGCGAATGTGTCTCTGCAATTGCCTTTATCAAACAAGGAGACGAAAGTAGTTGAAAGGCGGAACCAAATGCTTATCTGCAGTGAATTTTCCGGATCTTTATCCCACGTGGTAATCGAGAAGGTCCAGGAAGGGGAGCAACGGAGGGCTATTCGCCTATCCCACCACGAAGCAACAAATCAACGAGACTTTTTTTTTTTTTTTCATATCCCCATGTTACAAAATTATCAAAGAATTCAATATAGATTCTACTAACGAATATTAATCAAATATTACATTTTTCTTTTCTATCTAGAGATCCAAAGCCATTTTCTGTTATTATTCTTTCTCAAATATCAAGTCGTATATGTATACAACATTAAGATCCTTTTAACATAATAAAATACTTCATTGTAGCACATTTAAGGCTTATTATTAATATACTCCCACCCAGATAACCTTCCACTGATACGAACACCATACACCCACTGATAACACGAAACACCGTTGTGAAAGGAAAAAGGGTTTGATGAAAAAAAATGATTGATGAGGTTGAATGATTGATTCAATATGTTAAACAAATTTATTTATTTATTTTCTATACGATGGAATTCCTTATTATGGTGAGCATGTCATATAGTCAAGCTCGGGTTGTTCGAGTAGCTCTGAATCAGCATCTCATCAATTATTTATTTGTGTTATTCTATTAAAGTAAAGTTAATTAATTGTATTCAGAATATATTTATTCGAACGGAAGCATACGGTGGTAATCCTTTAAGGTAAGTGAATAAACGTACATCTATATATTCAGAGAGAACCAATGACAGCAGTCCCATCATCAAACCAGAAAGGGGGGAAATATTTTTAAATTTTAGGTTTTTTTGATTTTAGGCAGAATTAAGTATACCGGGGGGGGGGGAAACAAGGATAGGAATTAAAGAATTTATATCTGTAATATCCCAACTTTTTCTTTTTAATGATATTAAAAATAAACGCATCCCCGTGAAAAGTTACGAAGAGTCATTGATCGATTACTTTTCAATTAAGAAATAGTTTCCAGTCTTCTTAAGTAATATAGGTAGTAACCAATTATAGATCTCGGCGCTCTGAATAATAATATGAGATATGTTTTGAAGCTTTAGTGGACTATACTTTCAAAAAGTCATAAAATAGCTTTTGTTTCAGTACCAACACTGTTAATTTTGTAATTTTAATACTTGTGACAATTATCATAAAGATTATCTGATTTGATTTGATTAATGAAAGTTGATTTTAGGACATGCGATTATTTTTCCAATATGATACTAAATATTGTATTTTCTTACTTCAATTTTATTCATCATTACAAATCAATAATTGTGATTGATAATTGCCTTAACGGTTATCTGACTGATTTGATTAATATAAGTTGGTTATGGAACATGTGATTATTTTTCCTATATGAAATGAAAAAATAAACTTTATTTTATACTTTCTATAATAACGAAAATGCCACTTATATAACGACACAGTCTTACCAATGGATATTCACGTTTCAAATAGTTAAATAAATGAATTAATGATATACTAGTTTTTATTTGAAAAAGTCCCAATTTTTGCACGTTCCCAAAATATATCATGGAATAATCATGAAGAAAAACAAAAAAAAAAATCTTGCTGATAATAGGATAACATTAAAAATGTCAAGCCTTTTGAAAAACATGTTCATTTTTTGTTAGAGATTGATTGACTTGCCGGGCAAGCCGAGGTTTTTGACGGACGAGGAGTATTCGATGATAGAACTGGGGTCGATGTAAAAAGGGCAGCTCACAGCTCCTTTAGTTAGTGGGGAAGAAAGGGGTTTATTGGGAACTAGGGTAACTTGGGATCTATTGGAAATAACGGGCTAAAATAAAGTACATTATTGGAGAAGAGCCTATTTTACAGTTTGGATGTATGAATGGAATGATCCATGGAGCTGAAAGTTTTCATGCTCAAAATGATTTTGGGTGGATTGTAGTTGGCTGATAATTATAATTAGTGCAAATTGAGTGGAAGAGCTGGGCCGGAGGCTATGCGGAGTGGATTGAGACAAATGGATTGTCGAGAAAGTGATAGTTTCTGATTCTACTATTTGTTCAAGAGGTTTTGAAAGATTTTTAATCAATACCACTATTTATTTTAACTGGTTACTTGCTGCGTGTTTATTGTAGCATATTATACTGTGCTGTATGTAGGTTTGAGTACATTTGATTATTTGTTCTCATTTCAATACATATTTTAACATGTCACTCCATTACAACGCGTATATTTTATCAAATTCGTTATTAATTATTTTATCAGTGAAAGTCGGGAACAGTGATTTATCTGGAACTAAATAATACTGTTGGTACCGAAATTGTGTCTCCTTAATAGTTGAGCAATTATAACAAAAAATAATGATTGACTTTTACATTGTTAATTTGATTTTGATCAGGAACAACTCAAGTAGTGAAGTTTTTCAGAAGAGTAAGTTTAATGGAAGAAATAGTATTATTTAGTACAAAAGTGATTTCTTGAGTGGGAAAAAGAATGGGAAAATTGAATTTCTTGAGTGGAAATGGGTTCACTATTATAATTTTCCAAGTTAGAAACTTGCAAGGCACTTCAACAGGTACAGTTTTAGAACTTTGCTGTGTAGATTTAGGTGCAGTATCAGCATTGTCCTGAGTAGGAACAGACAGAGTATCAAATTTCCTCGTTATAAACCGGTTCAGTTTGAGAATTTCCCTGAGCCGAAGCTGTTGTATTTTCTTCCATTGGACCTTTCATTTCATAATAATATTCCCACTTATTTCGACGTGATCCTATCTTTCCAATAGCATCTCTAATCTTTATATATGTCTTCTTTAAATTCCTCCATTTCTCGCTGCACTGATGTAGATTCACAACCATTCCGCACATCACTAAAGCTTTGTTTGCCCAAATCTGAAATAAGTCAACGCTATTAAGAGGTAGTACAGTTCTAAGTATACTATATAAAATAGTTTGTTGACCTTACGTTTTTTTTTTTTTTTCTTTTCTTTCATAGCCCCTTTAAATTTACAGATAATTATAGATCCTCAGGCGAATCTATTTACAAATTATTTTTTGTAGCATCGCTACATTATATACAGGTTTTGTTATTTTATAAAAATTATACAATGAATAAACAAGTATAATGATATACATTATACGTGACTGGACTAAACTGACTAATAAAGGTGATGGGGCTCACCTTTTTGATCAACCTTAAAACTAACTTACATACTAATTCTTAATCTAATTTTTCCCCGACAATCTGTTGCCATCAATGCGGGAGGGGTGATGGGGTCACAGTGTTAAACACTGGGTTTGTCAGATGCTGCAACGAGTCAAAAAACTTAATGTGTCTCCGGCGGATGAACTCACCCACACGGCACACCAAGCAACGGGTGCAGGTCAACGTTCTTCAACCTCTCGAGAGAGGTATGTCGAACCACTTTTCGTATGATTCTATTCTGGAAATGTTGGACCTTACATATTTCAATAAAAGATTTAAAAAACGCGAAAATAATCTTATTTTTCCTTTGAAGGTACATTATACAAATTTTTGTGCAATGGACAATAGTTATCAGCTTTTTTTTTTTTTATTGCAGTTACGTGATATTTACATATTATTTAGACCTTTATACAAGTTGACTTGATTAATAGAATCTTCACTTTTTTTTTTTTCTTTTTTTTTAATTTAAAATCCTCTTTATTATATAAGTATACAATGAACAAAAATAAATAAATAAATTTAGAATTACATCTTTCTCCTCGTGCTGCATAGACAGATGCATTAGAAGGAGTGCATAAATATAATACATTTACTTTTTGAAGTTATAAGTCCAATAAAACACATACACACACCAGGTGATGAGGCTCGCCTTCAGCTTGCAACCGTGGAAACACTGAAACATTAAAACCTAAACCTAGAACCTAAGACTAAAGCGTTCCAGCTGCGACAGCGTCCTGCCATTGATGGGGGAACGGAGCGGGGGTTATCGTATTAAACACCGGGTTGTCAAGTATTGCAGGGAGTCGAAAAATTTTATATGTCTACGTTGGATGAATCTTCTCTTAGAAAACATGATTTCATATATGTGACTACGCATTTTAATTTGTTACCTGCTACGTGCCTATGATGATGGTAGGGTACTCTGGGCAAATAATGACGTCGATAAAAATAATCGATGAGAGGTAACCTGAGAGCAACCTTCTCGAACCGGGAAGCAATTATTGTTCAAGAGATTGTCGCGGAATCTCAATGGATTCGTGTTCATTTTTGTGTTTTATAGTTTTTTATTAGTTTTATAGTTAAGCCACCACGGGTGTATTTTTCACCTAATTACCAATTCTATGTTGTTTAAGCTCCATATAATATGTTTTTGTTTATCTGTAAATTCTACGTTCCGTTCGATTTGTATTTTGTTCATTTATTATAATTAACCCTGTATTACATAACCTAACAATACCAAGTTCATATTTATATTAATAATAATTTACTTTAAATTAATTTAAGTTTATAATCGTCCTTATTATTCTTTATCTCCCTTTATTGTAGATAAGGTTGCCTGATACCAGGAGAGACAAACTCAATTAAAACACGGGTCATTCAATGCCCCGTATGATAGGATAATTGAAACGTTTTATATAATAATATAGTAGTTAATTAATTGATTTAATTAAATTTAATGTATTTATAAAACAAAAATTTTTTTGTTTACCGGAAACTAGATTTGCTCAATCTCGATTCCAGTCAATCTGGCTTCAAAGATTAAGAATAGATAATCTTCATTATGGCAGATAGATGTTTATGAATTTATATTGATCTGTAGGCCGTTTTATTTAGTTTCATGGACGAAAGTAATTGCCTACGCAAGTGCGTACTCCCAACATTGCATCAAATTTGTTCAGCAAACTTATTAATTTTCTGATATTTTTCACCTAAATAAGAATTTTGAGAATTCCTGTTTGTCAATATTTGGCTTTTCAATCATTCTGGAAATCAATTAATTCCAGTTGTATCAAAGTAAAGCATTTTCAACTTAAAAATAAAACCCAATAAAAAGAGGAAAAGTTGTTTGTAACTCTTTGAAATCGTTATTACGTCTATTGAATTCGCGTGTGATTTCTATTTTTACCACAATATTGTGAAAATTAGCAACTTTGATTTTGTCCTTTTAAATGCTCGCTCGTAGTAAAAGACGTCAAAAATTTTTTTTATAAAGGATTTAAAATAAAAGTCAGTTTTTATACAAATCTTGCTATTGCATTGCACATATTTGTCATAACTGATCTTTGCCTTGCAATCTAATATTAATATTATTCAGAGTGTATTGCAGGATTTAGGTGAATTACATAGGATACGTGCAAATTAACTAGTTGACGTTTAATTGCCCAATAGTATCTAAAATGCTGTCAATTCTATAAAATATGATTGTGTCATACAACATTATTTACTTGGTCTTAAAAAAAAATATTTCTATGATTTTTAGTATGATATCCAATGAAAGTTCGCCACATCCAGATTAATAATATGTGATTTTTGTTTAGTCTTTTTTAACTAATATTAAAGAAATTCATTAGAACTGACATTAAAGACGTGTTCATGACCTCAATTTAACCTTTGTTGTGTTTAGAGGGATGATATTAATAAGTTTGCATGGTAGGTCTATTTCATTTTCCAATCAATATGTGATGCTAAAAGTAAACGCTCATTCATCTGGAACCTGGTTTTGCAGAAATAGTCTGCATAAAAAAAACACCTGACATCGATGGCAGGCGTCGGCCTGTGCCCCCTTAAACCTTCCTCTACTAAGCCAGATACACTAAATATTTGCGGTACCTATAGTTAATTTTATCTAACCATCCATGATCATTCCCAATGTACATCAAGCAGCCAATATGGTGGATGGAAAAGTCCTACAGGGTTCGTTACTACTTACATTAAGATATCATGCCACCCTTCACGGATTGATGGATGAATCTGGTGATAACGGCGCTCCGTGTACCGTCCTGTTTGGCTCTGGGCCTCAATTGGTGATCTATTTATAAAAGTTCATTTGTATGGGTTCTATTCACAGACTGAGACCACATTTGCCGTTGTGATTAAATACTAAAAATGTAAGCTTAGTAATTATTTGTAACTACACTGCCCCACAAAAATGTGGCTCACTTAAAAAAAATTCATATATTTGCTTTCCAAAAGAATTATTTCGGCTTTTGATTCATTATTAGTTAATATAAAACGTTTTCAGTGATAAGAGGCTATAAATATGATGGAAAACCCCAATAAATATTCAAACTCGCCGGCTTTCTCAATGCATTATCTGGTTATAAAAATGGTTAAGCATCTCCATTTCTCTACCCATTTTAGTAACAAAACAGAAAAAGTACGCCACAGGTCTTACCGGCTTTACTACTTTCTAACTTCACCAAATTTGTCGCTTCTTCTCAAACTGATAATATATACATAAATGTATCCTCCGACCAGCTCTTATGTACGAAGCCCCGCTATACTGACAATACAGCTAAAATTCTCCAGCAATTTCAGAATGGGATCATGAGAAAAGTGGTCAGACACTCTCGAGAGAGGTTAAAGAACGCTCAACTGCACCCGTTACTTGGTGTGTCATCGGTGGGTGAAGTTCATCCACCGGAGACAGATCAAGTTTTTTTGACTCGTTGGAGCATCTCACAAACTCAGTGTTTAACACTATCACCCCACCACCCGTCACGCTTGGACAGACGGCCAGGGGGGGGGGGGGGGGTTAAGATTTAGTTTAAGTTTTCTTGTTAGATATAAGTCAATGATACATAAGATTAGCCCCATCATCTTCAAATTAATGTATAATGTACATCATTATAGTTTTGTACAAGCGCAAATCGCAATGTATAGTAATTAGAAATTGTATAAGATGTAGAAGAGCTACTGGAAATATAATGACCTATTGTGAATAGATTCCTTTGTAAATCGATATTGAATTCTGTAATAGTTTTGTAACAAGGGGATATGAAAAAAAAAAAAATCGCAAAACAGAAATTTATATTTTGATTTCCTGTGTAACTGATCTCTAAATATTTAGTCATTTGTAAATATTTAGAACAGTATTTGCAGGTAAACCCAATGCACGGGCTTCATTTCTTTAGCTATGACCGTCTTCCACTAAAACAACAAGGGCTACCTGCTCGACTGCAAATCCATTTTTTAAATTCAAATTAAAAAAAACTTTTTCTAAATTTTTAGAAATCAGTTACACACGAAATGAAATTAGAAATTTTTTTAAATAATTTTTTTGAATATTTATTGTGCTTTTCCTTTATATTTATAGCGCCTTACTACTGACAACGTTTAATATTAATTAACAAATATTTGAAAGCGGAAATATGATAACTCCATTAAGAAGCAATTATGTATGTGTTTCTAAGCGTACCATTTTTTTTGTGGGGCATTGTAGTAAATGTTCTTCTAACGTTTCAACGGAAAAAGGTACAATTCTCGTTTTCATGATGTTTTAAAAGAGATGATTATAATCTTTATACTTAATCAGATAATTATAATAATGAATAATGTTTTTATACACTGCATTTAGGATGCAAGACCGGCATAAATCAAAGAAAGGGAGGGTAGGGGGGACTCTTAAAAATAATAATGGTCTGTATAGTTACCAATATTGCTTGCCTACTAAGTTATTTTAAATGTAATTAAGATATTATGTCTCCTTAAGAATATGGTTCATCTTGAATACATTTAAATAACCTGCTGATTGCTCTGCAATAGAAACTTATCGACACCAGAAAAATTGACATTCTCTCAGGCATACCTAGGCCCAGAAGGGATATGTGACTAGGGTGGCTCGAAGTGGTGCGTAACCCATTCACAAGATGGTACGAAAAGGCAAACACATATAAGAGAGAGAGAGAGTTGCGGTCCAAGGCGAGAAGATAGTGTAGAGGACTTGCTTAGTACAGCTGATGCTGGGAGGACTGGTCTTGGCTCGCTCTACATGGTCTTGGGCGGCTGCCAGGAGTGGGACTGCTGCTTGCTGTTGACCGATCTTGGACAGACCTCCGAGACACTGAGGTTTCGACTTGAACTGACATGTTGACCTTGAAGCCATCGATGTATCTCAGTAAGAAATAAGTTTTATAATGAAGCTAGTAAGAGATCTGTAATCTTCATACCATTGAAAGTCATCAACCATAGTACATATCATTTAAGTAAAATATTTTTTAAAATTAGTAATAAAATATAGTACAAATTTTTATTTTATATTAATTAATGCTCCTCATATTGATCACCACATTAATTTATTAAGGTAAATTAGTTTAGGTTTAGATTTAATTGGGACCAATGCAAAGTGAATTGAATATTTGAGTACGGTATAATTTAATGAAAAACATCCAAACAAGATGTATTATTTATTCTCACAAATAACGCAAGCTCATCCAGGTTTACTTTTTCAAATTGAAGCACCACATTTGAAGCAAATGTTGTGTTGTTAAAGCAAATAATCAACGGAGTATGTTGTCTTCTTTTCTCACTATTAGTGATGGTTTGTTTAGACCATCAATTTCAGATACTATGAAGGTTCTTGTATACGAACCTCTGTCATAGTAGGAACTATTGGATTTGGGCGATTCATGAATCATTTACTCCATGTTCAACTGAATCCTCACTAGGAATTGGATTTCGTCATTAGCAGCCACCATATCATTGTATTCACATGAAGAATGGTCTGAAGCCTTCCATTCTTATGTTTCACTCGACTAAGATTCCACAATCGTTCTACTATTTTAAGGTTCGCTCTGTTTCTTTGGTGCTTTTGATCTTCTATTTCTTTCCATTTCAGTTATTTTTTTGCTGTTTCTTATCTTTTCTTTTACGCTGCCGTTTTTCAGCTCGTCTTTTTTTGTGCCTTCAACATCTTTTTTGTCTCTATTCTTCTTAGTATGATAATCTCGCCACTGTTTTGATCTTACCACAGAGGTATTTGTGGTCCTTTGATGTTCTTTTTCTAGTGACTTGGAAGGGGACTAGATGGCCAGCCCAACTTGCTCTTGAATGGACTGGGAAATTTAATATAATATGTGCTAATCCAGAAACAATCGTAGATATAGAGGGCTGAGGCTGGTACCCCGTGGCTTCAGAATGAAGAACAGAAGAATGTAATTGGTTCGGTGCTATGTCAATGGCATGATGGCTGTTGGGCTTGACTTGAACAGATTGTTTAAAAACATCGGCCGAATGTTCAGCTATGAATTGTTGAGGAACATCGTCGTATATTTGCCAGTATAGCTTGGAAGAGTCAGACTTGCCGCTTGTTGGTAGCCAACGAGGAGAACTTCAGGCCCTTCCTCATCTTTGTTCAAAAGTGGTAAGAGCAGCCGTGACAGCGGAAATGCTCATCAATACATCATCGTTGTACCAATATGAAGTGGTGTCTCTTTGCACATAGAAATAAGTAAGAAAAGGAACAAAATAACAGAATGCAATAACCGCCTTTAAATAACAAAAGAGGTGCTGAGAGGTGAAGTAAACCTAACTGCACTGGAATAAGTGAACTTAAAACGTGTTAATTAATTACTGAAATTAATACCCCATTGTCCCGTAAACCCAACAGTGCACGAGACCCATAAGAGAACCCGGTTCGGGACACGGATCCCGCTTGAGGGGCTAAAATAAAATTTCTGATTAATAACAACCACCAAAATCGTTATTGATTCTTAGATAAAATTTGTAGGTATAACACATTTTAGTTACTTTAAGTTACAATTTAATTTATTTTAATTAATTAATGATGGATTGCAAAAAAATATATGGTGAGGCCACTGATAAATTAACTAGTTATTGATGGATATATGCATGTTACTAAATTTTATTTTTGTGATTATTTCAGATGTACAGTACTCTCTCAACTTTACTTTGCACTTGATATCAAGACAACAATGGTCCAAGTCTAGGCCAGAATTAAAAGATTGTTCTAATCTCCAAATACGACCATCTAAATTTGTAGTCGTAGGTCACACAGTTTCTCGTACATGTGACAAGCCAGTCATTTGCGAAGATCTCATTATAAATTTTCAGAGTGATCACCTGAGAAAAGGCTATTGTGATGTAGCATATAATTTCATAATTGGTGATGATGGTTTTATATACGAAGGGAGGGGATGGGGTATATCTGGAGCACATACCTTTGGCTACAATTGTGACAGTATTGGTGTTGGACTAATAGGAAACTTCAATATCAACCAACCAACCATGAGCATGCTTGAACTGTTACAGCTCCTTATCGAAGAAGGATTAAGACTTAATGAGATTGGAATTAATTACAAACTTATATTCCAGTCACAAGTGAACAACAAAGCAAGTCCAGGGATTAATGTCGAAGAAGTGGTTAGGAAATGGAAGGATTGGTCATTGATATCAAAAGATGATGAGTTGTGTTAATATTAGAACACTAAAATAATATGCTTTTTAGTTAGGTGTTTTGTACCATTTTACACTTGACATATTCTACTACTTGTATATAAAATATTTGAACTTGTTTGTGTTTTGTTTGTAATATTTGTTTGTACTCAACTATCATTATGGGATTATGATATTGATCATATCCCATAGTTAATTCCATCCTAAATCCCTAGCGATCTAACATAGAACCCAGGACCCCAACACCTTCAACTACTTGTATAAGCTAGTTGGGTATGTGGCAGTTGGATTTCTTCAATCCCTACCTATCCTCTCTGTCTACCTCCAACGAATCCCTCTAGTCTGCAAATCAAAAATACTAACATTAAAAATACATCCCACATTCCCCGGCCTGACCATGGGACATATATTGAATAAACTTGGACTCTCTGGGAACTTACTGTTCAAATCTATTATTTAAAAACTACTTTCTCCATTAATTATTTTAACTCTCGAACCCAAAAGCAGTTCACCAATTTGAGGTCGGACATCTATTGGACACTTACCGAATCCTCCACCATATTTCGCACAAGTCCATAATGTTCCTTACATATAACTGCATCCTTTGAACCACAAACTATACTCTTCTTTGGAAGTTTTGTTGTAATAGTATTCCATAATCCTGTCAAACCACCTAATAGTGTTCTCTCAATCCTCTTCAAGATTTTCTTGAAAATTCTAATAAACGTCTCCCACTTTAGGACAGGAAATCCTCTACCAAATCCTTAGTTTGGCTTCTGCCTCCAACATTCTAAAGTGCATCCGCGGCTCCGCATTGTCGATAACATTTCCTCAGCCCTGGGGAGCTAACACCAGTTCTCTGGAGTATTTCTAGATGTGGATCAGGCCTTTGATCTAGTTTGAACTCTTGGTTTGCTTATCCTATCCCAAACATACTTCCTTATCCTTCTCTCCTATTCATATACTTCCAACTCCGCAGTGGCACACAATACTTGTTATGTTCTTTAATAGTTAAAAAAACACACATGTTGATATACGTGAGAAACATATATTTTATAGATTGTACAATGTTACATAACAGAACAATTAAGTAGTCGTACATAATGATGGAATGTTTTTGATTCAATGAATTAAGGTAACCTTCATGTTACTGATAACAAAAAGGCGGCACAAGTCTGCGCGCGAAATATGTATGAAATACACCACAGATTCTCCCCCACTAAATTAAATTACTCAGGTAACACAATTCAAGTCATAATCCTTAAATTGGGCCGGAAGGCGTATCTCACGACGAGGTCGGCCTTGCTTTGGCGCTGCTGGTGAAGTGGCCCTGGTCTCCGGGTCACCAGAAGGACATTGTTGCTGACCAGGTGGCTCTGGGTCGGTTGGTTCTGTGAGGGATTCAGCTGAAGTAGGTGGAAGTCGGGGAACCTCAAATGATTGAGTTGGTCCAAACGCAACGGATTTTGGCTTTGGAACCAGAGTTGCCACAATTTGGCCAATGTGGAGTTTTAGTATTCACCCAGAAGAGTCGAGTCTGACAAAATAGTGCCGTTGGCCAAGTACTTTGATGACATCGCCGCATTGCCAAATCTTCCTGTTGTCACAGTAAAGGCGGATCTGGACTCTCTCCCCTACCTTAAAAGAGCGTGCTGGTGCCGCTGTCACGCTTAAT
Source organism: Acanthosoma haemorrhoidale (assembly GCA_930367205.1). NCBI lineage: Eukaryota > Metazoa > Arthropoda > Insecta > Hemiptera > Acanthosomatidae > Acanthosoma > Acanthosoma haemorrhoidale. The sequence continues at coordinate 146,255,638 of OV884011.1, read as the reverse complement.
AGTTTAGGCTGGTAGGAAAAATTAGCATCAAGGCGCATGCACAACTTTCAACCAAGCCGCAGTAACCGGTAAGTACCTCTATGCGTTGTTATAGTCTGGACCATGCTGCTTTCTTTGGTAACACAAAAATGTAAGTAAGCCTTGTAGGAATCGACTTTACAAAAGTAACGGGATCTTCACTAGCTGCTTAGGACGTCTTCTCTGGTGCGGATAGGGTAGTTGACTTGAATTAGACGTTCATTGACGCCACACTTATAGTGTGTAGTAAAAAGAGTCTAACGCCTCCGTCAGGTTCAAACCTCGTCAACGATCACCACGAGAGGAGAACCCCAATCACTGGCGTCTACAGGTTCAATGATTCCTGCAGCTCCGAGTTCATCTAGTTCCCGGTTGACTTGATCCAGGAGAGCATTGGGAACACTACGCTCCTTCGTGTAACATGGCTTTTCTCCTGGTTTGAATTGGAGTGAAACTTCATAGCCGGGAACACAGCCAATTTTTAGTTCGAAGATCGAGGAAAACTCTTCTAAATTTTCCTCGAGCGAGGGGACTGAATTTAGCTGGTAGATTGGCATGGGAGGATTATTGTTGACCTGTTTGAGTTCAATGGCAAGTCCTCGTATCCATTGGCGCCCAAGGAGCGCTTCGTATCCTGTTAGTACAATGTATAAATCGCCGGTGATTTGTTTTCCATTATAAGCAGCCTTGACAGGTACGTTAACTTTTGATTGGATTATGCTGCCACAGTAGGATCGAAAAGCTAGGTTGGTTGGTTGAACTGGCAAATTTAGGTTAAGTCTGTCAAAGTCATTCTCACTTAATAGGGTAAATTTGGCCCCACTATCAACCTCAAATCGCTGCAATTTTCCATTGAGTGACACGTCAATCATGTACTTATCTGATTCATGATGGTTCAAGTCGAACAAGTCAACAATATTGTAATTTTTCTGGATCACTGTGTCTAATTTATCGAGGCCAACCAGCTAAATTGTACTGGCGTTCCTCCGGAGCTATTTTTAGCAATTTGGAGGGAGTGTATAGAACTGGATTTGCTTGATTTCTTTTTGTTTTCTGCCATCAATGATGTAATACAGACGCATGACACAGGCCCCTTCTTCTTACAAAGGTTGCAGTATAATTTACTTATCAACTCGGTACTCCGACACCTGATGGTTTTCCCTTGAGCACCGGAGGTACAGATTATCGATGCCGAGAGCCTTGAAATCAGGTTGACGGGGTGTGAACTTGACCTGGGTTGATTAGAGCTTGACCTTGCTCCTGAGCGCTGGCTAGAGCTTGATATTTTGTTCATTTCACTGACAGAGAAGGTTCTACCTGGATTAGAACGCAGGGTCAACTCTTAACTTTCGATTCTCGATGCCTCAAGAGCTGTGGCAAGAGCTAAAATGTCCTGAAACGTCTTTTTGCCAGATTGCAATATATGTTCCCTTACCCAGTCATCTCGAAGGCCGCCAATGAACTGTTCTCTGAGAAAAATGTCTGAGATTGACACAGACTGGTCACACTGGAATTTTACAGAGAATTCACACTCAGCTATGTCACGTTGAAGAGTGGCAACAAACTCTGAAATGGACTGGTGTTCAGTTTGATAGATATTAAGAAAATAGTGTTGTGATACTACTGCGTTTTTCTTAGGAATCAACAAGGTCTTGAAGGACTTGACAAGATCATCATACGAGAGACCCTTCAGTGGTTATTCTGGGCCTAAAAACGCAGCAAAATTGTAGTAGTGTGAAGAGTCAATTGAAACACATAAGAGCCGGTGAATCCACCAATCTAAAATCCAAAGAAAATCTGTTTATGCACTATTGTATGGGACCAGTAGAAACCTTCATAATCACATTAAAATTCCCACTATCCAAGATACACATTTCCTTGTAATTCCTAAATTTCCCTAAAAAATTACCTGAGTACCCAAATCCCTTAGAATGATCACTGATCAATAATTGAAAGGTAAGTAAAGAAAAGATTAGGTAGGTAGAGGAGAGAGAGAGAGAAAGAGAGAGAGAGAGAGAGAGAGAGAGAGAGAGAGAGAGAGAGAGAGAGAGAGAGAGAGAGAGAGAGAGAGAGAGAGAGAGAGAGAGAGAGAGAGAGAGAGAGAGAGAGAGAGAGAGAGAGAGAGAGAGAGAGAGAGAGAGAGAGAGAGCTTTTTTTACAGTACTAAGGGACGAGGGGGTCACCTCGTCGCAGGTGTACGCATTTCCTCACGTAGGCCTAGGCTTCCCCCACCAAGCAGGAATAGTATTTAATCCCGGGGCTTCTGACCCTAAGCTCTGCTCTCTATCTCTCCTCATCCGCAGTTACTCGGTGTCGCTTTACGCCAGGGCCACTTGGCCCTGGAAGTCAGTCTCTTAGACTCCTCGTCACCGACTCTCTCCTCAGCGCCTCTGAGTCTGTCACCCTGTCTTTCAGCCTCCTTGCAGACCCTCTGACGACTTGTACCTGTGACACTGCCGGGCCACCGCTCGAACTCTGAAAACTGGCCTTATTCTTTATGAAACCTCTGAACCTCTTCTCTTGAACACAGTGCATTGTCGGGGCACATATCTATCATAAATGGAGACAGATATTGACGCCGTCCTGGAACGATTGTCCAGGTTATTAACTCGAACAATCCGCACTTGTCACCAGGGCTAAGTGATCAGGCACCTCCTAGTGACAACCCGACATACATCATTATACTTTTTTACAAGCGCAGAGCACAACGTAAAATTATAAAATATTTTACAAAATATAGCCAAGCTACAGGAAATATAATAATTAAATTGTAAATAGATTCATTGTAGAATCTATATTGCATTATGTAATGATTTTGTAACAAGGGGATATGGAATAAAAAAAATAAAATGCTCTGAGACACTGAGTCGAAAGCCTGCATACAGTCCAACAAGATCATAGGTGTTGCTGTGTTTTTGTTGATACCGAGGGTGGCTTCTGTCTGTACCTTCATGAGTGGATGTGCACTGCATTTGGCTATGACACAACTAGTCGACTGACAATTTAGTATTTTAATTGATATTACTGGAACCAATTGATTAGATTTTATTATGTGAGACATCTCAGTAAGTCAAAATAGATACTAAAATTACTATTTATAAATAAAATCGGATTTGATGCTGATCCTATCTTACAGCAAGGTGGGGGGGGGCTCTCTTTCATTAATTTAATCTGTTTACAAAGTATCAATATGTGAAGAACCTATAACACTTCACAATCAAGTTCTCTTATCTGATGTAAAACAACGGCACACTAGGCTCTGTTGTGTGGAGGAGCGGTTCCTCACTTCTGAAAAAACAAATTTCCATATCATTTCAAATGGCTTCAAGAGTTTTTCCTTTTGCTGTTCACCTTATGAAAAGAAAAGGAAGCCAAATACAAGGAACTTGACATATAATGAATTTATATATATATTTTTCCCCCCTTAATATCCCCTTTAGCATCCCATAACCTTCAAAAACACCTTGACGAGATCGAGTATTGGTGCAATCAATGGCGGATCAAAGTTAATGAAGCAAAATGCTCCCACATTACCTTCACCCTTTGTCGCAAGACTTGTCTACTAGTTTATTTTAATTCTATTCCTCTCCCTGTAACCGAGACAGTACGGTACTTAGGCTTCCATCTCGACAAACGGCTGACCTGGAACCCACATACGAGACTAAAAAGACAAGAACTAAACAGACGCTTTGGACAACTGTACAGACTACTTCAAAGGACATCCCATCTCTCAATAGAAAATAAACTACTAATCTACAAAGTTATACTTAAACCAATCTGGACATACGGAATAGAGCTATGGGGGACAGCAAAAAAGTCGAACATCAAGCGTATCCAATCCTTTCAATCCAAAGTCCTGAGAACAATAGTAAATGCCCCTTGTTATGTCAGCAACAAAACCCTTCATAACGATCTTAATATACCATACATTCTAGAACTCATCCCTTCCAAGTTTATGAAATTCCACAGTAGCCTTTCCAACCACTCTAATCCTGTAGCACAGTCTTTGCACTGCGCCCCTCATCCCTATAATCCTCCTCGGACTGAAACGGCAGTGGCCTCGTGACCTGCTATAATCGTGTGACAGTGGGAGTCCTGGCAATGGCCAGTTTCTCCAATCATGTCCTATTGTATGAATGCGTGAGTGAATGATGACTGTAAATATGGTATGAATGAGATCATTTATCTGTATTATTATTGCCTTATAAAAGGCAGATTGTAATTATTGCACAATAAAGATTGTTAGAATAATGTAACATATCCCCTTATTATTATAAATTATGGAAATAAGTATAGATTCTACATGAATGAATCTATTTACAGTAGGTCATATGTCCGGTAGCATGGCTACATTTTATACAATTTTTAATGATTTAAATTTGAAATCGTGAGAAAGAGTCCAAAATCCATCGTTTCCAGGAAAAAGGAGGTGGGGAATAATAGAACTCCCAAATGCAATGATAATTTAATAATTTTTGTTTTGTTCACTAAAGGCTTTATTTTACTTTAAGCAGAATCATTGATGGGAAAATACGCTTCTGACCTGATTGAAGACACCACCATCCCTCAACTCAGAAGAAGTTATTAAATCATTATTAATGTGTTAATTAAAAAAAAAATGTAGGAAAAAGATAAAACTGCTGTAATGATTTTTTATTAAGTTATTTTTAGAACTAATTGAGGAACACCTCAATAATAAGAGTGACGCATTGATCTTATTGAAAATATTGTTTTCACAAAACAAAATCAAAGGATTTTTGGCTGAAATTTACTAGGAAGTATTAAGTTAAGTATTGACTGAACAAATATTTTATTGTTGAATTATGGATCATGAAGATATTTTTTTCAGCTTTAATTAAATCAGACTTTTCTTAAACCAATATACATGTCACTTGGGCTGTTATTTATTACATAACTCAGTACCACTTACTGACCAAAATGTACTACCTTTTGTTTTGTAATCACATTTTATTACAGCATTGATATCAGAATTATCTATCAACAGAAATCATAAACGTAACAGGTGCTATACACTATTTTAATATAACTTGAATGTTGTTTTATGCTGTCGTTGAAGCAATCCCTTGTAGTATTAACAATCATTGATTGCCTTTTTGTTTTTGCTATTAAGTATTCCTCGCAATAAATCAAATGCCACCTGCTCTAAATAATTGAAAATCCATTGTACTTTCATATCAAACATAATAAATAAAAATGCTCCCTGTAAACCATTAAGTACTGTGAAAGGGAAATGATAGTCTGGTCTTTTTGAGATGGATGTCACTGTCCCTACTGCCCACATCGTTCCCATCATGGTTGAAAGCTTTATGTACAACCACAATCTGTTATATTCCTTCACTCCCGACTTTACAATTTTCCTAGAAGTGCAATGAATTTTTCGAAAATTGCATACAGTGACCGCGAACAAAACAGTATTAAGAATATGCGTAATGAGAATTGGAAAGTAGAAGAAGACACCCATCCCAGCCCAGCTGCCGAACCAGCAGACATTTCGTCTTGCTGTGTACTGGGGTCTGTAAGCATCTGGCATGAAGTCAGTCAAGTCTGCTGCAATAGACAAGCCAGTAATGAGTCCTGCACTTAACCAGCTATAGATGGCGTACTTTGTGTAGCTTTTGGTCGGGTAGTTCTTGAGAGAGGAGTCAGAGAAAGTAAAGCAGATATCTATGCTTATAACGTTCATCCAGAAGAATGACGCAAGGAAGAAAAACTGTATCGTGACAGCTACAAAGTAACAGATGATATGGGGCAAAGGTACCAAAGAGTACATTCCACTCAAAAAGAGGGTTTGAGCTATGAGTAATGACCAAGCCAAGGAATTTACCACTTTGGAAGGTAGGTTATTAGGCTGGACGACAAAGATAGATATGAACACATGGATAAGAAGACACACGACTGAAACTGAGAGACAGGTGTAGGTCAGGTATCCGTCTATGATTCGGCCAAGGGTATGTTTAGGATTGAAGCATTTAGAATCATGGCAGATCGTGACCTTGCAGGCTCCACTGATTGGGCAGTTGATAGACTTACACCTCTTATGAAAATTGTCCCATCTCATGTTCTCTGGGAAGCTGCATGAATCAAAGGACCAATCGAAGCTGAAGATCTCAGAGAGGCTAGGAAGTATGATATTCTTATGCTGATATCTGCAGAACATGTTGGACTTGTTAACACCGTTACAAAGAGCACAGTGAGGGTTGCGGTATACCTGTGAACAATTAATACATCTAAAGAAATAATAAATTTTTTAAGCATTATATTCAAATCGCAATGTAGTTTTTACTAAAATTCTATAAGTATCGCATCAAAATATTGTTTTTTTTCCACAAGCTTTTCAAGAGTAGAGGAACGATGAAATATATGGATAAAATTGACACGCCTGGACGAGTCAGGAAAAACCAAATTGAAGTTACAATCATGGGATGAAGTTTAAAAAAAAAATTACTTATGTAAACAAATTTTAGAAGATATAAAATTCCAATATTAATGTCTGACATTCATAACCACAAAAAGAAATTGTTACTTAGACTACCACTAAATAAGTTAATATGTGTAATTGTATTTATTCCATGGTACTAGTGCAGTTAATAAAAAAATACTGTAGGCAGTCTTTATATAAGTCTTTATATTCAAAAAAATATGAATTGTTCTAACAATTAAATTACACATTTGCAATGAAGTGTACAATTTAAGTAAAAACGGTGAAACAAGTACATTTATTGTACAGCCAAATAGAACAGAAGCAACCTAAATTGTACATTTTATGGGAATCTTGATATACGTATCTTACACTTTTTATTATTTTTTTTTTCACTGCATGATCCTATTTAAGCGAATTGGTATCAATGGTTGTGAAGTTCATTACCAAATTCACTTCTTCATGTCTACTCTCTTGGGATCCAATTCGTTTAGCTACATGAATCAGTTGTCACTTCGAAGGTTATAAACGAACATTAGAACACCTCTTGGAGCATTTATGACCAATGATGAGGTCTAAAGTATACTTCGATCATTTCAACAGAGTACATATTACAAAATTTTCTGCTTTAAGATGATAACTACTGTCGGGTACAATTGCCGAATATCCCCAAAATGGGGAGGAGACGCCCGTCGCGGGATAGGGTCACTACAACCTCTAGCCGCTGTCCAGAGATAAGACGGGTGGACCTGTGGTATTTCACCCTGGCTGGCGCCCTAGTCGATGGGCAGCTTAATTCGTTTTGATCTGACTCCATAAGAACATAGAAGGTGTGCCCCGACAAAGCACTATGTCCAGGAGAAGAGGAACAGGGTAAAAACGTTCAATGTCGGGTCGTCACGTGGGGGGGGGGAGGCTAGTTACCCTAGTCCTAGTGACGAAGTGAAGGTTGTATAGGCTAAGACCTGGACAATCGCTTCATGACGGGTCATACTACTGCACTATCTGACTCCATATCTGATAGGTATGTGCCCCAACAGTGCGCTATGCTATTCAGGAGAAGAGGTACAGGGTAGGTGACGGTCTTGGTATGACCACGAATTCACACTCGGTGTCTAAGGGTAGGCGAAAACCGTCCGGATCCCAAAGGTGAGTGTACACCGGAGAGAAGCAGACTGGATTGCCGTGGGAGACGCTACTAGGTAAAGTTTGTAGGATCACGGCAACCGTCGTCCGCGAGGGAGAGGTTTCTCCCAACGAGATGCTAGTTTTAGCGTCTTCTGCCTACGAATAAATTATGAAAGTGTTAAGAAATAGTGAAGCAATTACCAATTCGAGAGAAATCTCCTACCCACCATGTAACCCAAAGAACTCATTTCCTGTCTCCCACCATTATTATATCTCCATGGTATGAAGAAGGTGGTGTACCACAATTTGACAAGAATGGAACTGCAAGAAAAATGTAGACACTCAGTGATGACTTAAGAAAAATATTTCACTTTAAGTATTGGGGACAGCTTGGCTAAGCCATAAGGTAGTTGTTGTGGCCACCTCTTAATTACGAATAATTAGAAGTTCCCCTCTTCTCGGGCCAGAAAATATCTATGTTTCCATATTTGAACAATAAAGCTTATGACGTCAGTCAAAGAGAGGGGAGAAGCTAGAGGGGGAAACAGCCGCAGGTGAGGAGCAATCTGGCCTGCCTATATCACCCGACCGCCTTAGGGCGGACGGCAGAGAGTTCAGTGTTAGCAGTCGAAGAGTGAACATCGTCTGCTGCCATTTGTTTCTTCCACTATTGTGCTTGACAGAGGTGATACCTAAGGTAACTTTTAGTTTATTCAAGTGTCAGTGGTAGTTACATAGGGACGGTACCCCATTAAAAATTTTTTTTATTGTGTTCGAAGTATTGAAATTTCGGGAGATGGAGATTAATTAATTACTGATGGTTAATGAATTAATTGACCCAAAAATTACTGTTAAGGTCCAGAGACCTAATAAGAAGACAAATCCGACTAAGATCGGAAATAAATTTCAGGTACTCGCAAGCGAGTCACCTGGAAGTCAACAACCCGTGGCTCCACAAACAAAGAAGCCATCACCTGTAATTGTCTCGGGTGAGACTACTAAAATTGTCTCTCAAATGCTCAAAAGAGCAAATATCGCCAAGTTCAACCTCAAGAAGACGAAGGAGGGAGTCACTATTTATCCCGAGCTCGAGGAGGAAAGAGCGAAAATTTTGAAATTGCTTCAGGCAGGCCTTTCCACCTGCCTTACATTTCCAATTCCACACTTTCACCCAGAGAGGTGGCACCAAAAATAAGAAATATCTTATTCTTGAGCTGGATGTCCAGGAGAATATCAACTTAATCACCACCACCATAATTGATGCGATACCAGGAGTCGTCGATGTACGGCGACTGCGAAAAACGAGCCCAAATGGACGAAAAGAAGATATTTCGCCAGTCCTCGTAACAGCAAATGCTAGTGTCGCCCTGAATACCATGAAAAAGCTACGTGCCATCAATCACGTGACCATCAGAGTTGTGACCTTCAAGGAGCAGAGGGGGCTCCTCAGTGCTACCGTTCCCAGGAGTTCGGCCATACCCGTAATCACTGCGGCCGGAAAATGAAGTGCATTCATTGTGCGGGAACCCATGAGGTGGCTCAGTGTCCCAGAAATGTTACCGCCCTCCTAAAGTGCTCAAACTGCGGCAAGGTGCATCCGGCCTCTTACACAGGCTGCGCGAAGAGGAAGGAGCTTCTCGCCAGAGTAAGACCAACCAACAAGCAGCAGCCCTAGCAGAAGGGGAGACGTCAGGACGAGCCAATGATGAGGCCGGCTCCCCCGCCATCGACCAACGCTTGGCAGAACCCGCTCTACCGTCGACACCCGTTCTTGGGCCGTACGGGAGCCACCGCTACCACCACCACCGCTGCCACCACCACCGCTGCCACCACCACCGCTGCCACCACCACCGCTGCCACCACCACCACTGCCACCACCCCATCGACCAGATTACCGGACCCCACATAATGCGCCTCAAACAATAGAAGACGTTCATCAAGTAAGCATGTAAATCTAGATCCTAGACTAACGTTCTTGACAAACGACCAGCGTCAATAACTTGAATCTGGACCAAGATGGGTAACTGCCCTCATTGATTTAAGCAGCCAAATGTTTGTAGCTATAATATCTGGAATCAACATAAATGGTGAGTCACCATATACTAAATTTTAACGTAGATGGTCTCCTGACCAAAATAGATGAGGTAGAAGTGTTGATAGTACTCTACCAACCAGATATTGTAGTTCTAACAAACACGAGGGTGTCTACACAATCGATCCACATAAAAGGTTATTCTACTGACATTGAAAGGGTCACCGGTTACGGTGGTGTCTTCATTGTGGTACGCCTTGGTAGCAATTGGAAGGAAGTGGCTTCACCTCTGCCTACAAATGATCCCAGGCTTCACCACCTGACATTAAAGGCAAATTTGGGGAAACCCATTTACCTTACCACTCTATATAGAAGACCGACTCAGCCCTGCTACACGCATGTGCGCAGCGGTATAACCACTGGGTAGTGGGAGATCTCAATGCGAGACACACGATGTGGTATAACCCAAATGTTTCTATTTGGGTGGAGATTTACCCTCTAAAATGTAATTATTCGTTATAGTTACGCTTTGTATATAATTTGGGTGTACCTTATCTGAATCCGACAGTAAGAGGGAGTATGCAGCACATTTGGCAGCTACGTCTGGGTCGGAACCTTCTGGGCATGTAGATATTGCGGGGATGCAGCTCCTTCCATTATTAACTTTTCCGATTTGCGTGAATGCACAAAAACCACTTCCAACTTTCCATATTAGCTTTTCTTTATTGTATTGTTTGTTCTTGTAAAACTGAAAATTATAAGGGAACACAACAATATTTGCAGTACAGTTATATCTATGCCATAATTATTATCTACGTCATATATTTTAGATATATAAGCTACATAAAACAAAATGTCGCAATGGTAGAGAGTCAGTCAATTTACTAAAGAAAAGGTTGAAGCTATTTTTACCAGCAGATTCACCAGTAGGTGCATACTATCGCGCATTTTCGACGTTGCTATAAAAACATATACGTATATATCTAATTTCACTCTCTCTTACTCAGTGCGAAAGGCCGTGTAGCAAATTGGCAATGAATGCTCAGGTGTTTATTGGCTAATAAATATCTTCCCCCCTTATTGCTATGGATGAAAATTAATTTTTGTAAGGGTTAGTCTCTATGGTCAGTTTTCTAATATGAGCAAGAGGAAGGGTTTTGAGCATAACTGTATGTATGTGTAACCTGCCTGGTGACTTCATGGAAGTCACTGATGTTCCCTGTTATTTAAAGTAAGCAACCGCATCTTTCCAAGGCCTCCCTGCTTCCCAGAATCTTATCGTTCTCCTATACATATATGTCTCAGTTTTAGCCCCAGACTTCAATCGAGGATCTCACCAGCTAGCATTCGTTGAGGAAGGAGCTCTATTTACACAGTGTTCTGTTGTGTTATTCAGTGAACTCTGTGAATCAGTGAATTCTCGTGAAGACAGGAAGCGATAGGAGCAGCAGTACGAGATAATTGTAAGTACTTCTGCAAATACTAAGTGAAACAGTGCTTTTCCCCCAACTGGGCGTGAGTCGCACGAACTCACAGAGACAATGCCTCGTAGGGCCCGTCAAGGCTCAAGAAAATCTTCTGGCACACAAATGGACAAAACATATGACATTTCTGACTCCCCAGCCAGCCCTGATTCCGACACGGAAACTACCGAGGAATTCCACCAGCCCAAAAGACACTGTCGACCCAGAACAGTGCCACAAAGTGTAACCCAGGTTACGAATTCTTTCGAACCCCTAAATACGGTTCAGCCTCAAACATCACAAACCGAGTCCATGACCACTATTCCCAAACCAATACCTCCCCTAGTCATTAAATAGTTACGACCTAACACGGCTCCTCAACGAACACAAAATTACTGGATACCAAGTAGTCCAAGGACACCAGGATGATAAAGTGTTTTGTGCCACGGAGCAAGCACTAATATCAATAGTCGCCGCTCTTAAAGTAGCTAAATTACCGTACCACACCTACGCCCCGAGGGGAACCAAACCGAACAAAAAGTTTCTTTTACACGGATTTGATTTAACTAATCCCATAGATGAAATACAAAACCACATTATTCCTGCAGGAGGTATAATATCGGTCTACAGACTCAGAAAAAGTGACCACAATGGCGCCAAAACTGAAATTGAACCGGTTCTCGTAATAGGGGACGCCACTCTTACTGCAGACCAACTTAAACAAATCCACCATGTAAATAATGTGCTATTCAGAGTTAGCACATATAACGAGAAACGAGGCATCCCCATGTGCCAAAATTGTCAAGAATATGGCCATACCAGGCGATATTGCTTTAAATCCCCGAAATGTGTGAGGTGTAGCCAGCAGCCTCACGAAACAAAGGAATGCCCACGTGACCAGGCGGTGCATCTACGCTGTGCTAACTGATGGGAAGGCCATGTTGCTTCGTATCAACAGTGCCCCTACAGAATAAAACTGATGCAGGCAATGGAGGTTAGACGCCAGGCCCAGCATAAAACAATTGCATCATCTAGGGACGCTAGATACGCTCCAGCACCCACACCTCCAAGACAAACGGTTTCTTACTCTCAGGTGACCTCTGGGCAGCACCTGATGACGGAAGAGTTTCCCGCGCCCTCGGCTCCACCCAATTCAAACATGGACGCCATGTTCAACATGTTAGGCCCTATGATCACATCTATGAATCAGCTGACGTCCTGTGACTGGTCTCATCGAAAGAGTTCTGGCTAGACTCGAAAGAACAGCTACATAATGATTGGGCACAATATTCTCAATTATAACGTTTGCGGCCTTAGGCCCAAACAAGGAGACATCAAAGCAATACTACGTTGCCATAACCTGGATGTAGCAGTTCTAACAGACACCAGACTGAAGAAGGACTGCTACTGTCGTTTTCCAGGCTACTCTACCTACCAGCAGACATATAATCAAGACGCCGTTCACAGTGATCCACCCAGGCGTACCGACATTTAGACAATATGGAAACCCATATAGGACCTCCACACCAGACTTATTTCTAACCCAACAACCTCATCGAGTCACCGGCTGCTCGGCGCTCGACTTTGAATCTTCAGACCATAGGCACATTCTCTATGAGCTAGAAGGCAACATTCCAGAGCCACCTGCTACAAGATACGAGTACCGAGAGGCCAATTGGGCCCAATATAAGCATCTGATTAGTCCGAGCTGCTGATGCCTCCATACCGAAGTTTACCCCGGTACCGACAACTGATACGGCAACGTAATAATATTAAAACCAGGTAGTTCCGGATGAAAAACAAACACCAGAGGCCTGTGTTAAACGCTCTAACTACCCAGGTAACATCTCTGATGATCCAGTGGAAGAGCTCTATATGGGGTGACCGTCTCCACAGTTTACACAGTGACTACAAAGCATTTTGGCGGGTGGTAAAAACCTCTGTAACCAAGAAAAACGCTGTAAGACTGGTAAACAACGGGCAGTTCATATCTGTTGCAGAGCAGGCAGACATACTACCCGACCACTTGGGAGGGGAGAGAGACAGTGAGCCAATCACAGGGCCCGACCGGCGGACCCCTACCCTCACCACCATACATACCTCCTACCACTAGGTTGCAGCAATCATTGCGAACGATGTGAGTTGTGTTGTAGCTTTCATAGAGGAAGGACGTGTTTTGTGTTGTGCGCTTTTGAATTTGTTTAAACTTTAGAATTTTCAAAAGCGGATGAGTTCATTAACTTTTTGAAACAATTACAGTGTTTAGACTCAGTGTAGGTGTGTGGTGAGAAAAGACGATGCTAGAAGACCGTACCAGTAGAGGAGTGGGAGGAATCTGCTGCTACGTCACAAGGTAAAGAACAAAGACATTATCAGTGAACTTTCGGACCGCGGTCAAGATCTAGGGAAAAACAAAACCCTAGGACTCAAATCATGGAGATTTCCCCACGAGGAAATGGAATCTCCAGAGAGCCCCGCTCCCGAGCCATCCCAAGTTGAATTTCAACATCCCAAGAGAGTATGCCGCAAGCGTACTCTCCCACAAGCCCCTGGAGTTGAAATCTCCAATTCGTTCACCCCCTCAACTCGGCAGCCCAGGCAGAGGCTAGCACATCCGCCTCCCCCGCAGCCCCTAAATCGCCACCCCTCCCTAATCTTAGGGCGTATTAACAGCTTTGACCTCACAGGGTTACTAGCTGAAAATAACGTCCAAAACTATGGGGGTAGTGCAAACACAACGTGACACTAAAGGATTCCGCCACAGCCTAAATGACCATCAACTAACAATTGCAGCAATGCGGGAATTAAATATCCCGTTTCACACTTTCGCGCCCCGAGGCACCAAGCCGAATAAAAAGTTTTTGATACACGGCTTCGATCTCACTCACCCGATTGAGGAGATAAAAGCCCATATTAATACCGTAGGAAACATAATCGATGTATATCGATTACGTCGATCCGATCCCAACGGAGGCAAAACAGATCGAACCAATCCTGGTCATCGGAGACCACACTCTAATGGCGGAAAAGATAAGACAAGTCCGTCATATCAAATATGTGCTCTTTAGAGTGAGCACATTTCATGATAAAAAGGGGCATTCCGATGTGCCTTCATTGTCAGGAATACGGCCACACAAGGCGGTACTGCTTCAAGCAGGAAAAATGCGTGAGGTGCAGCCAACCTCACGAGACGAAAGACTACCCCAGGGGCGCCTCAATTCCCCTTATCCCAATAGGTCCTTAGACACGCTAACTGCGGAGAAGGCCATGTTACATCATATCAACAGTGCCCTTACCGCCTAAAACTCCTACAGGCCGCGGAGCTTAAGAAACAGGCTCAGAACATAACAGCCGGGCCAAGAAAGGCCACTTACATGCCTGCCCCCCCCCCTCCACCACGACAAACTGCCTCTTACTCTCAGGCGGCTTCTGGAACACCAGGACTCCGGAAGAATTACCCCCAGCACCCCTGCCTCAACCCATTGCTAACAATGGTGCAATGATGAATATGATGAGGGCTATGCTCACCAATCCCTGGGGTATCCCGTATCGTGTGGCAATGGCGAAAGGGGGGCAGAGCAAGGTACTTGCCGCACTGAAGAGCGGCGATCGGCAGGCCAGTTCTCCGGAAGAGGCACCCAAGTTCTATATGGAGGCGACATACCCTAGGGATGATGTAGCAAGTGACTCCGCCGATGACAACTGGGTACGAGAGGCGACCCAAGTACCCCCAGGCACGGAATTGTTCCCACCATGGGATATCTGGGATCTCCGCATTGCCGTGCAGAAACAAAGAACTGGAAGGACCCCAGGGCTTGATGAAATTGATGCAGCCATCCTAAAGGCTTCGTGTCCGCTAGTTGAAAGGAGACTGCTGGAGATTGTGAACGAATGTCTCGACCGCGGGGAATTTCCAAGTAATTGGAAGAGAGCCGAGCTTCGCCTCATTCCCAAGGGCCTCGGTCGGGATATGACTGCTATTAAAAGCTATAGACCAATTAGTCTCTTACCAGTTATGAGTAAGGTCCTGGAACGACTTATGCACAGTGCGTTGAGGGAGACATTTCAGCGAGCGGACCACCCGCGGCAGTTTGGTTGTTGCAAGGGCAGGAGCACTGCTGATGCCTTGGATAAGATTAGGGAAGATGTGGAAGCAACCCGATCCAAGTTTATTTTGGTCATGACATTCGATATCTCCTCCGCGTTGGACAGGGTGTGGTGGCCCTACGTCCTAAGAGAATTGCAGGGTCTGGGGTGCCCTAGCAACTTGTATGAGCTCGTTAGAAGCTACCTAAGAGAACGCAGGGCGGTCATAAGAGGAGAGGAGTACGAAGTAGAATCGCCAGTGGAGCGAGGGTGCCCCCAAGGCTCAGTGTTGGGCCCTGCCCTTTGGAAGGTGGTCTTTAACAAAGTTTTAGTGACCCTGGAAGAGAACGGATTCCCGGCGGATGATCTTGCGACGACCATCGCCGGGAACTCGAGAGCGGAGGTGGTGAGAAGATCGTGCGCCTGTGCAAGCGTCGTTGAGCGGTGGTGCACCAGTATGAAGATGACCATGGCTGCGGAAAAGATCGCTGTCACCCTGGTTAGAGGAAAAATCGACCGCGCCCACCCGATGAGGCTGGACCTCGGAGAAGGGAGAAGGATTGCAGTGGGCGCGGAGCTGACGTACCTGGGTGTGAGACTGGGGAAACGCCTTAGCCTCTCGCCCCACATAAAATACCTTGGCGACAGAGTGACAGCTGTCGCCAATAACTTTGCGAGGATAGGGGGAGCAATGTGGGGCGTAAAATTCCCAGTCTCCAGGACCCTCTACCAGGCGGTAATACTAGGAATCATGAGGTATGCGTCGCAGTCATGGTCGGCGCATCTAAATAAAGGCCAGACGCACGATCTTCGAAGAATCCAGAGAGCGGCATTGATCAGGGTCACAAGGACTTACCGGACCATATCCTTTGAGGCGGTGGAGGTGCTGGTGGCCGCGGTGTCGGTAGACCTTGTTCTCCAGGAGCAGCGCCTAAGGATGAAGATAAAGAGAGGGCTTATGAAAGAACTCCCACTCTCCCTCCAGGAAAGGATAGATGAACAGCCGGGTAGGTGGAAGGCCCTCATCAGAGAGTGGACCGTAGAGATGTGGAACCATTGGTGGTTGACCACGACGAAAGGGAGCACCCTAAAGAGGTACTTCCCCTCAGTCCAGGCCAGGCTGAGGGCGAAATGGGTCTCCCCGGACTACTGGACGTCACAGGTCCTTACGGGACACGGGGGCTTCAGATCTAAGCTGTTTGAAATGAAGAGGGCCCCAAACAGGAACTGCCCTCACTGCGGGCTTGAAGACACGGCAGAGCACGTGGTGCTCACGTGCCACGCACTGGAGCCGGCAAGAGCGCGACTGTTAACGAAGATAGGGACCTATACCTTGGGAGAGGAGGACCTACCGGAGCTGGTAAGCAGCGATAGTAATTACACCGCCTTCCGCGAGTTTGTAGGGCATTGGGTGGATCTGCAAGGGCCCGGACACTTTACTATTTCCCGGGGCAATCTGGTGGGCGGGGGGCTTCTTCCTCATCGAGACCCTGCAGGCGAAGCCAGCGTTGTACCGCCGGATGGGGAGAGAGTCACTGTGAGCTTAGAGTAGGGTCTAGAGGATACACCCCCATGTATATATAGTAAGTAAGTTAGTTAGGGTAGATGTAAGGATGTAAATATAGTGTAAGTTATTATGTAGGAATTGTAAATATAGTATAAGTTAGTAAGTAAGAAAAGTGTAAATAGAAATAATAGGCTTCCTTTTGTTTTCTTTTATGTATATAGTTTTGTTTTGTTGCTGTTTGTCCCAGAGTGGACCAGGACTGTTTCCTGACTATTTTCTCTCCTCTGTACGATAATTTTCTATTTCCTTGTAGTTCCGTTTAATTTTGTTTAACTTTAAGTTTTGTTTAATTTTGTACTTATAATGTGTTATGGAATGAAATAAAAAAAGAAAAACAGAATTCCCAAGGTGCGCTGACCGTTGCAAAAAGGCTATGCTTACCACTATGAACAACCTGATCACCCAGTTCTCCGTGCTGGTAGAGCGATCACTAGCACAATCTGACCGGGCATCAATCTGATCGGCCATGTCATTTTAAATTACAACGTTTGTGGCCTTTGGCCTAAAGAGGCCGACGTACAGACACTTCTACGATGCAATTTGGCCAGACGTCGGTGTACTCACAGATACCCGGTTGAAGAAGATCCACTTCTGCCGTTTCCCGGGTTTTACCGCCTAACGCCACGACACTAAGACCGTCTTTGGAGGAGTTGCAGTCTTAGTGAAGGACGGAGTGCCCTGTAGGAGACTACCCTCACCCGTGACCTTAGGCCCCGCCCACTACATTGTAACGCTCCAATTATGACTCAGCAACAAAGTATCACGAGTCTACAGAAGACCGCGAGCCAATTGTGACTCTTGCTCACTGCATTAGCCCAGGGCAGAAGAAACGCCATCGTGGGTTATCTAAATGCCAACCACGGCTGGTGGAGCAGCACGGTAGCTAACGCTCTCGGCCTCTACATTACCAAGACGCCATTTACGGTCATCCACCCAGGACTGCCGATCTTCCGTAATTTCGCCAACTTAAACAGGACCTCCACGCCCGACTTGCTTTTGACACAGCAGCCACACCGAGTCACCGGGTGCTCCGCCTTGGACTTTGCCACTTCCGTCCATCGACCTGTGCTCTATGAATTAGAAGGCGACATGCCAGAGCCGCCCACATCGTAGGAGCCTC
Organism: Acanthosoma haemorrhoidale; assembly: GCA_930367205.1. Classification (NCBI taxonomy): domain Eukaryota; kingdom Metazoa; phylum Arthropoda; class Insecta; order Hemiptera; family Acanthosomatidae; genus Acanthosoma; species Acanthosoma haemorrhoidale. The sequence continues at coordinate 146,237,785 of OV884011.1, read as the reverse complement.
GTACCCCAACTGCGAGGTATCGGCGTATGCAGACGACATAGGTGTTTACAGCACTAGCATCAATCCCACCAGAGCCCTGAAATTCGCTGAGAGCGCACGTCAACACATTGCTGAGAAACTCAACGCCATCAATATCAAGGTGAACCCGGCCATACGCAAGGAATTTTCTTCAGCTACAAATCTGGAACCAAGAAGCTACCTTCGTCGAAGCTTCGTCTTAGACGGCAAAGAGTGCACCGTGAGCAACAAACTATGCTACCTTGGGATTACCCTCGGTAGACACTTGTCGTTCACAACGTATCTCAGCAAGAAGCTAAAGAGTGTTAGGAAAACCTTCTACAGCCTAGGTCACCTACTTTACAGCCCGGCTTTATCAGTACGCCTCAAGCTGCTGATCTACCAGAGCGTCCTGAAACCGACTCTAATGTATGGGACTCCGCTGTAAAATACCTAACACTCTAACAAGGCTCCAGCAATTCCAGAAAAAAGTTCTTCGCAACTCCCTCACGCACACCCCGTTCCACCAAATGAAGGGAGCCGAAATCCATGAAAAATTTTAAGTGCTCACCAATCAAGATTTTATCAAGAAACGACACATCAAATTTTTTGACTCACTTCGACACAGCCACAATCGGCTCTTCTCCGACCATAAACCACCACCATATTCGTCAGATGGAAGCACTGCTGGACCACAGAAGCCTGGAGACAGGTAGACCTCATCGAACCCGAGCCCACTGACGGGGACTGAACGACACACACCCAGCCGAGAGATAGAGGTCGATCTCCCGGCCGACTCAACCCAAGCAACATGATCCCTCTACCTGCCTAGGGTAGGTCGATTCCCCGGTCGACTTCGGCTGAAAGGCCGACTCAGCGCAGCCCCGCACGGGTCCATGAGGCCAGGCTTGGCCTGGCCGACTTCAGAACCAAGGCCTAGTACCCCTAGGCTCCACTCTAGGCAGACTCTCACTACCTTCCCGAATCCACCCGCCTCTTTTAGGCCTACCACACTCCACATACTTCCTTCAAATGGGACTCCCCCTAGTGAAAGGCTCCCATCATCAAATAATTTTTCCTTTTATTATTGGTTGAGAGCTGAGAAAAAAAGCAATAAAAAAAAAGCAGCAATCATTCGTCGCAACAGAGCACCAGGGGATGATGACATCCAAAACATCCTTCTGAAGCAGCTACCACGGAAGGGGATATCTCACATAGTGAACATCGTCAACTCTTCACTGAGACTATACTATTTTCCCCAGACGTGGAAGCACGCCGTCCTCGTCCCACTATTGAAACCGGCCAAGAGTGGATATGAACCAGCTCACTACAGGTCCATCAGTCTGCTGACCTAATTGTCAAAGATATACGAGAGGATTCTCTACAACCATCACAACAGACACAGTGACGCTCAAGACATTATCCCACCTCAACAGATCAGTAAAGGACTCAGCTCGGACTGCAATCTAGTGAAACTGCAGCGGCACGTTGCAACGAACATGCGAAACAACCGAGTCACTGAGATGATCTCCCTTGACTGTTCGAAAGCATTCGACTCTGTAGATCATTACACACTCCTACGACGCCTGAACGAGCACGAATTTCCTGCGCAACTCCAGAACATAATGGCTTCCTATCCCGCAGGAAGAACCTTTTCTGTGCGAATAGGAGCCGTATCAACCACCAGAAGAGATTTCTTCATTGGGGAGGAATTCCCCAAGGGTCGGTGCTGGGACCACAACACATAGTTGTGGGACAACATCTACACTGTGCACATAGTAAGAGCAACATACACCAATTGTGAGGTAGCGGCGTATGCGGACGACATAGTGGTCTACAGCACCAGCTCCAACCCAGCGAAAGCACTAAAGGCTGCAGTTGATCACCGACATCCTTTTCACTAGCGTCCACATTCAGGTGAACCCAGCCAAGACTCAAGGGATCGTCTTCTCGTTCCAGCACGAGAAAAGAAAGCTTCCACCCAGCATTCAACATAGACGGGACTGCAAACTTGCCAATAGCATATGGTACCTAGGCATCAACCTAAGCAGACACATGACGTTCGGCATACACCTGCAGAAGAAGCTGAAAATAGTACGTAGGACTTACTACTCTCTCCAGCATCTCATCACAAGCCACATCCACGAAAAGTTCGAGGTACCCACCATTACCGAAGCCATCAGAATAAGACACATCAAGTTCATTGACGCGATGAAAAATTGCCATACCCCCTATTCTGAGACCTGACACCCCCACCGCTACCGGCAAGATGGCAACTATCTAGATCTGGTAAAGCAGACGAAATGGTGGAATTGATTGGAGGTGATGTAATTGCGGCACTTGGCTCACCAACAACAAGCCTCTGACGGGCACCCATCACAGCTATCCAATTAAATAAGACTGCACTACATGACTAGAGAGACTCTAGGCCCAGCCTCCAGTGGACTCTCACTACTGTACCGCAACAACCAACCTCTACCGAGGCTTCCCACACTCCTTAATTCCCTCACTCTACCTTCAAAAAGGTACTCCTAGTAAAAGGATCCACTCAGCCCAAATAAACTTTCCTTTATTTTTCCCTTATCCATAATCTTAAAATTTGAGAGCTAAGGGGGAAAAAACCCCCCAAAAAAAAAAAACCAGACCCCACTTGTGCGTAGACATTCCACACAGTATGTAGTAACGTAACTCTTAATATTTGTATGTACCAGTGTTTTGCCTTTACTTCATAATAAAGCTTTTCAATGACTCTCCTCTACAAAGATTATTTAACTGTCGACCCCTATAGTTCCCGGGAATCCGAGGACCTGTGTAACGAAGTAGAAAAACATCATTCTACATGACAAAAAAGTTGAATTTTAGAAGATAGGAGGAGTGAAATGTCTACTACAAATATAGGTGGAATATAATGTGAATATTATAATTGAATACATGTATATAAGCATACATAACTTTAAACAAATTGATAAATTTTATACATTGTTTTGCTAATTCATAACAGTTACCATATCTATCGTGATGTTATTACTGCATTTCATGGAATGTTTTGGTAGAATAATCGCTTTGTATTTTTCGGGACCATATCCCTTCCACGCGTTTTCTACTTTTGGGTCACATAACGCACAGTAAATATTTTTGTAGTGCATGCCAGTTATGTTTGAATATACTGTGACTTGTTGATAGTATCCACGTTGTCCAAAATACATCTTTTTCTCGCAATAGTCTTTCCATTCAGAATTAGAGATACAGTTAGAAACAACGTATACACTCTGAAAAAATATGAATTAGTTACTGTATCTACATATATAAAACACAAAGCATGTCTGTCTTGTGGTTTTTTTACTGGAGTCTATTTGGCATAAGTTAGGTGATATTTATGAATTAATAATTCGATAAATCATTAATTTTATCTGTCCACAAAATTTCAATTGGGGTACGAATTTTAGAAGAATCAATAGTGGGATCACTTTGTTTTTGCGGAAGAGTGTTTGTGGGTGTGGGAAAACCTTGATAAATAATTAAATCAACTTCTGTCTGCCCACAGTTTTTTATTTGTAATAATAAAAGTGCTTCGATGGTTTAAACCATCATCCTTAGGTTCCTAGAAGGGTTGATGCGACGATGGCTGGGGGCTATATGTCACTTTAGGAGTTATATATTTAAATATTTCATTTTTTCCATCGTTATAATTAATAATCAACTTATTAAAACATTAACCTACATTATTTAGTGTGATACATTATGCAATATTACATAATTTAAGCGGGTTGTTTAACTTAATTAGAAAACGGAAGAAAACCATTGCTATCCTATGGTCGATGTCGTTGAACTGATGGTGCAGATAAATTTACTAGTCTTCTCAAGCATCTGCCTGGAGGAGAAAATACTTTAAATGTTCGTTATGAAATACTAAAAACATTACGTTATTAAGTAATCTTAATCAATGGAGTTAAAACAGAAAATTGATATTATTATTAAACACCTTACAAATTACTGACCTGGTTAAGAGTGAGTGGTAAGCAGGTGAACTCGGGCTCTCTGACCTTCCTTGGAAAAGGAGCTCTGTCCAGACAGCAGTCGTTGTATAGAACACAGTCACTGTCACAGAAGCATCTGCTGCTCTTGTTCCTGCCAAATTAAAACTTTTACTATTTCGTTGGAGATGCCAAACACGTTAAGGCACTACTCCTGGTATACTACTGGAGATCAAGTGAAGATTACAGTACAGTTATCTTATGCCCTTGTTTGTGCCCACCAATGTATAGTGAAATATGCTAATGCCTTTAAAATTGCAATATGTTTTGAGTAAAACCCATTCGTGAGATAAAAAAAAGGATTCCAGATCTGAATTCAGCGTGAAAATTCTGTTCCATCAACCCATCGTCGTTTTTATTGCAAAAACCGTGTTGGCTAGTGTTATAATGTTGAAATATAATGAATATTGGCACATATTTATTTCTTACCTATCAATAACAAATATCATAGGAAGACGCTCAACGTAAGCTGTACTATACACTTTCGTGGTTTACGCTGTCCACGGGAAGTACTCCAACAATTGCATAACAAGAAAGTTATCATCGATAAATGACGCACATTTTTAGCGTGGTTTGACTATGAAGCTAAAATTTAAGTCTATAGCGAAACATTATACTAGGAATTGATTGGGATTTAATCACAGATCCGAACCAAGGCACAAAAAATATTTAGGAGTCTCTATGAGAAGAACCGCTTAAAGAATGGTTGAAGTTTGATTGGCAAGGGACTGGCGTTAATCAATTAAAAGCTATCCAAAAAACCTTGAATTGTGTTTACTTATTTCTGGTAATCCTAATAAGTAATCCAGTCTTGCCGGAGTTCCTATAGACTACCTTCAGCCTTGCTAGTGCATGCAAGCCAGGCTTCCTAGAGACGTTGCAGGTCAACCTCATAAATACCGAAGACATCTTCTGGTAATATCTTTTAGTAGATATGTACTTTAATCTAACTAAAATTAATCATTGAAAATACAGTATAGTACTATATAACGCCCATTCATTGGTCGTAGTTACATTCTGGTCTCATTTCAGATAAAATTCGAACGTGTTATTTCACAAGGTATTCTTTGCAGGCATAAAAGGTAAAATAAATGAACATTTATTATTATTAAATTAATTGAAAAATAAATTGGTGAACGCTACAATATATCCAAAAACAATAGTAAGCCACTAATGCCCTGAATTTTTTTTTTTCCAATCCCTATACTTTTATTTACTATAGATTCTTAGGCGAATCTATTTACATACTACATTTTATATGTCCTGTACCATCGGTACACTCTATACAAGGTCTGAATTGGCATAGAAGTTATATAATCAATACAAGTGCAATGATACACAATGTACTTGGCTTCATTGACAAGACTCTACAAGGTGATGGGGCTCACCTTTTTATGTCCTGAGATTTTTTTTTTTTTTTTTTTTTTTTTTTTTTTTTTTTTTTTTTTTTTTTTTTTTTTTTTTTTCTTAGCTCTCAAACTTATAAAATAGGATGGGAAAATTATTTTGGGCTAATGAGTGCCTTTCACTAAGGGGAGTCCCCCATTTGAAGGATGTATGAGAAGGATATAGGGTGTGGAACGCCTAAAGGAGGCGGGTGGAATCAGGAAGGTAGTGAGAGTCTACCGAGGGTGGAGCCTAGGGGTACCTAGGCGAGGGTTTGTAGTCGGCCAGGTCAAGCCTGGCCAGCCCCGGCAGGGGCCTGAAATAAGTCGGCCTCTCGGCCGGAAGGTCGACCCTGCTTAAACAGGTAGATGGGGTCTTGTAGCTTCGGAGATCGGCCTCGATCTCTTGGCTGGGTGTTGATCTTCAGTCTCCGTCAGGGGGCTAGGGTTCGATCACGTCCATCTGTCTCCAGGCTTCAGCGGTCCAGCAGTGCTTCCATCTGACGGGCATTGGTGGTGGTTGAAGGTCGGAGAATAGTGGGTTGTGGCTGTGTCGGAGTGAGTCAAAAAATTTGATGTGTCTTCTCGTTATGAAATCTTGAATGGTGAGCACTTCAAATTTTGTATGCATCTCGTCTGCCTTCATTCGGTCGAACGGGGTATGTTTGAGGGAGGTTTTATCTTTTATCCTTATCCTTTATCAGGTCCTGAGATCTTTTATATTCTATGTTATATTGATTTTGTTCTTTTGCAGTCTATGGGAACCTTATGGAAATGGAATTTAACAAGATTATAGAGAAGTTAATTATTGTTTTGGGCTTTACTATTTTTTTTGCTCAGTGTCAGGAAGCGAACAGTTAAAATGTCTTAATATTGTTTTTGGATATATTGTAGCGTTAATCCATTTATTATTCAATTAAGTTAATAAGTATGAATCTGACAGATTGCTCACAGTGCAGGGTTGAAATGGCCTGGGTTGAGTAGAGGGTCCTTCTTGTCACAAACGACATCCCAACCGCATGCCGCAACGTCGTCTATTCCACTTCGAACACTTTTGGTTATTGTGAGGAGAACCACCCCCTGAATCCACCTGATTAGTACAAAAAGAAAGTCAGTAACTATAACAATAATAGAGATTCCATTACTTTTTATTTTAATACTTTAGCTGCTTATTATCTAAGGTGATTTTTAAAACAATTTTAAACAATATGATTTGATTGGTGACGGTTGTGGAATAATAATATTTAATTAAACACTTATACTAATAGAAACCTTTTGTCCTGTCGACTTGACTGAAAAAGGTCCCTTTTTTTGGTGTTTCATTTATATCTCGAAAAAAGTGAGTCGCAGCGAAAAAGTGTTTTCATTGAAAGTTAAACCTAACAATATTTTCTACACAAATGTCAGTATTTATTTTTTCTTATTTCTTAAAGTTTTCGAGAAATTTGCTATCGAAAATCAACAATTAATCAAAAATTGTTTTTTGCCTGACAATTTTTTGTCAAACTTGTCTTTTTAACTCTTCAGGCTTTCGCTGTAGGAGATAATTGACTGTAAATAAAGTTATAGACAATTTTATTTTTTTCTAAAATATATTATTTTCACTAATTTATCTTTAACAATTCGAAAGTTACAGCAGCTTGAAATTTTGTGATTTTTTGTACGAAACTGTACTTTATTTTCGTTCTCTGTGGGAGAATTTATGTTACATTTTGCAAATATTAGCGATTAAAAAAATATTTTTAAATTATCAATGATTTGACTGTCCAATAAGTTAATCTGTTATTATTAATTAAATGTGTACAAGTGTGAGTGATTTTAGTAAGTGAAATTGATGTGGAAACAAAGCGTTGCTGGCCGCAGTAACTGGAAAATAACATAATAATGAAACCAGGAAATAACCGGTTCGACTTTCCAGTCATTTTTTTACAGATGCAGTGTACAAACTTTTGAATGATGGTTGGTATGAGCAAGAAAGAGAGGGCAATGGAGGAGGAGATACACTGTTTTTTTTTAGGGATACAACAATTAACCAAACAGCACTAAGGCAGCAGAACAGGCAAGGCGATACCGAATGCCATAGTCGTTAGACATCTATTTCAATCTAGACACCGAAATATCAATCAATCAAGAATTATTTCTCCCCAATCACCAAAAAAAAAAGATAGACTAATCAAGCTACTACGGTCTAAACTGCAAGAAAACGGTGTCACAACAAACAAACATTAGACGCTGGCATAGTGGTTGTAAGCACAGCTTAGAACAGTCAGTGACAAAAACCATGCAGTAATTTTTAATGAAAATACACTAGACACACCTACCAATGTACCTACCAAATACACTGATCACAATATTTTGTTTATAAAACCTGGCAGAGGAAAATTTCAAAAAAATATTTATTCCACCCATCCAATGCAACAGCTGGGACTGAAAGACATTTTGCTTCTTTATGCTTTTACTGGCTGTGATTCAACATGTGCAACATTTAGGAAGAGTAAACTTGATTTTGCAAAACTGTACCAAAAACCAAATAGCAGCCAAAGTGTTCCTTCCTCAACCCCTCCTCCTCGCAAGTTGATGTTGAGAACGCTGAACAATTATTGATGCTGAAATGGTACGGTACTACAGCCAAGCTCCTTCAACACCTACCGATACAATTCATTCTGGACATCTGAAACAAATATCAGACCAAATCTCTTGTCACGTCTACCAAGAGAGAGAAACATCTTTCACATATTTTATTAGCTAAAGCTCTGGTTAGAAAACCAACTATCCCCAGAGTTGTGGTGTTGGGAGGAGTGCAAGCAGAATCACCTGGTCCCGTTGGTGACCAAAGACCCCGTAGCTCTAAAAGAAATTTTGGATTTTATATTTTGCAAATGCACTACAGATTGCAGCAGTGCCAGATGTAGCTTCAAGAAGGTGCCATTAAAATGTTCATCTTTATGCTAGAACTGCCAGGATGGGGACTGTTGCCCAACTTGATGACCGAGGATGACGAGGAAGAAGACTAGGACCCCCTTCCCATATCCACATTGGACACTGAATCCCATATTTCGAATGAAAACGAGTTCCTGCGGCAATCAGTCGTGGGATTGGAGACCGAAGGACTACTGTCAAAATAAAACTCAGCCATTGTCTGTCCCAAGCCAGAATGAGAAAGGAAGAGGGTTAGAGGAGAAACACCTCTCAAAGAAAACCTTGGTCCAGCTGGCCCGGCAGCTGGTAGCACCCTCCGTGGTCACCTGCCACAGGGTAACAGGCCCTAGTGGAGGGCAGCCACCTTACCAAAAATAGGCGTAAGAAGATTGAATTCGGACCTGCTATGAAACACATAACTAAGGTAACACTAAGAACAGTAAATACCTCGATATTTCAATGATTCACATCTTTTTCACAAGAAGTATCATTTCACAGGGTGACCGTTGGAAGGACTATACGTTCAACCACCGACAGTATATATATACATATATATATATATATATATATATATATATATATATATATATATATATATATATATATATATATATATATATTGTTGTGATATTTAGACGTCGTGAGTTTTTGATATTACCTTTGATATAAACTCAAAATTAGCGGGCGTAAATGAACGGTAAACGACTCATGGATCACGGTTCGGAAATGGATGAACATTATTTGTTGCGTTATGTCTAATATTAATAGTTATCAAATAAATAATATCAAGAATTAAGTATAAATATTTTAATATTGGATTTGTTGACTTTAATACAAGAAAAGTTAATAATATCCGAGACCACTGGCATTGGATAATAAGTAAGATAAAAACTCAAGAAGGCAGCGGGAGGGGAGAAGACGGACGAGCTCGCGGAAAATTTCTTGTTCAATTTGACACGGCCACGAAACAAAGTGGGCTTTGTCCGTTACGATCGTCGTGGGAGACACGAGGCAAGCACCAGAACCATGCTCGGCTACCAAGAACAAAGAAACCAGAAGAATTCGCCGAAGGACGTAAGAAGAGTAAATCTGGCCAGTCGCGATTAATGTTAAGGTAAATTTTAAGTTTAGTTTTTAACATTGTAATTTTATCACGTACGCGCTTATATGTATATTTAATAACATAACAATTAAATTAATTTTCCTTTAATTAAACAATTTTTCTTTTGCCAGAATTCTTTTTTATATTTACAGAACCTTTATAAAACCTCATATTAATATAAAATACAGATAAAAAAACGTAATAATATATATATATATATAATTATGTACTTCATATACATGTAGTATACACCTTATAATAATAAGTGAAAACGTAATAATGGACCTTTCTCCCCCCCCCACCATGAAGCGGCAGGGGGGCTTTTAGTATGTTTACCTCCTAAGTACCCACAAACATTTTTTAAAGTAAAAATTACTAAGTCCCCCCCTATCCATGTCCTTTACACCCCCCTTTGTTGACTGGACTATGGGCCATCATCGGACTTGTCGATGATGGCAAGAGGGTCTTGTTATACTGTATACCTATTTCTTTGAAGTGCGAATCAAGAATAACCTAAAATACTGGGAGTAGTTTGAAGGATTTGGGATGAGCCTAACGACATTAAGGTCGCCGCCATGAATGAAGACTTCCCCAGTGAGGTTTGGTAGTGATCTTGTGATCACATAGGGGTCCCGGACCTTTTTCTATCCGTTCTAGGTGACTAATGTAAGTGGCAAGATTGAAGATTTTCAAATACTTCGAAAAATCTATTATTTCTGTCTTTCAGCAACTGTGCTCCGTCTCCGCGCACAAGCAGGCTCCTTTACACTCTGCTGAGTCTACACTAAACTCTTCCGCCCTTAGCTAGGGTAAGCCACTACTTCTCTCAATTCACAAACCTACCTTCTCCGAAAATATCTGAAATTGGCTTATTTCTGGGACAACTTACTGTCATAGAAAGCCAAGCCTGAAAAATGTGGAAACATTCCACATCCTGGTAGAGGCCCTGAAATGCGATGCAGCTATCCTTATTTACAGTTGGGGGGTTAATAAAGTCAGAGTGGTGTATGTCACAGTTTTAACGATTCTGACTTAAGTCCAGAAATACAATCTAGAAGGGCTAAACTGTTTAAAGAAAACAATAACTAAGTCACAACCTCAATAGTTCGCTGTTTTTTTTTTGGGTTGTTTTACAATTTTTTATCAACCTCAAATTTTGTATTTATTTACTTCCGCAATGGTATAAGTCATTTCCAGATGTTTAAAATAAAGCAAAAATGGAATTCAGAAAACTTTTACTTCACAATTACCTTTAATTAAACCTCGTTTCAATATTCAATTGGTTCCCGGGACAAATTTTGTCTTGGGAATTTATCACAATGAGTGTAGCAAAACCTTTTGGTTCTCAAAATGCAGAAAATCGGACTTACATCACTCAGTTAGTCCATAGAAAATGGCACTACTGAAATCTTAGCCCATGCGACCTCATCTTCCGAGATCTTGATACAGAAACTTGAAAGCAATTTGAACTTTGTTTAGAATCTCCAATAATTCAATCAAATACTGCAGATGGCGTCATTAACTTTATTCCTCAACAGAAATTTGCTGTAGAAATGTTTCAGGATAAGTCAGAACCGCACATTACAGATTTCTTTGAATTCATGTCTTTCTGTGAATCATGTCGGACACCCTAAGGGATTTCTTTGAAATATAACACTTTCATTACATAGCACTAGTGGTTAATATAGGAAGACAACTACTTCACAAGGCCCCATGCTTCAATCCCATGTCATCTCAAAGCTGCCTCCAACATAGCGGATTAAGTACTTATTACTAATGTACCAAACTTTCACTAAAATCCACAAAACCCAATGTTTTTCAAATTCAAAATTAATCAAATCTTACCCTCTGTAGGGTAGTGCATAAGTTTTATTCTCAGTAAATACTTTTGTTTAAATATCAATAATACACGATAGCGTATACCAAGATAATTTTATGCTCATAGATAATTTTGATTGTTAATTATTGTCTCTGTTAACTAATTTTGATCTATCATTTTGGTTCAATATAATTGCTAAGACATGCCTTCTTGTTATTCATGTCTAAAATTAATAACATGACATATAAAATATAATAAAAATAAAAGGTAAAATTTGTTACCTGGGTAATTGGAAGTGGCCCATGTTATTAACTACCCTCCTAAAACAGGCAACTCTTTCTAAATTAGCCAGTAGCTCATACACCTGTTCCCTTATCACCTCTCATATCAACTTCAAAGTTGATTGTAATTTTGTTTTCAATAACACACACACCAGGCTCATTTTAATCAAAATGATGACAAATTTGTTTGCGTTAGGAGACATAATTATGGGTCGCTGTGTTCCTCTTACAGCTGAACTGAAACAAATCATGCTCTTGTAAAGAATTGAATTAATCATATTGGGCGCCTTACCGTGGGTAGCTTTTTATTTCTTGTACATATTTTAACATACAATATTTAGTTATTTCTTATGAGTGTATTATGTATTATGTGGTTTTGTAATATGTATTGGTTGATTTAAGTAAGATTTTTATTGTAGCTTGTGTAATGTTTGAATTAAAATCGATATGTAATGGCTAAAACACAGGCTGCTTTGTATAATACAGTTCTTTATCCTTTTTTATTTTTATGCAAGCTTACAATATTATGTTGTTTTTCACGCCTTTTTGCCATACACTGGGTATATTAATGCCAACTTAGTACCACATTTGTCTTCAGTCTCATTTGGCTACGTGCAGTAGCTAACGTGTAAGTGAACTTAATAAGTTTATTTTGTTGCTCATAAAAATGCACATTAAGTTATTGGTTTATCACAAATATTTTATTGAATAATTTTTTCAGCTGTTCATGAATTGTACGAGTATGTTAAGGGCAATTTGGATGTTATTATTTTCTGTATTAAATTGAGCTACTATAAATTTGGAAATCTCTCTCACTATTTCTTGCTATATTTCGTCCCCAGTAAAACAGTTTCGCTACAAGATGTAGTGGGTGGGCATCATACAATCATTACATCAATCATTTCTCTAATATACCTATGTGCCATGTACTCAAAGAAGCCATGACCAACTCTAATCACCTATTAATTGAACAAAATTTTATGGATTTGGTTTAAATAAAAATTGATTATATTTTTTAGAAGAAAACAACTTTAAGTTCTCCTACTCTATGCAAAAAGCTAACATTATATTGCATTGACTAATGCATTGTCCAAAAAACAAAAGATCAACATTCCAAGTATAGTCCCAGCCCATTCACAGTGTCCAGCCCTTGGATTCATTATTGTTTTTATTTATATAATAAGACTTCATATAAACAGTTCACCACATTCCATGTTAACAATTATTTGTTCCCGTATCAGCTCTAGTCTTATCCAAAGCAAACTGTCTGTTTGTCTGATCAGAGTTTTAGTCATGTGTTCTACTTGGAGAGGGTTAATTAACTGGACAGAGTACAGTAAAAATCTTGACAGAGAGACCACATCTTGTAGACCTATGGTTTATCCAAACTATGAGTGGGAGCCAGCACAAGAGCAAGAAGATTTGAGGAGACCGCCCATTTCCCACAACAGAGAATGTATCCATGTTAATATAAATCATAGTTTGTGTATAAATTATATACAGATCTCTGAACTATGGTCTCAGACCACACAAAACACTGAGATCACTTTAAATGAATTGTTATAATATAAATTGTTATTCATTATTTTTTTTTTTTATAAATATCCTGTAAATTCTCATGAATATGAATATAACAATTTTAAACAAGACTATCACTATAAAATATTAGAATGCCAACCAAGCCCTTTTCAAGAACTTTTCAAACCAAGAACTTTTCTCTGATTAACTGAGCTTATTTTACATCCGCCGGCTTTAATTAAAAATCGATAGTCCAGAATCTTCAAGGTCAACTTTTGCTCGGGCATGCGATTATCAATAATATAACTCAAACTGCATCATAACTTGTGAAGTTTTGATCTAGCAAGTATAATGTTATTACTTAAACAGGTTGATATATTTGGTTGATGAGTTTTATTATTATTCTGAAACAAGATTGTGGCCAACAGAGTGTCATTTATGAGGTAAATTGGGGAAGGGGTACATCTTAAGCTGATTAAATGTAACAGTTTAATTAATTACATATCTTAATAATAGAGAACCTTGGAAGTCCTATCACCTGTTTTTGGGATAGACCTCGAGGATACCAGCTAGCATGGTGATAATTGGGTAATAACTTTCTCAATCTTTATTTCCAGTTCTAGATAAGATTCAACACATCTTTACTCAAGTAACTACTCATTTCATCCCCTTGGGAAGCTGTGTGAGTCCTGGTAGCACACCCCTTCCAGAAAATTTCCTCAAAGGAGCCAAAAATGAAACCTGTCACTGTAGTTAAAAGTAATGCATGTTATCCACTAAGCGCATGGAGATATGGAGAAGACAATATCTCGTGATAACAATACATTATATATTGAAGTTTATAGCAAAGCAATGAAATATAACAGTTTTCTCCCTAATACAAAATAAATATATACACATTTACAGACAAATAAAATTTATTACTCTTGTATTGAGAAGAAAATTGATCGAAATATATAATTTATTTTGGTATATATAATTTATAAAGGTAAGTGAAACAAGAGGGAAACTATGAAACAGAATTGTATTAAAATCTGTTATAAAAAAAACAAAAGTTAAATACATATAAAATGTAGAAAAACAAATTTCAAAAATTAAGCCACTAGTGTCTCATTTTTCTATGTTTATTCATGATATAATGTTCATGTCAGTATTTTATCTTCCTTTTAAGCTATTTCACAAATTATAAGAATATTTATGTTATAAATACATACAGAGGAATTTTGTTATCCCAAATAGATACAAAACCATTTGAATGATAAAACCATTAAATTAAATCATCTATTATTTTGCCATCCTCTAATTTGAAATTTCAAAAACCCAACCAATCACAAATAATTTAAACTGACAAGTTAATAAATATAATTAAAAATCAAATTACAAAGCATAAATAAGTCCCAATAACTTACCCACAAAAATAAAAATAGAAAATTGATTAAACCTCACTTCATAACCACCTTATGGGAAAAGCAATTATTATAAGAACTTCATGTCAATTAATCACTTTTTAACTGTCTAAATTTATTAAAATATGAGCATAGAACCTATAACATTAACATTAAAACAATTCAATGAAATTGTTGTAACACGACTCTGACCATTTGATTAACACGTTCATCCTTATTTTATACCACCACAAATCTGAGTTAGAAATAATAATATTTACATATTTCATTCAAAAAAATATTACTATAAATAGTCTATTGTGTTCTTGTCGTTTTTGAAACTTATTTAATAAAAATAATAATAATTTAATGTATTTAATGTTCATTTGTTGGTGTGTTCTCTGAAAAATATCCTCTATCCTCTGTTCTTTACTTAGCCTTCATATCAAATAAGATTAATGGGAAAAATGCATAAAAAATAAAACATAAATTAATTAATAGTGAACTTAATGATGCTTTTTGTGTGTATGTATTAAAAACGGAGGGGTAATTATTTTATTTTAATGTATTTAAACAATAAAAAATGGATCCAGGGCTATACTTCATTCTCTGTCCACTAGGATGCGTTACTGCCTGCTTATTTCGTTTGACATGCGTTTGTTTCTGGGTTGTTGGCTCTGTTCACCTCATTTGTTTACATAATTTATAAAAATGTAAATTAAATCGTGAGCCTGAATAATTTATTCATTCCGAAAATAAAATTATCTCTAAGGTTATAAGATAATTCCAGTCCTTTAGAGTGCTTCTCGGTAAATAGTATTATAGCTATAGTCAACATATATACTCCTGATACGACAAGGTTGTTTCGTGGGAGTTATGGGCATGCTTGGGTGTCTGGGTCTCTCTTGTCTTCACTAAACTCCGGCTCAGAGATCGCTACACAGGTTGGGAATTATTCTCTACATTCAAAGCAAGTCAATTTAACTCCCATTTTGTCTAAAGATATTTTTTATACTGGGGGTGGTTTGGATTTTGCAACGCTGATTTCAGTATATGTATAACTGAACAGATTATTAGCTTTTCAACTTTTATTTTCTTGAACTGACTAAAATTCCTTAATATTGATTATGAGCTGAAGTATACATATTTTTTTAACGTATAAAATGAATACAGGACGTAGAAAATGAAGAAATGCTATCGAGAAATTTGTAGACTCGGTAATTTTCAGTAACAAGAAAGAAATGAATGATGTATGCAATCTACTACAACTACTACAAAGGGTAAATAAGAAAATGACAGAATAATTAGGAAACTTTTATTAACATAATTACATTGTGATATAGTGAAAAAATCAATTATAAAGAATATCTTGTCTAAATGAACGTTTTAAGGTTTTTGATAAGCTATGCAGAGGTGCAGAAATAATGATATAAAATATTTGTCTATGCATTCAATACTTGACATCTCACTTGGTAGCCAATGCACAACTTTCTTGCAGTATATCAAATAACAAGTAAATTCCATCAAATGTGATTGGGAAGAAATACTTCAATCGTCTATAGATTATTTAATTATTGCCTTTGGTTCAATAAAGAAATTTTAAAACTATTATGTCAAAAGATTCACGATGTAAAGACAATTTATTAGTGCAGAATTTACTTATTAATTTTTGAACATTTATAAATGCAAATCTATAAATCATCATTTTTTTTAAAAATCTACAACACTTTTAAGTTTAATATGTTCTCTTATCAAGGTTGCTTATGGTTAACCCAAGAAAATAGTAAATTAAGTTTACGTCACGATTTATTTGTAATATATGTTATTAAAATTTTTTATAAATGCTCAATGTAATTATCCATGATACCGTTATAAAGAAAATCCATGAAAAAGGAGCGAATAGCACAGATCTCATAAAATTATGGAGAATACTGCATTAGAAGAATCATATATGTTGTAGTTGCTGTAATCATCTGAAACAGAATACTTTTATTTTGTATGATTGAAACTGTTAAGCGATCCAATGAGAATGAAACAAGGACTTTTCAACACGACTTATTACAATGCTAAATAACATTATCCACACAAGCAACACTGACCATAATACAACGGCACTCTAATCATCTGCACAGTTCACTCAAATAGACAGTAGGGAATAATCAAATTTCTAGATTATGCACGCATAACTACTCGGTTAAAGACTAACTATTGATTATTTACCCAATAGTCTCCAAGGTACCCGTGGGTGCTATTATTTTTTCTTTGTCCAACAATGATGCCAGCAAGAACCTATCTTAGTCTAGAAATAGATTATTATATGCATGAATGTTTGTATCCTATATTCACAAAAGGAATTCCAAATACTTTAGAATTTTAATAGATATCTATTTGGAGTTCAAAACTTTGCAAAACTCGATCAACGAAAAGTACGCTGTTTTTCGGTCTTTGAGAATAGTAAACGATTACCAGTGACTAAAAGTGAACGAGCGAGCATTCGAACCCCCTTAAATAATGGTCGCCTTTTTTTGACTGCCAGCTTACATCAGGTTTCATACTTACTTCTCAGGTGAGAAAATGTTGTTTCTAAATACACTCAATATAAGATATAAGATTGCCTTCACAAACTTTTACTTTCTTCTTTTAACTGCTTTGCCTGGATTCGGCAGCGTCGTAAAGCTCTGCTGTTTCCAATTTTGACAACTGACCGGTCAATTGATTGTTGGTTTTATAAGTTTTGGCCCCCTACCTTGCTAACATTTTTACTTATCGATCAGAAGACCTCCATCACCATGCTCAAGCTACTTTACTTACTCTCCCGTCCTCTCTTCTTTATGACACTTCATACACTACAGCCACTACAGCTCCCCCATCAAATTTGTCCTGTATTCTGTTTGCTTTAGAAGAGAGATGGTCTATTTGATGAATGAAATGCTCTTTTATCTGGTGATTCAGAGAATAAATACACTATAAAATAGAGCACAACCCTCCTTGAGTATGACGGGATAGTTCGTTGAAATTGTTTCGGGTGGAATAAAATAAAGTTATGGTGAGGCAGAAGGTGGTTTATTTCTTAATAATTTAGTTGATAAGAGTATTTATTTTCACTAAAATAGCACTACCAATTTAAAATGTTGCAATTAACCAGTAATAATATATTGTTTGTATAAATTTTATTTTAATTTGGTTTTACGAGTGACTTTACCTTTTTCCTATTAAGGTCAGCGAAAGGAGGTTATCCTGTCGAGAGCCACCAAATTCTACTTGCAGAGTTGCATGCGAAAGAAAAAATGTCTAAATGTCTAGGGATTTGAACCTGGAGATAACAAACAATCCCATACGATGCACTCCATTACGTTGATCCATATGATTCCAAATTTAATATTTTATTAATCATGTGGTATACTTACTGATACTACAAGAGCATTATTGATATCGAAAAATCCAGCGGCTGACATTGGTGAGTTCTTTTTAGATGTCAGATGGAATTCAAGAATTTCCTGAAATATATACACTTATTTTACTCCTGGAAAAATCATATTAAGTGTTGAAATATCAACAGTACTGTTGCATACAATATATTTCACAGATTGAATTGGATTAATTGGGTTTATTTCGACGTAAAACCTAGAGGTCATCATCACCGTTGTTTGTATATTTAAACTCATTTTGGGACGCCCAATGATGTGAGTCCAAGAAAGTACAAGTATAAGTCATATTTACGAAAAAATTAATATTTTGACTGGGCCGGTGCTCTTATAATTGAAAACCTAATGATCTTCATGGGTAGATTCTAAGAATTGATAAAGGATCGACATAG
This sequence comes from Acanthosoma haemorrhoidale, assembly GCA_930367205.1. NCBI lineage: Eukaryota > Metazoa > Arthropoda > Insecta > Hemiptera > Acanthosomatidae > Acanthosoma > Acanthosoma haemorrhoidale. Next base: position 146,219,528 of record OV884011.1, on the reverse strand, counting down.
TAAAGAAAGCATTTCTATTTTAATATACAAAGTGATCCTCTATGTGTTTTTGTTTTTTTCAGGGTTTCACGTTCTTCAATTATACTAACATGACATAAAGACACATACAATAAACAAAACAATTAAACAAACGCACATAAAAAAAAATCAGAGGAAAATTGGTATCACCATCTACTTTCTACGCCTATTCATCAATATGAAAACAATGATTAGTTATGTCTGCCCATAAAAAGTTTGTTAATATTCACTTATACGTTTTTGTGGGGAGTTTGTTTATGTAAACCACCGGCAATTAAATAAAACAATCAGGCACTTACGTCTCTTGGGTTGGTCGCTAGCTTTTTATAAAAATGCTCGTTTATTTCATCTACCTGAAAATATAATAACTGCATAATTAAAGGTGACCCAATACAATGATAAATAAAAAGTATAAATATATAACTGAGTCTAGTGGCGAGAATAAATGTCCACATGCTACAAGTTAAGCTCATCAATCTCGGCATCCTTACTATAATCCCTTTCCTACTTCACTTTACAACATTTCTCAGCAGAATTCCATTGTCATCACCCCTTGGATGACAGCCATTACCCATCCTCTAAATAAGTTGTCTAACCCCAACACTGCAAATGACTATCTTCCCATTTCCGTCTTAGATTCTATAGAAACCTCTTTTTTGTTTATGACAAACATGAACAATTTGTCCAATCTTAAACTTTTCTTGAAAACTCTTGGGTTTTCGATACAGTACTTAACACAGTTACTGAGTGCACTTTTATTCAACACCACGTTGTGAATAATGATGACTTTGATCACTAACTATATACAACATACACAACAGGAGGTAGGTTACCTCAGTGGTTACATATTAGGGTTACAACAAAAACAGTCTCAATGCATCTAATCTGACATTCAACCCGGCTATTTCTCTTAATTTTCCCTAACCAAACTTACCAACCACCAAAGATCAACACCAAATCTTGAGCCCCATCCTCCTCGACTTCACTGAAGCTTTCTACACGAGCTTCTAGCCAAATTTGAACCTCCTTCAATAGTGGTGTGCGTTGGTTCCATTCTTTTATTTCTGACCGAAATAAACCCCATTCTTCCCCACTACCCCTATCTAAAATAGTTCTGAACGGCTCTTCCATCCTTCTAACCCTATTGTCTTTTACACAGATAAAATGTAAAACTAAATTCAATACTTTTCTTTCTATTCATAACTAAGATGAAATTTACTATTTAAATTTACCTTTTCTTCTATCCCTTAGTTATCCTAACTGCTTCCCTTTAAATTCAAGAATACCTAAATCGGAATTAGTATTTATGCCATGGTGAATAAATTGAATTAAGTAACACCTATCAGAGTCCAAATTAATTACCATAACTTCCAAACTTCAAATCCACTCTCTCCCGGACCTACCTACTTATAGCATCGAGTATAGTCCTATTCAATACTCTTCATTCATAATCTATAATCCATGGCTTCATCCTAGATCGGTTCCTAACGTGGAATGTAAATTTATTCCAAATCACTACACGTACCGTAGATACCTTTATCAACTAATCCTATAATGCCTTTTCACAACAAACCGGCTTTATTTTTCCTTATTGTTGTCCCCTCTATCATTTCTCTTTTTAATTGAGAACTTTATTGTGCAATAATTACAATCTGCCTTTTATAAGGCAATAATAATACAGATAAATGATCTCATTCATACCATATTTACAGTCATCATTCACTCACGCATTCATACAATAGGACATGATTGGAGAAACTGGCCATTGCCAGGACTCCCACTGTCACGCGATTATAGCAGGTCACGAGGCCACTGCCGTTTCAGTCTCCGAGGAGGATTATAGGGATGAGTGGCGCAGTGCAAAGACTGTGCTACAGGATTAGGGTGGTTGGAAAGGCTACTGTGGAATTTCATAAACTTGGAAGGGATGAGTTCTAGAATGTAGGGTATATTAAGGTCGTTATGAAGGGTTTTGTTGCTGACATAATAAGGGGCATTTACTATTGTTCTCAGGACTTTGGATTGAAAGGATTGGATACGCTTGATGTTCGACTTTTTTGCTGTCCCCCATAGCTCTATTCCGTATGTCCAGATTGGTTTAAGTATAACTTTGTAGATTAGTAGTTTATTTTCTATTGAGAGATGGGATGTCCTTTGAAGTAGTCTGTACAGTTGTCCAAAGCGTCTGTTTAGTTCTTGTCTTTTTAGTCTCGTATGTGGGTTCCAGGTCAGTCGTTTGTCGAGATGGAAGCCTAAGTACCGTACTGTCTCGGTTACTGGGAGAGGAATAGAATTAAAATAAACTAATGGACAAGTCTTGCGACAAAGGGTGAAGGTAATGTGGGAGCATTTTGCTTCATTAACTTTGATCCGCCATTGATTGCACCAATACTCGATCTCGTCAAGGTGTTTTTGAAGGTTATGGGATGCTATGTCGGGGTCTGGGTTAGATGACAAGACTGCAGTGTCATCTGCAAATGTGGCCAAGAAGGTGTTGGAAGTAGAGGGGACATCAGCGGTGTATAGGTTATAGAGGATGGGGCCTAGGACACTGCCCTGTGGAACTCCTGCATTTATGGGATAGTAGTTAGAGTATTATATAGACTGTATTATGTATTATGTAGAGTATATAGACTGTAGGATTAGGAAAAGGGTCTGTGGTAAATGTCTTTTGAGCTTGTAGAGCAAACCTGCGTGCCAAACCCTTTTTAATTATTCCTGCAATGTTTATGGTTGTCTCTCTTGGGATCTCGATGAATATCTAAAACACCTTATGAACCGTTCCCTTCTGTTTGTTTTGAGGTGACAAAAACACATCGCTATGCTGAGAAAAATGAGTTTTCTTTTGACCAAACGCCAATACGTTCTAGTCCTGCTACCAAACGTTATCCATTAAAACCCCATCACATATAAACTTCTCAAGCTCAAATACTCTACCCATTCCATCAACTCAATATCTCACTTTTCCTAGCTCTAAGACTATCCTATTCCACTTACATCATATCGTTCTATAAAATAGAATTATTTTACGGATGTAATATACTGATAGTGTCTTAATGGTTGAATTCTTCATTATGAGTCACTTCTGAAAATCTGCTGCATAGAAATCCTCTTCGTGTTCTTTCGGCGTTCCCACATTTTAGTAGTTTTTTCATTGTTCTTCCTTCGTTTGGTGTAGTCATTTGTAAGGGGTTTAACGACACTTTGCACACTTCGGCTTGTTCACGGCAGCTCTGTGTGTTATTGTATTGTTGACACCGGCGGTATTGTAGGATTTGATTGCTACATCAAGGATGTTCAACTTTCATTATTTGACATGTTAATTTTGTGATAGTCAAACATTTCTTTATTTAGTCATCGCTTTTACAATCTAATCTAAGTAATCTTCCATTTTAGACGTCCTATGGTCCTTATAAATGTTTCATGAAGCATCAGAACTATTCATGGTCGCATTTATTCGTACGCTAATAACTGGCTAATAAAAACTGCACTGTATGCTAACAACACTGCTTATACTGCTTATTATGACATCACCTATCTATAATGGGTAACTTTTGTAACAAAATATAGTTGCAAACAACATTGTTTGTATGCAATGAAAAATATTGGATTATCTATTAATCATTTGAAACAAAAACAACTTCATAATTATTTTTACCTTATTTAGTATACCATTCGTTGCTGTTATGAGCTGCCCAAGTAGACTAATGTATCGCATCAGAGCCAAAAAAAGACTTATAGCAGATAAAACAAACATATTCATACAGAGCAAATATATAATGCCTGAACTGCTAATCAAAATTCCAGATGTAATGAGAAACAACTGGGGCCCAAATAATTCATTGACAAGACCGGTCGCATACAGCAATTTTTCATTTAGTTTTAACTGGGTATTGCTGTCATCGACAAATTTAATCTGAAACATTAGATTCTCAATAATGCCCAAAAGTCCACAGACAAGATTTAAAGTCACGGCAACACCCAAATCAACAAATACAAGCGATGCAAATCTAAAGGAATATTCCATGAATTCTTCATGATCTTTATCTATGATGAAAGCGAGTGATTGCACGCATATAATAAAAATCAGATTCACATTTAATTTATACCATTTTAATTCGTATTGCCACTGTGCGCCGATCGCCTGAATGGTAAATTCTACACCGTTTAAGATATTCTGGATTTCCCGGAGTTTCGTGACTTTTTTTATAGATAATAGACACACCAAAATCACCGCATGGAAATTGAGCAAGGAGAAGAGTAAAATAGTGGAGCAGAGTGAGTATTTCACATTTACCACAGACCATTTGCTTTTAACGAATATCTGGTATCCTGACAATAACCACAGGATAATTAAAATCAGTACACGAGTGGTAGAGATGTTGTAGGTATCAGAAACTGGGAAGGTAGCTAAAATTTTGGGTAGGATGATTGTTTGCCTAAGTGCTTGGTTGACTACGCTAAGCCGATGCTTTGTCCAGGCCTCTCTAGTCATTTCAACTCTAGACTAAAGAACAGTATGGAGTCTTTTTTTTTTAGAGTCTGTTATTGCACTCACTTGATTAAAAGTAAATTGATTATGGGTTTACGGTGCTGAACATATAGAGGGGTTTTCTCCTTTCAAACAATTAAGTCGAGTGTGATTCACCAGACAATGAAGGTTTCCACTACTGATGCGAAAACTTTTTTATTAATAGTTTTTTGTTATAATCGCCCATAAACCCATAACACCCAATATGTATTAATGACATTAGTATGTCAAGATCTTTGATTTTATTTACTGACTATTCATTATTTTTCAGGAGGCTACGTTTATTTTGAGCATCACTGGATGACACTTCTTCAGCTCATTGTCACCATCACCTCAGCGGCTTATGTTGAATCTCCATGAGGTCACTGGCGTACCTAGAGCTTTTGCCACCTTAGGTGGTCTCCAATTTGCTCCCCTTGTAATTCAATGAAGTGTGGTAGTTAACAATTGCTGAAAACGAATAAAAAAATGTATTTATTTTGTTATAACAAATTGTAAAAATAATGATAAAATGCATGCTTGTTTTTTTTGTTTTTGTTTTTTTGACAAAAGTCTGGAGTGAAACGTCAAAATTGATATAGTTTGTTAAAATATCTCTAGATCTCGCTTTTAACACCAGGTGACGTATCTTTATGCCGGTGTTGTTCCAACGTCTTTGCCACGAATAAATAGAAGTTTTCTTCCTCTTTTCGTACCAGAAAACACCCACCCACGTTTCCATGTTTTGATAATAAAAACCTTAGGCGTCAGTTAGAGAGGGAGAACTGGCTCACGACTGCCCTGGGGCTCACTAGAGGGCGCAAACTTAGCCCAGCCTCCGTCCTGCCTATATAAGGTCATTAATTTGGAACCTGTCTCTCGCCCTAGTAGACTTATGTAGCCAAGTGCTCTTGGCTATAATATCTGGTAAACATCAACAATGGTAGATTACCAAGTTTTAAATTTTAACGTTGATGGTCTCCTGACCAAAATAGATGAGGTAGAAGTGCTGCTAGCGCTCTACCGACCAGATATTGTAGTTTTGACAGACACTAGGGTATCTACACAATCGTTCCACATTAAAGGTTATTCAACTGCCATTGAAAGGGTTAACGGTTACGGAGGCGTTTTAATTGCTATACGCCTTGGTATCAATTGGAAGAAAGTGGCTTCACTACTGACTACAACTGATCCCAAGCTTCACCATTTGACAGTTAAGGTAAATTTGGGGAGACCCATTTACCTTACCGCTCTATACCAGGAGTACTCAGCCCTGCTACACGCATGTTCGCAGAGATCTAACCACTGGGTGGTGGGAGATCTCAATGCGAGACACACGATGTGGTATAACACCGCAACAAACATGGCTGGGAGACTCCTGTTGAGAACGCCTTTTACGGTCGTTCACCCCCAGACTTTTACTTTTCGACATGGAGGTAACCCGCAGGCTACTTCGACGATTGACTTACTACTGACAAAACAACCCCACCGTATCACTAGTTGCACCGCCCTTGACTTTATTACGTCTGACCACAGGCCAGTACTGTATGCAGTGGATGGTAAAGTGGCGACCCTTCGCCCCACGAGATACGACTACCGTCGTGCCGACTGGGATCTGTATCGGTTGCAAATTTACCATAACCTGCATACGGTGCCAGTTCTCCGCACGAAAGAGGAAGTAGATGTTCAACTAACTTTCATAACTGATGTGATCATAGACGCAGCAAACACTGCGATCCCGAAGTACACTCCCATGCCACCGTCTCTGCGACCACCTCCAGACCACATTCTTAAAATTATTGCCTTGCACCATACTTGGAAGAATAGATGGTACAGGACGAGAGATCAGCAAGCCAAGGTCGTTGCGAATTCTCTCACAACGCAAATCCGGGGCTTGATGAAACTCTGGAAAACAGCCCAGTGGCATGAGAAACTTCGTAGCACTCACGGAGATCACAGAAAGTTTTGGAAGTTGTTGAAGACTACAAAAGGCAAGACAGCCACTGTCCGTCTTCACGAAGGCGACAATGTTCTGACTGCTGAGCAACAGGCAACAAAACTGGCCGACCACTACGCTAGGGATATTACGGCTAGGACGGGATACTACCACATGCCTCCTCCGGTAGATGCTGAACAGAACCACATGTTTGTATCACCGAAGCAGCTCAAGGTGATTCTTCGCCGGTGTCAGGGAAACCGAGCACCAGGGCACGACGGGATACAAACAGTGCTGCTCAAACAAATGCCGAGGAGAGGGATAGTACAACTAGCAAACTTATACAATTCTTGTATAAGATTGCGGTACTTTCCTGACACATGGAAACAAGCCATCTTGTTTCCATTACTAAAGCCAGCCAAGAGTGGAGATCACCCAGCCCACTACCGCCCGATCAGTCTGCTACCACAGATGGGGAAAATCTTTGAGAAAATTCTTTTGAATTATCTCAAAGATTACTGCTCGGAAAATGACATCATTACGCCAGAGCAGACTGGATTCCAATCCAGTATGAGCGCAGAGCACCCCCTTCTGAAGGTGCAGTCAGAAGTTAGCCATAACATGAATAGAAACATAGCCACGGCTATGATTTCCATTGATTGCACCCAAGCATTCGACTCAGTGTCTCACGGGACACTGTGTCAAATGCTCTGCGACCGGGAATGCCCGGAACAACTGTATTCAATTCTGGATAGCTTCCTGAAAAACAGATCGCTGCGGGTGCGGGTTGGTGATAGCTTCTCCGAAGCTGTGCCACTGACCTGTTGAGTACCCCAAGGCGCCGTCTTATCCCCTGTACTATTCAACGTATACACGTCTGGGAGCGGTGTACAGCAGCAGCATGAGTGCCAAGGTAGCTCTAAGACAGGCTGAAGCAGCCTGTAACCAGATCAGTGAGAGATTGAAGAGACTCAATATCTCTGTAAACGCGGGTAAGACTGACTGTAATTTTCCCTTTTCAAAAGGGAAAAAGCCCGCTCCCTACAAATTACATAGTAGGAACGGAGGAAAATTCACCAGCCAACAACCTAGTATATCTGGGAATTAAAATGGACTGACACCTCCATTTTAGTAACCATTTTGCGAAGAAGTTGAAGCATACACGCATGAAGTCTTACCGGCTTACGCACTTATTGACTTCCCCCAATCTATCACTACGTCTCAAGCTACTAATTTACAAGAGCATACTCAGGCCTACTCTGCTGTATGGTGCACCGCTATTTCGTTATCTGACGTATACGACAGCTAAGAAACTCCAACAATTCCAAAACGGTATACTGATGAAAGTGGTCAGAGGTACTTCATTAGAGCAGCGAAGAAACAGTGAGCTGCATGAGATATTTGAGCTGCCTACGGTGGATGAATTCATCCAGCGTATACATTTTTGCATTCTGAAGTTCGGGGATTAAGGTTGAATACTGATGCTGCCCGGACCTTAACTCCCCCTGCCAGGTTACGCACACCTCTTCGTAAACTATGAAGTCTAACTTAAGGACGACTTAGGCGATATTACGACCACTCTACTAATCGTACTAGGGAGCGAAGGCCAGCCCAAACAGTACACAACCTGTAATCCCTTCCATTCGGTCTTATTCCTAAGACACTTATATTGCAAATAGAACGGTGCCTCAAACACTGCAGCCACTTGTGACAAAATCAAAACAACAAAACAAAAAAAAAATAATTACATGGCTTATTACTCAAAGAAAACAAAGGCATCTTACACGCTACGCTAAATGAATAATTCTACACAGTCTGTGTACATTCTAAAAAACGAAAAATAGATAATACTCCTACATATGGTACAAAGTGTACGTATACATACATTACCAAATTTGGCTCCGTGCAGAAGCGAGGACACTCCAACTCACTCATGTCCTCTCTTGGGATGGTATGCCCTAAAAAGTTGATCCGATCCTCTCCCAGCATTGATCCTCTTTTTCCACGGACAATGTTAACCCGAATTCACGCAATCGTCGGAATACACTCAAGAGATGTTCAATGTGTTTAGATTCTGTTCGGCTGAAGATCAACAGATCGTCCATATAAATCTGGCATACCACCTCGTCTATTCTCCTCAGGATTTCGTCCATCAATCGCTGGAAAGTAATCGGAGCGTTCTTCAAACCCAATGGCATTCTAGTGAACTTATAGTGCCCCGTCTCGAAAGTAAACGCTGTTTTGTGTTGATTGGTAGCACTCATTTTGATTTTATGGTACCCTGCTTTCAAATCCAAGGTGCTGAAGATTGTAACTCCATTCAGTTGATCGAGGATGTCTTCAAACCGGGGAAACTTCTCATCCGTTGTGTTCATTCAATTTTTAAAATCGACGACGATTCTATATTTCTCCTCCTCCTCTCCCGATTTACTCTTCTTTCGTACTGCCCACAGAGAACTATTATACGGTGATGTGCTATCCACGATTATACCCTGTCACCTTAAGCTGTCAATTTCTTTCTGGATATGTTGGCGGATTGCCTGTGGATAGCATCTCTCCTTCACGTACGTTTTCTACTTTATGAGATATTGGTGGGTCAGTCGGTTATGTTCAATTCTAAGACTTGTCAGGGCAACTTCCTCACGAGGGTTGCTGCGGCTGAAGCTGTACCATATTTTCACCACCTTCTTGTTCTCTTTGAGCTTGCTTGGTGGGTTTTCATCGCTCATCTGCGTCCAGCCGTCGGCTATCCTTTACTGGCAGGAAGAGTTGAGGGGCAGAAAGCATAGCTCTACCTTGACCAGGAAGTGATTAGAAGATATTCGATTTATTATAACAATACTATGAGGAAAATATTACTATTACTAGCAGGAATAATTATGGAAATCAATGTGTATATATTTTCGAAAATCTGACAAAGTTTGGCTTTTCACATTGAAAATTATAATTTATTCACTGTTGTATTTTGCTTAATCTACAATTATTGATTGTTTATAAATCATATATTTTATTGTCAGAAAACGCCAGAATTTCCGCATTTCCTTGTGGTTCAAATCTCAGGAGGCTATTTATGATAAGATTCCAATAAAGATGCGATCCTTGAGAGGTTCCTATACTTTGCTCCTTCCAGATTACCTTCGATCCCATTTTTGACACTGCTGATCCATTATTTAAACAGCTTATTAATAGAACGTATTTTTCATATCAGTATGATCGTCATGGTAACGATATCTATGTCTTGATTAATAATATGTATTACATGTTGGGGCTTTTCAGGACTATTATTGAAAAAAGTTATCAAAACTGTAATAAAATTGTTTTCGAATATTTTCACGTGTCAACTAACATTTTTGTTTGGACTTTTCAATCTTGGTTTGAACAGAGAATAAGTTTTAAGGGTTCACCAACAAACGAAGACTCTATTTCACTGTACATTTTTTTTAAGTAATGAATATTACATGAACTTATCATATGGGTTTAAAAAAGTTTGAGCTTTAGAAGGCATAACCATGGCCTTCTTGGTTGGTAGTTATAAGAGAGTTAGGCACTTGTTAGCTGGCAGGAGTGTGTTGTGAGGCAGATCCGAGGTCAGTTACGTCACGAGTAGAGAAATAATTGGATAAAAAGTACATCAATTTTGTTTGTGAAGGGTGGGGCTGAAGTGGACGTGGTTTGTTCAATTCTGTAATTAAATGTAGAGATCTGCTTTTGATTTTCTTTATTTATATAATTTATTTTAATTATTACTTATGTTATTTTTCAATTTGAAATATAAAATTTTAATACAATAGATAGATAGGTTCAAATGGAGGTGGCCTCCATTAAAGTCTGACATATAAATTTATATGCAATATATAATCCTGTGAAAAAATATAAACTCAAGACGAAAAAACCTTTTAAGCTTCTTTTTAAACTTATATTTCGGAATTGGTTTTACAAAACATATTACCATTTAAAAAAATATTTTTGCTCTTTTAAACTGTGAATTCCTTTTAATAGTAAGAACTTATAATAATACTATTAGTTGCTAGAAATTGACTAGGTGAATGTTGGCATAGTGCAGGTGTCAATTATCAAATGTAGTAAAACAGGGGTACAAGCTGTAAGCCGTTGGTCCGCACAAGACACAAGGGTAAAAGCCATAAACCCACTGTAATACGAGGTTTGGAAATTGTAGTTCGTCCGACAGCTTAGTTCTAATAAGGTGTTAAAAAATACTAAAAATATAAGAAGTGAAAGAAATGTTTAGAAAAACCTTTTTTTCATTGGAAGTGATCAAAGCATAAGCCGCCCGCCATGATAAGATAGAAAATAGAGAGAAGTGCTAGTTTAGAAGGGATAGGAGTAGGGAACTAGCTCTCCCGGATTTCGGTGGTGACTTTGTAAATATTTAAATTCTAAGGATTTATAACAGAACACACAGAGAATATACAGAATTTTTCATGACAGAGACATGATACAAGGATACTATTAAGTGAATTTAAAGCCAAAGACATTCACCATGGAGTTTTCTACTTAGCATCATAAGGCTTTTATAAAGTGCAGAGCCACCCTTTTTATTGTTGTAGCGAAGTCGCTCAAACCCTCAGGGACGGTTTCGTTTTGGATCCCAAGTATTCGACCACTTTTATTTTTAAAAATGGAACTAGGAAGTAGTACATCTAAATAATTACAATCAGAGATATTTTCTATTTGCTCACCTTCACAATCAAATTTTATTGGGGTTTTTCAGCTGCCTTTACGAAAATGAACCATTTTGGCTTTAGACGATCATTTCCGAATTGTTTGGTAAATAGTGCAGATAAAGTAGGCCCAGTTTGGAATTAATGACAGTGTGACTGTAACACACAATAACTAATAAAATGACTGCTTTTAGACTAGATCCCGTTTGAACCGAGCACTCTGAAAAATCCTTCTTTGTGTCTAATGAACAAACTTAAGAGGTACGTGTTCAGAAACTCCCCCCGAAGCAGGCACCGTGAGAATTCGGCGTTCTCTTAATAAACTCCGTCGCATTTAATTTTAATTATAAACTTATAATATACATTTTCAAGATTATAATAACTTTTTGAGTTGCTTAAATATTTGACCTCATAGAATCACATTGTTAATGGGATAGAACGCCCTTTGTAGTCAATTTAAACAATAAATGTTTTACATGCATTTAAACTGAATCAGACGGTTTTATGCAAATAAATCATTAAAATACCTTGTAAAAACCGGTCCAAGCCTCAGGATTTGCCTTCGTACCACCACCAACCAGTAAACACAACTAACAATATTTCTCTTATTAGCAAATATTTTCAATTCTATATTTAAAAGAGACATATGTCTTTAGTTATGGTAAAGTAAGGTCACTTTTTCTAAACAATATATTGTTAGTATGCTTGATGTGTGTCGGGTTATTGGTTGAACAATTGTCGGAGGTGCACAATTGTCGGAAAAGGTGAACAACTGTCTGAGGTCAACAATTGTCGGATTGTTGTAGTTAATAACATGGACCATGTTCCATGTAGGCGTTAATATCTGACTCCATATATGATTAGGAATGTGTCCCGACAAGACACTGTGAGGATGAGGTTCAGAGGTTCATAAAGAATAAGACCAGTTTTAGAGTTCGGGCGAGAGATCGGCAGCGTAATAAGTACAAGTCGTCAGGGGTCTGCTATAGGCTGTGAGGCGAAGTGCCGTCGTATAGTAGCGGAAGGCTGAGTAGGCATATCGCGACGGTGGTAGCGGCTATCGGTATGTCGAAACTAGAAAAGAATGAAGAGTGGGCCGACCAGGGGCCAAGTGCCCCCGGTGTCGAGTTACTCGGAAGACTGAGAGACAGAGTGGGGCCTACCAGGGGCCAAGTGCCCCCGGTGTCGAGTTGTGCGGCTATGAAGCTTGAGAGACCGAGTGGGCTGAAGAGTGAAATTTACTGATATAAATATGATAACCCCCTCCCTCGTGGAAGGCCGGTTTGTCTGCCCGCAGTAAGTTTTACGATACACAGGTAGCCACTTCCTTTTAGTTTATTGACCGTTGGAGTACAAGGGTGTGTTTTATAAGGCTGCTAGGGCCTCACCCCCTTGGGTTATTTGACCACCTATAGCAAGGTTATTATCCCATGGGTCCCAAAAGGGTTCCTAGCATGATTTATTGACCGTGGGAACGTGACTGACCGTCTATTTTATTAGGGGCAGGTGTGCTTGGCCTAGGTTTTATGGTGGGGCTTTATTGCCGCACCCTCGATCCTGTGTGACTTGTTTACGACTTCCGACCTCTCTCTGATTTATTACCAGAAGTTCATACAGATTTACATTTTCTATTATAATACATTATGAACCAGAGTGTAGGGTAATTTACATATATAGTTAGCAGTCGCTACAATGTGGAATAATGAAATTATAAAATAAGGTTAGGAAGATTATGGCTTTATGATGAAGTTGTTGCAGAATTTGAGGAGTAAGGAGATCATATCCAGGGGTTTTCGGTAAGGTATTTGACCTCAGAGGGGTTAACAGCTTTTGGCGGAATTGACAGAGGGGTAGGAGAAGTGAGGAAATCTTCAAAAGTTGTTCCAAGAGTATAGTTTTGATGAGAAAGGTGAAGTGTGAAAGTACGAGAAAGATGGAGCGCGAATTCTTCGAACCTTTACCCATCCGAAGCCGCTCAGGACCCATCATCACTATGCAGTGGGTGTGAAACAAGATGATATTTTAGGATTTTTTAGTTACATTTACAGGGAGTTATCCCCGGCAAGCAGTACCATCACCAGGATGCCGGGATCTTCGACATACTGTTCTCGAGTGGCGTTTGGATTGGATTAGGGTTTTGAGATGCTGAGGTAAAGGATTTTTATAGTGAATTTTTGGATGGCGACGATGCCTCCCAAGCCGACCTCTGTATCACGTTAGTAAAAGAATGCACTGCATCGTCTCGGACTTGGAATGCTTTCAGGGACACTTTGTGAAGTTGTTTTAAGGGAAATGGTTAGAATCAAAGGGCTAAGTTCGGAGGAGAGGTCATCGAGGCACGTAAGTGAATAGTTCAGTGTTTCTAAACTATCATAGAAGAAGAAGGAGATCATCAGGATACCGGATCTTTGCCACACTGTGCTGGAGGGGCGTTTGGATTGAATTAGATCTTTGAGATGTTGAGGTAGTTGATTATGATTGTGAAGTTTTGGATGACGATGCCTCCCAAGCCGACCTCTTGACTAGAGTAGTGAAAGAATGCACTGCATCGTCTAGGTCTTGGGATGTTTTAGGGACACTTTGAGGTCTAAGGAATCTGATAGAAGCTGGCGGAAGTGGTCCCAGTCAATTGGGCCCCTAATAAATGAAGGAGGAGGCAGTTTGTGAATTGGTCTAGGGAAATGGTTAATAATAAAGGGCTATGATCGGGGGAGAGGTCATCGAGGCGCGTGAGTGAATAGTTTAGTGTTCCTAAACTATTGTAGAAGAAAAAGTCAAGGAGATCTGTATTTCGGTTTGGATCAGATGGTCTATATGTGGCTGTGTCAGGAGAGATCGCGGATGTTTTTGGGTGAGTCCAGACAGCAAAGCAGGTCCTCGTGTATTTGTGGTTCTTGAGCCCCAATGGTAGTGCTTTACGTTAAAGTCCCCCCCCCCCACAAAGAAACGATTTAACTCTGGACTCCCTTCAAAGTGAATAAATATTTCAACTTTTACTAAATGTTTCCTTGGAGGGGGTCTTTTGATGAATGTATAAATCATTAAAAAACGAAATTAAATTACATCAATGTTGAATATTCTGTTTCTGGGAGACGTTTCTAAAGAATGAAATCTTAACTTGGGAATTAGTAAGAAGAAGAGATGGTCTGATTATTTTTCACAATCCGAGGGCAATAATATCTGCTGGTCTCCTTGAGATACTAATTTATTTGCCAAACATAATCTGAAAAGGAAGATAAGATGGGTGCATTATTGAGATAAAAAATGACCTGCTGCGTGTATATTGTCAAATGGCAGTGTAATTAGAAATAGTCCAGCGCAGTTAAGAAATCTTCAGTATAATTGGAAAAGTTTAACAGTATGACTTAGAATACGTTAATGTTATATACGACCTTTTAATTGAACATTTTATTTCTAATTGAACTTAATTTTTGTTTAGTACACTTGTTCGTCTGTCAAGGTGAATGTGAGCCCTTGTTTGGCCCATAAATACGAAATTAACATCAAGGTTTTAGTTGATCACCCAACGACATGAAACATATTTTCAATTCCATAAAACATAATTATGGGTTATCAATTAATCAAATTTTAAGAATGTGTATAGTATGTTCAGGGTTTTATAGACTATAAATGAAACAAACAACAACATAAATTCAGATTAATGACAATTTACAGGGTTTCATTATTTTTTTTTTTTCACAATAAGATACCATCATGTTTTCACCGTGTGTCTGTCTGTCTGTTATGGTGATCCTGGGCCCCTTTTTTGAACTCTCATCTCTTAGTTTTTATACGTCTGTGGCTCTCACTCTCTTGGTAAGCCTCCACTGCCACGTATCCAGTGACGTGGCTGGTGAAGGATCGAGGGGGATTTCCCAAGACTCAGGTTCCTCTTTCGCGTGCGAGGGAGGTGGCAACCTTGTGGATTAGAGAGTACTCTGGGATGTTTGTGAATGCTGTATGGATGAGCGAGTAAATGAAGAATTATAAATATGGTATGAATGAGAACATTGATCCCAATTACTTATCGCCCAATAAGGCAGATTGTAATTTTATCACAATAAAGATTTTGAATATTGAGATATACTGAAATTTTATTTGATTACCCAACAACAAGAAAAATATTTTCAACTCCACAAAAAATAATTAATGGTTAGTAATTAATTAATTATTTGATAGTAAACAAGTAAATAGTTTCCTATCATATTGAGGAGTGTATCAAATTATTTCTCTACGCCATGATTGTTAATATTTAATACTCGTATATTCATTATATTTATATATTATTATATTTAATTTTGTTTTATATGTCTGCATTTGAATAACATAAAGTAATCAACACTGTCATATGAAATTGTGCTCACAATTTTAACTCTCCGTGTTTGAAATTATAAAAAGACATTTTACATGTTAGTTTCATTTAATAGCTCAATAGGGCTAGAGATAAAATCAGCTCCAAGCTAAGCTGTGACGTTTCATGATTAATTAATTAATTAAGTATTTGATAATAAAAGAAATTGTTTATAAGTAGTAGATTATCAAATTAAAGATCTCGTCACCCCGATTATTGATATTTCATTTGTGTTTTTTATTTGGTTATTACTTAGAGCTATTTAAACTGTCCTTATAACCCTGTTCTAAACTTCAAATCAACCAGTTATTTTCTTCAGTGGCATGATTTTTGGGATGGTAGATCCATTTGGTGGCCTAGATGATAGTAGAAATGAAAATAATCTTATGATAAACATAATTGTCACTAATCACTTAGTTACTGAATAATAAAAAACAAAATCCTAGCATGTTGTGTAGGGTATTAAATAAAAAGTATGTATGTGCTTATTAGGAATGCTGATATTTTATTATTATAATTGAAAAAAAAACATAAAATCAAATTAAAGGGAATTTGTTTATTATATGTATTTGCTGTACATAAATATAAAACTTTTTTTTTTTTCTTAGCTCCCTAATTATAAGATTAAGGATGAGGAGAAAACAAAGGATTATTTGGGTTGAGCGGATCCTTGTACTAGGAGTACCTGCTTGAAGGTGGTGTGAGAGAATTAAGGAGTGTATGAAGCCTCGGTAGAGGTTGATTGTTGCAGTACAGTGGTGGGAGTCCACTGGTGGCTGGGCCTAGAGTCCCTCTAGGCATGTAGTGCAGTCTTATTTAGTTGGATAGCAGTGATGGGTGCCCGTTAGAGGCCTATTGTTGGTGGCCCAAGCGCCGTGATGTCCACCATTTGGTCTGGTTTACCAGATCTTGAGAGTTGCCATCTTGCCGGTAGCGGTGGGGGTGTCATGTCTCGGAATAGAGGGCTTTGGCTATGTTTCATCGAGTCAAAGAACTTGATGTGTATTCTTTGGATGGCTTCGGTGATGGTAGGGACCTCGAACTTTTCGTGGATGTCGGGAGTCTTCATATCACGAAAAGAGGTATGCCATAGTGCCGTACGCAGGATTTTGTTCTGAAAAATCTGGAGCCGAGTTATTGTGCTAGTGTGTAGGAATCGGAAGAGTGGTGTCCCATAGAGCTGGCCTCAGGACGCTCTTATATATTAACAGTTTCAGCCGAAGGGATATAGCCGGGCTTGTGATGAGATGCTGGAGAGAGTAGTAAGTCCTACGTACTCTTTTCAACTTCTTCTGCAGGTGTGTGTAGAACGTCATGTGTCTGCCTAGGTTGATGCCAAAGTAGCATATCCTGTTGAAAAGTTTTCATTCAGTCCCGTCTATGGTGAAGCTGGTTGGACGCTTTCGTTTTCCATGCTGGAAGGAGAGGACAAGTGAGGGTTGTTTGAGTTTATAACGTGGACAATCGTTTCATGACGGCTTTACTATCTAACTCCATTTTTCGATAGGTATGTGCCCCGACAGTGCACTGTGTTCAGGAGAAGAGGTACAGGGTAGGTTTATAGGTAGTTTATGTGGTCTTTGCATGACCACGAATTCACACTCGGTTTCTGAGGGTAGGCGAAAACCGTCCTAAAGGCGAGTGTGATCCGGAGAGAGCCAGACTGGATTACCGCAGGAGTGCTGCGAGGAAAATTTGCAGGTCCACGGCAACCGTCGTCCGCGAGGGAGAGGTCTCTCCCAAGGAGGGGCTAGTTTTAGCGAGACGAAGGCAGAGGTTCCCACTAGGAAGGTGTGGGGTCTGACGACGCCGGACTAAAACATAGCGAGGTAAGGAGAGAAGAGATGCAGAGGTTTTTCATAAAGAAGCAGTCAGGTTTTCAGAGTTCATGCGGGGTAGCCACGTAGTTGCCAGGAGAGAATGATTTACAGGGGCCAGACCCCGGCTTAAGTACCCATCTAGCCTTGCCCTTAGCCAATCATTATTAAGATTGTTGTGGCCTATGATATGGGGTTTCTTTGTTCTCTGGCAGAGGCTGGCAGGGTTTTGCCGAGGGTCTGGGGCCTCATCTGGCCTCATACCTGTCCCAGCTCATATAACTCATTGGCACCCCGCCTTTTTTATTGCTTAACACATTTACAATGATTTATATTTTGTTCATGGTTTTTACATTTGTCTACAATATATTTTGCTCATGTTATTTACATTTGCTTACAATATATATACAATAGGGTATAGGGTGATTTATCTTATGTAGTTAGTGGTCGCTACAGGATGTTTTGGTTGTTATCATCCCCTGATAGTGATTATACTCCCCTGGTGGTAGGAGGTATATATAGTGGTGAGGGTAGGGGTCCGCCGGTCGGGCACTGTGATTGGCTCACTGTCTCCATCCCCTCTCAAGTGGTCGGCTAGTATGTCTGCCTGCTCTGCAACAGAGATGAACTGCCCGTTGTTTAACAGTCTTACAGCGTTTTTCTTGGTTACAGAGGTTTTTACCACCCGCCAAAATGCTTTCTAGTCACTGTGTAAACTGTGGAGACGGTCACCCCATATAGAGCTCTTCCACTGGATCAGCAGAGATGCTATTTGGGTAGTTAGATCGTTTATCACAGGCCTCAGGTCTTTGTTTTTCGTCCAGAACTACCTGTTTTTAATATTATTACGTTGCCTTGTCAGTTGCATGATGTGTTCTTGTGGCTTCCTCGGGGAAGTCGGTACCGGGGTGAACTTCGGTATGGAGGCATCAGCAGCTCGGACAATGGTGGCCTGCAACTGATTAATGGCGCTGTCAATATCCCAAGTATGTCTAAGAGGCGCAACTGGGGGCAACTTGGCACTAATGAGATGCTTATATTGGGCCCAATTGGCCTCTCATTAGTCATATATTGTGCAGGTGGCTCTGGAATGTTGCCTTCAAGCTCGTAGAGAATAGGTCTATGGTCTGAAGATTCAAAATCGAGCGCAGAGTAGCCGGAGACCCGATGAGGTTTTTGGGTGAGAAATAAGTCTTGTGTGGAAGTCCTATCTGGTTTACCATATTGCCGAAATGTCGGTACGCCTGGGTGGATCACTGTGAACGGCATCTTGATTATATGTCTGCCGAGGGCATTAGCTGTTGTTTCACTCCACCAGCTGTGATTGGCATTAAGGTCTTCAATGATTACGTGCCTTTTATTTTTGCTGGTCTGGGTTATTAGGAGCCTGACTGTCGTCTGATTTGTTCTAGGCCTTCTATAAATTCCAGTCACAACAATATTGTTAGTCAAACGAACTTGGAGGGTGACTACATAGTGGTTCCCGTCAGATGGCACCACTGGGTCTAGACGTTTACATGGTACTCCCTGCCTGACTAAAATAGCCACGCCCTCTGAGATTGTTTCCGTGTCCTGTAGGTAGGTAGAGTAGCCTGGGAAATGACCGTAGCAGTCCTTCTTCAGTCTGGTGTCTGTTAGAACTGCTACATCCGGGTTATGGCAACGTGGTATTGCTCCGATACTAGGCCTCCTTGTTTGGGCCTTAGGCCGCTGTTGGGTTGTCACGAGGGGGGTGTCTGGTTACCTTAGCCCTGGTGACAAAGTGAGGGTTGTTTAAGCTTATAACCTGGACAATCGTTTCATGACGGCTTTACTATCTGACTCCATTTTTTGATAGGTATGTGCCCCGACAGTACACTATGGGATCTTCTTTGTGGACATATAATCTTCAGGAGAAGAGGTATAGGGTAGGTAGGTAGGTAGTTTGTGTGGTCTTGGAATGACCACGAATTCACACTCGGTATCTGAGGGTAGGCGAAATCCGTCCGGATCCCAAAGGCCAGTGTGAACCGGAGAGAGGCAGACTGAATCGTCGCGGGAAACACTGCTTAGTAAGTTTGCAGGGCCACGACAACCGTTGTCCACTAGGAAGAGGTCTCTCCCAAGGGGGTTTAGACCTTTAGATTTAGCGAGACGAAGGCAGAGATTCCCACTAGGAAGGTGTGGGGTCTGACGACGCCGGAAGAAAACGTAGCGAGGCGAGGAGAGAAAGAGATGCAGAGGTTTTTCATAAAGAAGAATACCAAATTCTTGAATACCGTCGCAGCTGCAAGTCAAGTATATTCGCTAGGAAGAGAATGAGTTACAGCCTGAGATCCGCCCCTATTTATAGTTAGTGGTGGCTCGTTAGGCCCAATCATCTCCCTCGTTATTGTATCTAATAAGGTCCCAGTATGCGGTAGGGCTTTGTGTAGGCAGCCGAAGGGCTGACTCGGCAGGGTCGTTTTCTACCTGATGTGGGGTAGCGGTTTCCCAGCTGATAACTTGCAGCCGTGACCTCTTTATTGTTTACACATTTACAATGACTTATTTATGTTATTTACATTTGTTTAAATTAATTTACAATATATATATAATAGAGTATAGGGTGATTTATCTTATGTAGTTAGCGGTCACTACAGGTGTTTTAGAACTGTTTTTGCGTGGGTTCGTTGTAAAAAATAATTCTATAAAACTTTGGAAAACAAACGAGGCTGCCTGATGAACAAAATCATTGAAACTACTTATTGTGTGATATTTGACACTTAATAACGTTTTTTTTTTATTTGATATTTTTATTTGGCTCTGTACACAAATTGGCACAAATTGGTTCAATATCAATCAATAGGGCACGCTAGAGCAAACGCTCTTGAACATTTTTTCATTAGCGTTCAATATTATTCAATATAACATGGGAATTAAATCTAGAGGGTTATTAGATGGTAATTAATTAGCCCATCGAAATTCTTAATTGTGTCATACTTCCCAATTTTTTTTTTTTATTTGTACATACAACTCATATTCAAGATTATTTTTTTTAGAGTATTTTGCCCAGCTAGGGCTCAAAGAATGGTTAAGTTCAACAGCCAAATTTGATGTGTGGCCCACTCTGTTATCTTTTTAATTGCTCTAATCTCAGAAGCTATTTGAGAGTTAAAGCTCAATTTTTTTTCATCAAGTTTGACATATTTAAATACAGTAGTACAAAAAGAATTTTATAGATTTGTTTTAAAACATGTATTTAAAAAAATAAAGTTTTGGTAGTAGACTTAACGTTTTATGAAACTTGTGGTGAGTCCCAGTAGTACCCTGATATTGTTTCTTCTCATTCTATGTTCTTTATTCCATTTATTTATATTTATGAACAAAACATTTTAAAAAAATACGATTATAAAAATGTGATTTAGCTTTAATGTGATATAATAAATAATTATATTTTATTTGATTAAGTATAAAAAAAAACAATAAGGACGTTATTCCATGAATTAACCTAATAATAATAATAAGCTAAATTTAATAATGATAAATATTTATCTGTACACGTTTTATAGCAATACACACATATTTATGTGGAATCCCCAAGATGTGTCTCAAGGCTATCGAAAGCAATTTTCATGAATTCACTTCACAGATAAAGAATTTCCCAGGGTTGTATTCCATTGAGGATAAAAAAAAAAAAATTCTTGTGAGTTTGATTTGACTTCAGTGGAGACCAATAAAGTGTGTGTTTTGAACTGACCAAGACTTCAGTTGAAAGTAGTAGGTTCCGAAGGCCACTAGCCTGCCCAATCCAAAACCAGTTAGTTAATGTCAGGATGTGGCTGCTGGCACTTTCCTGGTTGCTCAGTAAGATCAATTCACTTTAATATGTTCTACATTTAAGCTTAAGTGTCCAGTGTGTTTCAAGTAGGATTATTGAAGCATTGATCAAAATCGAAAATTATTATCTTTGGTGGAAATTTTCAAATATATTTGTGTGTGCGAGTGTGTGTGGGAATGTTTATATAAAGTATGCATAATGATGAATTCCAAGTGAGTTACATATTTAATTATGACTAATCTTAGTTCCCAATTCATTTTGGCTTATTTAGGGCGCAAAAAAAAGTTAGCTTATCAATTCGGAAGACACTTCTGATTCACGAAGCCTTGAAATATGAATAAGTACATAGATGAGTTAATTGTTACTAAGCATGTATAAGATTTTTTCGACACTCTTAAAAACTGAATTTCAGTTCAATAAGAATATACCGCCGAAGCTTCTGTAGCTTACACAAATGGTAAATGTTTACAAACAGTAAAAAAATAGAACAAATTCTATTTTTCGTTTAATAAGTTTACACCTTGCTATGGGGGACATTTAGTTCTTCTGTTGCTTACTCTGTTTTCTTCAAGGCAATAATAATAAACTGCTCCTGGTAATTGTGTTACTTTTGAGTGAGTTTACGGACCAAATCTTTAAATGTGAAAACTTACATTATTAATTCTTTAAATTACATGTTAAAATACATTATTCTTAAAACATTATTCTTAATGTCTGTTTCTAACGAACATCATCTATCTATCACACGTGGATCATCTTTAGAGCATTGTTTTGTTTATATTCTGTGAAGTTGTGTGTTTTAGGCAGTAGTCCCAATCGGACAAGCGTACATAAATTAGTAATGGTTAAACATTATATATTATTATAAATGAGCACAACAGTCTCATTTCTGTGGCATTCTTTTGTTTAATATTAGGAATATATTTAAAGAAGAGGTTTAATTGTTGTGATTTCAAGTTAAGGTGAATTTTCCAGGTTAGCCCAACTCATGTCAAGATTGAGGGATCCCTCAATTACGCTCTGAAATGCTAACGGGATTATTGCTAAAGTTGACTTAACATACTAACAAAATTGACATTTCTTTAATTACAGAAACTCATGTCCATATAAGTCCATGCAACTACTTCCGCATAACTGATTACTAGGGCTGGGATTTATATGTAATAAAAAAAGTAAAATAGGCACAAATATATGAATTTATTTTCACATAAATATGTAACTAAAAATTAAAACTATATAAAAAGGTAAATGCAATTACTGTAAGTACAGTGGTCAAAAATTATAATAACGTCGTTTATTTTATTTTTTTTTACATTTATATAGTTAGTAAATAGTTTTTCCTTAGAGAGCTTTGGTCAAATGTTTTTCTGTATAATTTTCCAAGAAATCTTGAAATCAGGGTTGTTATTTTTATGAAAGGGATCATCGACAATAAATAAAGCACGGCACTCGTTTATAATAAATATTGACTCGTGTGATGTTCACTGTTTTAGCTCATTAATGGAGCCGATGGTGCCGACCGGACAGTCGGACTGGTCATAAACCACTTATCTCTTTCTCCACCACTATGGTTAACTCACTGAAACCCCCACGGGGACAGCCCGATAGAAGTAAAGAGCAGAATAAATTGAATAGTTATTGGGGAATGTAGTCCTTTATCTTGATAAACACCAATCTCAATTCTACTAAATTTTTTAATTCTACTAACCTTTTTGGGTGTTCAGTTTAATAGGATCAAGGATACATATCGCCAACATTGTAGTTACTGATTGACGATCGCTTCAGAAACGGTTTTTTTTATTAAACCCGCATCATCAAATAGGTATTTTATGGTGTATTATTTGGTTAAAGTAACATTCAAGTAGATAAGATCGTTTTAGTATGTTCAATGAAAATAATAATAATGTAATCAATCAGGTTTATCTATTTTTCCCCTTTAATAGTATTAGGTATTATTTTTGAGAGCCTTGTTATTACTTTAACCCACCTCCTATAAGATGGAGTACACAAGGCATCAAACCCAAGTTCAATTTTAACAAGTCTAAACTTTTCATTTGGTTTTCAGCATTATATTAATTATTGGTTGCTTTGGTTTTGCAGGTAGACAGCACTTGGCAGCTTCTCTCATAAGTGAATACGAAGGTATGTAAACAGGACTGAGACAAATCTTTAAAATTGTTTAGAATTTATATAACTATAAATAATTAGCAGATTAAAAAATGCAAGCTTATCACATGGTTTATTTTCAGACTGTGGATTGAGATATGACGTAAATCGCTATCAACCTACGGTTGCCAATGGGCTAGAGACCTCACGCAACGAGTATCCCTGGCACGTGGCTCTGTACAAGCTGCATAATGGCACCTACCTCTATTTATGTGGAGGCAGTATTATTCAACCTAGGGTTATTCTCACTGGTAATAATGAACTATGACATATTTGTAATTATTATTTAAGTACTTTGCGATAACTAGTTACAAATATCTTTTCGTTGACAAGTAATTATCATAAAAATTGACTGTTTTTTTTGTGTTTTTTTCAGCTGCCCATTGCATTTACGATGAAACAATTTCGGCAACTGATGCTTCGGAAATGTTCATAATCACTGGAAAATACTTTAGGGCATGGGATATTAAAGAACCAAATGAACGTAGATTTAAGGTATTAGGTAACGAATAGCCTGGAATATGACATTATTTACGTATGGTAGGAGTTTTTGTAATAGAGGCTTAGGTTGATGAAAGAAAAAAATGTTAGATTTTCGTAAAATTTACTAACGGACCATGTTTTTACATAGGCACTATGTATTTCTGTATCTATATGTATCATTTCACTAATTACTATCTTATATTCTTGTTACTTTAATAGTCTTGCAAATAATTGTTTCACCAATTGTTCTTATTTTATTAAATTAAAACTGATCAACAGTTAGTTTCATATATGTATCAATCCCAGATATAAGCTATTTAAATAATTTTTCTATGTAACAATGTATCGTATTTGCATCCTTAGTAATAACAATTTCATACTATTTTAAGTACCTTCCTCTCTTTTCTTCTTAATAGGATGCAGTATGGAAAAGCATCATTTACAAATAAATTTGATGGAACTCAATTTTTTTTATCAAACTAATCTAAGCCAATATCCCAAAAATACATCCACTCATATCTAAATTCTAGGCTGACTGTAAACTCCTAGTTCGATTTTATGTACTATATTATTTTTCTGTAATTTTTAGGTAATTGGCAAAAAACATCCTGGGACATATTATGGAGCTGGAAATCGATACGCAGACGACATCGCACTACTTGCACTTAACGAAACAATACCGTTTAACGACTTGGTGATGCCAGTATGTGTCGACTGGGCCAGTTTGTACCATTTAAGCGACATTACGAAAGCTGGAGCTGTGAGTAAAATCCCAGTGCAGGCTATAATTACTGAGACCTAATTGTTTTCTGACAGTTATTATCTACTTTTTGTTGTTTTTGAAACATTTAGATATAATCAGATTTCAGATTTTTTTTTAATAGTTCCATTCCACCTGTTTTTGTCATAAAGGTTTTTTAAAAATAATTTACGTGAGAGGGACTTCCCAAAACTCTGCTTCCTCTTTCACATGCGAGAGAGGTGACAATCATGCGGATTTGGGAAGTCTCAGGGCTGTTTGTAAATACTGTTTGAATGAAGAATTGTTAATATGAAATGACACTGAACGCAATTACTTATTGCCCAATAAGGCAGATTTTAATTTTATTACAAAAAGAATTTTTTTACAGCAAAAAAAAATTAATTAAATAATTTAATTTGGGATTGTTGTGGCGTCACTACTACCAACCCTAGGATAAGCTAGCATCTTTTCTGATTGAAACAACTGACTAATTTTTAGGGCACGGAATGAATAATCATTCTCTAGCGAAGTGAGAATATTTAGTTCAAAGCTCCACCACCAGCAATGATAACAAGCAATGCTGACAGGATCAATCCTGATATGGTCGGTAGATTAAAATTTCCAATGGCTTGGCCTGAAAATTGCTACCCATCCTTAGTCGAGTAAGCGTCTATGGTTAGTTTAGTGAGTTAGTGAAGCGCCACTACTGAAAATTGTTCCGTAGAGACAGGACGGAGCACGCCTAGCGCCACCACTAGATATCGCCAAAAAAGTCAATACATTTTTAAAATACAGTGTTGCACATTGCGGCGTGGCTACAGTTTAGTGCCACTATGAATAACGAACACTTTGTGGAGTTAAAAAGCCCCGAAATTCCTACCGAGGACAAAAATATCATGAATGGTCATAGCTCATTTCTTTCTTTTTTTTTTCCAAGTACTCAGACCATTTCAAAAGGAGGTTAGGGTTTTTGTCGACCACGAAGGCAACTGACAGAAACTTTTAAAGGCCCTGAAAGAAGAGAAGGTTCCCCACGACATCTATGCCTTAAAAGGAGGCAAAAGGAACAACAAATTCTTGGTCGTGGAAATTGATGTGACCAAGGAGTGCGCCATCATAGAAGAAACACTCAAAACCACTTCAGGGGTTCTAAACATCCGACGGTTGCAAAAAAACAAACACTGAAGCCATGAAAGTGCAAATTTCACCAATTCTAGTGACGATGGAACCAACACCAACAATCGAAGACATCAGAAGAATAAGGAGCATTAACCACGTGCTCTAATCAGAGTGGTCCCCTATAAAAACAGGAGAAAGCCAGAAAGGAGGAGAAGGGCATACTACAATGCCACGAGTGTCAAGAGTTTGGCCGCACAATAAAACATTGTGGCCAAAGGACTTATGATGTTCAAAAGAACACGATTCAAAGGAATGCTATAGGACACAGAAAGTCACCGGTTTGAAAACGATATGGATCAGAAGAAGAAACAACGAGAATAAGCTGCTGACAGTTCCAAACCACCAATAGCAGAAGTCTAAACAGAATCCAACACCCCTAACTTCGCAGCACGACCCTCCTACGCGGATAATACCACATTGTCCACCATTCCCCCCGAATCCCCCAACCTTCCACCCTAACTCCCGATCCTCGATACCATGCTAAGTAAATTCATGCCCAGGTTTAAGATCCTAGTCGCTCAATAAGACGTTCAACATAATGGTTAAGTACAATATATTTAATTTAAATGTCGATATCATAATGACCATATTAGAAGAAGTGGAAGTGATCATAACCAAGTCTACCTCGGACATCGTTGTGCTCACAAACACGATAGTCGTGAAGACCGTAAGGCTGCAGGGCTACTTGTTATCGATGACTTCGGTGGAGTTCTGATGGCTATACGAAACGTTGTTAACGGATGGAAGTGGTCCGGTCCCGCCACGAACTGCATTTGATGTCAGGCTCCTACTTGATACTAACTACTTGACTATGAAGGTAAAATTGGGGAAACCTTTTTATCTCAACGCCTTGTATCACTTCTGATTGCCAGAGTTATCATATATTTTAATGGATATCTTAAGAGCCACTGGGTTGTTGGTCATCTGGACGCTTACCACCACCAACCCAGCTAGGAGACTATTGGCGAAGGTGCTATTTACTATCATCCCTCCAGAACTTTCAATTTCATAACAAAAGAGACAGTTGAATGACCTCTACTATCAACATCATACTCACAAAACAGCAAATGGGATAAACGATTGTGAGATCCTGGACTTTGAGACAATTGACCTCCGGCCAGTCCTGTATTCTATCGACGGTAAAGTGCTGATCCTGCAACCCACGAAGTACGACTATACCCTAACTCTATCAAGCCCAGCTGTACCATCAATTGCATATGGCCCCTTACTACAAATGATGTGGATCGACAGTTAGCTTTCCAAAGCGAGGTTATCGTTGATGCCATCCGTAAGTTTTGGAAGCTCCTCGAGACCACTAGCACCAAAGACTCATTCATCCACCTTCATGACGGCGACACAGCTCTTACAGTGGAGCACAGGTGAAAATCCTGGTCGATCACTACACCGCAGACAAACCACTGGGACAGGTAGGTAGATAACACCATGAACCTTATCACCTGAAAATAAGGAAAAACTACGTCTTAATCTCTACAGAGCACCTAAAGGCGATTCTTCGCCGATGTCAGGGAGACTAGGTGCCAGACTTCATGAAAGAGGTTTTCAGGCTCACTGAGTATAGAGCATCTGCTTGTGATGGTACACACACTTTCGATATCTCAATTGTGGTTTACACAATAGCCTAAGTGCAACACCGCGACTCTTACACAGGCCGAGTTGGTTTATAACGTAATCAGTGACAAACTTGGTAAGTTAAAAAGCGGAGTGAACAGAAGAAAGACTGTCTGCGTAATTTTTTGCAGCCTATGGGGGAAAGGTCTTGCTATAATTCTATACAGTAGGAGGGCAACAGTTTTCATCTACCAATAAAAACAGAGTTTGAATTCGTAGATTGAATTCGAATTGAATCATTCCAAGACCACACAAACTGTCTCTATTTCAACCAAACACATCTTTTTCATCCCGCCCAGTGAGCAGGCACACGTCCAGACCTCATCAGGGAACGTTAAAGCTTTCTTCTCAGAATATTTAAATGAGGTGAAGTATGTTCTCATCGTTTTTTTTTGTTTTTATTACGTAAAACAAATTTTATTGATTTTAACTTATTAACTTTTAATTAAAGACAAATTTTGTTTATAATTTTTTTAGAATATGTTTAATCGTTACCAATTGAAAGTGCTTTATTGACTCACAGAATAATTGTTTTACGGTTTTATGGAGGAATATGTGTCATTTAACTTCAGAAATAAAATCAATAGAACCAGAAGCTTTGATGTAAAGATAATAAAGGTTTTATTTGTACTGCCTACTGTATAAAATATTTGTATTTTAGTTGTGTTTTTTAACTTGAAGATGCATGAGCTTGGCAAAATGTAGACTATTATATGAATAAAATTGGTGGAGAGACCCAAGGGTTTTCTAGGAATTCTTCCAAAATACCCTAATAATTTATATATTAATTTTTTTTTTCTAAAATAGATTGTCGGTTGGGGCACTAATGAAAAAAACAACCTTAGTGACACATTGATGCAGGCAAATCTTGAGTATTTCAACTTTACCTCATGCAAACTTCTAGTGAGCGAGGGCTTCCAAACTTTTGTCACTTCCGACAAATTTTGTGCTGAAAGTATAAATGGTAAGCTATCAACAGTCAAGATTAACAAAGATCATTTTAGTCATCCAGCAGATAGAAGATGTTTGGTGAGCTTAACGGTTTTATATTGTGCAGAAGGGGCCAAATAATTATTTTAGAGTAGCAGAGTATTTATTCCAGCATCCGTGCATGCTCTGGCTTATGGGGAATCATTAGTTTTGTGAACATTTTGTGGAAGGTGCTTGAAAAAATTAAACAGACAATCGTTCGTGATTTACTATAAAAAACCAAAGCAACCGACAGACAAATGACTCAAATTAATTAGTTACTATAAAAACTTTGAGTGTTGGGCAACGGGAATGTGTCTTTCAGCAATCAGAAATAAGGACCTAACGGGTATAGATGTTAGATAAATTAAATGCAACAATGGTAATAATTACATTTTATGGAAATAAAATTAAAAAAAAAAAAGTTCTATTACAAGGTGTGTTCTATTGCTGCTTCCTTTGACAATTGTTTCATGATTCAAAATTAAAATACCATTTTTGTTTATCTAAGTTATTATCAATGATATTTTTATCTTGAGCCGCTTATAAAATCTTATTGCTTTAATCTGTAAAATATTATGGAAATAAAAGGTAAATAATGCAACAAGGATATTAATGCCATGCACGTTAATATAAAAAAAATTTGTTCAAAAATTCAAAAAATGGCTCAATCCATCTATACAAACTGTATTTCTTACGTGTATTTTGGATTCATTAGTGACTTTCTACTGCAGGTTTGCTTTAGGTTGCTAATTTCTTATTTTATGACTGACCCGGCGTTCCACTACTTTAATAGCCATCCTTCCCCTTCTCTTTCTCATCCATTTGCTCTATTTACCGTCAATTACAGCATAAGTAAAATTATAAAGACTATGCAATAATTGGCCAACAGCATTTTTCAGGAGTCTTTAACTTCACAAATCAAGATCATCAAGACTTCAAATTTGCAAAATAGGTTAACCACAAATGCCTTATATGTTTAAGTATAAAATAAATTAACACATGAATTAATGAAATAATGACAAAAATATCATAAAAAATAACACCTATAATAAAATTTAATGTTAATGATGTTATACAAAAACTTATTAATTAACGTTTAAAATAATTATTAGAGGGCATGGTTGGTACCGGAGACAGTGGAGGAGGGTTCATCTTTCCACAGAACACCACAGGCCACAGGGAACAGTACTTCATATACGGAGTGTTGAGTACTAAAGACAAAAACACCTCTACGATCGCAACGTTCACCAACATCACCTTCCAAATGGCCTGGATTAATAACACGCTTAGGAACATTAAGGCTGAAAACCAAGTTAAAGAAGGTATGCATTAAAAAAATATATATATATAGTAATAACAATGGACTCATATTTATCGTTAATAATAACTGAAGTACACTCTGTGTAAAAAAGGGAGCTCTATAGTATCAAGGAGTTTTCAATATTTTTTTTTTTTTAAATCACATACTACACATGGTTCGTTGCGATTGTCCTATGTGATTTCAACAACGTGTTTGTCCTTACGGCCTGTTTAAAGGTAAAACGGCCATATCTTGAATCATCCAAGCGGTCTTGCTGCTCTCATAAAGTAAATTGATAAAGGATTAATAGCATCCATGGTCAAGTCTGTCAGCACTTATGAATAGGCTGGGTATTCATCTTAAGATACGATCTGTATTTATTCGATTTACACAGAATCTTCTGCTGGTCCTTATTGATGGGGGCTGCTTCTAATTATTCTAATTGACTCCTCTTCACTTTAGGTTTCATCACGGCTACTGGCGCTGCTTCCATCAATATTTGGGCTACTTAATTAGTCTCGGTGGCTATCATGACTTCTTAGCAGGGCCATCGTCATAATTCTCGCCAGCTTCGTAGTCTCTCTTTGGCACCTTCAGTATTTTAGCCACATACCATATTATTTCAATAGTTGCTATTACATAGAGGATTCTAGAACTTCCTAGGACCCTTTTTCCCTTGGAGGTATTCAATATAGGGAGTAAGAGCTAGGCACTTTGAAATGTATGCACCCTGTTAAATCCACTCTTATGTGTGTAAGATAGCCCATCTCAGCTCACATTGCCTTATGTTAATCTATGCCATCGATTTTCAAGAGGAAAGGGTGACCTCTAGAAATTATTTAGCCCAACTATCATTTTTGGTGGCCAACCTTCGAGTTTGGCTTCTGCAATAGTCGTTATAAACTACTCTCGCTCTTCTTATTAGATCAGACCAGCTGCAATCATTATTACTAGATAATTGGTGTAAGCTATAGCAGGAAAGTTCTGCAGAGAAAAAGAAGATCTAGTTAAAAATAAATTTCAAAAGATCCAACCCCTGAGGGAATCACCACTTCACAAGGTCATTTTCAGATTAAGAATTCTTTTATTGAATCGATCATGAAATTTCTATGTTATATTACAAAACAAAATTTCATGGTTGAGACTTATTTGGCAGCACTATTCTAATAATGTATTTATGGTCTATGTTGAACCTAAGCATTTAGAAAATTCTCTGTACAGCAGTACCATTCTGCCAAAGATCCATCTTGAGTCATCCAGACATCTCAGTTTAGATTTTCCCCATAGTTTCACTCCTCCATGTTTCCAGTAACTTCTTCCATGGAATACTTTGTATATTTTGTGTTTGTTCTACAGAGACCCATCTAATTAATTAACACACCAGAGAAAGCGGGCATATAATTTGTTGTTCGTAAATTATCTTCAAAGGCCTTGTGTTGTTGAAATCTGGAGATAACCTTGGTTAGTTCTATCGCACTGAAGTCTACAAATAAACAAGGTGGAGTACTGTTGCTTTAGTGTTCTGTTTTAAGGATTGTTCGAATGGACATTATTTTTTCTGACTTGAAATATTCCAAGTAATAAAGTTTTGAGGGTTAACAATAATAACTATTCATTTGATCGTTTTACTCTTACGAACTAATTACAATGAGGTTCATCTTCACTGATATGATTAATATTAATAATTGTAATTTTCTCAAAAAATTAAATTTTTGGCAGTTGTCATTGATAAAACATTAAGTTCTAAAATACCAAGTAGTTGTTTTCCTAATATTTTAGTAAAAATTAAACAATTTCTTTTTGTTCCTTCATATTCTATATTTTTTATTTTGTATAATGATATGATTTCTGGAAATATACGATGCCTTGTCAAAATCGATAAGCCTTTCACCCACCCTTAGTTTTCCTTACATTAAAAATGTTCTTAAATCCCTCATTAATACAGTAGTGAACAGTCTATTGGTGATAAGTCATCACACCATTGTATATATTATATGTATATACTATTTTTAAAAAAGTAATAAAGATTTGTTATTATTTTTATCCCACCTACTAATTTTGATATATTTAAAAAAAAAATATTCTTTAAATTAATTAATATGAATTGAAAAAAATGCATTCAAATTGAAAATAAAAAACATAAACATTTACAAAATGTATTGCATATATTTATATAGCACTACCGAAAAGTAACTTAATATTTAACTCTTGGGAAATATTTCATTAATGTAGTAACTGGTGCTCTGTATTTCAGTCTGTGGAAAAACATATAAAGTTAATTACATTGGAAGCACTGGTGAGCATATCACACATTCTGACCACCCATGGCTTGCGACAATTTACTATGTGAGACGAGACCAGTTTTTCGGAGTCAGGTGCGTTGGCAACATAATTCATCAAAAATCTATACTAACAAGTAAGTAATTTTCTAGTTATTTTATATTGAATTCATAAACAACACTATCTGCCCACAACTGCTCCCATTTCCAATTGCAACAAAACAAAGAAAACTTATACAGAAACATATCTGACCACAGTCATTCCTATATATCCTATATAAATTCCTATCCAGTTGTTAATATGGAAGAAATTTGACAATAAGTGTGTGCAAGCAGCTAACTATCTCAATAAATTTTTTTCAATAACAAGATGATTGATGAAATAGTGGACTTGCACAAACGAAAAAAAAAATTCATCAATGTTCTGACTATAAAGGAAAAACATTTGTTCAAGACAACAGTCAAAGGCCTACTACATGTTTAATCCATTCCACAAGTTAGGGGGGGGGAAGCAAACATAGTTGCTCATAAACAATAGCATCATCAACTGTTAACCCAGGAAGATACCTGTTACCCTACTCTGAACTAAGCAATAGCAAAACGCGATCAACTTCCTTTCAATTTATTAATTTAAAATTACAATATTAAATTTAATGTTACAATTTATATTCAATCTAATTAAATTACTTTTATTGTTTTGTTATTTTTCGCCAGCTTTAACTGATAACAATAGATCATTAAAAATCTTTTTAAAAAAATCAGTTTTCAATTAATAATAAATTGTACCATATTTTCCTTTAGTCAGGTCAATCATTTTAAAACAAAACATTTCATGACAAACGAGCTCCCTTATCACCCTAAAATATTTATATTTAAGATACTTAAATTGGTCCATTAGTTTTTTCTACCAGTATAGTATAGTTTAATGATTTCACATGGTTTCTATGTGAGGTTAACAGCCCCAGGTAAGAAAACAGTAGGTTGAATAGAATAAATACCCAAATTTGAGTCCAGAGTTTGTAAATATGTAGTATTAGTATCTCTTACTTCTACATTACATCTTTCTTTGTAATAATGAGTTTTTGAAATTAATTGTAACGCTTTTATTTTATTAATGATTTAATAGATTGTTGTGGAACACAGTTTCAGTTATTATTATTCCTTCTTCTATCAGTAGTGCATAAAAAAAATATAAATACACCTTTTGGTTTGTGACAGCATAAGAGTTTCTTCAATACAAACAAGCCTCTTAATTAGTTGACTGTCCTGGCGATTATAAGTTTAGTTCCTTCCCTCGATTCCATTAGTGGGATCAGGCACTTTTTACCCTTTAGTTAATAAATAATTAAGGTGCTTATTTACCTTGGTGCAGCAGCAGTATCATTCAAGGGGTAATTTGGCAACTCAATAACATTGAGCTCTAATTGTGTGTTGTAGCACTTTTGATTTACTTTTTTTTGTACTATAATTACATATTTATTCTTTCAGGTGCATCCTGTGTGGAAAGAATACCTGCAGTTTACCAACCTGCAGCTTTCAAAGTTCTTGTTGGGAAGCATATATTGAATATGTCTGAAACAGAGAAATATGAACAGAGATTTGAAGTGAGTTAAATTTTTATAAAACAAAAATGTAGTGTTATGTAAGATATCTTAATTATTTTGCCTCAAATGTTGAGTTTCACAAGCTGTTGGTTTTAAATAGTTCCTATTAGTGAATGTGCATCTTCAAGCATTGAAATGGAATGGAAATAATTCAAACAAGAAAGATGACAAAAGAGCAAGACAAAAACATTTCTTTTTTATTTTATGGTTTCATCAGTAACCTTCATGTGTTAACCCCCATTTATCTGTTTGTTTCCAGCATTAAATGTGATTCCCCAAATGAATGCTACTTGGAGATTTCATTTGATGGTCCTAAGACATAACAAATGCTGCTAAATATAATAAGAGGCATTAATTAATTGCCTCTAAATAAAAAAAATGTATTTTTCTAGTCATTCTAGATTATTTTTTGACATCTCAAAATTAGTTTTTTAACATCTAACATTGAGGCATCATATCTATGAGCCAAGCTATCTAGCTTGTTCCATCATATTCCTATCTTATTAAAAAACAAAACAAAAGACAACAGGATGAATGATACAAAGAGATTGAAAATCATTTAAAGTTACATAACAAAGGATATTATGTTTTAATCAATTAGCAAAACAAATTATTACTACAAATAAACAATTTATATACACTGCATTACAATTATTATTTATGTGCTGACAAAATAGCTATGAGAGTGAAACATATTTAACATTAATTAACATGAAACAATTTAAAATTTAAGCAGACCAACTAATGATTAATATTAAAACAAACAATTAATTCAAAGAAGATTCTATAACAACTTAATATTACTCAAACTAATTGATTCTATTATTGCAGAATAGTTGGATTAATGAGATCTCTCACATATCTTAATTCAAAAGTGACCCGAATTGCAATAGTGTCTGAAAGTGTCAAATCATCTCGTATATTTAATAAATCAAGTAAAAATTATGAATAAGTGAGTGAGGAGCTTTACATATAACATTTGATGCGCATGAATTCCATCAACTGAATTTTTAATGGAGGTAAATAGCAACTCCTGCTTGATTAGAACAGCCTATGAATAGGATCTTGAATGCCCTTAATTACGACTTAGCTCCTGCTATAGTATGGATACCGTGATAGTATACAAGAAGAAGTATATGATCACCCAAATTCCTGTGCGCGCTGTCATGAGGGAAGGTATAAATAAACAACTGAAGTAGCAAACAACTGCCTAAGATAAACATACCTAACGAACTACAAATATAAAACATCCATTTAAACTACTGAAAAACCTATTTAAACTAGTACATCAAATGAATATTGACCTTGCCTATTTGTTCTAGGAATGAGATAACTTCTACAATTACCCATGGTCCGATTTATCTGAATTATATAGCCAATACAATTTAACTTAGGAAGGATTCCGGAACATTTAATAAAAACTAGTAACAAGTTGTACAGTAAAAAAAGTTTTCTTATTCTTTCTTTCTTATTATTTTTTAAGGCCAGGTATAATCAATTGTTAGAAACTACAAACAAATTTTTTAAAAAGCTTAATATTTGTTAAATAGTATATTTGTATTTAAATGGAATTATAATCTGCTCTAGAAAGGCAATAGATAATTGTGATAAAATATCTCATTCCTACCATAAGGCAAATAACTGAAAATGGTACAGCACCAAATCCCACTGACAGGATTGAGGGAAGCAACTCAAATTTCTTAAATTAATTCTGAAACTTGTTTGTGGTCAAGGTGTTTCATGTATTTGTATTTGTTTTATTCAAAGCTGTTGGTCATCGACACCCTTATGCTGAATTCCAAACTGTAAGGTACACTTAAGTACACACACTAAGTCCGAAACATCACATTTATGGTATGAGTTAATAATCATAATCTATACAGAAGGATATTGTGCTATTATGATATGAGGTGAGGATGTATCTTTATATAGACATTCTTCAAATCAACAAATATTACTAATACTCACTATTTACAATCAGAAAGTCAGACTTTGTTATGTTTAACCAGGTACGTCATTAACCTAATGCATTCAACTATTTACAATCCTACTTCAAACATAAATAAATATAAAGTGACTGAACTCATGATGGTAACAGAACCAATCTGCGTTATAACTAAATGTTAATTTATGGTTTAAAACAGTATAGCACATATTCATTAATTACACAAAGCATATAAATTATAGTGGATCCACTCTCTTTTTATGATCCCCCCCCTTTCAGAACCCCTTTATTCAAACATTTTTTACAAACATATGATCACAATAGCATGAACAAATTGACAGAATAATGGCTCGTGTTGCTGCATAGCACAACATGCATCTGAAGGAGGGTAGAATTACAAAACATTTATCTTTTTAAAGTTAAAGTTACAATAATCAAATAGACTTGACTAGGTGATGGGGCTCTCCTTTGGTTTACAACTTTTTTATGAAATAAACCAACGTTCTTAACTTATCCAACTCTACAATTAATATCTTAAAGACCTATCAACAACAAACAACTGTTCACAAATATAACAACTCATAACAAATATTTTTTACATCATCTTTCCCAACCTCCTTGGCACAACTCTATTTGTGGAGGTGAAATGTTTAATATTAGATTAAAATTGTATTCAATTCGGTATACATAACCATCTAGGCGAATGTTACCGGAAGTTTTGAGTGGATGTTGAAGGATCGCTATTGTTGGTGGTACTTAAACCAATTTCTTAAGCGTATTCTATAGCTACTGAAACGAAAAATCTGAGCATGGCCAATAAAGGCTGGGGCATTCATTTTTGAGCATAAATGTTAGGTCAGTTAGTTCACAGTTCACCCACTTATACACTGCTCATTCCGAAAACATAGGCGTTCAGTACACTCCTTACTCAGATTTGTTGTAGTGAGATGAACCGGAGTATTGTACTACGTATGCTATGTTAAAGCTTAAGCACCGATCTCTACTCGCTGTACGTGAACATTATGTAATTGGATGTTTTGAACGTCTGTAAAAGAATCGTGGACGTTAGAGATATCTACACCGAATTAAAGACCTTGTCTCTTTAAAGATCAAATGCAAGTCGACCTTCTCGACTCTGAGCCCCCTGACGGGGACTGACCGCTCCACACCCAGTCCAGTGAAAGCAGTCGATCTCCCGGCCGACTCCACCATAGCAAGATGGCAGCTCTACACCCCTGTAGGCTCGGGGGGGGGGGGGGTAAGGTCAAACCCTAGGCCACCGGCCAACTCAGCCAGCCCCCTGCCGGGGCAGACCTGAGTTGGCTCGTCCAGGTCGACTTAGACCCACGGCCTAGACTCCTAGGCTCACCCCTCGTTGGACTCTCACCACAGTCCCGATAACACCCACACCTCTCCCAAGGCCCTCCACACTCCTCATTTCCTACATACATCCTACAAATGGGACACCCCCTAGTGAAAGGCTCTTCTCAATACAAATAAATTATCCTTTTATTTTTCCCTTATCTTATTTTTATTTATTTGAGAGCTATGAAAAAAAAAAAAAAAAGATCAAATGAAACTAAATGGAGCATCTCAGGTCTGTAACGAGAAGTATGCAACTGTGATTGTTTTAGTAATGATTTATGACTTTTAATTATAGTCTGAAAAAAAATTACATATTAAAATAAAATATAACTGCCAGGCTGTGGAATGGTATAATTGTACAACAGCTTTATTGCCTTTCCGCGAATGATAATTTATTCTTTATGTAAATAGCGCTTTCGACAGCTCTAACCTATCCACATGTGTAACGCCCGTCGCGTACACGATGCTAATGGAAACTTTAATGATTTATTTAAATTATAGTTAGAAAAACAAACCCAAATTCTCTCTCTCTCTCTCTCTCTCTCTCTCTCTCTCTCTCTCTCTCTCTCTCTCTCTCTCTCTCTCTCTCTCTCTCTCTCTCTCGACGATATTCGACTTCTCTCAGATACCGAGTGTGAACTCGTAGTCTTTCCAAGATCGTATAATCTACTTAAAACCTAGCCTGTACCTCTCCTCCAGAAAAAAGTCCACTGTCAGGGCTAGACCACCTTTCAGCTCCTATGGAGTCAGATCAATAGACAAATACGAATTAAGCTGCACGCCGACTAGGCCACCAGCACAGGTCAAAGTACACAGGCTTATAAATCTGTTTATAGGTCGACGAGACCTCCCCAGCGGGTGGTATGTTTGGATAAATATCACCGATCTGTATTTTTGATACAATTTTTTTGAGGAGCTTTTTGTAAAAAAAAATTAAGGTCTTTCAATAACTCAAGAGAAACAAACTTGTGTTCTGAAATAAAATACCAGTCGATATTATCTTTGAATTCTAGTAAGAAGTCCTCCAACAGCTTAGAGGTAACCGTTTTGCCACAAAAAATTAAATTTTGAGGAATTTAATCTTGGGATTCTCTTTCTGTTAGTTTTTGAATAAAAA
Source organism: Acanthosoma haemorrhoidale (assembly GCA_930367205.1). Classification (NCBI taxonomy): domain Eukaryota; kingdom Metazoa; phylum Arthropoda; class Insecta; order Hemiptera; family Acanthosomatidae; genus Acanthosoma; species Acanthosoma haemorrhoidale. The sequence continues at coordinate 146,181,634 of OV884011.1, read as the reverse complement.
AAAATAGAATCCCAATCTACTTTATCTTGAAGCGGTGTTATTAAATTTTTTGATAATCTCTGGCACATAGAAAGAGAGTTTTCGCTTATAAATTTCACTTATCATCATTTTTTAAACATATGTTAGCCATAATTAATTTGGCCATTGGAGTTATTTACGCACATAAAACAATTGAGTTCCAAGGACACTCTTTGTTCATCCTTCTTTTGTCTATAGTTTACTCGTTAATATTTTTTCTTAATATAATATAGCGAGATGAGGTGTTGAACTTCTCAATGCTCAATGTTTTATAATGTCAAGTAATAAATTAATTAATGATACATAATATTGTTTTGTAGATAAAACTATATTTTCATGTCTTTCCAATATCAAATGTGACTTCAGCATAAATTTAACTTAAACAACATAAAACTCAAAACAAACAGACAATAACAGGGGTTTTGAAAAACATCGAAACTTTAATGCTTAAGTGTTGGCAGACGAAAGTGTTGTTAAGTTTTTTTATTGATATTTCTCATTTAAGACAATGCGTTTATTTCATAACATTTCAATACAACTATTATATATGTATTCATCAGCCAATGCTATGGGATCCCTAAAAATATTTGAAATCAACTAGTGTTCATTTAGAGTTATAATTTGGTCCCCAGCTTGTCACAATATTTTTTTTTATTTGACTAATTATTAAAGCGGTTTGCCTATAATAAACATATTTTTTTTTTTATGTTTTAAAATACTGTTCAGTAAAGACCTGTAATACTTCAACATTGCCTATACCATTTATTTAATCTTGTATTTATCTTAACGATTCCGTACTGTCTAGTTAGAAAATAACGTACCCTGATTCAATATAATTTTCTATAAAAACTTTTCAATTTCTAATATTCAAATTATTATTTTATGCTCAAAGTTTTGACATGCAAGGCTGCATTATTTATGAAGAAATCTAATTCCCTTCATGTAGTATGAAAGGTACGAACTATTATTAATTCATGTACGTTTGTAGGTTTTTTTTTGTGATTCATTTCGGCAGCCCAAGATAGTACAATTATGAGAGCAGAATTTGTATTTTTTTTTTTTTTCTGGCATTAGTTTAGAACATAATTACATGTTTAATGTTAACATAATTATAGGTAGACGATATAATCATTCACGAACTTTACAAAAAATCCGGCCTAAGAAACGATCATGACTTGGCGATTATAGTCATAAAGGGAGAGATGAAGTTCACTAACTCAGTGGTACCGATATGTATCGACTGGAACGACGAGATGAGGCTGTACAACCGATCATTGGCTTTAGGAATGGTAAGTTTTTGCTTTTTTCCTTTTAAATTTATTTTATTTATTGTAGAGGGGAAATTTTCGTACTTGTTGGTCCTATTTAATTTTAAGGTACTTTTAGGTACTGCAATACCGTATTTGGCTTTTATTTTTACTCATCGGGCAGTGGTCAATAAGTATTCAACAAATAGAAAGTAGTAATTGATTTTTTTTTCAAAACTCTTTTATTTTGCTTTACAATATTCAGAATCTTTAAGGAGCTAAATAAACTACACCTGATTCTATATTTTCTGTTGCTATGTTTCATTTTAGTTTTTTTTTAATGCATTATTATAATGGGAGTTTTTTGGAAATTTGATGGAGTTGGGGTCCAAGTGTAAATAATATTCAGCGTAGTCACTTATTAAGTTATAATGGCAGTTTCATTATTTGGGATGTCATCTTGAACTATAAATATCCATGTAGGCTCTATTTAAAAATACCCAACTGCAGGGCATCTATATTTATTTAAAGTGAGTGAAAATATATATTTACATTGCGGAATGTTACTAATCAAATTGACCAGTAAATCTAGTGAATTTATAAAAAAATTCAAACTATAAAACCCTAATGGCACCACTTGAACTCAATGTATTTGTATATGCAATTAAAACTTCTAAAATATGAGATATAATAAGCAGCTAAACGTTTTCAGAAACCAGTATATTTCCAGATAAACATTATCTTATTTATTTACTTTTTTTTAACTACATAAGATTTCTGCTAACTATTTAAGAGTTCTGTTGATAAACCCATTGCTAAAACCTTTTAAATGAGTAACCATTAATATTTATGTCATATTTGATATGATTACTGTTATTTTTCTCTCTTTTTTTTCTTATAATACATACATAATAATACATTTATTATTATTACTTGTTTTAAAATAATCTTGAACTTTAATCGTTGTTTCTTTTTTGTTGGCCATAGATGTTATTATATATTGTTGTTATTCATATGGGACATGGTCTGAGAATAAGATTTTTTTTTATTCTATTCTAAGTTATAATGCATAAACGATTACATATTTCCAACTAATTCCAATTGCATCTCGTACATTACAATGTACATTTAAAGGCAAGCTTTGAGACTCTAGTGTACTTATATGCTCTAAAAATCTAAGTTGCTGAATCTTAAATGAATTATTTGTTATACTTTTTAACGGTTTGGGGGTGATCTATTTCTAACAAATTTAAACAGTGTAAAATTGTCTCCCTTAAATACTACTCCTTCTAACTACACATACCTCTTCGAATAATACCAGTAAAATTTTGAGATCGTTTACTTTGCATCACTGCTTTCTAAACTGTAATTCTAAAAGGAATGTGTTTCTTTACCACCGTTCCATTAATTTACGGATAAGAGATATTTTTTTCTCAACGAAATTTTGCACACATGAGCTACATTAATCACATGCGACAAATTGGAAAATCATAAGAGCATTACCTTCTTTTGCTGTATATGGAACGGAATGGGTAAACAATAGTGAAACCATACACTATAATCATATTTTTCCTGATATCATTCCGAGCCCATCATTAGTAAATAAATTAAAGATTGAATGATTAGTTTTTTAGATTACATGCTACTGAATAATTTGACGATTCTTTGATCCGTTTCAGTTCAATATCCCTGATATTTTCACAACAACTAAGAAAAATTGTAATGTTATTTAAATAACAGCTGTATTTTTCTTAATGTACTTCCATATATTACACGTTTATTGGGGGTTTTGTTCTTTTCTGCTAACTTCCCAACGGAAAGACTTACAATTTTCATTTGCATGACGTCATGAAACTCCCTATATTTCTCTTGCTTTTGACAACACACCAGTTGTTACTGTTTGATACATCAAGTTGGAAGTCATACTTTTAAAACTTTGAACTAAAATGTCTCAACTAGTTCCGCTGAAGACATTCCATTCAACAATGCCTGCGCGTTGTTGATTACATATCCTAGGCACTGTTGTTGTTTTTTTAACATAGCACAGACTTTCAACCGGGATGCCATGCCGGATTATTATTGGGTTTCGTGCCCTTTTCTTAGTTCTCAAATCCTGTCTCACAAACCAGCTCAGAATTTTCTAATTTTTATCCCAATCAAGCCATACAAATTGAGTGATTCAAATAGAGTTATAAAAAAATCCTAGGAAAAAAGATACAAAAATTCAACGCCTGGAAACACCGCGGTAATTCTACTAGTTATTTATCCAAATCTATTTAGAAAAGTATTTCTTAAAAATTGATATTTGGATAACTGTTAAGTGCTGTATGTTAACGCGAGTGTTTTTTATTTTTTACAGTTAGTATCTTGGGACACCAAGGAATGCCACTGCCAAGTATCTGCCAACTATAAGTGGCTGAGTGAGGAACAGTGTCGCAAGGATTACGGCAAAACTGAAGGATATCTCAACTACGTCAGCCCTGACAAACTTTGTGTCAAATACGAATATGGTAAATTTTATCTAGGGCAAATACAATTTATACCCACTGTGGTTGTGACCCACATGAAGTTGCATCTACAATAATAATTTACGATCATCAAAAACATTTTGCTTCACAAATTTTATGGGCTATTCTGTCTTTAGATTGTGTTCTAGAAATCTGCAAGATTTACGTGACATAAATACTTAAATGTGCTATAAATGAAAAGAGTTATACATGCCTTAAATTTAAAAAAAATGAATAACAATAATACACAACTATTCAGGTCAAAACCTACTCGAAAAAGCATATAAACTACATTAAAAAATCAAACTGTGTGTCATGGAGCATACAATCAGGAGGTTCGTTACATATCAATGACCTTTTGTGGTAACAGTTCGCTAAAGCTTCAACACAGACAACATATTATTAATCAGGATTTTAACATCTTTGTACCTAAACAAGTTCAATACCTAACTTAAAATGACATATTTAAATACAATTTCGGTAAGTGATTAATTAATGTCCCTTACTTATTTTCTATAATGTTGCTTATACTTTAGGCGCCTCTCAAGTATCAAGTGAAACGTTCATGCATAACATTATTTCTTTACATGAAACTGTAGTGAAACAATGTTGAATAAATACTTGTTAAATTAGTCAAGTCCCCATACGTATTACTTTTTATGAAACGAGATTTTTAATTTAAACGCCACACTTTGTGATAGGAAAATACAAATTCTCATGTTTTAATTACTAAATAATTTATAAAACAGGTTAATTGTCTTTCCAAAACTGGTAATTTCTTCTTTAATCAAATAGCGCTTTTGACAGCTCTAAGCTGTCATCTTCAGTTATCTCCAATTGGTTGTGTGGGATGTATAACTCATCTAAAACACTGGTATTTTTTTTTATCTTTTAAACAGGACTGCTATATCCATGCTCCTCACTCTACTACTCAATACTTTACTTAATGATTTATCAATAGTCATTCACTAGTTGTCAAGGCATTGCCTTTGTTTTCACCAAGACCGAATCATGAAATAGAAGTACTTCGGGGAAAAAAAAACACTGTTTGTTGAGTACAATTGGGATCATGATGTTAATGATAGTCTTAATAACTTTCTTTTGTAACTATTGTTAAAAAAACATAAATTATATGCAGTTAAACGGGCTGTCGAGATCTTCTATTTGATATCTTATTCAAACGTATAAAAACATTTTTTTTTAATTCTAATCAATCAATTAATTGATTACACATATTTTCATGTTTATAGAGATGGCTACATTTTTTACGACTTTGATGGCCCAATATTAATCGCTACCTCTACATAAAATATTATAACAAACTTGAATAAGGCAATCCCAAAGACCTGCAAAGCCAGACATACAGAGGAAATACAAGGGGTTTGGTTTAAAAAGACAAACAATAAGATAAAAAAAACCCGATCAACAAAAATATGCATGGTGTATGTATAGATTTTACATGCATAATTAACTATTAATAAATACTAGTATACTGAGAAAAATGGATATGATTCAGCTCCAGCGACGTCCTGGGTCTTCAAGGTAGCGACGTTTACAGGCTCAGTAATAACTTATCTTGTGCATGTATCATATTTACTATAAAATAGGGGTGGAGGAGGAGGTAATTTTCAGCACAACATAAAGCAATAAAAATGACATTCTTAAAGAAACTCAAAAATAAATTACTTAATAAAAAGCTAATGTAATAATTATTCATCTAGTTTTTAACGCTAAAAATGAATACATAAAGATAAATAAATAAATACAAAAAAATGTGATTGACATAAATAAGAATGTTTTCGATATGAATTAAATATTCGTTTATATTAAAAATAAAATAAAATAAATTATTGAATTAAAAATAACAGCTAAATAGAAGAGAGTCGTGTAAGGAATTTGCCTCATAGATAAATAACATAACTTTAATTACAGAGATAAAGAACTAAGCTTGTAGGCTTCGGGATATTCCAAACACAAAAACTCAAGTAGAGATTGAAATTGGAAGACAAAATTGTAAACATCAGTGGTGGCATACACTTTCAGCAAATGGCTTCATCATCAAATCGCGCCGAGAGTTTTCACCTGCATCGTAATATAGAAGAAAATATGCCAATCAAAAATAAATCAGAGTACCAAAACCACTTCAATCAGCCTTTTAAAGGGGAAAAATTCAAAAGAAAAGGAACACCTATACACTGTTAGGATTTCCTTTGAAATTATCATGAATCGGTCAAAGGAAAGGAATAGGCACACTCGAAAATCTCATTTGCTTAATATCAGAGGTACTACAAGCTTATAAAAACAGGCAGAGTCCTTGCTACATTACTGGACTTACAGTTTGCATTAGATTGTGTTTTGAAAACCATTTATGAAGACCATTTATTTCCGATAACGGCTGTAAGTGTTTACCCAATCTTTATTAAAAATGCCCATATTTGCTTCCACGATAAAGTAAAGTATCTGCGGCTTGTTATAGACTGGTCTCTTGGGCATCACACAATTGCTTCAAAGCTAAATTCATTTCTAAGGTTTGTAACAAATACATCTTGGTGTACAGATGGATAAAGCTCACTCATGATTTTTAGGAGCATAAGAAGGTCCAAGCTTGACTATGTTTGTGTGGTCTAGCCAAACTGACTAGACACCATCCACAATGCAGGATTGAGAGTGGTTTTCGGTCCTGTACAACTACTTGTTTACTGGTTAAAGTACGACTTTAAGTCAGCTATGAGAAGAGGATATTTGTTTGTATCTTTTTTAAGACACCCTTCTTATCCGACCGGAGCACAGCCCATAGAACATGGCTCACTTACAAAACACAAAAATTGTCCTAATATAATAGCCTCATTTAGCTTTCATAGGTAGCTAAATGAACCAATGAAACCTTTAATTCCTGCCACTTTATTTCTTATTGAACCCTAGTAATTAAATATGCCTTCAAGAAACTTTAAAGTAAGTATATATTCATGAAAACTAACCAGCCCTATAGTTTTTTCAGAAAGAGTTCCTTCAGATAGTAACAAACCTACAACCTGCACTTATTTATTAATTTATATTCACCGATGGACCGAACCGGCTGCAGAGGTGGATGCAACTGTGTCATTGAGATCAGCGGCATATGTACTTTATTATCTACGGAACGTAACTAGTAACACGGCGGAGTTGTTTGCCATAAACAAACCCTTCTGTTTTGCAAGGTATTGTAATATTGAAAATCGTAATATTGACAATGGTGCCGAATCTTTGTCAGCACTCCAAGGAATTAAAACAATGAATATGTGCAACTCAATAGTTCCTTTAGTCTAGAAAAGCACACAACTTGCGTAATTGGGCTTCAATGTAACAGTCTGATGGCTACCAGAACATTGTGGTATAACGAAAAATGAAGAAGTTGACGTTATTGCCAAAAGAGCTGTTTCCGAAGGTGAACCTATTGAGGGTGTCCTTTGACGAGATGCTATTAATCATTTTAAATTTGCATTATGGAATTTTCGGTAAAACAGGTGAAACGTAGTTACCACAATACGGTCAGAAGGATTAAACCTCGGGTTGAAGCTTGGGTACATCCAATCAACAGATGACAGACGTTCATGTTGGCAGGTCTAAGGATTGACCATATCAGACTGACCCATGACTACTTAATGGGTTATTAAACACACGTTACTTGTTGATGCTATTAATCTGAGGTTACAGTCAAACATATTTTAGTCGAATCTCCTGTAAGTGAGAAGGAACGGTGATCATGGGGCTTCTCTATATAAATAAAAAAAGAGGTAAAATAAATTAAAAAGGTTATTTGCTGCTTTGCACTGGTTGGCATACCTAAGTAGTTTTCATTCATATCCTATGTGATTCATATTGCTTACATGTTTATTTTTATTCCCAAAAAATCAGTCTATACATTATTTAACAAAATTTAAGTTAGTTAATAAATTAAAATTAAGTACACAGGTCTTACCGACTTTTCTACTTGTTTACTTCACCCAACTTGTCGCTTCTTCTCAAACTGATGTTATATAAATGTGCCCTCTGGCCAGCTCAGCTGTACGGTGCCCCACTATATACTCACTTGACTGACAATACTGCTAAAAGCCTCCAGAAATTTCAGAATGGTGTCATGAAAAAAGTAGTCAGGTATACCTCTCTCGAGAGGTTAAAGAACGCCGACCTACACCGTTGCTTAGTGTGCCGTTGGTGGGTGAGTTCATCTACCGAAGACCCATAAAGTTTTTTGACTCGATACAGCACCTAACAAACCCGGTGTTTAACACTATGACCTCACCGCCATTCCCGTATCGATGGCAACAGAGTGTCGGGGAAAATTAGGTTAAGATTTTGTTCTTAGTTTTAAGTCTATAATTCATAAGGTGCGTTCCGCCACTTTTAAACATGTTTAGACAATCAATGTATAATGTACACTATACTTTTATAATCACAAATCGCAATTCAAAATTATTAAAAATTGTATAAAATGTAGGCAAACAACAGGATATATAATGGCCTATTATAAATAGATTCATTTATGTAATCTATACTGATTTCCATAATTTATAATAACAAGGGGTTATGGAAAAATAATTAAAATTAATGTTCATATCATTATAACAAACATAACACGGCCACTAATCTTGTATATTCTATAATTAATAATTGGTTAGATTTTAATAATTTTACTTTATTTGCAGGTACCATGTTCTCTGATGGCAATGACATTGGTGCTGGTCTGGTTTATTCGAACTCCACTAAACCCGGAGATGATGGAATACACTACATGTATGCCGTTGTTAGCCAAAATCGGCCAACCTCGGAAGAATTTATGACCTTTACGAATATAAGTCTAGATCAGAATCTTATCTGGATTAGGAGAAATTTAGACTTGATACCTTGGACGTAATGTGCTTAATATTTCTGTTGTAAAGGATACTTTTTTTTTTAAGCTGTACTATAAAAAGAAAGTATCGTATTTTAAAATTAATAAATAATTTATTTTCTTATTTCAACGGTTAAATGGTCATATCCATTTGACGATAGTAATCAAATAGACAATGCGATTGAAAGGGGCAGGGGGTTGCGGGAGTGGAGGAAATACGCCTATAGCCAACGCGGTCAAATGCTCAAAGGCAAATCCTGCACATTATGTATGAATATTGTGAACTTGGAAATTAAGTATGTATATATAAATGACTTAACAACCTGCCAATGAGACTTGGCTGCATCAGTCTCTCCCGGCAGTCACAATTCTACGCGGCTCTCCTTTTTTCATAATCTGATGGGATTTCAGGCCTACTGAATCATCATGGGGGGTCAACATCCTATCAAAACGCGGGTCCTGCCCTCCAACTGGTCTCTAAACCAACACTTCCTCTAAAAGTATCTTTCTTATAATCTCATTTTCAGCTAGTCTTACCAGATACCTAGATCATCTCTTACAGAACGACAGGAACATGGGCCCAGGCCAAAAGAGAAGATCTTCTCACTTAATGCTATGTTTAAGAAAATTACTAAATATTGTCACAATTAGCATATCAACAGTTCGCAATGCGTTGCTCATTAGGCGTACAAATAAAATATGTTTGTTGTTTATGTGTACTTACATTCATTAAACAAATTTCATAACCACACCTAACATTGGAGTGGTTGGAAATACTAGTATTATTGGGACAAATTGTGTACTTATATGGTTTAAATTGAACAATAAAAGATGATAATTTCAAAAGAAGCAAAAATCATTTGATCATTTAAGTTTAGTATATCCTTTTTATGGACATACTTGTATCCACATCTAACAAACAGATTATTACTACAAATTTTGCGATGAATTTGGCTACTCATAATGAATGATGATGTCAATCTAGATTCATTGAATAATATAACCGGGGGGGGGGGGTAATGATTTATCAACCCATATCCACTGGTGTACGAGTGTCGTAAGTATTTCATAGTATGAAAGTTCGGTTGAAATCGCTAAATATGAATTTATTTCTAATTATAAGTAATATTGGAATCTATAACAAAAAAAAAAACGTTGAATATATGAGTTTATTTTATTTCCATAAATAGTAGTGGGTGGCCATAAATAGGAGTGCTCAAAGTCGTAAATAATTCAACAAACAATAATAATATTAAAGAATCTTTATGATATCGATATAAGATTACATTCATACCATATTTGCAAATTTATATTTACTTTTTCGTTTAAATCATATTTGCAATACATATTCATTCCAGGACACAGGGGAGAAAACTAACCAGCATCAGACTAAAAATTTACAAAAGATCGTGAATAGGATGCGCTAGACCCTCATAGTTCACGTCCGTAACTCTAGACTAGTTATAGTATGACTGTATATCTCAGTATTTTGTTTTCTACTGTGAGGTGGGATTTTTTGTACCAGTTTAGACAGTTGTCCAAATCTTCTGTTTAGTTCCTGTCTTTTAAGTCTCGTATGGGGAATACCTTTGGCCTAGGTGGAATCCAAGGTATCGCACTATGTCTGGTATAGGAAGAGGAGTATCTTCGTAGGGTAAATGTAATGTTGGTACATTTTCCGTCGTTGACTCATATCCTCCATAGGTTGTAACAATGCTCAATTTTGGTGAGTCGAATTAGTTGGTTATGTGGTGGTATCTCGAGAACATGATGGAATGAAAGGCCAGTTGTGTCATCAGCAAAGGTTGGAAAAACTGTGTTACTAGAAGTAGAAATGTCAGCGTTGTAGATATTCTTATACTCCTGGCTGCTAAAAGCTTGCATTTATATTTTATGTAATCGCATGACATATATTCCATGTATATATGTAAGTTAATCTCCGGTGGTTAAGATTTGATAAAAAGGGAAAGAGGGAAACGAACTGACACACTTGGGCTCAAGAGAAAGACTAACTTTATTATTCCGACAATCCTACACATATAGGATCATGGGTTGTTTACATACAGTCACACTCCTGACTTTAACTTATATGTATATCTAAACCCGACCAGTACGGTATTTTGGCTTCCATCGCGACAAAAGGCCGACATGGAACCCGACACGAGGCTAAAAAGACAAGAACTAAGCAGACGTATTTGACAACTTCGCATACTACTTCAAAGGACCTGCTATAAATATGTAACAGTGGGAGTCCTAGCAATGACAAGTAGCTCCAATCATCGTATCCAGTATCGTGGCTGATTATGAGCGTAGGGGACCCAAGACTCCGCTTCCTTTCACATGCGAGGGAGGGGACAACCATACGGATTTGGGAGATCTTTGGCCTGTTTGGTCGAAGAACGGTAAATATGGTATGAATGAGATCACTGGTAACTATTACTTATTCCCCAATAAGTAAGATTGTAATTTTGTTGCAGTAAAGGTTGTTGTAGAAAAATTACCAGTTGGATATTTATTTTAAACTTTATTATACGAGTCTAATATGTTATTTAAATCTGATGATATGCATCAGATATGTATACTCCCAATTTTCGTAGTTTTAACCTTAGAGGACAGCAATACTGTTGTTGGAAGTGCTTAGGACATTACTATAGGAAATAACAATAATTGTGGATATCTAAATCGTCCCAACACCCTTTGGCCACACCGGAATCATATCCATAAACAGTAGATCATTAATAAAAAAAAAATAATTTTTTAAAGTATTTACAGTTCATACTCGTTTTTGGAGCTGGAAGGAAAGCATATTGGAAACCACATGCTAGGTCCCTTATGAAATGAACTGATTCAGATTTTCAACCTTGCATGTTAAACTAGAACCTTCATTTGCAACAATAAATCTAACCGGTACTCAGGATATCAAAGTCCAGTCATCGTTTAATAACGAAAATTCCATTGGATGCTGAATAGATACAACAAGTAACACCAAATAGCCTTCGATTTAACTTTCTATTGAAGTGTTGCTCTCTTAATTTACTTTCAAGATGGGGAAGCCCGGCTTCGGCAAGAGCGGCAAAAGCACGTAGTCTTTGACAACTGGTTAGCAGTAATCTATTTGGTAATTAATATGTGCTGCATTTGAATATTTAATATACTTCAAATTTCTCTCTAGGGAGAGTGAGGTTTGCTACATAGCTTTAATATTCACCTAGACACCTTAAAATTGTACAAGTGGTTTTCCAGCCTACTTCAATATGTTTCTCTACATAAGATCAGGTAAAGGGTTACTTTTATTGGGTGTTTCTGAGGGCTATTGGTAGAAGTTCAATGGAAAAATCTAATCAATTGCAAAATAACAGATGAATTGAACTACATGTCGATTATCGTTCTGTAATTTGAAGGTAATTGAAAGTTCTCTCGTGCTCAGACATTAGCATAAACAGAAATACAGGCACACTGGTGAAAAGAAAAGGATTTTTGTTTAGTAAAATTATTTTAATATGGAGTTAAACCGCATTTAATGTAGTATTACTATTTCTTCAATAGCTAATTAGAGCGCAAATATTAAATCTGATTAGGTTTACACACCTAACTAGTCCACTTCTACAAATATACCAATGACTATATAACGCTAAGGAAAATTTGAACACATCACAGTTCATCAGCAGCCTGCAAAATGAAAGTGTTATTGGCATTGATTGGATTCGTGGTGGCTACGCAGGCTTTTCGCATTCCCATTCCAACGGTGGATGAATTGGCGAAAATATTCGATAAGGGCATGGACAAAGCTTTAGGCAAATTCGATGTAAGTGAATATTTAGAGAATAACGTAACTTATATAACAAGTATTTGATACTTTCTCTTTTGTTTTCTTGAAGCTTCTTCTCCATGGGTGCACATTTCCTTCAATATGTGTATACAAGTCCTCCCTTGTAAGCGTTTCTTTTTGAAACTTTAAATTCGTAGCCTACTTGGTATGCGATGAACGTATATGTAAAGGTCCAGTTTTATTGTGGTCATATATTCCCTAATATAACAAAGAAATATTAACAACTAACTTACAAGAGAAAAGCATTCTTAGAAAACCGAGAAATTGGAGTGGCACCTCTCTGTACATAAGGTAAAAAATAACGATAATTAGACACTGATTCAGAAATTTCTGAAGAAGTCCTTTGCAACTGTAGACAAATTTAAAAGAAAATGGACTTCCATGGAGAAAAATATGAAAAAAAAAATTATGAGATAACAACCTTGGAAAGATGTTCAAATATCACATTAATACTTTCATACTAAAATTATATTTTAAGCATAATGATATTTTCAATATTTTTATTTGTTAGGACTTTCAAAAGAAACTACCAAAACTGCCATTTCCATGGATTCCCAAGCATACTCCAAAGCCATTCCATCCTTCTCCAAAACCTTTCCCTACTCAGGCGCCTCCAAAACCATCTCCACCTGTACCAGGACCAGGACCAGTACCAAGTGATGAACCCGCAACTGAATTAGTACCAAGTGATGAACCCGCAACTGAACCAGTACCAAGTGATGAACCCGCAACTGAACCAGTACCAAGTGATGAACCCGCAACTGAATTTGTACCAAGTGATGAACCCGCAACTGAACCAGTACCAAGTGATGAACCCGCAACTGAACCAGTACCAAGTGATGAACCCGCAACTGAACCAGTACCAAGTGATGAACCCGTAACTGAACCAGTATCAAGTGACGAACCCGCAACTGAAGCAGTGCCAAGTGATGAACCCGCAACTGAACCAGTACCAAGTGATGAACCCGTAACTGAACCAGTACCAAGTGACGAACCCGCAACTGAAGCAGTGCCAAGTGACGAACCCGCAACTGAAGCAGTGCCAAGTGATGAACCCGCAACTGAACCAATACCAAGTGATGAACCCGCAACTGAACCAGTACCAAGTGATGAACCCGTAACTGAACCAGTACCAAGTGACGAACCCGTAACTGAAGCAGTACCAAGTGATGAACCCGCCACTGAACCAGTGCCAAGTGAAGATTCAACACCTGAATCACCTGATCTTCCTACCGCTTAGTAGAAATTTGCAACAAGAATATTACATTTTCAATGATATTTTTTGTAATTATCTATTGAAACAGTTATACATATTAAAATATATATGTTACTTCACCTCTTACAGAGGTAATAATTAATCATATGCATTGGATCATTTTTTACCTACGGTTATAACTGAAGTTAGAAAAGTCAAATATTATGCCAAGACTAATAAGATATTAATAATATCACCAGTGTGCATCATAAGCAAATTCGTCTATGTACAGAAAGAGTAGGGTAAAATTAAAATTTAAGGAAAGTATTATAGCAATCACATTATGAAAATGACAATAACCATTATAAATAGAAAATAAATAGTAGGTAGTGGGCTTCATCGCCAAATTAAGTTTTCGTTGGGCTAGCTATACCAGCTTCCTCCTGATCCTCCTGATGATACTTCTAACAAATTATACAAAAAAAATAATCATTGATGAAGATGTTCGAAGCGCAAAAGTTCTAAGAGGTTAAGTGCTACTCTAGATTTTATAGATTTATTGTAGATTCTAACGGTTGTAAATATGTAACATTAGGTTTTAGCACAAAAAAAAAAGTTCTAAAAAATATGATAACTATGAAATTTGTATTAGTGAAATAAATTACTTAGTAAAATATATGGGATTGTATATTTGCAAATTGTCACAAATATAATTGGTGACTAGCGTTAAAATGCAAAACTATACAGCTTGTCATACAAACCAGTAAAAAGACAAAATTTCATTTTGAAGATATGAGCTGTTAAGGGTTCCTCCACCATATATTTGGCAGCACAGTCTACTTAGATGATCTCAGGGGATAAATAAATCAATAATTAATAAAAGTACCCTAAATAAAAAAAAAGTCAACCGTTATACAACATACAATTAAGTTTCAATAATGTTTCAAAACCAATTTCATTGAAAGTATTAATGATTTTTTTAAATTATAACCCAAACAAAAATTATATATTAATTACTAGGACGTCTTAACCTTCAATTTGAAACCTGATATGCTAGTTAATATGATAAGACAGTATTTATACTTAATTGATCAATAGTATTTCCTAGTATAATAAGGTTAGTCAACCTGGAAGTTCCCAGTTTGGCAGTGACTACAAGTCATTGAAGGCTCACGTTGAGGATAAGTGAATAGGTGTACGGAGTAGGGTTGGAGTTAATGGTGGAACAGAACGAGGGATGGTTCCAATTGTGGGAACGATTAGTACAGGTACACGGCTTGGATCTTGTGGTTCCATTGGTACTTCCCCCCCCCCAAATAATTCTCTTTATTTTCTTTAAAATATACATTATATTTACGACATAGTTGCCCAACTCCAAAGTGTCTCTAAACCAAAGCCATAGCTCCGTTATGATAAAATATCTCAAAAATTACAAATCATGGATGCATTATGTAAGCAAAGGAAATATTCAGCATCTCGTCCTCTTTCTAATAAGCTAAAATTCAAAATTTTACATGGACGCAACGCCAATTAGAAAGTTAAAAAGGCAAAAAGTCAGAACCAAAAGTACTGCTCGATTTGATGAACATTGGGGTTAAAATAACTCAAAAACAGGAATTTGTTCAAACACACTGTAAGCCAAAGAAATGTTGGGGGGGGGTGGAAGAGTAGGTGGCTGTAATGATTGGTTCAGGACGCGTGGAAGTCTGCGTTTTCGTCAATAACCTCTTACTCACCAGGAATTCGTGGTAAATTACCACTTAGAAATTGGTCACGTGATAATCATCTTTATTGTGTAGTAAAAATGGCATTTATTTTGTCCGTATTTTTCTTGCCAGATCCAAGTAGCTGCATTAAAGATATTTGACTTCCAGGGGGCACATTTAGATTTTTTTAAATTTATTTTTGCTAAGTCAGTCGGCTACTCAGAAAATCGTGCTTCCGTTTTTCCACTAACGTTTCATCGTAGCTTGTTGGTTAGTAGAGTTCTTACTTTGTTTCCCTGTTTTCGTAATTTGGTCGGTTCTTGGTTCCTCGAAGGAACTACGAGGTCGCCTAAACCCATCCTTCAAATAGGTTCCTCCTAGCAAAAGGATCCACACATCCCAAATAATTTCCATTTATTCTTCCCTTATTCCTTAATTTTGAAGGTTCGAGAGCTTTGAAAAAACAAAAAAAAAAACAATAATAATAACGGTCCAGCATCTCCGTTTTTGTGGACATTTTATGAGAAAGTTAAGAAAGGTGCGTAAGAAGTCTTACCAGGTTTCATACTTACTGACATCCTCTAATTTGTCACGGCGTCTTAAGCTGATGATATTTGAGAGTTTACTCAGGCCGGCTATGATGTAGGGGACACCGCTTGTTAGACATCTAAGCTAAGCGGCTTCAGTTGTTTCACAACAAGGCAGTCATGACATAACTCTAGAGGCTCTCATACTGAAGTGGCCCGACATACTTTATTCCAATAGCGGAGAAATCGTGAGCTGCACGAAGTCTTTGATATGCCTACGTTGAATTAATTCATTCACCATGCCAATAAAGTTCTTTGATCCATGGGGTTTATTACCTTATTGAGTTCAAATTATCAACAAAATAAAAATGGCTTTAGCACGATTCTTTTTTGATCGGAACATTTGTGGCATCGGCTACAGAGAAAATCATTATTCTCTGTGGCCGAGGTAGCACCTGTTATATTCGAAATAAAATTTTGAAATAATTTTTTTACATTATGAAGCGCATTTCGAATGGAAAAATATAATTTTGTATTAATACATTTTTAATGTTAGTAATTCCTTTATTGTGCTAAAATTACAATCTGCCTTTTATAAGGCAATAAGTAATTAAGATAAATGATCTCATTCATACAATATTTACAGTTCATCATTCACTCGCTCATTCATACAATATTTACAGACAGCCCAGAGACCCCCCAAATCCACCGCGAAGAGAAAGCGGAGTCTTGGGAAGTCCCCCACGCTCCTCCGTCAGCCGCGTCACCGGATAATAGCCAGTGGAGGCTGACCAAGAGCGCGAGAGCCACACACGCTCAGGACATGATTGGAGAAACTGGCCATTGCCAGGACTCCCACTGTCACGCGTTTATAGCAGGTCACGAGGCCACTGCCGTTTCAGTCTCCGAGGAGGATTATAGGGATGAGTGGCGCAGTGCAATGACTGTGCTACAGGATTAGGGTGGTTGGAAAGGCTACTGTGGAATTTCGTAAACTTGGAAGGGATGAGTTCTAGAATGTAGGGTATATTAAGGTCGTTATGAAGGGTTTTGTTGCTGACATAATAAGGGGCATTTACTATTGTTCTCAGGACTTTTGATTGAAAGGATTGGATACGCTTGATGTTCGACTTTTTTGCTGTCCCCCATAGCTCTATTCCGTATGTCCAGATTGGTTTAAGTATAACTTTGTAAATTAGTAGTTTATTTTCTATTGAGAGATGGGATGTCCTTTGAAGTAGTCTGTACAGTTGTCCAAAGCGTCTGTTTAGTTCTTGTCTTTTTAGTCTCGTATGTGGGTTCCAGGTCAGTCGTTTGTCAAGATGGAAGCCTAAGTACCGTACTGTCTCGGATACAGGGAGAGGAATAGAATTAAAATAAACTAGTGGACAAGACTTGCGACAAAGGGTGAAGGTAATGTGGGAGCATTTTGCTTCATTAACTTTGATCCGCCATTGATTGCACCAATACTCGATCTCGTCGAGGTGTTTTTGAAGGTTATGGGATGCTATGTCGGGGTCTGGGTGGGATGACAAGACTGCAGTGTCATCTGCAAATGTGGCCAAGAAGGTATTGGGAGTAGAGGGGACATCAGCGGTGTATAGGTTATAGAGGATGGGGCCCAGGACACTGCCCTGTGGAACTCCTGCACTTATGGGATAGTAGTTAGAGTATTCTAAACCACAGCGGACTTGGAAGAAGCGGTTTGAAAGGTAGGACTGTAGGATTAGGAAAAGGGTCTGTGGTAAATATCTTTTGAGCTTGGAGAGCAAACCTGCATGCCAAACCCTGTCAAAAGCTTGAGCTATATCGAGAAAGGCAGCAGTGCAATACTGTTTGGTTTCAAGGGCTGAGGAGATGTGATCAACAACGCGAAGGCCTTGTTGAGCAGTGGAATGTCGTTGGCGGAAACCAAACTGGTGTGTGGGAAAAAGGTTTTTGGATTCAACAATTGGAAATAGACGTTTTAGTAGGAGTTTCTCAAAAATTTTTGAGAGGATAGGGAGTAGGCTAATTGGACGGTAAGATGAGGCGTCATTGGGTGGTTTACCAGGTTTGGCGAATAGGACAATAATGGAATGTTTCCAGAGGAGAGGAAAGTGCGTCGTTCGGATAATGCAATTATATATATAGGTTAAAAAGATTATGGCTTTAGGAGGAAGTTGTTTGAGAATTTGAGGAGTAAGGAGATCATATCCAGGGGATTTTCGGTAAGGTAAGGTTTTCAGAAGATATTTGACCTCAGAGGGATTAACAGCTTTTGGTGGAAGAGAGAGAGGAATAGGTGAAGTGAGGAAATCTTCCACAGTTGTGCTGTGAGTATGGCTTTGATGAGAAAGGTGAGGTGTGAAAGTATGGGTAAGATGCAGAGCGAATTCCTCCGACCTATCCCCATCCGAAGCCGCCCAGGACCCATCGTCACGACGGAGTGGATGTGAAACAGGTTGATACTTTAGGATTTTTTTGGTTACATTCCACAAGGAGTTATCCCTGGTAGACAGAGAGGAGAGGTAGGAATTGAAAGAATCGGAACGGAAGGATGCCAATCGTCGCTTTACCAATCGGCAGTACTGATTGTACGAGCGGCGATCAGCAGGATGCCGGGATCTTTGCCACACTGTTCTGGAGCGGCGTTTGGATTGGATTAGGTCTTTGAGATGCTGAGGTAAACTATTATGATTATGGATTTTTGGGTGACGATGGGGTGACGATGCCTCCCAAGCCAACCTCTGGACCAGGGTAGTGAAAGAATGCACTGCATCGTCTAGGTCTTGGGATGTTTTCAGGGACACTTTGAGGTCAATGGAGCCTGTAAGAAGCTGGCGGAAGTGGTCCCAATCGACTGGGCCCGTAATAAATGAAGGAGGAGGTAGTTTGTGAATTGGTCTTAGGGAAATGGTTAATAGTAAAGGGCTATGATCGGAGGAAAGGTCATCGAGGCGCTTGAGTGAATAGTTTAGTGTTCCTAGACTATTGTAGAAGAAGAAGTCTAGGAGATCTGGATTTCGGTTGGGATCTGATGGCCAGTAGGTGGCTGTGTCAGGAGAGATCGTGGAGCAATGTTTCCGTGTGAGTGCAGACAGCAAAGCACGTCCGCGTGTATTCGTGGATCTTGACCCCCAGTGTTGGTGCTTCGCATTAAAGTCCCCACCCACAAGGAAACAATGTCCTATGGAGTCTAGAAAGGAGATGAATTGGGAATCGGAAATGGATTTATTGGGAGGGCAGTACACTGATGCTAGAGTAAGGGGGAAAGGGAAGGTGCTGATTGACACTGCAGTGGACTGAAGGAAATCATGTGCTACCAAAGGAACTATGTGGTGGGATATGGAGTTATGGACAATGACAGCGGTACCTGCATGAGCTGTTCCATCTGGGTGATCAGTTCGGTAAGTATGGTACTGTCGAACCGTAAATGGTCGTTTACTCGTAAGTCTTGTTTCAGTAATGAGAGCTACGTCGATGTTCTTGTCGTGGAGTAGTGCTGTCAGTTCGTTAGTGTGGGTGCGAACACCATTCGCATTCCAAAGGAGAATGGATAAGGAGTCAGAAGGATCCACTTATGGATTTGGTTTAACGGGGATAAGGTAGGAGACAAGATTTGTAAGAAGGGAAATGAGAGGGGTAATTAGGGTTCTGAATTCTGTAAGGAATGATGTTAATAGGCTAGTGAGATCTGAAGAGCTTGGAGGTGAAGGAATATGCGAGATGTGTGGTTGAGGATGGGATTGGGTTTGCTGGTTGGCGGGATGAGCGGAATGCTGGGGAAGAGATACTTGCGGAGGAGAAGTGGGCAGTGCCTGTGACTGCTCTCTGTTCCGAACGGCATCAGCAAAAGAGACAGAAGGCCTCAAATTTCTGGTGGGGACGCTTCTTGAGCTGCCTGTCACTGGCCTCTCTTCTTCTGGCCGACGACGTTGCTCGCTCCTGGACTTGAGGATCCTATAGGCCTCACAGCCCTTGTAGTTGGCCGGATGGTCTTGCTGGCAGAGCACGCATACAGCAGGCGATTTTAGGGGCTTTTTGCACAATTCGCTTTTGTGCTGCCCACTACACTTTACACACCTAGGAGGGTGGTGGCAGTACGATTTCGTGTGCCCATATGCCTGGCAATTATGGCATTGGACGATGTCTCTTTTGGGGTAAGGTTTTTCGACCTGTACTCTTGTGTAATATAAGGTTGTTAAGTCATAAATTTTCTCCACGCCTGATGTCCGCTCGAGATCTACAAAAAATAATGGTAATGCCGTTTTGGTTGATTCGTTTTGTTGTCTGTCCTCACGTAAAACGTTGGTTATTTGCCGAACTTTAAATCCCAGAGCTGATAGTTCGTCTTCAATTTCATCAGCTGGTGTGGTCGGGTGCAGATTTCTTATCACTACTCGAAGCGATCGTTCTTGTTTCAACTGATATGTGTGGAAGTCTGCATTGGTTTCTTCCAAATACTTGATGATCGCTCGATAAGTATCGGGAGTGTCTGGGGAAATTTTTGTATCCCGAGAGCGATTGAGGCACGTATATTTTCCGGTACCTACTACTTTGCTCATTTGTGAGCAAAGTAATTTAAAGTTGCTTATGTTGCGTACAAATATAGCAGGTGGGTTGGGCTGTGTTGGAGTTTTGTTGACTTCCATTTCTTCTGCTGGAATGTTTTTCAAAGCCTCAAAGGTGTTTGGCGTGAAGAAAGGCGACTCTATGGCGGTTTCTTTTTTGGATGTGCTGGCTTGTGGAGGTATCTCCTCCATGGAACTAGCTGCAGAGGAGGTCATTTGTACGTTCCTGGTTGAGCGTCTTGGTTTTCGCTTCACTGGCGATGATGTCGGGGTTGGACCTAGTGATCTAGATCTTTTTTTTTTATTTTGAGAAATTACTTGTTGATAAAATCTCATTTTGTCACAACAACGTTTTTTATTGTTAGTAAAGAAAAAAGTAGGAAGCGCCGGTTGGATTCAAGCTCACAACCTCTATGGCGAGTCACGGGTCTTGGCTCTGAGCCACCAGACCGTAGCGGCTCAGAGATTATATTGAGTGACGTTAGTGAACGATCCGAATGGCGCTATGACAAATGCTTCTCAATATGGCGACTTCTCGTCCGATTTCACTTTTGTTCTACACAAATGCAATAAGCGATTTACTTACGTGTTGAGGGCTCCCTCGTGGCCAGCTCACGTAAGTTGCCAGGTAGAACAATTTTTTTGATAAACTGTGGCAGAAAAACGGTAGAATAATGTATATCGAGGACGAGCGAAGTTGAGAGGTGTTTCACAATGTAGCGCATGCGCAAAAAACTGATTAATAAATTAGAAACTTTAAGGGTGGGCACAGAGAAGAAACACGAACTATGGCCTGCCACTGAAAGGGTTAAAATGCAGCTCTGATGCAATGCAAGGAGCCCATTATGGTCCAGTATGTATTTTACATATATTTTAGCTTTTAATAAATAAATGAACATGGGTTCAGGAAAAAAAAAATAAAAAAAAAAAATAGGTGCAGCACATTCACATTCTACATTCTCATTCTGAGGCTTAAATTGGACACTGCTCTCTCGGACTGGCTGCTCGATCCTATGCACAAACAAAGGCCTAATTAATCTCTACTTCCTTACCACCTAGACCTATTCAGGAGGCTAATGACCTCCACATCTCTCCTAGTGGAGATATT
Source organism: Acanthosoma haemorrhoidale (assembly GCA_930367205.1). NCBI lineage: Eukaryota > Metazoa > Arthropoda > Insecta > Hemiptera > Acanthosomatidae > Acanthosoma > Acanthosoma haemorrhoidale. The sequence goes on along the minus strand of OV884011.1, from coordinate 146,160,074 downwards.
CTCGTCTTCTACCAGTTCGACTAGTACTTCGAGATGGGACCCCTTCCACTAGACGATTGCCTCGAGGGCACCTCGAGACCACTACCTAGAGGAACTCCCCCTGCGGTCAAGTCTGCTTCTCTCAGGCTCTCTACTCGCCTTTGTGATCCGGCGAGTGACTTGGGTACCAGGTATTTATTGGGTATATTGCAATTGGTGACTTCCTCGACCCAACAGTAGGGTTAAAAGATAAAATTGTAAGCAAAGAGAATACAATGTATTATGTTTAAGTTGAATCTTGATCTGTCAGTTTTTGTCTCACTTTGCATTAGATACCAAGTTTGAATTCTTGGTCATTTCAAAACCACACAAACTGTCTCAACCTTGACCTCTACCTCTTCCTCTGATCGCAGTTTTCTTGTCGGGTTATCGCCCTCTTCAATAAAATGCTGTCAGATCAACAAATTGCATGCCACCAACTGGGCAGCCAGCAACCTCATCAGGCCAAGCCGTATTTCTTTCTTCTGAGTACCAGGTATTTATTTGATAGATTACCATTGGTGAATTGCTCGACCTAACAAGAGGGTTCAAAGATAAAATTGTAAGCATATAGAATGCAATGCTCATGTTTGAGATGAATCTTGAAAACATTGATTAATAACGGGCCAAGAGCGCCTTTTTAATAATAATAAACAAATATACAAACACTAGATGCCTTTTGAATTTTTTACTAACAGATAAGAACAACTTAATCCATGAAAATATGCAAAAAAAATAGGGTCCTTGAAATCAATAGGCCAACTTACCTATCTTCAACAGATAGAACTGTGTAATTCTACTTAATTATTTACAATATCTTTTATAGATTGACTTGTTTATGATGACATCAATAAGCGATACAGAATATAGTGCAAACAATGGAAGAATGTGAAGAATAATAGAAAACTTTGAAACTAAACGTTGATCTATCTTTTTAATCTTATTATACCGAATTATAAATAGATTGCAATATTTTAAAAATCTAGTTATTAGCCAAATCCTTTTACATGTTGATATAAGAGGAAGTAAGAAATTTTTTTTTTATGTTTGCAAATAACGTCAGTTTTTTTTAACGACCGATTTTTTTTTGATAATTTTATTTTTATGAACTAATCGAATCTGCTATATTTCATTTCGCTCTTTTCTTTCTCCAGGATAGAATCACTCCTCATTTTGGGGACATAGATGGAGTAAAACAATTTTGTAAACGAACGAAATTTTCGCGGGAAAAGAAAATTAAACAAAAAATTAAAACAATAAATCAAAATCTATAATTATAAGATGGTGATAAAAACTTAATAGAAAAATCAAAATAAATTCAATCATTCTTAGTGAATATAAGAAGGTTCTCAACCTTCCCCTAACTAAATAAATTTTAAAACAACTATTAGTAAAACTGTTTTTTATTTCATTATCGGTAGGTTCGTGGGGCTTTTGTCGTGATCGTGAGAAAAACCAGTGACTCACAGGTAATGTCCAGCATATCTTCGTAAAGAACTTTATTTACTCACTACCATAAACAAAGAACTCACTAGACTAAATTTTTAATTTCCAAACATTTTTGAAACATTTTTCTTGGGGGGACAATGTAAACATTTAACTACTAACCCACGTTTATGAAATGTCTTTATAGAGAGGTAAACATGTACTTTTTTGTACTAATGTACTAATTTTTAGCATAGATTATAAATATTGTTGGCGAAAAGAACGAATATCATGTAAATCATACACTGCTTTTGGATTTTTTGTTATTTTTATTTCAATTCAATATTTTACAATACGAGAAGTACAGTTAGGTAACAAAAGTCTAGAAACTAAACAGTCTATATGACGCAAAAAAGAGCAAAAATTAATGAGGAATTCAGTTTTCGTTTGAATCATTGGAAGCAGTATAATTAAATTCAAGTACAAAATGTATTAAAAAAAACTTTGGCAAGAGTTTTTCTAAAACTCTCAAACTCGAAAAATTAGGAATAAGGGAAAAATAAATGGAAATTATTTGGGCTGAATGGATCTTTGGGCTAGGACAGACCTACTTGAAGGATGACTGTAGGAAATGAGGAGTGTAGGAGATCTCGGGTGAGATGCAGGGACAGAGGTGAGAGTCAATAATAAATAACTTCAATAATAAACACAAATCTATTATTATTCGAATACTTGGTAGAAATATTACGTTTAATTAAGTCACTTATGTGATGAATTAATGCACTTATATGATATGCCTCAGACGTTTATTTGGGAAGATGTGACATTCTTACACTTCTCAAATCGATTAGTTACGATACTGGTTGAATCTGTAGGGTGTGGTTCCAGTAGAACTTCACTAACTGATCTGTGCAAATCAGGCTGCGATATTTTCCTTTTTCTTCTCCAAGTTCACTGTTGGCATATTCGAGTCAAAAACCAAGTCGGTCCAGTCTGCAGAAATCAAGTTAATTCCAAAATTAAATTTTCTTGAGGGTCTAGTGACACTATTCAGAAGGTTATACACAGAATCCACAATAACAGATATATATCGTACTTTTAGTCAGATGGAATTAATTTCAGTATGCCTACTCCAAAGGCAAAACGTATTAAATTGATTGAGAAAACCGCATCTGGATTAATTACTTCCTAAAGGATGTCTACTTCGCGTGAGTTTTTCCTTTTTGTATGATTTTATTTTGCCTTGGGAATCTTCATTATTATATATCCCTAAGAATAGGGGATATAAGTTCTTTATTGGTTTGGCCCAAGTTTTGAACTGCGCAATTAACTTTCTGACTTTATACTACACTCCATTTGTTTGAAGTATGAGCATCTCAGACTGGTTGTTTGAACATCACAGACCTAGTTTGAACTTTCCCGCACGAACTAAGTCAGAAATATTGAGGTTCTTTGAGAGTCTTTGATTTTCAAATATTTGTCAATTTAATCCCCTTCCAATTCCTGGATAAATTCTTTTTTTTTTAAGATTTTAAGTTTGTTTTTAATTCTTCTGTTGTCAGTTTGGTAAGTACTGTATTAGCCAATATTAGTTAACATATTAATATTAACATGGCCTGTAACTACAATAAATCTCATTCACTGGTATATTGCATAGTTTGCGTTTGAGACGCGCCTGACTTGAACACTTTTGGGTAGCTAGGAGATTACTTACTTATCAGCCCTATGTATATTGTAAACATTAATACAGAAAAACAATAGGGTAGTAACCGTTTATAGTTGGCTCGGTTCATGGTTATTTTCTATTAACAGAGACAAAATTACTTTCATTAATTTGGTTATAGATAGACGAACATCACAAATGTGATGTGATAGAGAAGTGTGCTTCTCTATTTATTAGATTTATGATATATTAAAACCCTTGGTGACCTATTGTCTCGGACTAATAGATCCATTGTCTTCAATTCATATTTATTTCCTTATAATTACAGGAAAAAGTACTTCTGGTATAGTAATTTGGAATATTATTGGAAAAGAATATAGTTGAAGCCCTTAACTAGTCCTAAACCCCAAACATCCTAATCCACGTTCCTCTCCTATATACAGGCTCTCCTGGGTCTACTTAATGCTATTCCTTTCGCGCTCGCTACCAGTTAGTATTCTTAGTGTTATTCTTTTATAAAGTATATAAGACTCTCTCATGTGTAAGACAGCCCCACTTGTAAATTTGTTGTTCTTTCAAATAAAGCTCTTTTTAAAAAGGTCATCCGGGTAAAAGATAATTTAACTATATGAACAAACTAGAAGAGGAATGGAAAAATTGGAAGAAGATATGGACTTACTGGAAGAGAATATGTACAAACAATAAGATGATATCGAAAAACTTGAATATGTATTTCCAATTATTTAATTAGTTTTGTGTTTACACTTATATGTCGTTTTTAAAATTATTTCTTTCTGAGGGTTGTAGGCATGGGCGATCCTTGAACCCAATTGGCCAATATGGTCCTTATAATGGCCAATGGTTCATTATGGTACTATTGCTGACATAGTAAGGCTCATTTACTGATGTTCATTGGACTTTAGATTGGAATGCTGTGGAATATTAGAATGTGAGATGTGATTCCCTGTTTTAGCCAGTCTATATAGCTGGCCTAACCTCTTTCTTTCTGTAGAGTTCCTGTCTTGCATCTGGGTTCCAATTTGGTCTTTGATCGACGTGGATGTAAAAAACGGTGCCTGTTATGGGGAAAGGAGAGACGGAATGGTGGACAGTATCTGCATCTTAATGTAAAAACAGGAAAGTTGAACAACTCTTCGGCTGGTCATTTTGTTTTGATCCTTTCTGTTCATAAAAAATTTTCTGATTCTAAAACAGCTTTCTTGTACCTAATTATTCGTTTTGCATTTATTGCATATATGTCGTCTATTGTGTTCCTTCATTATTTTTCTTTTAATTTCATCCTTTGGCTGTGTAACAATGTTTTCTGTTATTTCAAAATGTCTATTTGCAGCTTGTGACACATTGCTAATAATAAAGAATAATCAGAATAATTAGGTACAGGGAAGCTACGAAGCAGGGAAGGACGAAACATACGCGGTTTTTCAATTCTAATCAGAAAATATAGTATTAACAGAAAGATACAAAACTTGAAGACCAACCGAAGACTTGACCTACTGCAAACAAAGCTAAAGAATATTGGGAAAAGATCTGGAAGAAATACAGCATGTTTCCCCTGTTTGTTATTAGTAGCCAAGAAATAGGTTCGGATTGCTGCAAAATTTTACTGCGGTTCCACTTTATTCTGGTTTGGCTATGCACCCCTTCGCGCGGATGACGCAATGATCTTTAAGCGTGATTCAGAATGTCCATGTAAATGTCCTACAAGAGCCGGTAACAGTATACTTCTCTCCTATATTCTTCACAGCAGTATCCATCTCTCGTACAGATTGGTAAGTAACTTGGCGCTTATCATTAACAATTCGATCGTTGCAATATGGTTTAATAATTTGTTCTTTACTGTAAAGATATTATGGCATCTGATAGCGACTGTGTAGCATCACAGAAGCATCTACTATCCACCGAAGAATAAAGCAAACACTTCACGGAGCCAGAACCACCTCCTCCTCAGAAGAAGAGGATGTCGTCGAAAAAGGTGTCATTACATCCAATTCTGACCATACTAACAACGGCTTTACAGATGGAGATGATATCCCCCAATATGATACAAACATTACCGAAACAAACGACCAAGACTATCTTACGTCTTCCCCGTCCTTTACCGCTGATCAGGGGTCAGATATTTACTGTCTGGTTTGGTTTTCTTTCCAAATCCCTCAAAAACCCTTGGTCGAAGTGGACTCGCACACATACTCCAACATAACAACTTACGTTTCAGAAGATTTATTATACACGACGTATGGTACCCCAGACAAGCTAGAAGATTCGTTGAGGACGTCTATCAGCAACTATCTAGGTCGTATGTGGGCAACAGCCGGCCCGCGGGCCGGATCCGGCCCGCTGTAAGATTTGATCCGGCCCGCGAGACATTTTGAAAAACCCAATTTAAAAAAAAAAATACACTACTTACTCATACTCATGGAATCAAGTGAGCGAGCAAGCCGAGTGGCGGTGATCATCAAAGAGTGAGGCGGCAAACATCAAAGTTCAAAGCCATTGATGTTTGCCGCCACACTGGCGGCGCAACAAAGGATTATTGCTTCGCAATTGTATTGTTCTACACTAGACGATTCTAGATCATTCCTTCATTTTGCCTATATAAGCGGGTGGATGGCCGGAACTTAGTTCAGTCCTATTCGAGCTACCGTGGTGATAAGTTTGCTTTGTGACTTTGTGTGCATCTTGAGTGCTTACTAATTATACCTATTTTCTTATTAAGTTTATCGAACGATAAGTAAATGAAAATGATGTCTGGTGGAAGGAAACGAAAAGTAGATGCAGAGGGTCGCCAGTTTCAAGAAAAATGGACTGAAGAATTCTTCTTTATCTTGCACAATGGTAAGCCTATTTGTTTGATGTGTAATGAATCCATTTCGGTGATGAAAGAATTCAATATAAAGAGGCATTACTCAACTAAGCATCCTACGCTGCTCTCACTGACAGGACAAATAAGAAAAGACAAAATCCAGAAACTTACCGCAAATTTGGAAAAACAGCAGCAAATATTTCATAGACAAAGAACACAACTTGATAATGTTGTGAAAGCTAGTTTTATAGTTAGTTCAAAATTGGCAAAGTCATTGAAACCATTTGCCGAAGGAGAATTTATCAAGGAGTGTATGTCAGAAGTTTGCAGTGTTTTGTGTCCTGAAAAGAAAAATGAATTTGAAAAAATTAGTTTGTCAAGACGAACCGTTGTACGACGTATAGAAATGATGGCTAATGATATAAAAACAACATTGACTGGCCGTATGACTGGTATTGAATCATTTTCCATAGCATTAGACGAGAGCACCGATTTGTCTGACATAGCTCAACTGGCTATATTTATTCGAGGTGTTGATAAAGAATTCACTATTACTGAGGAATTGCTTGCTTTACAGCCGCTAAAAGGAACCACTACAGGAGAGGACATTTTTAATGAAGTTCAAAAGGTATTCACAAGTTTTGGCTTGCCATGGTCGAAATTAGTTGGAGTATGCACAGATGGTGCACCTTCTATGGTCGGCTTACGTAAAGGTTTCATCGGAATTTTGAATGAAAAAGCAACTGAATTAAATGTGCAAAAAGATGGTTTGATAGTCCTTCATTGCATTATCCACCAACAGAACTTGTGTTCTAAGTCCATTCGACTCCAGAATGTTATGAATGTGGTAGTAAAAACCATCAATTTTATTCGATCCCGAGGGCTTAACCATCGTCAGTTCAAGGCGTTTTTGGATGAAATATCAGCCGAGTATGACGACGTAACATATTATTGTGAAGTCAGATGGCTAAGCAAAGGGAAAATGCTGAAACGGTTTTACGAGCTTAGAAATGAGATAGCAGAATTTATGCAAATAAAAGATAAACCACTATCTGAATTGAGTGACGCAAAATGGATATGTGACTTAGCATTTCTTGTCGACCTTACAGGCCATTTGAATGATTTAAATTTGAAACTTCAAAAACAAGGACAGTTAGTAAATGATTTGTACAGCCATTTGAAAGCGTTTCAGAACAAAATCCGCTTGTGGGAGGCACATATGCTGTCTGGTAACAGTTACCATTTCACCACGCTCTCTGCGTATGAAAATATTGCTTACGCTCAATATGCTGAAGAACTCAAGTTACTGTCGGAGCAATTTTCGATCAGATTTAGCGATTTCAAACACATGGAAGACTGTTTCAATTTATTTGCTACTCCAACAAAAAGTAATGTACAAAATGCTCCAATACACTTGCAAATGGAGTTGATCGAGATTCAAGAAAACTCACTCCTAAAATCTAAATTTGAAGACGTGGAGTTGTGCGATTTCTACAAAAAATACCTCGAAGAAGACCATTTTCCGCAGCTTAGAAAATTTGCAAGAAGATTGATTTGTGCGTTTGGCAGTACTTATAAATGCGAACAGTTCTTTTCATTGATGAAAGTTAATAAATCAAAACATCGTACAAGGCTGACTGACGATAATTTGGAAAATTCTTTACGTCTTTGTACCAGTGGAATTAATCCAAACATCGATGAATTAGTTTCCCAAATTCAAGCTCAAGTGTCTCATTGATTTCGGTGTCGCTATTTAACTTTCGTAGTTTGTAACAATTCTAAATTTAACGATTTAATTTAATGCTGTAGGTACCTATTTTTTCATTTCATTTTGTTATTTTAATAAATTGTGTTGTAATAACATTGTCGTATTATTTCATGGCTGACTGATATCTATCGCTAAAAATTATGAACACTACTTTAAAATGCACTACTTTTAAACGCGGCCCGCGAACGTATTTGCACACTAAAGTTTGGCCCATAACATGTCAAAGGTTGCCCATACCTGATCTAGGTTCAGGAGACCAGACGGATTCTGGTACTGCATGTTCCATGAAAACTCCGGGACACCGCACCTCCCCTTTATCCACAACTGCGCTTAGAGCATTAAATCATGCCGATGAGAGCCCGGCGAGACCAACAAAGCCTGTTGGTGCTATGGGTGTCGAATGTGGTCGGATTGTTAATGATAAGCGCTTTACTTACCAATTGGTACGAGAGATGGATACTGATTACTGGAGTGTTAAACATCGGCAGTCGCCGCCATATCGCTCAATGGCTTCATTCTAAGGTGAAACTCTGGCGAGTGATAACACCCCTACCTAATGACAATAAGAAACAGCGCAAGGAGCTAATGAAAGCTAATATCTGAGATTTTATTTTTTGACCAATGTCCTGTTTTTTTCACCATAGTTCTGTCACTCGTCCCACTGTTACTGTACACTACAGTTGCCCGCGCACTATTGATTATTTTACTTAAGAAAGATATATTCTTATATATCTGTACCTCGGAGGGACACAACACTATGTCCATTTTTTTCCATATTGACTTTATTACAGAGTTAAAATCAGCTTTTCTCATATATCTATTTCTTTATAGAGCACTATGTCCAAAACCAGTTAGAACCGGATATAGCATGTTTTAAAACAACACCAATAGCTGTGCCAATAACACTTTTTGTTGAAAAAAAGTTTAAAACTCCTCTCCTGTAAAGTTATGAAAATGGACATAGTGTTGTATCCCTCCGAGGTACAGATATATACCAATTCTTTTTTCACGTAGGATACACTAATGATAATATGCGAAAAATAATTGGTATAATCTTTGTTAATTAAAAAAATCAATGCTCTTGGAATTCAACTTTTTATTTAAAACAAATTTTTATATTAGTCTTTACACTTATTTCATTAGTTATTCTTATTGACAATACTTGAGGTGGATTTATAAGTTATTGTTTATCGGCTTTCGAATAAAAAAAAAAAAGGGAAAAAGGTACAGAGAAACAACATGCATGAAAGTTAGAACTAGACTGTTTATTTCAAGTCTATAACTCTGTACATTCGGGATGTTTACATCCCGACATTTGGGGATTAAGGTTGAATACTGATGCTGCCCGGAGCTTAACTTATATACAAGTACATATACTTGAATACTTCATACATGTCTTAAGGAAAAGCAGACAATTATTTCTTTTGAAGTGAGTTGTGATGACTTCCTACTTTATGGAATGGTTATGATGATTACCATTCATAAGATTAACTGAACTTAATTTTAAAATGATGAAGGAAGAGAATAAAGTGTTACCAGCGGGCGACCATCGTGGTCGGGTAAACGAGTAACAGAACTACAGTGAAAAAAAACTGGACATTGGTCAAAAAATAAAATCTTAAATAATAGTTACCATTAACAAAATTAAGTAAAGTTACCTATATTATCTATCAGAATTCCTTACGTTACTGTCGAACTTCATATTCTACCTGTGGTCGTAAAAAAAAAATTTAATCATCATTTAATCGGCTATTTTCACTCAAAAATATTGTAAAATTTTAAAAGTTTTATTACGTAATATTTACGCTAGGAAAATATTCATTTTATATCACTACTTTAAAACCAATAATACTGATGTATAGAATTCAAATTCCAAAGGTCAGCTATGAAGTTCAATGAATTATAGTTTTCTGATATATTACTATAATTTTCACAAATCTCACAACATCGCGCTTAAAATGTGTACGAAATTAAAGTTAATACTGTCTAATTTTAGTTCGTATCTTTGATTTCTGCGACTTTAAACAATAATCAAATAAAAGCAAAAAAAAAACTTGTTAAATTTCGTCAGTGTCATGAAATTTACTTATTAATAATATTTATTGCAATAATTGGTTAGACATAATAAATGGATTTGGTCTAAAAAAAATCTGTATAAACGTTTGTCACATAAAAGAGAAAAATTCACGGTCAGGTGTAATTGGCTGGCTAATGAAAAATATTCACACTGTAAGGCAAACACTACATCTATTGAGTCTTTAGATTCTTAAAAACAGTTTACTACCGAAATCTATTAAAATCTGCTTGGCTATGTATTTATATATATATATGGCTGCGGGGAATATATAAGTCTAATTAACCTCTAAACGAGATAAGTTTATATACATGGTTCGGTATACTTTACTTGCCACAAGAAAAAATGGATGTTAGAGATTTCGAGTGTATTTGGCTCTTAATGATCCAAAGAGAGTTAATTTTTATAAAACACTATAAAGTCAAGCTTTTCATAGGTTCTACATACCCACTGTCACCTGCCTCTGTTTCAATGGAAACAGCATAATACAACGTGTTTTTGTATGGCAAACCATACACAAAACCAATTCGATAACGCCAAAGGTTTGACAGGTATGGACTGTTTTTCACTTTCCGGTCGTTTGGGATCACTGTGCGGTGGCTTGAGTCGGAGTCACAACGACCTCAAGACTGGACGAGGTTCCCCTCATTGATTATCTGGGATGGCCCAGATCAGTGAAATGTGGATAGAAACCATATACGTTTTAATAAACCCTTATGCAGTACTATAGCATTTTAAAACCAGCAAACCAACCCCTCCTCTTATCTGGACCGTTTCAGGGCATGAAAATAAGATGCTCATAGCTTAACACATATTGGGGAACTGATCATGATGGACTAGAAGTCAAGTAATTAATTGTTGATACTTATTTATAATTCAAGGCATTTCTATTATGTTTAGCAGCACAGGTGCATTAAGTAAACCTTCTTTTAAATTATATTTCCTCAAGCTGCCGAGTTTCGAATACGATTAGCAAATGAACGAATAATACAAATAGGTGATCAGGATTCCTTTATTTTTAAATTGATACTAACTCAATACCATTGAAAAACACTTTTTAATTACCCAGTAATTGATTTCCATTTACCTTTTCGTCGTTTGTCTAATCAGAGCGCAAACAGTAATTCCAATTGGGTTTGCACTTCTAAATCCACTTATACAAATATACCTATGACTATATAATGCTAGGGGAAATCGGAACAATTCACAGTTCATCAACAACCAGCAAAATGAAAGTGTTATTGGCATTGATTGGATTCGTGGCGGCTACGCAGGCTTTTCGCATTCCCTCCATTCCAATGGTAGACGACATGGGAAATATCTTCGATAAGGCCATGGACAAAGTAATAGGCAAAGTAGAAGTAAGTAAATATTTAGGCAATAGTTAAACCATTGTAAAATTAGGAAAATAGTATATATTAGACCTAAGAAACCGACAAAAGTGATTGATATGAATTTGGGAATAGTAATTAAGCCCTTTTGTGCAAAATGTTAATTGTTTTTATTTATTAGGACTTCCAGAAGAATCTCCCAAAGGTGCCAGGATGGTCGCCTAAGCCTTTCCCACGTCCTCCTAAACCTTCCCCTACTCAGCCTCTACCGAAACCATCTCCCTCTGATGCACCAGCACCAGGACCATCTCCCTCTGATGCACCAGCACCAGCACCAGTACCAAGTGAGGTGCCAGCACCAGCATCAGCACCAGTACCAAGTGATGTGCCAGCTCCTGAACCAATGCCGAGTGATGTACCAGCACCAGTACCAAGTGAGGTGCCAGCTCCTGGACCAGTACCAAGTGACGTATTAGCTCCTGGACCAGTATCACCAAATGACGAATGATCATCTGAGCCACTGAAATGAGTCCTTGAACCAGCGCCAAATGACCATCACCGGAACCTGTTTCAAATCACGAGGGAATCAGCAACGTCTTCTTACCGATTTGTAAAACTTACGAAACATTTCATATAGTTAAAAACAGTTAAAATTTCACAAATATAAACTTATCTCTTCTATACTTGTTGAATTTTGGTTTTTTAAATCCCTTAATAGCCTTACTTGGGCCTCCCAACATACCATCTTGATCTCTTGACCTCTTTGGTTGTTCAATCCTCTTTGGCTCATATATGATTGCTTTTCTTGTTTTGACGTTATTAAAATAAAATATTTATATTTAATTATTGGCATTATTTTTATTATAAATATTAATGGTAGATACAACGCAACGAATAGTGTTTAAACATTCGTGAATCGTGGTACACGAGTCGTATATTGTTCATCAACGCTCGCTTTTTTCGAGTTTATCTCAAAAAAACCATCAAAAATCACAACATTAAAATATCACCACAATAGTTATATTGTTGTGATATTTAATATTATAGATTTTGTATTTCAAGAAATTGAAATATAAATATGTTATTCAAAGCATATATCAAGAAGGCGAAAATAAAAACAATTGAGAGTAGAGGAAAAAACAAAAGATAGTATAGTTGTTGTTTTATGATGAGAACACAAAATTATTCTCTCTAGTTTTGGGATTAGCCTGGTATATAAGTATCTAAATCTAGTGATCATGGAAAACATTTATAGTATTGGTTGTTGTGATGATGAAAACACACACAGCATTATTCAATCCAGTTTTGGCATCAGCCCGTGATACATGTTAGTTGTAAATTGTGTGTCAGAAAAACTTTAAAATTTCTTTTGGTTAGTGGTCTTAGCAGAACCAAGAAGAGACACTGCACGAAAAGGATTGATTTGTTTTGAAAATAATTGATGAGGATAAAAGAAGAAGTAGAAGCAAAATAATAGACAAGTATTTATATAAAATTAATTTAAGTTTACTTAATTTGTAATTAAATTTATCTTTTTATATATAATTTATATTAATTAATAATTTAATTTATATATATATAAATATATGTTATTCGCCACCGGGTAGAATGTGATAAAGAGAAGGAAAACGGGAACGTAAGACTAACTTCAGCTCTCAAAATAGACTGTCTTTATTTCTCTTTGTAATCCGACATATACGGGATCATGGGATGTTTACGTCCCATGATCGCATTAGTTTACAATACAGAGCTACCTCTGACTTTAACTCCCCCCTGCCAGTTTTACAGCAGACTATGTACAATTGATAGAGTATCGTACCCCGATACTCTTAGCGGACAATACAATACAAAATAAAAATAAAAAAAAAACCGAAACTTCATACACAGGCTAAAAATAGTAAAACTAAAACAAACAAACAAAAGAAAAATACATTCGCTGATACAGATTTATGATCTGGAGTGAGGAGTGTATGGGGGTGAGGGCGTTACCCAAGACTCTCGCTGGGAGGATGTCCCCGCTGGTATCTTCAGCTGCTCTACATGCACGTTCCTGCGCTTCCGCGGTTCGCGAACACTCTGCATGGTTACGATATTGTGTTCGCGAATCGCGACCACCCTAAAGGGGCCCTCGTAACGGATCAGCTCTTTACCCCGGTTCGATGCAATCTTGCGGTATAGGGTGGTCCCTATTATGGCGCAACCTTCGATGGGTTTGGCGCCCATGTTCTCCCTCGCCACTCTCCTACGTTTTTCGGCCGTAATCCTCGCGTAGGCCTTCCCCCAGAGTTTCCCCAACTTCGCGTGGTTGTTGACGAGGAGTGTGGCCGTCTCGTCTTCCTCCCCCGTTCCTCTGGTGTCTCGGCGACGTCCCCGCAGGCCAAAAAGAATCTCGAACGGTGAGAACCCCGTAGCCGTGTGTATCGAGTGATTGTAAGCTATCACCGCTAGTAGCATAGCCTCAACCAGCTCCAACCCCTTTTCGGTATGATAGACGCGGAGATGATTCCCCCAAGGTACTGTGGAGACGCTCAATTCCACCCCTGCTCTTTGGGTGTCCCGGGGTGTTGACATGCCATCTGACATCCAGCAACTTCATCTGCTCTCTTATGTCGGCGTTGTCAAATTCCCTGCCACCATCTGATGCTATTCAATCGGGGACACCATAAAATTGAAACCACCTGCGCAGTGCTCCTAATACGGCCTCTGACGACTTTTCGCGGACGGGGTATGCCATGGCCACATTACTGAATAGATCAACGACAGTTACCCACTTGTGGCCCTTCCAAGTAAAAGTATCCGTTTGCAGGTCCGTCAGGGGTGTCTGTGCCGAGGGGGTCTCTTCTTGCGGTCCTATCGATGGGTGTCGATCGTACTTCGTGCGATGATGGATCTCGTACGCTCCTATCGTCTCCTGGATGGTTTTGCGCATTCCCCACCAGAAATACCTGCGCTGTTTCCTGTTCCCCCCGATGATTATTTTTGCCTTGCTGGTATGCAAGCGTAATTTCTTTTTTCATTGTATCATCCGTGACCGTTTCCACCATCATCGTAGATCGCACAAACGTCCGGTCAATCCCGATCCGGTCCACTCGCCATAACCTCTTAATTTTCTCCCAAATGGTCCCGTTCCCTATATAGATATGGTGCGTTTTCCCCGGCATGGAAGCTTCGTTGAGTAGGCGGCAGATCTGGTCCAGTTTTACTCCCGACTGTGACCAGATGGTCGTTGTTGTGGATCTGTTGTAATCGCTGCAAGCAATATTCGTCAGTCCCGCTGTTCGCGTCTTCCAGATTATCTGACGACGCTTATCGTTGACTATTTCCTGTAGCTCTTTCATCTCCGCGTATCTGTCACCTCCCGAGCTCCCTCCTTCTGTAGACTGCCCATCCTCCGCGGAACCAGATTCTCTATGGTCACCCTCCTCCTCTGGCATCCATTCCCGGAGGAACTGCCGGTCATCTCTGGATGATTCCCCTTGTTCTGGTTCTATGGCGTTGACTGTTATCGTCCGTGACAGCCAGTCCGCAACGACGTTTTCCTTGCTGGGCTTATATACAATCTCCATGTTGTACTGGCTAAGGAATTCCTTCCACCTCGTGACCCTTGCCGATGACTCCTTCAGTTTCCCTACCCATTGTAACGGACGGTGATCCGTGTGGACTCGGAATCTTCTCTCAAATACATAGGACCAAAATAAAATGACGACATATCTATACAAAGAACGTAATAATATATATATATATATATATATATATATATATATATATATATATATATATATATATATATATAGATAAGGGACCTCCCAGTATCCTGACTCAGTATTAACTTGTGTCAGCATTTCTTCCCTATATATATCCTCTCCACATGTGACCCAGCGTCATTCACTATCCGTCTGTACTGTAAGCATCATGCTATAAGCTTTTAGTTATTATCACTTAGATATCATTACCATTAGTTGTTCATATCTTCAATAAAGTCTTTTTAAAAAGCTATTCAACGTTAGAGATTATTTAATTGGCGCCCGAACAGGGACCTGAGGGCTTATCATGAATCAGAAGAAGTATTCAACCGGTTATCAAGAACTCATTGAACTTCGATTCAACTTCAAGAGAAGCGTAGTCACTGGGGAACTTGTTTACCACACACACTTCAAGAAGACGATCAGCTGACGCTTTCAAGGGTCAACACTCAGGTCAACAAACATCTATAATCCACCTACGGAGAATAAGACGTAAGAAGCACCTCTTAGGTGAAGAAGAATAACGAAGGTAGAAATCTTTGTGTAACATTTTATTTTTATTGTTTGTGTAACATTTTATTTTTTTTTATTTTTATTGTATGTATGACTAACTTACAAGACAGACTAAATAACAGACAATTATCCAATTTTAACAAAGACGATTTAAACAATTTAATCACCATGAATACTAACATCGAAATAAACTGTAACGAATTCAAATTAATTCCACATTACGATGGAAATCCAAAAAAACTGATCAAGTACATATCAGGTGTACAATTTTTACACAATTTATACTGTAAACCGGACAATATTTACCATGACATTAATAATGCGAAAATTATTATGCAAGCCACACAAAAACTAGAAGGCGATGCAGAAACGGCTACTTTTGATAAACATTTTAGATCGATAGATGAATTATTTAATTTTTTAAAACGAAAATACCAGGACTCTAGATCAAGGGAACAATTGATATCTGAAATACTCACGACTAAACCCTTTCACAATGAAAACCCTTTATATTACATATCAAGACTGAATAAGAAAAGATGCGATCTTATTGCTATAACTTATGCTGACGCAAGTGTTCTAAGCAAGGACGAAGAGATGATAAGATACGATAGACAAATCAGCTACCACGCAGTACAGAACTTGCATCCTGCACTGACTGACTTTATTCATCACCTCGCATTTAAAACTTTAGAAGACATAGACCATATACTTAGAAACGAAGCATCTCACATTGTTCAACGATTATACGGACAATACCATAAAGAAAAACGATTCGACAATAAACAAAAACATCATTTTCAAAGACAACAAAAACAAGACTTTGTACCACAGAATAATTATAGACAACAAAGACAAGACTTTGTACCACAAAATAATTACCAACAACATAACAATCAAAGACAACATTACCAAAATAATTACCAAAGAAATCATTATCAATCAAACTATAATCAAACACGACAAAATTATCAACAACAATGGGATCCTCAATCTCAATTTAATTATTTTAATCAAAAACAGCAAACGCAATTTCACAAACAAGAACGACCAGAAACAGTTTCGATGACGACGGTTAGCGATAAAACGCATCACATCGAAGAAGAAGACAAAGACAAAATGATTGGGGAACTGACGGAAAAAGTAAATCGTTTAGAAGCGAATTTTTTAGGAACAGGCCAACACGGCACCGATCCACCAGATCCATACCAAGACCAAATGACGGACCAGTAACAGTAACACAATGTTACGAAATAAACTTTACAAACGACTTACCACAGATCACGGACTTTATAAATAATAAATGGCTAATTGAGACAGGAGCGACTAAAAACTATATACACCCGGACATAGTTAAACAAAATAATTTTAAGTTAATAAAAAAAGATTTTTCAATTAAAACTCCTACGGGATACGACGAAGGAAAAAATAGTGTCATAATAAACGTCAGAGAAGCACTGGGCATAGATCAACTAATCGAATTTCTAGTTTACCCATTCTCTAACAGATTTGACATATTATTAGGGTTTGAAACGATGAAATATCTTAAATTAAACGTCGATTGCAAAGATAATCACATAGTGATCGGTAGCAATAAATTTAAATTTAATGATAACAATGAATTAAACCTAATGGATAATAAAAAAGAAATTGAAAAAATAATTAGAAATGAACATATCCCAGAAAAACCATTAAAAGAATTAATTAATAAAATATCCGAAAACGGAGAAATAATAAAAAAGGATAACGAAATATTAAAAGCTACGAATCTATTAAAACATAAGATTATAACAAAGAATGAAAATCCAATTTATACAAGGAATTATAGGCACCCCGATCAATTCGAAAACCAGATCAAAGATGAAATTCCCTTTTGCGTGTTTAATTTGAACAACATTAAAATTAATTAATTGCAAGAGTTTAGATATAACTACAGGGATGTTTTTTGTGGAATAGAGTATGATTATAAAAAGAAGAAAATAAAGAAGTTTCTTTAATTATTCTCATTCAATAATGAATTATTTTCTTTTATTATTCTCATTTAATAATGAATTATTTTCTTTAATTATTCTTATTTAATAATGAATTATTTTCTTTTATTATTCTCATTCAATAATGAATTATTTTCTTTTATTATTCTCATTCAATAATGAATTATTTTCTTTTATTATTTTCATTTAATAATACTGATAAGATGACATCTAAACTATAGAAAGTTTATACAAAAAGATAAATGTATTAACGTCGAAAAAAATCAAAGAATTGTTAAACGCGGAGCAAATAGAGTCACCGATGAAAAAATATTTGAAAAAAACCGTTACACTTTGCACATTAACGACATTGAAAAAATAAACGAATTACTGTTAGAAATACTGCAACCAAATAAAACATACGGAATACATTGCCAAACGAACTTTGAAGCATTAAACGAAATTTATGAGGAATATTATAAACAAATACAGAACTTAATTGAAAAAGACTATAGAACAGTAAGACTTAAAAAATACTTTTTAATATGCGAAGACGTTACAGAATCGAGTGACCAACAACAGGCAATTTTAGAATATCATTATGATAAAACATGTCATCGCGGAATTCTGGAAACATATGATAAATTAAAACGAACAATTTATTTTCCTAATATGAAGGATAAAATCACGGAAGTTATAAACCAATGTGAACTTTGTAAAACAAATAAATACGATAGGAAACCAATTAAAAGTAAATTCTTAACAACACCGACTCCTGACAAACCATTTCAATAAATTATGATGGACTTATTACAATTTGACAAAAAAATAAAAACTATTGCTACCTTCTCGAAAC